>CM060918.1:470991468-471616468 GCA_030737875.1 Allium sativum
GAACACAATGGGATATGTATCGCAAGCTGATTTGATCGTTTCGATCAGTTTTCATCAAAATCAACATATAACTCTATATATTGACTTTAAACGCGCATTTCAATTTACTGGGGTCATATACTAACTCGAAAAATTGCAGAAAAATATTTTCTAGCTTCGTATTGACGATACGGTCCTAACAAAACTAGTTTCATCGAATTCTGAGACCGTTGGAAAAATGGCCAATTTCCAGTCGATTGAAATCAACTAAAACTGGTCAAACGTTTTTTCCTTTGCCACGCACACATATTGATTCGAAAAATTATGAAATTTGGAATCTAGCAATTATTTGACATAACGGACCCAACAAAAGTGGTTTCGTCGAAATCCGAGGTCGTTTGCAAAATATCCATTTTTAAGGGCCTAAATTCCATAGCGACTATTCAGAATTTTCAACTGGACATATCTTTTGATTCCCGCTATGAAATTTTGATTTTTCGGATTCGTTGGAAAGATATCATCAATTAGATCCTAATGTTTTTGGTTTCACTAAAATCCGGATTGTTTTGCACCCGGTACATTCAATTGAAGTTTGAAATCGAATTATCGAACTACCGCGCCATTTTCAATTCTATTTATAATTATATATAAATATTTATATTCTAATGACGACGTATATAATATATACGTCGACTTCTATTCAAAATAAAATTTCTCGTCGATATTATTTAAAATAATCTATTTTAAATAATCAAAATTCGCTAAAATTGCCAAAATAAAAATTTTTAAACTGGTTCAGAATTTCCGGGTTATTACAATATTATTTTGAATAAAAGTTATTAAAAGAAAAATAAATAAATATTTTATTTATTGAAGACTTCGATTTATAATAAATTGATTTTTCAAAGTAAATATGAGATTAATCAGATTTATGAATAGGGGGATAGAAATTAACCGTAAGGGTTAAAATGTGGAAAATTGGTTTGTTAAGAATTTTTCTAAGGGAATTTATTTAAATTAATTATATTATTAATTAATTGAAAGTGAGAACGAATTGGAATGGGTTAACAAGATAACCGCACCTTGAGTTGACTAAGTCAACCATTATAATTGGAATTGATTTTAAATTAGTTTGATTTGAATCAATCTAATAAAATAGCTTAATGAATAGTGTTTAAATTTAAATAAATATTTTAAAGGGATTTACTATTTATTTTAGTTAATAAAGAAATTAACTACAGAAGTAGTTACTGATCGGAGTAAATTATTATTTTAATAATTTAGAGAATTACATTTTATTTGAAAATCACTTAGAAAGTAACCGCAATGGAAATGAAATACAATTGAATGGTGAAAGAGTTTATGAACAGGTTTTGTTTAAAACCTGAATTTTATAACAAAGTTATAAAAGGAATTTTTAAGCAAATATTATAGCTTAAATAAATGCTACTTAATTATTTGAATTAAGCAAAAGAAAATTTATATAAAAGAGTTTGATGATAAAACAGAGTTATATAAAAGAGGTGAAGTGGTAAATCGTTAATTTTACATTAACGTTACTTAATAATGGGATTAAGTAGAATTGGGTAATTGAAATGAGATTTCCAAAGCTGGATATGGTTGAATGGATTTGAAACGGGATTGGTAAAAGTGAATTTGATAGGAGAAGTGAATCATAAGATTTGTAAACCAATCTGAATTATAAAGTGAATTTTGTTTTAAAAGAGGAAGGTGTTAAATGTGGCATTTTTATAAGGAATTACTTAATTATTAAATTATGGTATAATGTATATTTGAGAAGAGATTTTCAAAGAGATAAGAAGTTTTTATGAAACCGTATTTTGAGTAAAATAGTTCAATGATATTTGTATTGGGATTAGTATGAAACATTGGTTTTGGATTACAACTTATATTTATTTTAAGGTATGAACGTTGTTGATCAAGGTTTGAGAGGTAACTAAAATACCCCAACTTGAACGACTTTGGGATTATCTTAGAATGATATGAGTTGTAATGGAAAATTTGGTTAATAAACTTTATTACTTCATTAGTGAAATGATAACGAAATATTTTTGGTGAAAATATATAAAAAATGATGATAAAGGAGATTGCGTCAAATTATAACGATATCTGCAAGGTAAAAGGAAATGTAAAGTTGAGTATTGAAATAGATTTACTCTATATTAATAAGAATTTGTTATCGTTGTCAAGTAATGCACGAAGATGTTCGTAAAGTTATGGTATGAGTAATAAGTTGAAATGATTTCCAAATATTATACAATAACATGGCTAATGGTTTGAAAATGAAAATAGAAACAAATTGTGATATAGGATTTTCCTAGGTGTTAAATCGAATTTGTTTAAAGAATAATCTTATGTAAATAAGACGCGAGAAAACTATATTTATTATATCGAAAGATTTAAGAATTGAATTTACATTTATTTTAATTAAAAGGCCAAGGGGGTGCTGAATACTGAATCGGTGAACCCATTGGATTGTCATGATTGAAACACTGATTATTTTGATAGCTAAATCACCGACTATCAAATCTGTCCAATACGATTGTCGGTAAGGAAAGACGGGATTGAATTTATATTCGAAAACCATTTCGACCAACAAATACGTGAAGATATCATACGACGATGGAGATGGAGCATTGAAGACCGTAGATATTCATAAACGGAAGAACTGCTAATAATCTCTGGTTTAGCGGCCAGAGATAAACTGTGGTTCTGTCGTGGTTGGAATCTACGGGTTGCAAGGACTTCTCGCTACTGATCCATGGGGTGATTTCTATATGAGATGCGGTAGGAGGGTACCTTTGGTTCATCCTGTTCCTGGATGACTTGTATGGATGAATGTATGACAGAGTATTTCCTGAAACCACGTACGTTGATTTTTTACAAATATACCGAGTGGTGGTAAAGAGGGGAACTTCTTTTATACCCAGAGTATATTTGGGGACGTCAATTAGTGACTTGACAGATCTGACGATATGGCATTCAAAGTGAATAGTGACCAGATGTTTTCAGAAGTTAATCTAAACCTCAAGCCTCAACAACCGGGAAATGACAAAAATCGGGCAGGCAGCATGGCTATGTGGGTCGCTCCCATTAGGGTATATAATCACCTATCTAGAGAAAATCTATTTGCTTCTTTATCCTATTTCGATGTTGTCCCTTTTAGAGAAACGGTGGGTCGCTCCCAAATGTTGGTGTTATACATTCGATACACTCAAGCGAAATGAGTGGTCAGTCATGTGAGGGCCGGGTTGCAAGACGTTCTTGTTGAAACCAGTGTATTCGCCTCTAGAGATACACTATCGGCAGGTGGTCCCATACCTTGTCATAGTCGGAATCCAATCTCCAATAAGCGCCCGTGGTTTTGTTTGTATACCACATATGTGGAGCGTGAGATGCAAGCATTCTACTAGATTCTATTTATTTGTATTTAGGCATTATTATAATATCAGACAAGATATTGGTTTCAAAAAAGGTTTGGGTTATCGTAAGGTAAAAACCGTCGGTATTTATGTAACAACCCGGAATTTAGGGCCAATTTAAAGTTTTCATTTTAGATATTTTAGGGGTGTTTAAATATTTTAAATAAATTATTTCAAATAAAAATGAATGGAAATTTATTGTGAGCAAAGTTAATGCAGATATATTCAAATAAATTACATAAAGAATTAGAAATAGGAAGGTAGTCGGAAAAGTCAAACCTGAACTTTGACTGACTACACAGGATGCAAATTAAATAGGATTTCAGTGAAACTAAAAATATTTAAATCTGTTAATGAATATCTTTCTAACGAATCTGAAAAATCGAAGTTTCATAGTAGAAATCAAAAGTTATGGCCAAATGAATTTTCAGAAAGGTCGCTATAGGGAATATATCGCCCTTGAAAATAGACATTCTGCATACGACCTCGGAATTCGACGAAACCACTTTTGTTGGATCCGGGATGTAAAATAATTGCTAGGTTTCAAATATCATGATTTTTGAAGCTAGTATGTGAGCGCGGCAAAGGAAAATGTCTTTTGGTCAATTTAAGTTAAATTGGGTCGACCAGAAAATAGCCATTTTTCAAACAGTCTCAGAATGAGGCGAAATTAATATTGTTAGGACCGTATCGTCATAAGAAAACCAAAAATAATTTTTCTGGATTTTTCTGGGTTAGTATGTAACCCCGGCGTATTTAAATGTACCGTAAATATTTAATTAATTAATTTTTAATGTAAATTTAAATAAAATATTTACAGATTTCGGAATTGGGCTACGAGACCTGTCCCATTGCGTTCAGAAGGCGTCAAAACCTTAAGAACGACAGTGAGCAAGCCAAATTCCGAGTTAGTGGCCAAACGGGCCTTTATTGGGTATTTAATAATTAATAATTAATTAACCCTAATATTATATTATATAAAGGAGCTATAGTATTCATCTTCTTCCCGTTCGTTCTTGGCCGCCGTAACCCATGAGCAGCACAAATCTTTGAACTCCGATTCCACCTCCATCTCTCAACGAAAATCCTCAAACAAATACTCGTTTCGAAGCTCTTTCCGAGCTCTTCGATTTGGAACCAATCCCAGCACCCCTCGACCAACGTAGCGCCGCCACCGTCCCCGAGAAGGCGCCGCCGTCGCACCCCAACTGGGCCCCACCACGTCGATCGCACCCCCCCAATTCCCAGTGCCTAAACTCCTTCCGTAGCCCTCCGATCTTCCGCAAACAGTTCGGCAAACCGTCAACTACCACTCCAGAAAATCGAATTTAAAATTCTGAACAATATTGGGTTCTAAGGTATTATTCATTTCAGATTTTGTCACGCTTTATAGCGTCGCTGTGTCAGCTGTTAAAGGCTGAATTTTGATTTTTCATATGAATTTGTATTCGAATCGTTCCAGATCTGAAATCTATTTGAATACGAACACTGAATCGGATCAAGCCTTAATCTTCTTCTCGGACCAGACCACTGTGAGAATTTATTTTTAATTTAATTTATTTAATTATTATTTCCATGACTATTAATAGTAGATCTAATATGACATGATATCTAAAACATAGATCTGAAATGTTCATACCGTATGATATTGAATCTGAATTGCCTATAATGACATGATATTAAATCTGAAATTTTATCGTTAAATATGAATTGATTGATTAATTAGAATTAATTATGAGTTAATTTATTTAAGTCCTGCCTTGTTGATTTGCCATATGCCAAGTTAAACCTCATCTTGTAAATTGCCTTGAGGTTAATTATTGGATTTGATCATGTTGGTTTGTTTGGATGTTGTTGTTATGGGATTTGACATGAAATACGATAATGAAAATTTATTAAAGATTGAATTTTTGATTTAAATTATTAAAGACTAAATCTTTAATTGAAATGTTAAAGATGCAAACTTTCATGAAAATATGAAACGATGAAATTTTTCATGTGAACATTAAATGATGAAATTTACATTGTAATTAAAGGAAAAAAAAAATTACATTGTAATTTAAGAATGAAAGTTTACATTTTATTTAATGTAAATAAAATAAGAATGCAACAAGGATGAAAGTTTACATTTTATTTAATGTAAATAAAACAAGAATGCGACAAGGATGAAAGTTTACATTTTATTTAATGTAAATAAAACAAGAATGCAACAATAATGAAAGTTTACATTTTATTTAATGTAAATAAAATAAGAATGCAACAAGAATGAAAGTTTACAATTTATTTAATGTAAATAGAATAAGAATGCAACAAGAATGAAAGTTTACATTTTATTTAATGTTAATAAAATAAGAATGCGACAAGAATGAAAGTTTACATTTTATTTAATGTAAATAAAATAAGAATGCGACAAGAATGAAAGTTTAGATTTTATTTAATGTAAATAAAATAAGAATGCAACAAGAATGAAAGTTTACATTTTAATAAAATAAGAATGTGACATGGAATATAAATTTACATTTTTGTTAATAAGAATTTCACCGAATGAGGGATATACAATTTTATTAATGTAAATATATAGAATTTCACCGTATGTTAAAATTTACATTTTTTTTCTTTGTAATTAAAAGGTGAATTTCATCGTGTATCAAAATTTACATTTTTATATGTAAATTATAAAGTGAATTAACGTTGTATGTTAAAATTACATTTTGCATTGTAATTAAAAATCATATTTTTACAATGTAAATTAGATGTAGTGTTTGCATTGTAATTAAAAATCATATTTTTACAATGTAAATTAGATGTAGTGTTTGCATTGTAATTAAAAATCATATTTTTACAATGTAAATTAGATGTAGTGTTTGCATGGTAATTAAAAACCATATTTTTACAATGTAAATTAGATGTAGTGTTTGCATGGTACTTAAAAATCATATTTTTACAATGTAAATTAGATGTAGTGTTTGCATGGTAATTAAAAATCATATTTTTACAATGTAAATTAGATGTAGTGTTTGCATGGTAATTAAAAATCATATTTTTACAATGTAAATTAGATGTAGTGTTTGCATGGTAATTAAAAATCATATTTTTACAATGTAAATTAGTTGTAGTGTTTGCATTGTAATTAAAAATCATATTTTTACAATGTAAATTAGATGTAGTGTTTGCATTAAAATTAAAAATCATATTTTTACAATGTAAATTAGTTGTAGTGTTTGCATTGTAATTAAAAATCATATTTTTACAATGTAAATTAGATGTAGTGTTTACATTGTAATTAAAAAAAATCATATTTTTACAATGTAAATTAGATGTAGTGTTTGCATTGTAATTAAAAATCATATTTTTACAATGTATATTAGATGTAGTGTTTGCATTGTAATTAAAAATCATATTTCTATAGGTAATTTAAAGATTTTGAGTGTATCAAAATTTACATTTTCAATGTAAGTTAAAGAATGAAGCTAGGATGTGGTAATAGTATTTTCATTTGTCAAATGAATTAAAAATTTGGTGAGTGTCGGTAGTTGTGTAGGGCGTTGTTTTAACCAAACGACGTTATTGCGATTCCATGATTATATATATATATATAATTAAAATTAAACGAATAGGGTGCGGTAGTTCGCGTTTTGAAATCGTACTTTTAAGCGACTATACAAGAAGATCCGACCGTCGGATTTTCTTGAAACTGGAACCGTTAGGACCGTCTTGGAAAAATCTTTCCAACGATATATATTACGTTAAGATCCAACGGTTAGATTCTGAGAAATGTGAAATTCAAAATTGCTCGAAAGCAGCGCCATAGTCGCCATGGACTTAAGGCGTCGTTATACTAAAATTTAAT
This sequence comes from Allium sativum, assembly GCA_030737875.1. NCBI lineage: Eukaryota > Viridiplantae > Streptophyta > Magnoliopsida > Asparagales > Amaryllidaceae > Allium > Allium sativum. The sequence continues at coordinate 470,998,741 of CM060918.1, forward strand.
TATTTTAAATAATTAATATGGGAATAAAACATTAATAATAATTATTAATGTATAAGAAGGATTTTAAATATATATATATATATATATATATATACGAGGATTGTTTGGGAAGTCCGAGTTCTCTCATTCTTAATAATCCAAACGACGTTAATAGAAAATATGAAGACGGCATATGAAGACCGTAAATCTTCCCTCGAATGGACAACGATCGAGGCCTTGACTAGACTTGCTCCCAATTCAAAGGTCGTGGTCATTGCCCAAACGTACATGTTGGTTTCACGGGTTAGGCTTTCGCTCAGACCCAGAGCATAAGCTATTAAATGGACTGCGTGTCTGACATCATACTCTATCAAATATCACGTTATTGATCTTTTGTCGAAGGTATGGATGTTTGGTGGCGGGGAATTTATTCTCTTGCTTAACACCTGTTCATATATTTTGGCAAAGGGTTGGTAGTATGGTATGGGGTGATGATGTGGCACGCTAAGGTGCATACGATCAAGGTTTTGTTGAAAAGCAGGCCTTGTGGGACGATCAAAGCATAGCCTGTTTAGGCATAGCTTTGTGTACAACGTGACTTCGCGAGCCTCACACACCGGCGGAGTCTGAAACGGGAGAAGGGAACGCAGGGAGAGTAGCACGTTTCTTTCTAGCAAGAGTGGTGTTAGTGACCTACCAGCCCTGACATTTTACTTATGTGGATGATGGAATGAGGCGCCTCAGATAGGTCCTATAGGATCGGGAAACGTGTGTTCAGGAATTGCCAATCCACGAAGCTGTATGTGTGGACCGGCCCTGCAGGATCCAAGGGTTCACTGCGGGGAATCATGAGACATTAGCTAGAGTGTCTCGAATTGGTAGGAGCTCCTCCCTAGCCTTGACTCATAATGGAAACCAAAATCCAAATACGACCCTATGAATTTGATTGTATTACTAGTATGGAGGCATAGTAGTATGGGATACTATTCTTCCTAGGATTTCTACATTTACTTTGAAATGTTTTAATATATTAATAATATAAAACTCGTATTTGCCGTATTTATCATGTTTAATCACTATAAGGTAAAACCCTATCCTCTGCTGTGTGTTGCATTGTGTGATGGGACCTGGGTCTTATGGTGATTCCATTTTTCTAAAAAGCATAGCGTTGTTGTACGATTTACTTATCATTTATTCTGACACTTTTATGCACGGCAACCCATTAGAGTATACCCGTTCCGCATTAGCGGCGTGGCCTTTGGATTTGCCCTATTAATAGTAATTAATAAGATAAGAATTCTCACACCAGTCCCACGACTGACCTGTAGTTTGTTTCACCTTTTTGCAAACTCGGGTGCCCTCCTTTCTACACGGGCAGCCAAGTAAACAGGTTAACTTTCGCTTGGAGCCTTTCCTTGGAGCTGCTTATTATTTCTCTTGGATTTGCTTGTGGAAAGGTGATGACTACGAGTTTGAAGACTTATCATTCGCTGCTCTTACATTTTTCTCTTTCCTTTTATTTCAGACATGAAACTTGGTTTATTCCACGTGTTTGAGTTAGAGTTGGAACTTATTTCTTTTCTGCGAATTTGATGTAATAATGTAGAATTCTGTGACTGTGGATTTTCTGTGGATTGATGACATTATATTTCCGCTGCTATGATGTTGTTACTCTATGAATTTCCTATGCTATTTTGTATCTGTGATATGTATTATTGTATTTATGTTGTATTCGAAATGATCATCTCTTACTTTCACTCCGTGGAAGTTTGGGGTTATCACAGTTGGTATCAGATCTTTGGTTAAACTTGGCTTTGGAATATAACATATTTATGATAATTCGTTTACATAGAATCACAATATTCTATGGCGAACATTTCATGAGATACATAATAGCCAGTCACTTTATCATCATCTTTTCATTCATCCTTCGATCTTTTCTATCCATTTGAATCACCATTATAGTTGTTCTGACTCTTTCCCTGATCGTACAGAACTAACTAAAAATGAGTACTCACGCCACTAGAACTGCTAAAGTTAGAGCAATGGGGCAAAATATTATTGGGACCGAGAGGCCCGCAGTTCAACAACCACCACCGCAGCACTTTGACTTGGTAAGGGTAGTAAAGAAATTTAAGAAATTAGAAGGAGTTCCGTTCACAGGTACAGAGACTGTGACGCAGGCTCGGGCATGGCTTAAGAATTGTGAAAGGATATTTAGAGTGCTAGAACTGGAAGATCAGAAGAAGAGATTTGTGGCTTCATGGATGCTCCAAGGCGAAGCACAACTTTGGTGGGAAGAGCTCAATATAGGAGGAGATGAAGAAAATATGACTTGGACCAAATTTAAAGAGCTGTTTAATGAAGAGTATATTGCAAGGCAAGAGGTGGAAAGGCTTCATGATAAGTTTGCCTGTCGCTATGAGAAGAAGTCTGAAGAAAGCAGTTCTGGAGACGCTAAGACTCATGATAAGACTAAGCTGCAATGCTACCACTGTTAGAAGTTTGGACACTATAGCAAGGACTACAGGAATCCAAAGAAGGCCAGAAGAGAGGACACTAGAAGATGCTATAACTGCCATAAAAAGGGTCACATCAAACGTAATTGTCCACTATTAAGGAGTTCCCAAGTTGCCCATGTGTACAAGGGGGCAAGTGCACCTTCTTCTTCCGCACCTATTTCTTCTGAAGGAGCAGGTAAGCCTGATGTTTTAGATGGTACCATTTCTGTTAAAAACATTCTTTTTGTTGGTTCCTACCCTTCTACTCTTCTCTTTTCCTTTCCGAGGACGAAAAGTTTTTAAGCGGGGGAGACTGTAACAACCCGGAATTTGGTGCCAATTTAAATTTTTCATTTTAGAGATTTTAGGGGTATTTAAACATTTAAAATAAATTATTTCAAATAAAAATGAATGGAAATTTATTGTGAGCAAAGTTAATGCAGATATATTCAAATAAATTACATAAAGAATTAGAAATAGGAAGGTAGTCGGAAAAGTCAAACCTGAACTTTGACTGACTACACAGGATGCAAATTAAACAGGATTTCAGTGAAACCAAAAATATTTAAATCTGTTAATGAATATCTTTCTAACAAATCTGAAAAATCGAAGTTTCATAGCAGAAATCAAAAGTTATGGCCAAATGAATTTTCAGAAAGGTCGCTATAGGGAATATATCGCCCTTGAAAATAGACATTTTGCATACGACCTCGGAATTCGACGAAACCACTTTTGTTGGATCCGGGATGTAAAATTATTGCTAGGTTTCAAATTTCATGATTTTTGAAGCTAGTATGTGAGCGCGGAAATGGAAAATGTGTTTTGGTCAATTTTAGTTAAATTGGGTCGACCAGAAATTAGCCAATTTTCAAACAGTCTCAGAATGAGGCGAAATTAATATTGTTAGGACCGTATCGTCATAAGAAAGCCAGAAATAATTTTTCTGGATTTTTCTGGGTTAGTATGTGACCCCGGCGTATTTAAATGTACAGTAAATATTTAATTAATTAAATTTTAATGTAAATTTAAATAAAATATTTACAGATTTTGGAATTGGGCTACGAGACCTGTCCCATTGCGTTCAGAAGGCGTCAAAACCTTAAGAACGACAGTGAGCGAGCCAAATTCCGAGTTAGTGGCCAAACGGGCCTTTATTGGGTATTTAAGAATTAATAATTAATTAACCCTAATATTATATTATATAAAGGAGCTACAGTATTCATCTTCTGCCCGTTCGTTCTTGGCCGCCGTAACCCATGAGCAGCACAAATCTTTGAACTCCGATTCCACCTCCATCTCTCAACGAAAATCCTCAAACAAATACTCGTTTCGAAGCTCTTTCCGATCTCTTCGATTTGGTACCAATCCCAGCAACCCTCGACCACCGTAGCGCTGCCACCATCCCCGAGAAGGCGCCGCCGTCGCACCCCTACCGGGCCCTACCACGTCGATCGCACCTCCCCAATTCCCAGCGCCGAAACCCCTTCCGTAGCCCTCCGATCTCCCGCAAACGGTTCGGCAAACCGTCAACTACAACTCCAGAAAATCGAATTTAAAATTCTGAACAGTATTCGGTTCTAAGGTATTATTCATTTTAGATTTTGTCACGCTTTATAGCGTCGTTGTGTCAGTTGTTAAAGGCTTAATTTTGATTTTTCATATGAATTTGTATTCGAATCGTTCCAGATCTGAAATCTATTTGAATACGAACACTGAATCGGATCGAGCCTGAATCTTCTTCTCAGACCAGACCACGATGAGAATTTATTTTTAATTTAATTTATTTAATTATTATTTCCATGACTATTAATAGTAGATCTAATATGACATGATATCTAAAACATAGATCTGAAATGTTCATACCGTATGATATTGAATCTGAATTGCCTATAATGACATGATATTAAATCTGAAATTTTATCGTTAAATATGAATTGATTGATTAATTAGAATTAATTATGAGTTAATTTATTTAAGTCCTGCCTTGTTGATTTGCCATATGCCAAGTTAAACCTCATCTTGTAAATTGCCTTGAGGTTAATTATTGGATTTGATCATGTTGGTTTGTTTGGATGTTGTTGTTATGGGATTTGACATGAAATACGATAATGAAAATTTATTAAAGATTGAATTTTTGATTTAAATTATTAAAGACTAAATCTTTAATTGAAATGTTAAAGATGCAAACTTTCATGAAAATATGAAACGATGAAATTTTTCATGTGAACATTAAATGATGAAATTTACATTGTAATTTAAGGGAAAAAAATTTACATTGTAATTTAAGAATGAAAGTTTACATTTTATTTAAAGTAAATAAAATAAGAATGCAACAAGGATGAAAGTTTACATTTTATTTAATGTAAATAAAATAAGAATGCGACAAGAATGAAAGTTTACATTTTATTTAATGTAAATAAAATAAGAATGCAACAAGAATGAAAGTTTACATTTTATTTAATGTAAATAAAATAAGAATGCGACAAGAATGAAAGTTTACATTTTATTTAATGTAAATAAAATAAGAATGCAACAAGAATGAAAGTTTACATTTTATTTAATGTAAATAAAATAATAATGCAACAAGAATGAAAGTTTACATTTTATTTAATGTAAATAAAATAAGAATGCAACAAGAATGAAAGTTTACATTTTATTTAATGTAAATAAAATAAGAATGCGACAAGAATGAAAGTTTACATTTTATTTAATGTAAATAAAATAAGAATGCGACAAGAATGAAAGTTTACATTTTATTTAATGTAAACAAAATAAGAATGCAACAAGAATGAAAGTTTACATTTTAATAAAATAAGAATGTGACATGGAATATAAATTTACATTTTTGTTAATAAGAATTTCACCGAATGAGGAATTTACACTTTTATTAATGTAAATATATAGAATTTCACCGTATGTTAAAATTTACATTTTTTTTTTTTGTAATTAAAAGGTGAATTTCATCGTATATCAAAATTTACATTTTTATATGTAAATTATAAAGTGAATTAACGTTGTATGTTAAAATTACATTTTGCGTTGTAATTAAAAATCATATTTTTACAATGTAAATTAGATGTAGTGTTTGCATTGTAATTAAAAATCATATTTTTACAATGTAAATTAGATGTAGTGTTTGCATGGTAATTAAAAATCATATTTTTACAATGTAAATTAGATGTAGTGTTTGCATTGTAATTAAAAATCATATTTTTACAATGTAAATTAGATGTAGTGTTTGCATGGTAATTAAAAATCATATTTTTACAATGTAAATTAGATGTAGTGTTTGCATGGTAATTAAAAATCATGTTTTTACAATGTAAATTAGTTGTAGTGTTTGCATTGCAATTAAAAATCATATTTTTACAATGTAAATTAGATGTAGTGTTTGTATTGTAATTAAAAATCATATTTTTACAATGTAAATTAGTTGTGGTGTTTGCATTGTAATTAAAAATCATATTTTTACAATGTAAATTAGATGTAGTGTTTACATTGTAATTAAAAAAAATCATATTTTTACAATGTAAATTAGATGTAGTGTTTGCATTGTAATTAAAAATCATATTTTTACAATGTAAATTAGATGTAGTGTTTGCATTGTAATTAAAAATCATATTTCTATAGTTAATTTAAAGATTTTGAGTGTATCAAAATTTACATTTTCAATATAAGTTAAAGAATGAAGCTAGGATGTGGTAATAGTATTTTCATTTGTCAAATGAATTAAAAATTTGGTGAGTGTCGGTAGTTGTGTAGGGCGTTGTTTTAACCAAACGATGTTATTACGATTTCATGATTATATAAATATAATTAAAATTAAACGAATAGAGCGCGGTAGTTCGCGTTTTGAAATCGTACTTTTAAGCGACTATACAAGAAGATCCGACCATCGGATTTTCTTGAAACTGGAACCGTTAGGACCGTCTTGGAAAAATCTTTCCAACGATATATATTACGTTAAGATCCAATGGTTAAATTCTGAGAAACGTGAAATTCAAAATTGCTCGAAAGCAGCGCCATAGTCGCCATGGACTTAAGGCGTCGTTATACTAAAATTTAATTATTTTAAATAATTAATATGGGAATAAAACATTAATAATAATTATTAATGTATAAGAAGGATTTTAAATATATATATATATACGAGGATTGTTTGGGAAGTCCGAGTTCTCTCATTCTGAATTATCCAAACGACGTTAATTGAAAATATGAAGATGGCGTATGAAGACCGTAAATCTTCCCTCGAATGGACAACGATCGAGGCCTTGACTTGACTTGCTCCCAATTCAAAGGTCATGGTCATTGCCTAAACGTACATGTTGATTTCACGGGTTAGGCTTTCGCTCAAACCCAGAGCATAAGTTATTAAATGGATTGTGTGTCCGACATCATACTCTATCAAATATCATGTTATTGATCTTTTGTCGAAGGTATGGATGTTTGGTGGCGGGGAATTTATTCTCTTGCTTAACACCCGTTCATATATTTCGGGAAAGGGTTGGTAGTATGGTATGGGGTGATGATGTGGCACGCTAAGGTGCATACGATCAAGGTTTTGTTGAAAAGCAGGCCTTGTGGGACGATCAAAGCATAACTTGTTTAGGCATAGCTTTGTATACAACGTGACTTCGCGAGCCTCACACACCGGCGGAGTATAAAACGGGAGAAGGGAATGCAGGGAGAGCAGCACGTTTCTTTCTAGCTAGAGTGGTGTCAGTGATCTACCAGCCCTGACATTTTACTTATGTGGATGATGGAATGAGGTGCCTCGGATAGGTCCTATAGGATCGGGAAACGTGTATTCAGGAATTGCCAATCCACGAAGCTGTATGTGTGGACCGGCCCTGCAGGATCCAAGGGTTCACTGCGGGCAATCCTGAGACGTTAGCTAGAGTGTCTCGAATCGGTAGGAGCTCCTCCCTAGCCTTGACTCATGATGGAAACCAAAATCCAAATACGACCCTACGAATTTGATTGTATTACTAGTATGGAGGCATAGTAGTATGGGATACTATTCTTCCTAGGATTTCTACATTTACTTTGAAATGTTTTAATATATTAATAATATAAAACTCGTATTTGCCGTATTTATCATGTTTAATCACTATAAGGTAAAACCCTATCCTCTGGTGTGTGTTGCATTGTGTGATGGGACCTGGGTCTTATGGTGATTCCATTTTTCTAAAAAGCATAGCGTTGTTGTATGATTTACTTATCATTTATTCTGACACTTTTATGCACGGCAACCCATTAGAGTAAACCCGTTCCGCATTAGCGGCGTGGTCTTTGGATTTGCCCTATTAATAGTAATTAATTAGATAAGAATTCTCACACCAGTCCCATGACTGACCTGTAGTTTTTTTCACCTTTTTGCAAACTCGTGTGCCCTCCTTTCTACACGGGCAGCCAAGTAAACAGGTTATCTTTCGCTTGGAGCCTTTCCTTAGAGCTGCTTATTATTTCTCTTGGATTTGCTTGTGGAGAGATGATGACTAGGAGTTTGAAGACTTATCATTCGCTGCTCTTACATTTTTCTCTTTCCTTTTATTTCAGACATGAAACTTGGTTTATTCCACGTGTTTGAGTTGGAGTTGGAACTTATTTCTTTTCTGTGAATTTGATGTAATAATGTAGAATTATGTGACTGTGGATTTTCTGTGGATTGATGACATTATATTTCTGCTGCTATGATGTTGTTACTCTATGAATTTCCTATGCTACTTTGTATCTGTGATATGTATTATTGTATTTATGTTGTATTCCAAATGATCATCTCTTACTTTCACTCCGTGGAAGTTTGGGGTTATCACAATTTATGTGTGGATTTGGTATTACGATTATCCTTTTCTTTGAAAGATTTTAACTTTAAAAATTTGGTTGTGTGATACCTTTAAACTTAGTGTGTTTATCTCACTCTGGTTCACCAGACTGACCCGGTGTTTTGTAAATGTTCGGGTTAGCCCGGAGTGTATAGGTTTAGGTTATCGAATTCTGTGAAGTCCAGAGACAAGCTGGAGATGTTCAGACGTATGATATTATATAGCTACTATTCCGTTGTGTGTTGTATATGGGAACAGGTTATTATAACTGTCCCGTTGTGTGATGTACTCTGATATTGTAAGTAATTTTAAAGCTCTCAATAAAGATTTATTTTTGTATTATATTTTGTTCCGCTGCGATGTGAGACTCTGTGTTGTTTCTTCTTCTACTACTATTCTAATATTTCTTTCTTTCTTATCTCACCCTCTAACTTCTTTCTAATAATGTTCCAATGTTTTCGGTGTTTGGATGGTCGGCATGAGTTACAGTAAAGTTATTTATGTCGATTTCCAGGATCGAAAATCCTTGGGTCGTTACAGTGGTATTAGAGCTATTAGTTTAGTGATAACCTTGGCTTTGTGGCGTAACTCGATAGAGATGGAGTTAGTAATACCCTAGATTGAGTTTGTTATATATATATGAGAGCGCATATTTGTAATTTGATATAAAATTATTTCTGAAAATATTTTTTCCCAAATTATTTTATAAAATAATAAAAGTAATTTTTTTCTCAATTTATTGTAATTATGGGAAATCGATTGATTTCTTAATGTTGATTTGAATGATAGTTTGGATTGTGCTGTTGATTGCTTGAATATAAATCTGAAAATGGATAGACTTGGTTTAAAACCAATATGAAATAAATAAGTTGGATAAATCAATCTAGACAAATAAACCTGAATGGATAATTAAAGAAATAAATGAAGTGATTGTAAATAATTATAAGCTCATGTGGATTAGATTGTGTGTAGAGCTGGTTGGATCGTATAATATGGATATTTGAACCTAATTGATTTTTTGGGGACTAATGAAATTTAGTTGAGTTGAGAATAGGTGAAGAAGTGCCAATTCAGCTTTAAAATCCATCCAAGAGAAAATTCTGGAGTTAATTGAATCCAGTTTGAATAGAGTTATATAATAACTAAGCAAGTTCAAATATAAAATATTGCTTACCGCATAATAACGCTCGCAAAAAGGTATGCCTATGCAGAATATGAAATTTTGATTTTTATTTGGATTTTGAGTTTGGTTTTTGAATTTTTCAGACCCTGTTGGTCGATGTATATATATTTCTTGAACCTGCGATATTGCAGATGTCCTCCGTACAGGGGAGACTCTGCCAAATTTTTCCAAAATTTATGGTGTTAGAAATTTTTGAAGAGTTTTGGAATTTTTTTTATTTGAATTAAATTGGTTGTAAAACCAATTAGATTTGTTTTGAAAATAAAAAGGAGTTTTGATTTAATAATTATTATAAAGGCAATGGGTTGTAACGTTCTTTCTTACCTTAGCAATTTCGAGGACGAAATTATTTTAAGGGGGGAAGAATGTAACGACCCGTATATTGGACATCAAATATTTAATTTAATTTATTATTTTAAATATTATATTTGGAGTATTAATGGATTTTTATATTTAATTCGTTATTTAAAACGAAGTTTGAACGTTAATTTATTTATAAATATAAACGAGCTCGAAATCTCGTGGCAGTTCGTAATGTGGAGTTTGGAACTTCAACTGAATGTACATGAGCCGATATAAGTCGGATTTCTGTGAAACGAGAAACGTTGGAACTGTATTGATGATAATTTTCATCTGGAAGAGAAAAATTCAGATTTCGTGTTATAATTTTTTAGTTATGGCCAAATCAAATTTTGAAATAATCGCTATGGAAATTGTTATATACGCGTTATAATGGACGTTTTTTAAACGAACTCAGATTTCGACGAAATCAGATTCATTGGGACCGTAACGATAATTTATTGTACGGTTTTGAATTGCGTGGCAAACAAGTCGTTGGGACCACGGTAGCCGTAAACGCCCGTTCAATTTCTATAGCGTGTTATTAATTCAATAGAGGGTCATTTGGGTATAACTTGAACAGACGATCGAATTAAGCCACGAAACCACTTCTGTTGAGTTTGTATCATCGATTATAGTCAGGATAGGTATATAGTTTGTTATTTTTGAAGACCGGGTAATTTGGTGCCCGAAATGGCATTGCGGTGCGCGTAATAATAGCCTACCGGGAAAACAGTCTCAGAATGCGACGAAACTGGTGCCGTTGGGTTCGTATTGAAGAATTATTGTAAGATTTTACAGTTTCAAGTTGATTAGATTTATCTGGTGATCGTGAAAAATGTAAATGCGTGTTTATTTCTAGTTTTATAAAGGAAATTTTTTCAAACGAAGTCGGAATTCGACGAAACTTGTCCCATTGGGTCCGGAATATCTTTTTACACCAAGATTAGCTTTTTTATCAGAAAACGGAAATCGTTTGTAGTGGTTTTTGCATGCTACTTTACGGTGAAGTTTCAAAAACAATATTTTATTAATTAGGATGCTTTATATATACCCTGCGAACTGAAACCCTCGTCAAACACATAAAACGTGGTCAACCAAAATAGTAGCCGCCACACACTAAAATGAGCAAACCATATCTTCGAACCTTGCCTCAATAGTTTCTCCAATTCTATCGATCAAACTAAACAATTTTCTTATGCAAAAGATGGTACTCAATCAGTTCATCAAATCAGTGCGGCGGAGATGGGGTCTGAAGGTTTGTACTGGCCGAAATCTCAAGGGAAAGTGTTGGCATTTGGTGAGGTGTTTATGGCGAAAGGTGACTCCGAGCTGTCAGTGGTCCACGTCCAAGGTGGAGGAAGGTCACATGGTCAGGGCGATGGTCTTGGATCGGTCTTTGATGACCGAAGCTTGGCGGGGTGGGAGGCTTTGGTGCGTGAGCACGTCATGAAGTAAAGGGACGAACAAACAAACATGGTTGCTAGCGGATTGCAGAACATGGCCTGGAATGTGGATGGATCAAATGACGAGGGTGGGTTCAGTTATACTGGTGAGGAACGAAACAGAGGGGAAACAAAGAGAAGGGTATACGGAATAGTTCAGCACATTTAATTGGACCGTGTTTCTCCATTCAATCCACTGATGGTTCCAAAGCAAACGTAATTAGCATGTGAGTTATAATTGGACTGTAATAACCCGGAAATTCCGAGCCAGTTTAAAATTTTTATTTTGGCAATTTTAGCGAATTTTGAATATTTAAAATGAAATATTTTAAATAATAAAGACGAGAAATTTATTTTGAATAGAATAAGAACGTATATATTTATATAGATCGTCGTTAGAATATAAATATTTATTTTATAATTTAAAAGGAATTGAAAATGGCGTGGTAGTTTGAAAATTCGATTTCAAAGTTCAAATGAATGTACCGGGTTCAAAATAAACCGGATTTTGGCGAAACAAAAAATACTAGAATCTATTTGAGAATATCTTTCCAACGAATCCGAAAAATTGAAATTTCATAGCGCGGATAAAAGTTATGTCCAGTTGAAAAATCAAAATAGTCGTTGTGGAATTTTAGCCCTTAAAATGGAAATTTTGCAAACGACCTCGGTTTTCGACGAAACCACTTTTGTTGGATCCGTGATGTCAAGTTATTGCTAGGTTTCAAAATTCGTAATTTTTCGAATCAATATGTGAGCGTGGCAAAGAAAAACGCGTTTGACCAGTTTTAGTTGATTTTAATCGACTGGAAAATGACCGTTTTTCAAACGGTCTCAGAATATGATGAAATGAGTTTTGTTAGGACCGCATCGTCAATACAAATCTAGAAAATATTTTTCGGGAATTTTTAAAGTTAGTATGTGGCCTCGGTAAAATAAAATGCGCGTTCAAATTCAATATATAGAGTTATATTTTGATTTTGATTAAAACTAATCGAAACGATCGAATCAGCCTGTGATACCTATCCCATCGTGTTCGGAATGGGGATAATTAGCTATGAACGACAGTCGGTGGGTTCGATTTCGAGGTCGAAATAAAAAGTTGCATTTTGAAATTAAATAATTAAATAAATATATATAATCCCCCTTCTCCCCTTTCTCTCTTCAGGTCAACACAGCAAACAAAAAAAGGGAAACGCGAGAGCAGACCCCTGTTGCCCATGAATCCGCCGCCGTTCCCTGGCGCTGGCCACCGCGGAACTCCGGTGCCTCCCTTCCCCCTCGCGCCTCTCTCTTCCCTCGCCCCTCCTCCTCTGCACGGACCACGCCACCCCCAAACAAACCCACGCCCTAACCCTAGAACCACTGAACACCAGCCACCTCCCCTAGTCCATTCCGCCGCAGATCAGCACAACACCCCTCCATCTTCCCGATTTGATCCGCAACACCCTCCCCTCGAAACCAACGCCAACCCTAGCCACACAAATCAGCACCGCCGCTACCCATTGGCGCAACCCTATCTCCAGCAACCAGCGACGACCACCGCGAGCTCAGGTGGAGCACCTCCGACCAACTCCTCTGTAAAAACCGAAAATTTGTGAGTTTTTAATTTTTAATTTGTTTTGTTTTAAGTAAATGGTTATTAGAGAAAATATAAAAATAAGTTTTATTTCTATATAAAACAGTGGTTCATAAAAATATGATTTTTAAATGAATAACATATAAAAATGGGATTTTTATTTATTTGTTAGCAAAGTAAAGATACGATCTTTATTCATATGAAAGATATGATTTTTATATATATTATAGCCATATAAAAATTTTAGTTTTTACGATATGAAAGGTTAAGATTTTTAAAACCATAAAGTTAAGATTTTGAAAACAAAAAGATCAGATTTTTCATATATGTAAAGGCGAAGTAAAAATATAATTTTTACATAAGCATGAAGTTAAAAATATATTTTTTATATAAGTATGATAATAAAAATAAGAACTTTATGTATGTAGTTTAGGAATATAAAGATAGGGTTTATGCTGAAAAAGACTTGATTTTTTTTAAATAGAAAAGGTCGGATTTTTATATTATATAGATAGTAAAAATTTGATCTTTATATAAGAATTAGAAATATAAAAATAAAATTTTTATATAGAAAGAAGCATTGTAAATATGATTTTTATTTATTGAAATTAAATGATAAAAATATAATTTTTATTATGAACAGCGTAAAAAGGACTGCATTGGAATTTCAAACAAATCCAAACGGTTCAGAAGTTCAGAAATAAAGCACGGCGGAGTGGAACCCTCGGTGAGAACTACTCACTTTAAATTTTCTTTTCTAGTTAAAATATATACTAGGATGCAGACGGTGCTTAGCAGCACCCGACACCCGTCGTCCACAAACTATGGACGACTTGTATGCTTGTTTGATGTATTGTGAAATTTGTTTGTGATGTTGATGTGAAATGAATAATAAAACATTCATGTGTTGAAATAAATAAATTATTGTTAAAAATATAATTTTTTAATGTGAATGTGAATAAATAAATATTCATTTACAAACCGGACGGTTTGTTTATGTACACCTATTTGAAGGATACAGATTGGGACGATAAATTTTACACGTCGCCCAACAGCACAAATAAAAATCTGTGTTTGTGGATTGAAACCCCACACTGGTGTTGGGATGATATTTGACGTACACTAATCCCAACTGTTTAGTGGTATGTCGATCGTTGGATTGACAGACTGTGTAAGCGTTAATTATTTGTATTTAATGCTTATGCAGTTGTGTGGTGCACTTCGGATGATGGTTGATTATTTATCGTTGCTATTATATACATGTGTTGTATGGAATCCATATAATTAACATTATATGGTAATGATTGGGCCTCATTCCAATTGGGAAAATATTCATGTGTTGAATAAAATATAAATTCATGTGTTGAATAAAATATATATTCATGCGTTGAAAATATTCATGTGTTGAGTAAAATATTTTAAACAATAAAAATTTACATCTTTATCATAATTTTATAAAATATATTAAATAACAAAAATAGTCATGTGTTAACAGTACTCATGTGTTGAGAATATTCATGTGTGGAAAGAAATATAGATTCATGTGTTGAATAGAATAAATATTCATTTGTTGAATAGAATAACGAAGTTATTGAAGTTTATAAAGCCGTGTTGATTAGATATGCGTCATTTTGACGCGAACGATATTTATATCGATTATATTCGTTTTTATAATGATTATAGAAAAGGAAGTGGTTTCAAAATATAACGTTTTGAAAATATTATCATTTGTATATCGATGATGTGGAATATTCAATTTTGATTCAAATTTGAATATGAAGTTAAAATCGTTTCGAAAACGAATTTAAAACGATTTATAAAATACGTTTTAAAAGGAAATCGATGAAATATATATAATATATATATATTATATATATATAATGGCCTGAATAGAACGCGCCGCGCTGCGGCAGTTCGTGAATTTCGACCATTGACTTCGAATGGACATTACGGGAGATCCGACCGTCGGATTCTCCTGAAACCAGAACCATTGGGTTTGTATCGAAAAGAGCTTTCCAATGAATATTAGAAATTTGAGATCTAACGGTTGGATTTGGAATTATATCCAAATCAAATTTGGAAAAGGTCGTTGTAAGTGCAGTTCGATGGCCGTTGATGGAAATCGACTGTACGGGACTTGATAAAATTATTAAAAATAGCAATAATTTGTGTAAAATCATAAGAAATGATTTATGAAGAACTGGGATGAAAAATTCCACATTTGTAAAGATAAAAATAGATTTTTATCGAAATGAACTAGTTTTGAACTAGAATTAAAATCCAATTATTTTTAAATAAATAAACAGGATTTGAAATGGTTTTGAAAATAACCAGAATTTCCTATATATAAAGTGGAAATGGATTTGAATTGAAATTGTCTTTGGAATATTTCGTTGTTGGGTTTAGTGATTGTACATATATTATTATGGAAATTTGAAAGATATATTTATATCGTTATTTCCAATACGATATTTGTTGGTCGTAGAATTTGATATTGAATATAAGCCGATATATTTCCTATTCAGAGCCTTTTATTTAATATCAAATGTGATTTGGGTTTGTCGTGAATGGTGTCTTCATTAACACTGTTCTTAAGCACAATTGAGAAAAAGATTAAATCTTTCTATTTAGATTTAATGAAGTGTACCAATAAAATAATATTAATTGGAATTGAATTTAAATTGGTTTTCGGGTTTATCGTGAGCGGCGTTTTGAATAACACCTGTCCTTTAACCCGATTAACAATTGAAAGCGATTTTGGGTTTATCGTGAATCGTGTTTTAGGTGACATTGTTTCTTTAACCTAGTAAAAGACAGGATATTGATTAGTGGGAAGATTAAAACTAAATGGAGTTTTAATGAATTTTTAATTAGATTAAAGTAATCGAGGATGGAGTATCACCAGTTCTTGTTGCAGTCATTATGGGGGGTTCTCGCTTCGCGGTTTGGTGGCGAATGGGAGACTCTTACCCCCACATGTCCCTCTTGAGGGTTGGTTAGGCAGTGGCTAGGAGGCTCGAGAGGGTCGCCGTAAAACAAGTGTACTGGGGGACCAGTTGGGAGCCACGGTGGGTTTTACCTGCTGCTTTGAAGGATGAAGGGATGGTTGCAAAGCCTACCGGATTTCGTCGGGCTATCTCATTTTGGTATCAGAGCTTTGGTTTACAGAGCTCGAGAACAAGACACGTTAGAAACCTACAAAAGAATTCATCAGATATTGGATTAGTAATATCCAATTAGAATAACTCGTTAGAGATGGGATCAGTAGTGTCCTAGAACGAGTGTGAAGAGTATATTTTTCAAATGAAAACAATATTGTTTTGAAAATTTAAATCGTTTTATACGTATTTGAATATTTATTTGTATTGAATTTGGACAATCCGATATATAAAGATTTTGCATATACGCTTCATGAACGTATATTCGAAGTTTTAATATACCGGATAGATATAGAATCACATTCTAGACGCCCGGGGATAATTCTGGTGATGTGGCCACTTCATCAGCATTTGTGTTCGAGTTTCGAAAGTGGGATTTCTATATATTTCCATTGACTGGTGTGAGAACCAAAACTTACATAGGATTATTTGTTGTGATTTGGCATCAAAAACATGATTTTCTGTATATATATCAAAATTATGAATTTGAAACGATAATCAATTAATTGATTGATGGTTGTGTTGTTTATTTATTTGTTTGAAATTTTGAACCATTTAGCCTAACGGAATCAAATATTGAACTGAATTGAAAAATGATTACAATTGCATGCATATACATGTACTTACATTGAACAGGTCATAGCAAGGAGGCTAGAGCAGAAGAATAAAATTGTTTGCCCGACAAATAGGTACATGTTTACAAATTTATTGGGTTTGTATGATTTTATGAGCCGATTGGCTAGCCGCTTGGCTAGCCGCTTGGCTGTTTCTTTTTCTTTTTGGATTGATGAGGGCCATGGGAGGCTATTTGAAATATCCCGAAGTCCCTGGTGCAGGGGAGGTTATGGCGAAATTTTTCGAAAACTTTGGGTGTTAGCCAAATTTTTGAAAAATTTGAAAAGTTCTTAGAAACTGAAAAGTTGAAGAACTTAAGCCGTAAAGAAAATAATGGAAATTGAGTTGGTTTGTAAAACAACTTTCAGCTTCGTTCCTTTTCGGGAACGAAAAGTTTTAAGTGGGGGAGATTATAATAACCCGGAAATTCTGAGCCAGTTTAAAATTTTTATTTTAGCAATTTTAGCGAATTTTGAATATTTAAAATGAAATATTTTAAATAATAACGACGAGAAATTTATTTTGAATAGAATTAGAATGTATATATTTATATAGATCGTCGTTAGAATATAAATATTTATTTTATAATTTAAAAGGAATTGAAAATGGCGCGGTAGTTTGAAAATTCGATTTCAAAGTTCAAATGAATGTACCGGGTTCAAAATAAACCGGATTTTGGCGAAACCAAAAATATTAGAATCTATTTGAGAATATATTTCCAACGAATCCGAAAAATTGAAATTTCATAGCGGGGATAAAAAGTTATGTCCAGTTGAAAATTCAGAATAGTCGTTGTGGAATTTTAGCCCTTAAAAATGGAAATTTTGCAAATGACCTCGGTTTTCGACGAAACCACTTTTGTTGGATCTGTGATGTCAAGTTATTGCTAGGTTTCAAAATTCGTAATTTTTCGAATCAATATGTGAGTATGGCAAAGAAAACGTGTTTGACTAGTTTTAGTTGATTTTAATCGATTGAAAAATGACCATTTTTCAAACGATCTCAGAATCTGATGAAATTAGTTTTGTTAGGACCGCATCATCAATATAAAGGTAGAAAATATTTTTTGGGAATTTTTAAAGTTAGTATGTGGCCCCGGTAAAATAAAATGCACGTTCAAATTCAATATATAGAGTTATATTTTGATTTTGACGAAAACTGATCGAAACGATCGAATCAGCCTGCGATACCTATCCCATCGTGTTCGGAATGGGGTAATTAGCTATGGACGACAGTCGGTGGGTTCAATTTCGAGGTCGAAATAAGAAGTTGCTTTTTGAAATTAAATAATTAAATAAATATATATAATCCTCCTTCTCCCCTTTCACTCTTCAGGTCAACACAGCAAAGAAAAAAAGGGAAACGCGAGAGCAGATCCCCGTCGCCCACGAATCCGCTGCCATGCCCTGGCGCTGGCCACCGCCGAACTGCGGTGCCTCCCTTCCCCCTCGCGCCTCTCTCTTCCCTCGCCCCTCCTCCTCTGCTGTAACAACCCGAAAATCTGGGCCAGTTTAAAAATTTTATTTTGGCAATTTTAGCGAATTTTGAATATTTAAAATGAATTATTTTAAATAATATTGACGAGAAATTTATTTTGGAATTCATATTTCCAAACGATTTGATTTGAGATCCCGAAGTGAAATCTACTTTGATATAGAAAGTTAGATAGGTATTTCAAATGCTTTGAGATAAGAAATCGGGAATAAAATCCAAAGGAATAATTTCTGTAAATTGAATTGAATTTGGAAAATCTAAGTGTAGTGATTAATCTAAGTGGGTAGATTGGGATATTGCATGTTGATTGATGCATAGTAGATCCATATATCTATATTGATTATTGTTTATACACCGGTATTCATGGGGGTAAACCCGTTCTGCGTTAGCGGCGTGGTCCCGTGATATGCCACATTAGTAAATAAGTTAATTATAACTATTAGAGTTTCTCACACCAGTCCCATGACTGACCTGTAGTTTGCTTTTCCCTTGCGAACTCGGGTGCCCCTATTTTCCACACGAGCAGTCGAGTAGTTTTATTTTGCAGATTTATTGAGCAGGATTCTGGATTGAAGCTTTAAGCTGTGTCCAGAGTAATGATAGTCTTCCGCTGTGTAGTTTATATTTCCGCTGTGCACTGTATTACATTTATGTAAATTTATCTTCCGCTGTGTATTATTTTCGATATACTCTGATATTCTGTACTCTGATGTAACATTATTATGATGTTTATTGAAGTCTTCTGTTATTTGTTCTGATGTGTTGTATACCCAAAGTTAGCGTATGCGGGATTCGAACGGTCTTGGTCGGTTTTGCGATCGATCAGGTCCGGGCGAAACCCGTGTCGTTACACGTGGTATCAGAGCTTTGGTTAAACTCAAATCTTTGGGGTACAACTCGTTAGAACTGAACAAAAGACTCATCAGAGGTAGGATTAGTAATGTCCTATAAAAGGATCCTCATTAGAGATAGAATCAGTAGCATTCTAGAATGAGTGACTCGTTAGAGATGGGATCAGTAGTATCCTAGAACGAATGTGAAGAGTATATTTTTAAAATGAAAACAAATTTTGTTTTGAAAATTTAAATCAACTATTCGTATTTGATTATTTATTCTATATTGATCGGGACAGTCCAGTATATAAAGATTTTGCATATACACCTTGCAAACGTGTATTCAAAGTTTTAATATATTGGATAGATATAGCATCACACTCTAGTCGCTCGGAGATGATATTGATGATAGTGATCGCATCATCAACATTTATGTTCGAGTTGCGAAGGTGAGATTCCTATATATTTCCATTAGACTGGTGTGAGAACCAAAATTAGATAGGGCTTATTGTTGTGATTTGGCATCAAAAATCTGATTTTTGTATATGTATCAAAGTTATGAATTTGAAAAGCTAATCAACTAATTGATTGATGTTTGTGTTCTTTGTTTATTTGTTTGCTAATTTTTAGCCATTTAGCCTAATTGAATCACATATTGAATTATATTGAAAATTGGTCGCATTTGCTTGCATGTACATCTACTTACATTGAACAGGTCATAGCAAGGAGGCTAGAGCCGAAGAATAAAATTTGTTTGCCCGACAAATAGGTACATGTTTACTACATAATTTACTGTTTTGTTTGGGTGATGATGATTTTATGAGCCTATTGGCCAGCCGCTTGGCTTTTTCTTTTTCTTTTTGAGATTAGAAGGACCGGGGAAGCTATTTGAAATTCCCCGATGCTCCCATTGCAGGGGAGGTTATGGCGAAATTTTTCGAAAATTTAGGGTGTTAGCCAAATTTTTGAAAATTTGAAAATTCTCAGAAACTGAAAAGTTGGAGAATGAAAGCCAGATCAAACGTAGAGTTGATTGATCAAACCACTTTCGACTTTGTTCCTTTTCGGGGACGAAAAGTTTTAAGTGGGGGAGATTGTAACAACCCGAAAATCTGGGCCAGTTTAAATTTTTTATTTTGGCAATTTTAGCGAATTTTGAATATTTAAAATGAATTATTTTAAATAATATCGACGAGAAATTTATTTTGGATTTCATATTTCCAAACGATTTGGTTTGAGATCCCGAAGTGAAATCTACTTTGATATAAAAAGTTAGATAGGTATTTCAAATGATTTGAGATAAGAAATCGGGAATAAAATCCAAAGGAATAATTTCTGTAAATTGAATTGAATTTGGAAAATCTAAGTGTAGTGATTAATCTAAGTGGGTAGATTGGGATATTGCATGTTGATTGATGCATAGTAGATCCATATATCTATATTGATTATTGTTTATACACCGGTATTCATGGGGGTAAACCCGTTCCGCGTTAGCGGCGTGGTCCCGTGATATGCCACATTAGTAAATAAGTTAATTATAACTATTAGAGTTTCTCACACCAGTCCCATGACTGACCTGTAGTTTGCTTTTCCCTTGCGAACTCGGGTGCCCTTATTTTCCACACGGGCAGTCGAGTAGTTTTATTTTGCAGATTTATTGAGCAGGATTCTGGATTGAAGCTTTAAGCTGTGTCCAGAGTAATGATAGTCTTCCGCTGTGTAGTTTATATTTCCGCTGTGCACTGTATTACATTTATGTAAATTTATCTTCCGCTGTGTATTATTTTCGATATACTCTGATATTCTGTACTCTGATGTAACATTATTATGATGTTTATTAAAGTCTTCTGTTATTTGTTCTGATGTGTTGTATACCCAAAGTTAGCATATGCGGGATTCGAACGGTCTTGGTCGGTTTAGCGATCGATCAGGTCCGGGCGAAACCCGTGTCGTTACATCTGCACAGACCACGCCACCCCCAAACAAACCCACGCCCTAACCCTAAAACTGCCGAACGCCAGCCACCTCCCCTATTCCATTCCTCCGCAGATCAGCGCAACACCCCTCCCTCTTCTCGATTTGATCTGCAACACCCTCCCCCTCGAAACCAACGCCAACCCTAGCCACCCAAATCAGCACCGCCGCTACCCATTTGCGCAACCCCACCTCCAGCAACCAGCGACGACCACCGTGAGCTCAGGTGGAGCACCTCCGACCCCCTCCTCTGTAAAAGCCGAAAATTTGTGAGTTTTTAATTTGTTTTGTTTTAAGTAAATGGTTATTAGAGAAAATATAAAAATAAGTTTTATTTCTATATAAAACAGTGGTTCATAAAAATATGATTTTTATATGAATAACATATAAAAATGGGATTTTTATTTAGTTGTTAGCAAAGTAAAGATATGATCTTTATTCATATTAAAGATATGATTTTTATATATAATATAGCCGTATAAAAATTTTAGTTTTTATGATATGAAAGGTTAAGATTTTTAAAACCATAAAGTTAAGATTTTTGAAAACAAAAAGTTCAGATTTTTCATATATGTAAAGACGAAGTAAAAATGTAACACCCCGAATTTCAATTAATACTAGTTACAGAATAAATAAACTCATATGTGAGAATTGGGGGAAACGGGCTGCGTCATTTCGTTTGTCTCGGAAAAATACGCGAAATAGAGTCCGAGTTTTCGAAAATCGGAGTCCGTATGGCCCAGTTATGGCCCGATGAAGTTTGCAGAAAATTCAAAACTAAAAACAGATTTAAAAATTTAAATTTCAGATTTGGAAAGGAACAGGCGGGGTCAGGCGGGAAGATTCCCGCCCTACCCATGTCGACAGGGCTGTCGACAGGGGTGTCGACTTGCCTGTCGACAGGGGTGCGGCGTCCATTGAACCTGGGTGCACCAGGTTGCACCAGGTTAGGTTCTAGGCTGGCTTAGAGGGCTGGTTCTAGAGACTTCCTAAATCTAAGGGTCCTAATCTAATCTAGGGTTAATCTAAGGGCCTAAAACACTACCTAATCCTATAAATAAGACCCTAACCCTACCCTAATTCATTCATAATTAAATCTTGTAATTAAACTATGGCAAAATGGAACTTGATCATGGCCTCCACAAATCAATGAAGAGGGTTGCAAGCTAATCACTCTCTAATCAACCTCTAATCCATTCTTAGCATCTTAATCTTCTTCATTTGGAGTGCAAAATTGCTAGTAGTGAGTTTCTATCACTTTGATGATCTTTTGTTAAACTAAGTAGATGAGATGTGATGAGATTTATGGTTTTGTATGTGGATTAATGAGTCTTGAATCACATGATATGAAGTTAGCATTAATCTTATGTTTATGCATGTTGATTATGTAAGTTTATGCAAGTTTAATATGATGTATGTTATGTTTGTTAATATGCAAGTTACATGTATGTTAATATGCAAGATATGCTATGCAAGTTACATGTTTGTTAATATGCAAGTTACATGTATGTTAATATGCAAGATATGCTATGCAAGTTACATGTTTGTTAATATGCAAGTTACATGTATGTTAATATGCAAGATATGCTATGCAAGTTACATGTTTGCTAATATGCAAGTTACATGTTTGTTAATATGCAAGTTCATGATAACACATTATGCAAGTCTATGAGTTAATATGCAAGTATATTATGCAAGTGAATATGTAAGTTATGTGACATATTATATGCAAGTTATGTGACATGTTATACAAGATTATATGCAAGTTATGTGACATATTATGCAAGTTTATATGCAAGTTATGTGTTTGTTAATATGCAAGATGGCACCTTTGAAACATGTTCATTCATATGCAAGTTGACACCTTTTATATGTATTATGTCATGAGAACGAAATTACGTGGGAACGATTGGGGTAATTAAATGCATAAGTTAATAAGATTGTGTGAAATTAATATAATTATGCATAACACAAATTACCATAAGTGGGAATTTACCTATTGAGTTAGGTCTACCCCATGGGAATTTACCTATTGAGTTAGGCCTACCCATGTTATGGAAAACTTGATATTAATTAGGGATAATTAATATAGGGGTGATTAATTAGGTGTAATTAATCGACTAAGACACGAGGTTGGACTCATTTGTAGTGTAAAACTGCCCGGACCCGACCGGCTTAACCAGTTTCTACAAATGTCAGCCCAATGTGAGAGGTCTTAGCCATGAATTAAATACGTGATTAAGGTAAAGACACGAGGTTAGACTCTGTTATGACGTAAGACTGCCCGGACTCTACCGGCTTAACCAGGCGGTCATAACAGCTAGTCTAATGTGGGAGGTCTTTATGGGAGATCACGTTCTTAATTAATTAAGAAACACTTAACCATATTAGCATGTAGAGGGACATGAGAGGTTAAGTGGGTGCCTTGGGTGGCATGAGGGAATCTAGTGGTTGCCTTGGGTGGCAATAGGAAAATACGATTAGAATACTTAACCAAAGTGGAAACATGTAATTAAACATGATTAAAGGGTTAAGTGGGATATACTAGAAAAAGGGACAAGCTTAGGTGGGTAGCTTGTGGGAGGCCCATTTCAACCAGTAACCCATACGTATCTTTGTGGGCTCGACCCATGTCGAGGACGGGACACGCATACTGGGTTTGACTATAAGAGGCTAAAACGGGTTAGCGGTGGCAACGCAAGTCCAACGGGCTTCATATGCGTGAGTGGGCCCGGGCTGGTAGGTAAGCCGTTGTTGCATCGTGTAGATATAAGCCGTGCACCGTTAATTATATCAGGTTGCCACGTTGGGGAATGGTACACCCCATGGTGGGGCCAGCACGGGTATCTACGTTAGGGAGCCGATCGAATGGGGAGTAGTGTGTACACCTAGTGGATTGTAGGGCCCAGTGGCGTCTACTTGGTCACCTAGGGGTACGCAAGTACTATTAAGTTAATTTTATAAGTCCATGGGTAGGATCAACCTTTAAGTTAGGAACGACTGGTGTGGTGCAGTTTAGTAATTTACCTTAGGAAGGGTAGATGAGTCTTTATCTTTTATCTTAGTTTAGTTGACTGCTTAGTGCATCCATTAATCCCCATTAGTTACCGTATATCAGTTTATGTCTTCTCTGTTTACTTTAACGATTGTATTGTTAAAGTTATAGGACTCGCTCAGACTTATGTCTGACCCCGTTGTTTTCATCTTTTTCCCAACCCTCAGGTCCTACGGTGGATCCTAGCAGTAGTGGAGCTTGATCGGATTGCTGTTCCAGTCTTTAGGAGCTTGGATAGATGTAAAGCTCCAGTTATCTAGTTATCTTTTCTTTTGTTTTGGCTATTGTATGGGAGTGGGATTATGTACTTCTTTATTTTGATGGATATTGTACCTGACTTTTATTGTGGTTTTATGATGTAACCAGACATGTTTTACTTCCGCTGTTATGAGATGATGTTTTAAATTTCAAGTACTGTTTATATCTATCTTGTTGTAATTTTTCTGTTCTATATTCACTAAAATACTCCACCGATGCTATGGCATTCCCTTAGTGAGTGACTATAGCGGGAGTGGGGGTGTTACACGTGGTATCAGAGCTTAAGGTTGCCGGAACAGATAAAATTTTTAGAAAAACTATTTTCTAAGAATATTTTTGAAAAAAAAAGTATTTTCAAATACATGTCTTTTAAGAGAAAAATTTTTGAAAAAGAAAAGCATAATCCCCAATAGCCATATCTTTATCTTTCGGAATCTCCTTTTTGAATCTTTCCTCTTTCGTTTCAGCATGGCTGAAGATCTTAACATCCCGGAGGGTTTAGTTATACCACTATGGTATAGGAGGTTACAAGAGGCTAGGGCCGCGGCTGCGGGTCCAGCCAATGCTACTACACCAGAGACAACCGCTCCTCCTCCTCAGCCTAGAGTGGATAATTTTGCTAAGGTTTGCAAGGAGTTCAAGGCTATAGGAGGAAAACCTTTTCTAGGTTCAGAGACTTTCGTAGAGGCTAGAGATTGGCTTAAGGAAGTGGAAGAGTTGCTAGATATCTTTGAAGTGGAAGAGGGAAAGAAAGTCAAGTTGGCGGCTTGGTTAATGAAGGGAGAAGCCTCATTCTGGTGGGAAGTCACTAATGGAGAACGCCCTGTTGACTCTTGGGCAGATTTTAAGCAAAGGTTTGGGGCTAAGTTTCTCTCAAGGGCGGAAGAGAATCTGTTTATGGAGAAGTTCTTGAATTTGAAGCAAGGGAATCTCACGGTGAAAGAATATGTCAACAAATTCAATCAATTAGCAAGGTTTGGCATAGAGTTGGTGAATACACCGGAGAAGAAGGCTTTGAGGTTCGTTAGAGGCTTGAACGAACCATTGCAAGGAATAGCTATGACTCACATTCCTATGGGGTCCACCTTTGAGAAGCTTGTCTACATGGCACTTATGCATGAGGATGATAAGAATTCTAAGGCACCAAAGAAGAAGGGGGATCAGAAGAAACCGCAACAACAACAAGGCAAGGGTGGAAAAGGTAATGGTGACAAGAAGAAGAAGAAGAAGAAGTGCTTCAATTGTGGGACACCAGGCCACCTCAGCAAGGATTGTCGCAAAAAGAAGAAGACCGGTTGCTTTCATTGTGGTGAGGCAGGACATCTTGTGAAAGATTGCCCGAAGAAGGGACAGAGGACGGGGTCTACCTCAGGAGGTCAGGTGCAAGCTCTTATAGCACCACCTCAGTCAGGGGGGCAAGTTCAGGCTCTCTCAGTTCCACCGATTCAGCAGAGAGGTAGAACTATTTCCGTTGAAAGTCTGGTTTTTCTGTTTGATCATCCAGTTCGTACTTTGTTTGACTCTGGCGCATCGCATTCTTTTATCTCATCATCGTTAGTTGAGTCACTGCACTTAGACACCGGTCTAGTTGATGATCCCTTGATTGTTTCAAACCCAATTGGGGGCTCCATATATCTGTCTATGATATGTTTGGGTTTGAAGATTTCTATACTTAGCATTGAGTTTAGATGTGATGCTTTTGTATTGGGCTTCACGGGCTATGGGTTGATTTTGGGCATAGACTGGTTATCCAGTAATGGTGCCGTTCTTGATTGTGAAAGGAGAGTTGTCAGGATTATGACCCGCTTGGGTAATGCTCTCGAGATCTCTTATAATCCCATGGAATCTGTTTTGCTAAGTTATCTTGAATCGCTCGATGCTTCGGTCGAGAGTTTGCGTTCTGTCAGAGTGGTCCGGGAATATCCGGATGTGTTTGAAGAAGTGAAGGATTTGCCTCCGAAGCGGGAGATAGATTTCCGAATTTATTTGGTGGATAATGCCAAACCAGTGTCTTTGCCAGTGCGCCACATGGCTCCTCGTGAGAGAAGAGAACTTCATAAGCAAGTAGGGGAATTGCTTGAGAAGGGGTTCATAAGGCGAAGTATATCGGAGTGGGGAGCTCCAGTAGTGTTTGCCACAAAGGCGGATGGGTCCCTCAGACTTTGTGTGGATTATAGAGAACTTAATAAGCTCACAAAGAAGAATAGACACCCATTACCGAGGATAGATGATCTCTTTGATCAGTTGGTTGGCGCCTCAGTGTTTTCGCGGATGGACTTGGCTACAGGGTTTCATCAGTTGAGAGTGGCGGAAGACAGTATAGAGAAGACTGCTTTCCGGACTCCGGATGGTTTTTATGAGTGGCTTGTGATGCCATTTGGGTTGACAAACGCCCCTGCATACTTTGTTGATCTAATGAGTAGAGTGTTCAGAAAGTACCTAAATAAGTTTGTAGTGGTCTTTGTGGATGACATCTTGGTCTTTTCCAAGAATGAAGAAGAGCATGCCTTACATCTCAGAGAAGTGTTGGAGACTCTTCGAGCACATAGTCTTAAAGCTAAATTCTCTAAATGTCATTTTTGGAGAAGAGAAGTGCGATTCTTAGGGCATGTGGTCTCTAAGGAAGGGATAGCTGTGGATCCCGCAAAGATAGCATCTATCCAGGATTGGAAAGTTCCTAGAAATGCTACCGAAGTAAGAAGTTTCTTGGGGTTGGCAGGATATTATAGGAAGTTCATCAACGACTTCGCAAAGATATCAGCCCCATTAACCCGCTTGACGAAGAAGAATCTGGTTTTCTCATGGGACGTAGATTGTGATGATGCTTTCCGACGATTAAAGAGAGCTTTGACCACCGCCCCAGTTTTAGTGCTTCCAGATGGGAATAAGCCGTTTGTTGTTTATACCGATGCTTGTGGGACAGGATTAGGCGCAGTCTTGATGCAGGAGGGAAGGGTAATAGCCTATGGAGGAAGGCAATTGAGAGTGCATGAGAAGAATTACCCTACCCATGATCTAGAGTTGGCCGCGATTATTTTCGCACTTAAGTCTTGGCGCCATTATCTTCTTGGTGAGAGATTCGAGTTGTTCACTGACCATAAATCATTGAAGTACTTATTCTCTCAGAAGGATTTAAACTTAAGACAGCAAAGGTGGATGGAGTTCTTAGCATCCTATGATTTCGAGATAGCGTATACCCCTGGCAAGGGTAACGTGGTGGCAGACGCCTTGAGTAGAAAAAGGCTATCTTTGAGTCCATTGTTCGTGGAACGGCGAAGCTTGGAGTTTCTTTCTTTGTTCAACTTCAGACCTTCTGTTGACTTTGTACCTGGTTTGTTGGCATCCTTGGAGGTTAGACCTACTCTCTTGGGACGGATTGGCGAGGCTCAGCGAGGCGACCCACAGTTGGTTGAGTTGGTAGAGAAGCTGATAAGGGGGGAGTCGTCCAGCCATTTCGGTAGATACACCATAGATGATAGGGGATGGTTGCATAGAGACGGTAGACTTTGTGTACCGCAAGATGAGGGTTTGAAGAAGGCTATCTTGGATGATGCACATCGTTCAAGAATGACTATTCATCCCGGGGGAGACAAAATGTACCAAGATTTGAGGAGAGTTTTCTTCTGGGCCGGTATGAAGAAAGATGTGGCCGAGTATGTGGCTAGATGCTTAGTGTGCCAACAAGTTAAAGCGGAGCAAAGGAAACCCGGTGGGTTGCTACACCCATTGGAAGTTCCGCAATGGAAGTGGGATAGTGTCTCAATGGATTTCATCGACGGGTTACCGAGATCGAGGAAGGGCAATACGGGGATTTGGGTTGTGGTAGACAGACTTACCAAGAGTGCCCATTTTATACCCGTAAAGAGTAAGAGGACCGCTCCATGGCTTGCTTCAGTCTATGTTAGAGAGATTGTTAGATTGCATGGTGTACCATCCAGCATTGTGAGTGATCGAGATCCTATCTTCACTAGTGAGTTTTGGAGAAGTTTGCAAAAGGCGGTAGGGACCCAGTTGTGTTTGAGCACCGCATATCATCCTCAGACGGACGGTCAGACCGAGAGGGTGAACCGTATCTTAGAAGATCTCTTGAGGCTTTGTATCTTGGATTTTGGAGGTACATGGGAAGAACATCTTCCTTTGGTGGAGTTCGCATATAATAACAGCTTTCAGTCCAGTATTGGTATGGCTCCTTTCGAAACTCTTTATGGAAGGCCTTGTCGATCTCCTACATGTTGGTGGGAATCTACGGATAAGATCTTGCTTGGGCCAGATATGGTTAGAGAGACTTCAGAGAAGATTGATTTGATTCGTAGAAGGATGAAGGCAGCGCAAGATAGACAGAAATCTTATGCGGATCGGAGAAGGACGGATATTGAGTTTGAGGTTGGGGACATGGTTTTTGTCAAAGTATCCCCATTGAGAAATGTTGTTCGCTTTGGGTCCGTTGGGAAGTTAGCACCGAGGTTTGTTGGACCATTTCCTATTAAGGAAAGGATTGGACGGATGGCATATAGGGTGGAGTTGCCCGACAGACTTAGTGGTGTTCATGATGTATTCCATGTATCACATTTGAGGAAGTGCTTACATGAGACCGCAGAGGTGGTAGAAGTAGAGCCGAGTCTGCTTAGAGAGGTAGAGGTAGAGCGTGATGCGACGATCCGACGAGCTCCTACTCGCATCCTTGGGTCAGAAACTAGGAAGTTGAGGAATAGAGAAGTTCAGCTAGTTAAAGTGCAATGGGGAGATGACGAAAGCAATGCTACTTGGGAGACGGAAGCGAAGATGCATTCTTTGTATCCATTTCTTTTTGAGAGTATGTCTTTTAACTTCTCCTTTATCGCTTGTCTAGTACTTATCTTATCTTTAGTATATCCTCTCGCTAGTACCTATGACCTTTAGATAGGGTAAAACCTATGGTTGAAACATGTGTTTGAAACATGTTATGGTTGATGGAAGCATGTGGATGCAATTGGTTGCTAGTGGTTGCTCGTGGATGCATATACACACACATTAGGCACTAGATCGGCTCAGTCACTTCATGTTGCATATCGCATAAATGGATGTAGTAGTTAGATTGATGGATGTATCATGGCTGTGTTATCATATGGATGATGCATTTTTGTGTATGGTTGTGCACACATGTAGAAATTTGTATGTGTCAATAGGGTTTCGCATACATATTGGATGCATGGCACTATCATGGTTTGCATTAAGGAGGTCGACTGAATCAGTAGACCGCCTGATTTTGCATTAGTATACGGACATATACACACACTTTCTGCATATGTTCATACATCATTAGAAGTTTCTAAGAATAATGGTTGCTTGTAGTTGATGGTTTAGTAGATGGTTGTTTGGTTGGTAGGATACGTTCTTCTTAACTTAGAGATTTCGAGGACGAAATCCTTTAAGGAGGGGAGAATGTAACACCCCGAATTTCAATTAATACTAGTTACAGAATAAATAATCTCATATGTGAGAATTGGGGGAAACGGGCTGCGTCATTTCGTTCGTCTCGGAAAAATACGCGAAATAGAGTCCGAGTTTTCGAAAATCGGAGTCCGTATGGCCCAGTTATGGCCCGATGAAGTTTGCAGAAAATTCAAAACTAAAAACAGATTTAAAAATTTAAATTTCAGATTTGGAAAGGAACAGGCGGGGTCAGGCGGGAAGATTCCCGCCCTACCCATGTCGACAGGGCTGTCGACAGGCCTGTCGACAGGGGTGTCGACTTGCCTGTCGACTTGCCTGTCGACAGGGGTGCGGCGTCCATTGAACCTGGGTGCACCAGGTTGCACCAGGTTAGGTTCTAGGCTGGCTTAGAGGGCTGGTTCTAGAGACTTCCTAAATCTAAGGGTCCTAATCTAATCTAGGGTTAATCTAAGGGCCTAATAAAACTACCTAATCCTATAAATAAGACCCTAACCCTACCCTAATTCATTCATAATTAAATCTTGTAATTAAACTATGGCAAAATGGAACTTGATCATGGCCTCCACAAATCAATGAAGAGGGTTGCAAGCTAATCACTCTCTAATCAACCTCTAATCCATTCTTAGCATCTTAATCTTCTTCATTTGGAGTGCAAAATTGCTAGTAATGAGTTTCTATCACTTTGATGATCTTTTGTTAAACTAAGTAGATGAGGTGTGATGAGATTTATGGTTTTGTATGTGGATTAATGAGTCTTGAATCACATGATATGAAGTTAGCATTAATCTTATGTTTATGCATGTTGATTATGTAAGTTTATGCAAGTTTAATATGATGTATGTTATGTTTGTTAATATGCAAGTTACATGTATGTTAATATGCAAGATATGCTATGCAAGTTACATGTTTGTTAATATGCAAGTTACATGTATGTTAATATGCAAGATATGCTATGCAAGTTACATGTTTGTTAATATGCAAGTTACATGTATGTTAATATGCAAGATATGCTATGCAAGTTACATGTTTGCTAATATGCAAGTTACATGTTTGTTAATATGCAAGTTCATGATAACACATTATGCAAGTCTATGAGTTAATATGCAAGTATATTATGCAAGTGAATATGTAAGTTATGTGACATATTATATGCAAGTTATGTGACATGTTATACAAGATTATATGCAAGTTATGTGACATATTATGCAAGTTTATATGCAAGTTATGTGTTTGTTAATATGCAAGATGGCACCTTTGAAACATGTTCATTCATATGCAAGTTGACACCTTTTATATGTATTATGTCATGAGAACGAAATTACGTGGGAACGATTGGGGTAATTAAATGCATAAGTTAATAAGATTGTGTGAAATTAATATAATTATGCATAACACAAATTACCATAAGTGGGAATTTACCTATTGAGTTAGGTCTACCCCATGGGAATTTACCTATTGAGTTAGGCCTACCCATGTTATGGAAAACTTGATATTAATTAGGGATAATTAATATAGGGGTGATTAATTAGGTGTAATTAATCGACTAAGACACGAGGTTGGACTCATTTGTAGTGTAAAACTGCCCGGACCCGACCGGCTTAACCAGTTTCTACAAATGTCAGCCCAATGTGAGAGGTCTTAGCCATGAATTAAATACGTGATTAAGGTAAAGACACGAGGTTAGACTCTGTTATGACGTAAGACTGCCCGGACTCTACCGGCTTAACCAGGCGATCATAACAGCTAGTCTAATGTGGGAGGTCTTTATGGGAGATCACGTTCTTAATTAATTAAGAAACACTTAACCATATTAGCATGTAGAGGGACATGAGAGGTTAAGTGGGTGCCTTGGGTGGCATGAGGGAATCTAGTGGTTCCCTTGGGTGGCAATAGGAAAATACGATTAGAATACTTAACCAAAGTGGAAACATGTAATTAAACATGATTAAAGGGTTAAGTGGGATATACTAGAAAAAGGGACAAGCTTAGGTGGGTAGCTTGTGGGAGGCCCATTTCAACCAGTAACCCATACGTATCTTTGTGGGCTCGACCCATGTCGAGGACGGGACACGCATACTGGGTTTGACTATAAGAGGCTAAAACGGGTTAGCGGTGGCAACGCAAGTCCAACGGGCTTCATATGCCTGAGTGGGCCCGGGCTGGTAGGTAAGCCGTTGTTGCATCGTGTAGATATAAGCCGTGCACCGTTAATTATATCGGGTTGCCACGTTGGGGAATGGTACACCCCATGGTGGGGCCAGCACGGGTATCTACGTTAGGGAGCCGATCGAATGGGGAGTAGTGTGTACACCTAGTGGATTGTAGGGCCCAGTGGCGTCTACTTGGTCACCTAGGGGTACGCAAGTACTATTAAGTTAATTTTATAAGTCCATGGGTAGGATCAACCTTTAAGTTAGGAACGACTGGTGTGGTGCAGTTTAGTAATTTACCTTAGGAAGGGTAGATGCGTCTTTATCTTTTATCTTAGTTTAGTTGACTGCTTAGTGCAGCCATTAATCCCCATTAGTTACCGTATATCAGTTTATGTCTTCTCTGTTTACTTTAACGATTGTATTGTTAAAGTTATAGGACTCGCTCAGACTTATGTCTGACCCCGTTGTTTTCATCTTTTTCCCAACCCTCAGGTCCTACGGTGGATCCTAGCAGTAGTGGAGCTTGATCGGATTGCTGTTCCAGTCTTTAGGAGCTTGGATAGATGTAAAGCTCCAGTTATCTAGTTATCTTTTCTTTTGTTTTGGCTATTGTATGGGAGTGGGATTATGTACTTCTTTATTTTGATGGATATTGTACTTGACTTTTATTGTGGTTTTATGATGTAACCAGACATGTTTTACTTCCGCTGTTATGAGATGATGTTTTAAATTTCAAGTACTGTTTATATCTGTCTTGTTGTAATTTTTCTGTTCTATATTCACTAAAATACTCCACCGATGCTATGGCATTCCCTTAGTGAGTGACTATAGCGGGAGTGGGGTGTTACAAAAAATATAATTTTTACATAAGCATGAAGTTAAAAATATAATTTTATATAAGTATGATAATAAAAATATGAACTT
The DNA here is from genome assembly GCA_030737875.1 of Allium sativum. Classification (NCBI taxonomy): domain Eukaryota; kingdom Viridiplantae; phylum Streptophyta; class Magnoliopsida; order Asparagales; family Amaryllidaceae; genus Allium; species Allium sativum. The sequence continues at coordinate 471,031,489 of CM060918.1, forward strand.
TATGTATATAGTTTAGGAATATAAAGATAGGGTTTATGCTGAAAAAGACTTGATTTTTTTTTTAAAAATAGAAAAGGTCGGATTTTTATATTATATAGATAGTAAAAATTCGATCTTTATATAAGAATTAGAAATATAAAATTAAAATTTTTATATAGAAAGAAGCGTTGTAAATATGATTTTTATTTATTGAAATGAAGTGATAAAAATATAATTTTTATTATGAACAGCGTAAAAAGGACTGCATTGGAATTTCAAACAAATCCAAATGGTTCAGAAGTTCAGAAATAAAGCACGGTGGAGTGGAACCCTCGGTGAGAACTTCTCACTTTAAATTTTCTTTTCTAGTTAAAATATATACTAGGATGCAGACGGTGCTTAGCAGCACCCGACACCCGTCGTCCACAGACCATGGGCGACTTGTATGCTTGTTTGATGTGTTGTGAAATTTATTTGTGATGTTGATGTGAAATGAATAATAAAACATTCATGTGTTGAAATAAATTAATTATTGTTAAAAATATAATTTTTAACGTGAATGTGAATAAATAAATATTCATTTACAAACCGGACAGTTTGTTTATGTACACCTATTTGAAGGATATAGATTGGGACTATAAATTTTACACGTCGCCCAACAACACAAATAAAAATATGTGTTTGTGTATTGAAACCCCACACGGGTGTTGGGATGATATTTGTCGTACACTAATCCCAATTGTTTAGTGGTATGTCGATCGTTGGATTGACAGACTGTGTAAGCGTTAATTATTTGTATTTAATGCTTATGTGTGGTGCACTTTGGATGATCGTTGATTATTTATCGTTGCTATTATATACATGTGTTGTATGGAATCCATATAATTAACATTATATGGTAATGATTGGGCCTCATTCCATTTGGGAAAATATTCATGTGTTGAATAAAATATAAATTCATGTGTTGAATAAAATATATATTCATGCGCTGAAAATATTCATGTGTTGAGTAAAATATTTTAAACAATAAAAAATTACATCTTTATCATAATTTTATAAAATATATTAAATAACAAAAATAGTCATGTGTTGACAGTACTCATGTGTTGAGAATATTCATGTGTTGAAAGAAATATAGATTCATGTGTTGAATAGAATAAATATTCATTTATTGAATAGAATAACGAAGTTATTGAAGTTTATAAAGCCGTGTTGATTAGATATGCGCCATTTTGACGCGAACGATATTTATATCGATTATATTCGTTTTTATAATGATTATAGAAAAGGAAGTGGTTTCAAAATATAACGTTTTGAAAATATTATCATTTGTATATCGATGATGTGGAATATTCAATTTTGATTCGAAATTGAATATGAAGTTGAAATCGATTTGAAAACGAATTTAAAACGATTTATAAAATACATTTTAAAAGGAAATCGATGAAATATATATAATATATATATATATATATTATATATATATATAATGGCCTGAATAGAACGCGCCGCGCTGCGGTAGTTCGTGAATTTCGACCATTGACTTCGAATGGACATTACGGGAGATCCGACCGTCGGATTCTCCTCAAACTGGAACCGTTGGGTTCGTATCGAAAAGAGATTTCCAATGAATATTAGAAATTTGAGATCTAACGGTTGGATTTGGAATTATGTCTAAATCAAATTTGGAAAAGGTCGTTGTAAGTGCAGTTTGATGGCCGTTGATGGAAATTGACTGTACGGGCCTTAATAAAATTATTAAAAATAGCAATAATTTGTGTAAAATCATAAGAAATGATTTGTGAAGAATTGGGATGAAAAATTCCACATTTGTAAAGATAAAAATATATTTTTATCGAAATGAACTAGTTTTGAACTAGAATTAAAATCCAATTATTTTTAAATAAATAAAGTGGATTTGAAATGGTTTGGAAAATAACCAGAATTTCCAATATATAAAGTGGAAATGGATTTGAATCAAAATTGTCTTTGGAATATTTCGGTGTTGGGTTTCGTGATTATACAGATATTGTTATGGAAATTTGAAAGATTATTTATATCGTTATTTCCAATACGATAATTGTTGGTCGTAGAATTTGATATTGAATATAAGCTGATATATTTCCTATTCAGAGCCTTTTATTTAATATCAAATGTGATTTGGGTTTATCATGAATGGTGTCTTCATTAACCCTATTCTTAAGCCCAGTTGAGAAAAAGATTAAATCTTTTTATTTAGATTTGATGAAGTGTACCAATAAAATAATATTAATTGGAATTGAATTTAAATTGGTTTTCGGGTTTATCATGAGCGGCGTTTTGAATAACACTGTCCTTTAACCCGATTAACAATAGAAAGCGATTTTGGGTTTATCGTGAATCATGTTTTTGGTGACATTGTTTCTTTAACCCAGTTAAAGACAAGATATTGATTAGTGAAAAGATTAAAACTAAGTGGAGTTTTAATGAATTTTTAATTAGATTAAAGTGATCGAGGATGGAGTATCACCATTTTTGCTCCAAAGCGATAATTAAATCTTTAATTAGATTTGAACGTGAAATGGCATTTAATTCTACCGATAACACCATGGTGTTAGATATGGAGTATTACCAGTTTTGCTCCATGGTATGAATAGGTTGGGATTGGGAAATAAAATAAATAATTACTTAGGTGTGGTTCGCTAATCCCGACTAGTTTGGAAAACCTTAACATGGTTTGAAATGATATTCAAAGGAAGATTACAGAATAAATTTAGAAGAATTTATCTTTGATAAAATTAACGGGGACCTTTCCCTAAGAATGTGAAAATTTGAATAAAAGAATATTCTGAATTGGAATGAGGCGTATGTTGTGTTTGTGTAACACCTGTTTATTATATACGCGGGTTATTCGGAAAGGCCGGGTTTATACCCATTCTGAATAACCGATTCAACGATATGTCGAAGATGAAGACGGTGGTTGAAGGCCGGAAATCTTCACATCATTTGGGTGATTACTGATGATCTTGATTGGGCTGTACACCCAAGAGGAGGAAACAGTTGGTGATCGTCCAGATGTACTTGGAGATCGATGGATATGCGAGGAAAGTGCCTCCGATTTCGTTCAGACCCAGAACGAACTTGTAAATGGACTGTGTGTCTGACATTGGATTTTATTCTGTGTTGGTTGATCTCTATTAAATATACATCTGTTTGGCGGCGGAGAATTTATTCTCTTGCTTAACGCCCTACTCTGAGATGTACGAGCTCAGAGGTTGTATATCGATGGACATCGGTCGCATGGAGTGAATTGCCTATGTGGCACGCTGAAGTGGCAAATGATCAAGGCTTCTGTTGAAAAAGAAAGTCTTGTGGTTGATGATCAAAGCACGGCCTGTGTGGCGCAGCTTTGTGTATGGCGTTAATTCGCGAGCCTCACACCTCGGTATGAGTCAAAAACGTGATAGTGATTGCAAGGAGAGCATGACGTTTATTTCTAGCTAGTGGTGGTGTCGGTGCTTAAACTGGCTGACATTTATATACTTTTCACCGGTGTGGTTGTTGGAATGCGAGGCGCCTCGAATATATGGTCGATAACTGGCACTATGTGAGCCGACGTATAGACCATTATATAGGTCCGATAGGACCGGGAAACGTGTGCTCAGTAATTCCCAATCTTCAAAAGTAAGAGAGGACCGGCCCTGAAGATCCAAGGATCGTTGTGTGTGGTCCTGAGACATTTGCTAGAGTGTCTCGAACGGAGAGGAGCTTGCCCCTTGCCTCGACTCATGACGGAAATCCAATTTCCAATACGACCTTTGCAGTTTTATTTGTAGAACCTAGTATGGTGACATAGTAGATGGTAGCTATGCCGCCTATGATTGATACTTATGATTGAAATTGTTTTGACACTATACACTTATAGTAATATCAAAATAATGTGTTTTTAAACGTATCAAGCATTCTTTGGCTATTATAAGGTAAAACCCTATCCTCCGGCTTGCGTTGCATTGTGTGATGGGACCTGGGTCTTATAATAGCTTCATTTTTCTTTATTTAGCATTGCGCTGTTTGTTTTATGCACTGGTATTCTTGGGAGGAAACCCGTTTCGTGTTATACGGCGTGGTCCGTTGATTTATCTAACTTTAAAAATAAAGATTAATAATTGTTTTAGTTCTCACACCAGTCACATGAATGACCTGGAGTTTATTGTTTTAACCTAAACTCTGGGTGCCCCTATTTTCCACACGGGCAGCTAGTAGTTTTGGTTTTACAGATTTATATTCACAGGATCCTGATTTACAACTGGAACGATGCTCGGAAAGCTCTGTATCCATGTGTTACTTTCAGTTGTGTTTTGTACTGTTTTTCCCGCTGCTATGTAATTTATTGTAATCTCTGATATTTGTCAAATGTGTAATATTTATTCATACTCTGTATATTCTTGTATTCTGATGGAATTGTTGTAATTAACAATGAGACGTTCTTCTGTTTGCGTTCTGATTGGTCTTGCTCTCAATTCAATCTGTGCTTTCCTTACCGGGGAAGTTCGGGTCGTCTTATGGACTAATATAGATATAATTACGAAGTGTTAAGTAAAATTAAATTAAGGAAAATTAGTCAGGCCTGATTCTTATATGAACAAAGTGATTGTCAAACTTCATTTTCGATCAATGTAATACATTTATAATTTAACAATTTAATTATAACTTGGTTTAATAGATTAAGGAAATTTTTGTGTAAAATTACTTTCAACAATATAGTTGGTATTTAATTAATTTTAATTAGAATTTATTTAGGCTAAGTGGGGTAAAAACTTGATTTAGAAAACAAACGGGATAAACAAAGTTAGGATAGTTTTTTTGAAAATCAAAGGGGTCGGCTATTTAAAATGTATTAATAAGTAAATGAATTTGATTAAAGTAAGTAGGAATTTAAAATATAATTTAATTATATTAGCTTTGAATATTTATACCTTGTCCATATGTCATCAGAATTGGACCAAATGAATTGCGTTGAAACCATGGTTTCGAACATTACAGTCTGAAACAACTTGGACGGTCTTGGAAGCAGCTAGAGCTTTTAATTGAATTAAACACATGTTTAATTTAAATAAACTGAATCCTTCAACAATGGAATAAATCAGGTGAGTTAAACTCACTCAGTTTTACCCATTTATATTTTATATAAATTGGTTTTTTTTTATTTTGTGTGCTCTGGTTGCTAATGGTTGATTGTTTGCTAGTTACATATTTATTTGTTGATTTAACTGAAGAAATTAAACTGTCGTTTAATTTCAGTGAAATACCAAATCGTTATTTTAATGATTGGTTCCAATAAAGGTAACTCACCTTGATTGGTCACGTTTATAAAATAAATATGCTTAAACTGTTCAATTGTTTGAATTGCGTGTGGTTAATGTTAAATGACCGTTATTTATTGATATCGGTTAAATGAAACTGAATGATCTGGTTTGTGATAACCATTTTGAATGCAGGGAAGAACAGGTTGGAGGGATCCAACGGGATTCCTCGATATATATTATTTATTTCATAATATCAACATATGAACTGTCTTGTTTGGGTGATTGATTTGATTATGGATTGTTTACTGAAAATTCAACATCTGTCTAGTTTAAACCAATGAGCAATATTGGTTGAGTATTTGGCAATATATGGCCTATAAAATCAATCGTTTTATGAATACTGATTCACCGTCTGGTGAGTCGATTGAGATGAAGTTATAAAATTTATTTTTATAACTGGAGATAGATTTTTTTTTGGAGCAAAAATGTGGGGTCTTCCAAGGGGAAGAGAGCACACATATATATAATAAAAATAAAGTAATACAAGTATCCAAATACAGACCCAAAAGACACAGACCCAAAAACAAGAGTCTCAAAAAAGGAATGTAAGGGATAATAGAAAGATGAGTTCCGGCAAGGCCACCACCCATCATACTTCGTTATCGAATTCCGGCAAGGCCACCACCCGATAAGAAGTATATCTATGCCCATACATATAATAATCAGAAAACAAAAGGTGTAATAAATCACCAAAAAAATACAGACACTCCTACTCCTCATACACCAATATATCCAAGCAAGCCCAAAATCTAAACAGCAAAACCCAAGTGCTCCACAGCTTTATCTACAACCTGTAATCTGGAAAAACTAACACAAAATCATCAGTAACTTACACATATATATGAGTATGTACCTATATATAGGCATATACCCATATATATATATATATATATATATATATATATATATATATATATATGTATGTATGTATAAAGAGAAGGACATAAGAAATAAACAAGCATGAGAAAAGAGCTAACCCAAGTAACAAGAAATCAACAACACAGACGAGACCTATTGCATCTAAAATAACTATTAATACAAATGAATAAACTTAGGTTAATTCTAACCTTAGACAAAAAACGCTCAAATTGTAAATCGCCAAATAGTTTATGGTGTGAATTGGACATCCAAAACAGACAGAAATTTACTATGTTTATAATTAGATTATCAGTAGGTACAGAGATTGAAAGAAAGATTCTCTGATTCCTCTCAACCCAAATGAACCAACTTATGAATATTACTAAGGAATCTAATATGTATTTCTGTCTAGAATTATAACGTAATCTATGACAATTCCAATAATCGATACAACTACTAAAGGAATTAAAACAATCAAAAGTAAAAATCCTTATAATCATGTTAAAAATAGAGAAGGTAAAACAACAAGAGAAAAATAAGTGGTCGACATCCTCCTCCCCAGTATTATAGAAACAACACTTTACATCAAAAATAACATTTTTTCTTTTTAAAAGCTCAATCGTATTGAGCTTCTTCTGAATGATCAACCACATTAGAAATTTAGTTTTAGGTGAAGAATTAGACTTCCATAGAAATTTAAAGGGATATAATGAAACACCAGAAAAGTTAATTAAACTATACATAGAATTAACAATGTATACTAAACTCTTATCCATACCCCAGCTAATAGAATCATCATTCTCATCCAAATGGTATAAGGCAAACTTAGCCTTAAGTAAGGCCAATTGTCTTAATAATTCTGCTTCTTAAATATTATCAAAGGAGAACTCCCACGGGGGATCTAAATCTGCTTTGTATACATCCATAATTAAAGCATTCTTAAATTTACTTATATTAAAAAGCTTACTAAATTCAATTTTAAGTGGTACACTAGAAATCCAAGCATCGTGCCAAAAATAAGTAAGATTACCTTAATGCACTAACACTTTGCATCCTAATTTAAAAAAGTCAAAACAATTCAAAACCGACTTCCAAAAGTGAGATAATCTATTATCCCAACCACCACTATTTCCAATAAAGAACTCTCCTCTTGAATAATATGATTTGTAAACAATAAACTTCCAAGAAGCCTTCACTTCTGGACATCTATATTTCCATAACCATTTGGCAAGCAGAGAGGAATTAAAATTGTGTAAATTTATGATCCCCAAACCTCCCTCTTTCTTAGGTTTACAACATATGTCCCAATTAACCAAACATTTATTACCTCTACAACTAGAATCACCATTCCAAAGATATTTACGCCTAATCCTATCAATCTTATCAGTGACCCATTTATGGAATCGATGAACAGCCATCCAATAAGTGGGGATAGCTGATAGAACCGAATTGACCAGTACTAATCTACCTGCTCTAGACAGAAATCTATTATTCCAGCTAGATAATTTATTATTAATCTTATCAATGATGACTATCCAATCTTCCTTCTTAAGCTTTGTAGGTCTAATCTTAAAACCTAAATAATCAAAAGGAAATTTCATAATCGAGCAATTCAAAGTACTAGCTACCGAAATTTCAATATTATTAAAATCATTAAGGACTATCACTGCACTCTTATCAAAATTAATTCTAAGACCAGATAACATCACAAAACAGTAAAGGATAAATTTATGAGCAATAATATGCTTAGGTAAGTGAGAAGAAAATAATAGTGTATCATCTGCAAATTGAAGAATCGATAATTCATTATTAAATTCCTCATTCCCAACACTACCTAGGACACCTAATCTCCCAGCTCTCTTAATAATTCTAGAGAAGACATCGACCGCTAAATTAAACAGAAAAGGCGATAAGGGGTCGCCTTGTCTAAGTCCTCTCTTGGATTGTATCTTCTTACCCATTACCCCATTAACAACAATGTTGGAACAACTAGACCTAAGTAATAACAAGATCCAATTAGTCCATCTAACACTAAAGCCCCTGGCAAGAGATAATTCGCATTTAAAATCCCAATCAATTGAATCAAATGCCTTCTCAAAGTCTAACTTCAAAATGGCACATGTTATATTATTCTTACAACAAACATTAATATATTCCTGCACCGCTGCCACTCCATCCACTATATTTCTACCTTTAATAAAAGTTGTTTGGGAGCAGTCAACAAGATCATTCATCTTGCTATTCAACCTATTCGCTAGGACTTTTGAAATGATCTTAACCGAAACATTAATAAGAGAGATAGGCCTAAAATCCTTAAGAGAATTAGCTCACTCTCTCTTATGAATAAGAATGACATTGGCAAAGTTGAAACTACCTAAACACAAATCACCACTATAAAATTCATTAAATAATCAATAATATCAAACTTCAAAATTCCCCAAAAATGCTTGTAAAAATTAACAGAGAAACCATCAGGTCCAGGAGCTTTGTCACTAGGCATATCACTGATTGCCTTCCAAATCTCCTGCTCTGAAAAAGGTTTGTCTAAATCTACGAGATTAACCCTAGTATCAGGAGGATATAAGTCATTCCATCTAACATTAGTTCTTCTCTTTATCTTAGTACCGAAAATTTGTTTATAGTAACTATTGAAAGCTTCATTTAGATCCTTCTACATAGTCAGTTCTACATCATTGACAATAATTGAATGAATCATATTATCACGTCTCCTCTTATTAGCCACACTATGAAAAAACTTGGTGTTATTATCCCCTTCCTTGATCCATTGAATGCGAGACCTTTGCCTCCACATAGTCTCTTCTTTTTCTAAAATCTGCTTGAGATCTTGTCTAAGATTACAGTATCTATCTTTCTCAGTGGAATTTAAAATCCTGGACTCACTAATTTTATCTAAATCCAATAGTCCACACATGATCTTATCTTTTCTAAATCTTACATTCCCAAAAATAAATTTATTCCAGTGTTTAAGAAAAAATCTCAACTTACCTAACTTCGCAACATAAATCTTAGCAAAATTACCCCTATAAATATTATTAAAATAAAACAAGGACTTCCATTTTATGGAAACAAGATTAGTGAAACTATGATCCAGTAACCGCATCTTCTCGAACTTAAAACTACTACTAATAGCAATATTCGAATTACATGTAAGAATAATTGGACAATGATCAGAATGTAAAAAAGGTAAACCCTTGACTCTACAGATCGAATATCTATCATCTATCTCAGAACTGATAAAAAACCTATCTAATAATGCAAAAGAAGGACTATTACGGACATTCGACCAAGTGAACGATCTATTTTCAAAGGGAATCTCTATTAGATTATTGTCTAAAATAAAGTCATTGAATTCCTCCATGTCAGAGAAATCACCTTCCCGTGGTGATCTCTCCCCTAAAAATCTGGTGACATTAAAATCCCCCCCCCCCATAATCCAAAGATTAGGGGAAAGATTCCTGAAACTAGAACACTCATCCCATAAGGCTCTCCTTTCTTCCTTTGTGTGGGGGCCATACACATTAGTGATGCCCAAGAAGGAATTATCAGAAAGGAATTCTAAAATGATATGTAAAGAATGTAGTTTTGGAAACTCATGCACTAGTCTGTATTGATTATCTTTCCAACCAATCATAATTCCTCCGGCCGTGCCAACTGCCGGTAGGCAAGCCCAATTACGGAAAATGGACCCACCTAACCTAATATAAAAACTCAAATCTGGACACTCAATTTTAGTTTCTTGAAGCAAGACAATATCAATGTGATAATCTCTAAAAAAAAGTCCTAAATTTAGCACATTTTTTAGGTTCATTTAGACCGCTAACATTCCAACTAACAATCCTCATCTACGCAATGAAGAAACCCTCTCTAATTCTCTACTCCTAATATACTCGGCATCCAACTCAATATAAAAAAAAAGCAGTATCATTGGATAACTGAAATAACTGACTAGTAGACAGGCTCCCTAAAGCAAAAGGAGTATAATCACTACCAAAAGTTGGAGACAAACCTGAGCCCAAATCCAATCTACTACCACTAGTAGTAGTTGAATTCGGGATCTTACCTTGAGTCGAAGAAGAACCGTATCTAAGCCTAGCACTACGCCGAACCAATCCTAAACTGGGTAACACACGTCTTCGTTTCCTCCTCCTCGATGCAGAAGAGGAAGCTTCACTACTGTAACACCCCACTCCCGCTATGATCACTCACTAAGGGAATGCCATAGCATCGGTGGAGTATTTTAGTGAATATAGAACAGAAAAATTACAACAAGACAGATATAAATAGTACTTGAAATTTTAAAACATCATCTCATAACAGCGGAAGTAAAACATGTCTGGTTACATCATAAAACCACAATAAAGGTCAAGTACAATATCCATCAAAATAAAGAAGTACATAATCCCACTCTCATACAATAGCCAAACAAAAGAAAAGATAACTGGATAACTGGAGCTTTACATCTATCCAAGCTCCTAAAGACTGGAACAGCAATCCGATCAAGCTCCACTACTGCTAGGATCCACCGTAGGACCTGAGGGTTGGGAAAAAGATAAAAACAACAGGGTCAGACATAAGTCTGAGCGAGTCCTATAACTTTAACAATACAATCGTTAAAGTAACCAGAGAAGACATAAACTGATATACGGTAACATATAGGGATGAATGGCTACCCTAAGCAGTCAACTAAACGAAGATAAAGGATAAAGACGCATCTACCCTCCCTAAGGTAAATTACTAAACTGCACCACACCAGTCGTTCCTAACTTAAAGGTTGATCCCACCCAAGGACTTATAAAATTTACTAATTAGTACCTGCGTACCCCTAGGTGACCAAGTAGGCGCCACGGGGCCCTACAATCCACTAGGTGTACACACTACTTCCCATTCGATCGGCTCCCTAACGTAGATACCCGTGCTGGCCCCACCGTGGGATGTATCATTCCCCAATGTGGCAACCTGATGAAACTAAAGGTGCACGGCTTATATCTACTCGATGCAACAACGGCTTACCTACCAGCCCGGGCCCACTCACGCATATGAAGCCCGTTGGACTTGCGTTGCCACCGCTAACCCGTTTGCCTCTTACAGTCAAGCCCAGTATGCGTGTCCCGTCCTCGACATGGGTCGAGCCCACAAAGATACGTATGGGTTACTGGTTGAAATGGGCCTCCACAAGCTACCCACCTAAGCTTGTCCCTTTTTCTAGTATATCCCACTTAACCCTTTAATCATGTTTTAATTACATGTTCTATTTTGGTTAAGTATTCTAATCGTATTTTCTATTGCCACCCAAGGCAACCACTAGATTTTCTCATGCCACCCGAGGCACCCACTTAACCCCTCATGTCCCTCTACATGCTAATGTGGTTAAGTGTTTCTTAATTAATTAATTAAGAACGTAACCTTTGTAAAGACCTCTCACATTAGACTGTCTTTTATGACCGCTGGTTAAGCCGGTTGGGTCCGGGCAGCCTTATGTCATAACAGAGTCTAACCTCGTGTCTTTACATTAATTACGTATTTAGTTTGTGCCTAAGACCTCTCACATTGGGCTAACATTTGTAGCAACTGGTTAAGCCGGTCGGGTCCGGGCAGTTTTACGCTACAACTGAGTCCAACCTCGTGTCTTAGTCAATTAATTACACCTAATTAATCACCCTCATAATTTTATATTAATTATCCCTAATTAATCAAGTTTTCTTAACATGGGTAGACCTAACTTAATAGGTAAATTCCCATGGGGTAGACCTAACTCAATAGGTAAATTCCCAACACATAGTATGGGTACACCTAACCAAATAGGCAAATTCCCATACTATGTTTATTTATTTTGTGTTATGCATAATTATATTAATTTCACACAATCTTATTAACTTATGCATTTAATTACCCCATCGTTCCCACGTAATTTCGTTCATGATATAACACATATAAAAGGTGTCAACTTGCATATGAATGAACATGTTTCAAAGGTGCCATCTTGCATATTAACAAACACATAACTTGCATATGAACTTGCATAACATGTCACATAACTTGCATATAATATGTCACATAACTTACATATTCATTTCGCATAACAAACTTGCATATTAGCTTATAGACTTGCATAATGTGTCATCATGAACTTGCATATTAATAAACATGTAACTTGCATATTTACATACATGTAACTCGCATATTAACAAACATGTAACTTGCATATAAAGAAACATGTAACTTGCATATTTACATACATGTAACTTGCATATTAACAAACATGTAACTTGCATATTAACAAACATGTAGCTTGCATATTTACATACATGTAACTTGCATATTAACAAACATGTAACTTGCATATTAACAAACATGTAACTTGCATAGCATATTACCATGAACTTGCATAACATGCATATGATTACATAGCCCACAACTTGCATATTTAGCATCATGCAAACATAACATACATCATATTAAACTTGCATAAGCTTACATACTCAACATGCATAAACATAAGATTAATGCTAACATCATATCATATGATTCAAAGCTCATTAACCCACATACAAAACCATAAATCTCATCACATCTCATCTAATTAGTTTACCAAAAGATCATCAAAGTGATAGAAACTCACAACTAGCAACTTTGAACACCAAATGAAGAAGATTAAGATGCTAAGAAGGGATTAGAAGTTGATTAGAGAGTGATTAGTATGCAACCCTCTTCATAAAATTAGTGGAGGCCATGAGAGCTAGCATTTTGCCATAGTTTAGTCACTAGGTTTAATTATGAATGAATTAGGGTAGGTTAGGGTCTTATTTATAGATTAGGCAAGTGTTTTAGGCCATAGGATTAACCCTAGATTCAATCCAAGCCATCAAAGCATGTCTTGGGGAAGAAGTCAAGTGTAGGAACCATCTAGGGCCTTTAGATTAAAGATGGACCATGAGAACCATTCAAATGCAAAATCTGCACTTGAGCGAATCGGCCCACGGGTTGACAGCCAAACACCCTGGATTAACCCCTAGTCGACCCAGCGGGCTCGGGTCGACTTCAAAAATCGGCCGGTTCGGTTATTCCCCTCTCCCAATTCGCTGTTTTGAGCATTTTTGCATATTTATTTATTAAATTTTCAATTATATATATATATATATCAATATATATATATATATATATATATATCTACACAACCCATTTCACTTAATTAAGTATACTTTAATTTGGGAATTTTCGTGAAACTTCGCGAGGCCATATCTTGGTCATACGGACTCCGATTTTCGAAAACTCGGACTCTATTTCGCGTATTTTTCCGAGACGAACACAATGGCATAGCCCGTTTCCCTTGATTCCCATTTTAGAATTAAATTCTGCCTCGATTTATGTTATTACAGGTTATTGAAAATACGGGTTGTTACATTCTCCCCTCCTTAAAGGATTTCGTCCCCGAAATCTTCAAGTTAGGAAGAACGTATCCTACCATCCAATCATCCATCTACTCAAAGCATCATCCACGAGCAATCATTGTCCTTACAAGATTCTAAATGCTGGATGGATATATGCAAAAGTGTGTGTATATGTACTTACCTAATGCGAAAATCAGGCGGTTACTGATACAGTAAACCTCCTTAATGCAAACCATGATAGTGCCATGCATCCAATATGTATGCGAAACCCTATTGACACATACAAATTTCTACATGCGTGCACAACCATACACAAAAATGCATCATCCATATGATAACACAGCCATGATACATCCATCAATCTAACTACCACATCCATTTATGCAATATGCAACATGAAGTGACTGAGCCGATCTAGTGCCTAATGTGTGTGTATATGCATCCACGAGCAACCACTAGCAAACAATTGCATCCATATGCATCCATCAACCATAACATGTTTCAAACACATGTTTCAACCATAGGTTTTACCCTATCTAAAGGTCATAGGTATTAGCGAGAGGATATACTAAAGATAAGATAAGTACTAGACAAGCAATAAAGGAGAAGTTAAAAGACATACTCTCAAAAAGAAATGGATACAAAGAACGCATCTTTGCTTCCGTCTCCCAAGTAGCATTGCTTTCGTCATCTCCCCATTGCACTTTAACTAGCTGAACTTCTCTGTTCCTCAACTTCCTAGTTTCTGACCCAAGGATGCGAGTAGGAGCTCGTCGAATCGTCGCATCACGCTCTACCTCTACATCTCTAAGCAAGCTCGGCTCTACCACCTCCGCGGTCTCATGTAAGCACTTCCTCAAATGTGATACATGGAATACATCATGAACACCACTAAGTCTGTCGGGCAACTCCACCCTATATGCCATCCGTCCAATCCTTTCCTTAATAGGAAACGGCCCAACAAATCTCGGTGCTAACTTCCCTACGGACCCAAAGCGAACAACATTTCTCAATGGAGATACTTTGACAAAAACCATGTCCCCAACCTCAAACTCAAGATCCGTCCTTCTCCGATCCGCATAAGATTTCTGTCTATCTTGCGCTGCTTTCATCCTTTTTCGAATTAAATCAATCTTCTCTGAAGTCTCTCTAACCATATCCGGCCCAAGCAAGATCTTATCCGTAGATTCCCACCAACATGTAGGAGATCGACAAGGCCTTCCATAAAGAGCTTCGAAAGGAGCCATACCAATACTGGACTGAAAGCTGTTATTATATGCGAACTCCACCAAAGGAAGATGTTCTTCCCATGTACCTCCAAAATCCAAGATACAAAGCCTCAAAAGATCTTCTAAGATACGGTTCACCCTCTCGGTCTGACCGTCCGTCTGAGGATGATATGCGGTGCTCAAACACAACTGAGTCCCTACCGCCTCTTGCAAACTTCTCCAAAACTCACTAGTGAAAATAGGATCTCGATCACTCACAATGCTGGATGGTACGCCATGCAATCTAACAATCTCTCTAACATAGACTGAAGCAAGCCATGGAGCGGTCCTCTTACTCTTTACGGGTATAAAATGGGCACTCTTGGTAAGTCTGTCTACCACAACCCAAATTCCCGTATTGCCCTTCCTCGATCTCGGTAACCCGTCGATGAAATCCATCGAGACACTATCCCACTTCCACTGTGGAACTTCCAATGGGTGTAGCAACCCACCGGGTTTCCTTTGCTCCACTTTAACTTGTTGGCACACTAAGCATCTAGCCACATACTCGGCCACATCTTTCTTCATACCGGCCCAGAAGAAAACTCTCTTCATGTCTTGGTACATTTTGTCTCCACCGGGATGAATAGTCATTCTTGAACGATGTGCATCATCCAAAATAGCCTTCTTCAAACCCTCATCTTGCGGTACACAAAGTCTACCGTCTCTATGCAACCATCCCTTATCATCTATGGTGTATCTACCCAAATGGCTGGACGACTCCCCTCTTATAAGCTTCTCTACCAACACAACCAACTGTGGGTCGTCTCGCTGAGCCTCGCCAATCCGTCTCAAAAGAGTAGGTCTAACCTCCAAGGATGCCAACAAACCAGGTACAAAATCAACAGAAGGTCTGAAGTCAAACAAAGAAAGAAACTCCAAGCTTCGTCGTTCCACGAACAATGGACTCAAAGATAGCCTTTTTCTACTTAAGGCGTCTGCCACCACGTTACCCTTACCAGGGGTATACGCTATCTCGAAATCATAGGATGCTAAGAACTCCATCCACCTTTGCTGTCTTAAGTTTAAATCCTTCTGAGAGAATAAGTACTTCAATGATTTATGGTCGGTGAACAACTCGAATCTCTCACCAAGAAGATAATGGCGCCAAGACTTAAGTGCGAAAACAATCGCGGCCAACTCTAGATCATGGGTAGGGTAATTCTTCTCATGCACTCTCAATTGTCTCCCTCCATAGGCTATTACCCTTCCCTCCTGCATCAAGACTGCGCCTAATCCTGTTCCACAAGCATCGGTATAAACAACAAACGGCTTACTCCCATCTGGAAGCACTAAAACTGGAGCGGTGGTCAAAGCTCTCTTTAACCGTCGGAAAGCATCATCACAATCTACATCCCATGAGAAAACCAGATTCTTCTTCGTCAAGCGGGTTAATGGGGCTGATATCTTCGCGAAGTCTTTGATGAACTTCCTATAATATCCTGCCAACCCCAAGAAACTTCTTACCTCGGTAGCATTTCTAGGAACTTTCCAATCCTGGATAGATACTATCTTTGCGGGATCCACAGCTATCCCTTCCTTAGAGACCACATGCCCTAAGAATCGCACTTCTCTTCTCCAAAAATGGCATTTAGAGAATTTAGCTTTAAGACTATGCGCTCGAAGAGTCTCCAACACTTCCTTGAGATGTAAGGCATGCTCTTCTTCATTCTTGGAAAAGACCAAGATGTCATCCACAAAAACTACTACAAACTTATTCAGATACTCTCTGAACACTCTACTCATGAGATCAACAAAGTATGCGGGGGCGTTTGTCAACCCAAATGGCATCACTAGCCACTCATAAAAACTATCCGGAGTCCGGAAAGCAGTCTTCTCTATACTGTCCTCCGCCACTCTTAACTGATGAAACCCTGTAGCTAAGTCCATCTGCGAAAATACTGACGCGCCAACCAACTGATCAAAGAGATCATCTATCCTCGGTAATGGGTGTCTATTCTTCTTCGTGAGCTTATTAAGTTCCCTATAATCCACACAAAGTCTGAGGGACCCATCCGCCTTCGTGGCAAACACTACTGGAGCTCCCCACTCCGATATACTTCGCCTTATGAACCCCTTCTCAAGCAACTCCCCTACTTGCTTATGAAGTTCTCTTCTCTCACGAGGAGCCATGTGGCGTACTGGCAAAGACACTGGTTTGGCATTATCCACCAAATAAATTCGGAAATCTATCTCCCGCTTCGGAGGCAAACCCTTTACTTCTTCAAACACATCCGGATATTCCCGGACTACTCTGACAGAACACAAACTTTCGACCGAAGCATCGAGCGATTCAAGATAACTTAGCAAAACAGATTCCATGGGATTGCAAGAGATCTCGAGAGTGTTACCCAAGCGGGTCATGAGCCTGACAACTCTCCTTTCGCAATCAAGAACGGCACCATTACTGGATAACCAGTCCATGCCCAAGATCAACCCATAGCCCGTGAAGCCCAATACAAAAGCATCACATCTAAACTCAACGCTAAGTATAGAAATCTTCAAACCCAAACATATCATAGACAGATATATGGAGCCCCCAATTGGGTTTGAGACAACCAAGGGATCATCAACTAGACTGGTGTCTAAGTGCAGTGACTCAACTAACGATGATGAGATAAAAGAATGCGATGCGCCAGAGTCAAACAAAGTACGAACTGGATGATCAAACAGAAAAACCAGACTTTCAACGGAAATAGTTCTACCTCTCTGCTGAATCGGTGGAACTGAGAGAACCTGAACTTGCCCCCCTGACTGAGGTGGTGCTATAAGAGCTTGCACCTGGCCTCCTGAGGTAGACCCCGTCTTCTGCCCCTTCTTTGGGCAGTTTTTCACAAGATGCCCTGCTTCACCACAATGAAAGCAACCGGTCTTCTTCTTTTTGCGACAATCCTTACTGAGGTGTCCTGGTGTTCCACAATTGAAGCACTTCTTCTTCGTCTTCTTTTTGTCACCATTGCCTTTTCCGCCCTTGCCTTGTTGTTGCTGTTGCGGTTTCTTCTGATCCCCCTTTTTCTCTGGTGCCTTAGAATTCTTATCATCCTCATGCATAAGTGCCATGTAGACAAGCTTCTCAAAAGTGGCCCCCATAGGAATGTGAGTCATAGCTATTCCTTGCAATGGTTCGTTCAAGCCTCTAACGAACCTCAAAGCCTTCTTCTCCGGTGTATTCACCAACTCTATGCCAAACCTTGCTAATTGATTGAATTTGTTGACATATTCTTTCACCGTGAGATTCCCTTGCTTCAAATTCAAGAACTTCTCCATAAACAGATTCTCTTCCGCCCTTGAGAGAAACTTAGCCCCAAACCTTTGCTTAAAATCTGCCCAAGAGTCAACAGGGCGTTCTCCATTAGTGACCTCCCACCAGAATGAGGCCTCTCCCTTCATTAACCAAGCCGCCAACTTGACTTTCTTTCCCTCTTCCACTTCAAAGATATCTAGCAACTCTTCCACTTCCTTAAGCCAATCTCTAGCCTCTACGAAAGTCTCTGAACCAAGAAAAGGTTTTCCTCCTATAGCCTTGAACTCCTTGCAAACCTTAGCAAAATTATCCACTCTAGGCTGAGGAGGAGGAGCGGTTGTCTCTGGTGTAGTAGCATTGGCCGGACCCGCAGCCGCGGCCCTAGCCTCTTGCAACCTACTATACCATAGTGGTATAACTAAACCCTCCGGGATGTTAAGATCTTCAGCCATGCTGAAACGAAAGAGGAAAGATTCAAAAAGGAGATTCCGAAAGATAAAGATATGGCTATTGGGGATTATGCTTTTCTTTTTCAAAAACTTTTTCTCTTAGAAGACATGCTTTTAAAAATACTTTCTTCGAAAATACTCTTAGAAAGTAGTTTTTCTCAAAAATTTTATCTGTTCTGGTAACCTTAAGCTCTGATACCACGTGTAACACCCCACTCCCGCTATGATCACTCACTAAGGGAATGCCATAGCATCGGTGGAGTATTTTAGTGAATATAGAACAGAAAAATTACAACAAGACAGATATAAATAGTACTTGAAATTTTAAAACATCGTCTCATAACAGCGGAAGTAAAACATGTCTGGTTACATCATAAAACCACAATAAAGGTCAAGTACAATATCCATCAAAATAAAGAAGTACATAATCCCACTCTCATACAATAGCCAAACAAAAGAAAAGATAACTGGATAACTGGAGCTTTACATCTATCCAAGCTCCTAAAGACTGGAACAGCAATCCGATCAAGCTCCACTACTGCTAGGATCCACCGTAGGACCTGAGGGTTGGGAAAAAGATAAAAACAACAGGGTCAGACATAAGTCTGAGCGAGTCCTATAACTTTAACAATACAATCGTTAAAGTAACCAGAGAAGACATAAACTGATATACGGTAACATATAGGGATGAATGGCTACCCTAAGCAGTCAACTAAACGAAGATAAAGGATAAAGACGCATCTACCCTCCCTAAGGTAAATTACTAAACTGCACCACACCAGTCGTTCCTAACTTAAAGGTTGATCCCACCCAAGGACTTATAAAATTTACTAATTAGTACCTGCGTACCCCTAGGTGACCAAGTAGGCGCCACGGGGCCCTACAATCCACTAGGTGTACACACTACTTCCCATTCGATCGGCTCCCTAACGTAGATACCCGTGCTGGCCCCACCGTGGGATGTATCATTCCCCAATGTGGCAACCTGATGAAACTAAAGGTGCACGGCTTATATCTACTCGATGCAACAACGGCTCACCTACCAGCCCGGGCCCACTCACGCATATGAAGCCCGTTGGACTTGCGTTGCCACCGCTAACCCGTTTGCCTCTTACAGTCAAGCCCAGTATGCGTGTCCCGTCCTCGACATGGGTCGAGCCCACAAAGATACGTATGGGTTACTGGTTGAAATGGGCCTCCACAAGCTACCCACCTAAGCTTGTCCCTTTTTCTAGTATATCCCACTTAACCCTTTAATCATGTTTTAATTACATGTTCTATTTTGGTTAAGTATTCTAATCGTATTTTCTATTGCCACCCAAGGCAACCACTAGATTTTCTCATGCCACCCGAGGCACCCACTTAACCCCTCATGTCCCTCTACATGCTAATGTGGTTAAGTGTTTCTTAATTAATTAATTAAGAACGTAACCTTTGTAAAGACCTCTCACATTAGACTGTCTTTTATGACCGCTGGTTAAGCCGGTTGGGTCCGGGCAGCCTTATGTCATAACAGAGTCTAACCTCGTGTCTTTACATTAATTACGTATTTAGTTTGTGCCTAAGACCTCTCACATTGGGCTAACATTTGTAGCAACTGGTTAAGCCGGTCGGGTCCGGGCAGTTTTACGCTACAACTGAGTCCAACCTCGTGTCTTAGTCAATTAATTACACCTAATTAATCACCCTCATAATTTTATATTAATTATCCCTAATTAATCAAGTTTTCTTAACATGGGTAGACCTAACTTAATAGGTAAATTCCCATGGGGTAGACCTAACTCAATAGGTAAATTCCCAACACATAGTATGGGTACACCTAACCAAATAGGCAAATTCCCATACTATGTTTATTTATTTTGTGTTATGCATAATTATATTAATTTCACACAATCTTATTAACTTATGCATTTAATTACCCCATCGTTCCCACGTAATTTCGTTCATGATATAACACATATAAAAGGTGTCAACTTGCATATGAATGAACATGTTTCAAAGGTGCCATCTTGCATATTAACAAACACATAACTTGCATATGAACTTGCATAACATGTCACATAACTTGCATATAATATGTCACATAACTTACATATTCATTTCGCATAACAAACTTGCATATTAGCTTATAGACTTGCATAATGTGTCATCATGAACTTGCATATTAATAAACATGTAACTTGCATATTTACATACATGTAACTCGCATATTAACAAACATGTAACTTGCATATAAAGAAACATGTAACTTGCATATTTACATACATGTAACTTGCATATTAACAAACATGTAACTTGCATATTAACAAACATGTAACTTGCATATTTACATACATGTAACTTGCATATTAACAAACATGTAACTTGCATATTAACAAACATGTAACTTGCATAGCATATTACCATGAACTTGCATAACATGCATATGATTACATAGCCCACAACTTGCATATTTAGCATCATGCAAACATAACATACATCATATTAAACTTGCATAAGCTTACATACTCAACATGCATAAACATAAGATTAATGCTAACATCATATCATATGATTCAAGGCTCATTAACCCACATACAAAACCATAAATCTCATCACATCTCATCTAATTAGTTTACCAAAAGATCATCAAAGTGATAGAAACTCACAACTAGCAACTTTGAACACCAAATGAAGAAGATTAAGATGCTAAGAAGGGATTAGAAGTTGATTAGAGAGTGATTAGTATGCAACCCTCTTCATAAAATTAGTGGAGGCCATGAGAGCTAGCATTTTGCCATAGTTTAGTCACTAGGTTTAATTATGAATGAATTAGGGTAGGTTAGGGTCTTATTTATAGATTAGGCAAGTGTTTTAGGCCATAGGATTAACCCTAGATTCAATCCAAGCCATCAAAGCATGTCTTGGGGAAGAAGTCAAGTGTAGGAACCATCTAGGGCCTTTAGATTAAAGATGGACCATGAGAACCATTCAAATGCAAAATCTGCACTTGAGCGAATCGGCCCACGGGTTGACAGCCAAACACCCTGGATTAACCCCTAGTCGACCCAGCGGGCTCGGGTCGACTTCAAAAATCGGCCGGTTCGGTTATTCCCCTCTCCCAATTCGCTGTTTTGAGCATTTTTGCATATTTATTTATTAAATTTTCAATTATATATATATATATATCAATATATATATATATATATATATATATATATCTACACAACCCATTTCACTTAATTAAGTATACTTTAATTTGGGAATTTTCGTGAAACTTCGCGAGGCCATATCTTGGTCATACGGACTCCGATTTTCGAAAACTCGGACTCTATTTCGCGTATTTTTCCGAGACGAACACAATGGCATAGCCCGTTTCCCTTGATTCCCATTTTAGAATTAAATTCTGCCTCGATTTATGTTATTACAGGTTATTGAAAATACGGGTTGTTACAACTACCCCAAGTCATATCATCACTATACTCTCGCAATCCGCTACTAACCACAAAAACGAAATCAATATCCGAAACCGTCACTGAATGAGGCATGACATAAACCAAAGATGATACACCATAACACGGTCTCAGAGACATAACGAAAAAACTCACATCCATCATACTAACCAACATCGAATCAACATCACTGCTCAATAGAAACGAATAACCACACCCAACAGAACCTCCCATGCGATCACTCCCTCCATAATCCTCGACCGTTTGCTCGCTGACACCATTGATAGAGTGCACGTCCACCTCATTTAAACCAATACTGACCTCTATGAGGTCACTACCAGGCAACGCAACTTCATTCTCAGTGCCCACCTCGTTTAAACCAATACTGCCTTCTATGGTGTCACTACCAAGCAACGCATTTTCATGCTCAGAGTCCATTAAATTCACATGATTTTTAAAACATGATCCCTTAACCTTACCATTCCTCAAATCCTTCAGATGAGGCAGCCTACTGCATTTCACTCTACCCACGCTAATGCCCTTCCTCGATGTGACAACCTTCGATGCCACTGCTGGACCATCGTTCACTCCAGTCTTCAATACCAATTCAGTATCGTTCTCCAACAGGCTAAAGCTATTGGAAAGATCAATATCCTTCGCCACATACCAATCGAAACCCTCCACTACACTTGGTACCCCAACTTTCACTGCCTCATCAACAAAATATCCACTCATATCCACCTCAACTATTCCTGTCATCACGTCCAACCCCCTCCCCTCAGTGGATTTGCCACCATTGAACCCATAAACAACATTGGGTTCTAAAAAATTCTGAACATAAGGATCCGCAAGTATTGGATCATTTAACGTCCCATATTCATATAATCCACATACGTCCAACATCTCACCTTCAAGAAACACACCATACTCAGCAACAATATTCGATTTGACAGCCTTTGCATTCTCCGACTGGTGCTTACTTTTTCTATCTGTTTAGCATTGAAAGCCTACCTTCTCGCAGTTAATCGTTGTATTTATGATGTCAAAGTGTGCTAAAATATCATCCAGCAACTGAAAGATTGGCTTTTTAATCCTGCCACCCAAATCAGAGTATATTCTCCTTAATTTTGTGAGATTCAAACTGAATGAATATGCATGTTCTTTTCTAGACAGCGGCCTCGGTAGCGGAGGGAAGACATCGTACCTGTCAACAACCTTGCACCATAAAATTCCGTCAACCATCCCCTCTAAATTCCATCCCATCATCAACAACAAAGACGCCCCAATGCACATGTCATCAGAGAAGTCCTTTTTATACAAGTCCACAAGCTCAATCAGTTTCAGACATATCCTCAAACAATTGTAGTGCAATACCTCCCAAACAGATTTTCCATTGAAATTCATTGAACAACTAACCTTGCGATGTCCTACTCCGCCGCAATTAAAACACCATAATCCATTCCTACAGTCTTTTGCTAGGTGTAAGGGATCCCCACAACGGTAGCATGTTCGACCATCAGCATTTTTCCTGAATTTACTCTTCTTCACTATCGGATTCCATGTGGGCATTTTAATCGAAGGTTGTTAGACTACATCAGCAAATGACCGATTAAACTTGGTACTATTCTGATTTGAAAATCCACCGGTACCTAGAATAGGATCACTCTGTCTAAACGTTAAGTTCAATCTGCCATACTTCATATTTGTCTTCTCAATAAGCGGATTTGGAGCCGTATCCTTGCAAATGCCATTAATGCCGTGAAATATTCCCCTGGATTCACCCCTAAAAATGAGGACATCCCCTGATTCTAGCACAATTTTTTTGATTGATTCGTGTGCTCTTTCTTCCTTATAAACAAAAGCAGCCGAATCACGTATTGAGAAGGAAACTACAGGAAGACCTACCAATAAACTTTCATAACTTTCATCCTTGTCTTGGTGAATACCCAATTTCCCATCTAGATCATAATAATTGACAATACAAACATCAGGAGAAATTGGAGGAAGATCATCAAGTTTTCCACCATTTTCTAAAATTGCTTTATGAGTGATAGCCATTGAATCCCTGACCATCTTTTTAAACTCAAATGGTATGACTGGAGGTACAACACCGTTGCTTATCCGCCTTTCTTCATATTGCTTAGTCTGTAAATCCCAAAATTTACCCAAACACATCATAGAAAGTTTCAATAGCGCACCATTTTCATAACCGGGTCTATCAAAACCACCCTCTCCAATACCCAATTCTTGGCAAGTATTGACAATCTGTATCTGATCATTAATATTTATGAAGTTCTTTAAAAGAATCATGCCAGTACTTAGGATTTGATACTGATTTCCTGTGATCTTTGTATTCAATCGCCCTTGCAGATTATTTTTCATTTTATTCCCCCAATTAACTTTCGCAAGATAATCGCTGAGATATACTTCCCTAGTATAATCTGGGCAAGAATCGTTTCAATGTCCCCATCTTTCATTGGAGCATCTAATTTGATTCCTACAATTTCTCGCATAATGATTTTCATTTCCGCATTGATAACAACCACCGGAATAAAGCTGCGATCTTGTATAAGCCAGATATGAACTTGATTTATTCCATTTATCAGTCGAGAGCGATTTACCCGAAAAGAAGTGAGGAATTTGCGAATTTGAATGAGAAGTATTCAACGAGAGAGAAGGAACAGTCGCCATTGTTTTTTTAGTTTTCTCCATGTACCACCAACTGGAGACAGATTGTTAAATATATTATTTTGAATAAAAGTTATTAAAAGAAAAATAAATAAATATTTTATTTATTAAAGACTTTGATTTATTATAAATTGATTTTTCAAAGTAAATCTGAGATTAATCAGATTTATGAATAGGGGGATAGAAATTAACCGCAAGGGTTAAAATGTGTAAAATTGGTTTGTTAAGAATTTATCTAATGGAATTTATTTAAATTAATTAAATTATTAATTAATTTAAAGTGAGAACGAATTGGAATGGGTTAACAAGATAACCGCGCCTTGAGTTGACTAAGTCAACCATTATAATTGGAATTGATTTTAAATTAGTTTGATTTGAATCAATCTAATAAAATAGCTTAATGAATAGTGTTTAAATTTAAATAAAGATTTTAAGGGGAATTACTATTTATTTTAGTTAATAAAGAAATTAACTACTGAAGTAGTTACTGGTCGGAGTAAATTATTATTTTAATAATTTGGAGAATTAATTTTTATTTGAAAATCACTTAGAAAGTAACTGCAATGGAAATGAAATACAATTGAATGGTGAAAGAGTTTATGAACAGGTTATGTTTAAAACCTGAGTTTTATAACAAAGTTATAAAAGGAATTTTTAAGCAAATATTATAGCTTAAATAAGTGCTACTTAATTATTTGAATTAAGTAAATGAAAATTTATATAAAAGAGTTTGATGATAAAACAAAGTTATATAAAAGAGGTGAAGTGGTAAATCGTTAATTTTACATTAATGTTACTTAATAATGGGATTAAGTAGAATTGGGGAATTGAAATGAGATTTCCAAAGCGGGATATGGTTGAATGGATTTGAAACGGGATTGGTAAAAGTGAATTTGATAGGAGAAGTGAATCATAAGATTTGTAAACCAATCCGAATTATAAAGTGAATTTTGTTTTACAAGAGGAAGGTGTTAAAAGTGGCATTTTTATAAGGAAATACTTAATTATAAAATTAAGAATAATGTATATTCGAGAAGAGATTTTAAAAGAGATAAGAAGGTTTTATGAAACCGTATTTTATATAAAATAGTTCAATGATATTTGTATTGGGATTAGAATGAAACATTGGTTTTGGATTACAACTTATACTTATTTTAAGGTATGAATGTTGTTGATCAAGGTCTGAGAGGTAACTAAAATACCCCAACTTGAATGACTTCGGGATTATCTTAGAATGATATGAGTTGTAATGGTAAATGTGGTTAATAAACTTTATTATTTCATTAGTGAAATGATAATGAAATATTTTTGGTGAAAATATATATAAAATGATGATAAAGGAGATTGCGTCAAATTATAACGATATCCGCAAGGTAAAAGGAAATGTAAAGTTGAGTATTGAAATAGATTTACTCTATATTAATAAGTATTTGTTATTGTTGTCAAGTAATGCACGAAGATGTTCTTAAAGTTATGGTATGAGTAATAAGTTGAAATGATTTCCAAATATTATATAATAACATGGCTAATGGTTTGAAAATGAAAATAGAAACAAATTATGATATAGGATTTTCCTAGGTATTAAATCGAATTTGTTTAAAGAATAATCTTATGTAAAAAAGACGCGAGAAAACTATATTTATTATATCGAAAGATTTAAGAATTGAATTTACATTTATTTTAATTAAAAGGCCAAGGGGGTGCTGAATACTGAATCGGTGAACCCATTGGATTGTCATGATTGAAACACTGATTATTTTGATAGCTAAATCACCGACTATCAAATCTGTCCAATACGACTGTTGGTAAGGAAAGTCCGGGATCGAATTTATATTTGAAAACCATTCCGACAAACAAATACGTGAATATATCAGAAGACGATCGAGATGGAGCATTGGAGACCGTAGATATTCGTAAACGGAAGAACAACTAGTAATCTCTGGTTTAGCGGCCAGAGATAAACTGTGGTTCTGTCGTGGTTGGAATCTACGGGTTGCAAGGACTTCTCGCTACTGATCCATGGGGTGATTCCTATATGAGATGCAGTAGGAGGGTACCTTCGGTTCATCCTGTTCCTAGATGACTTGTATGGACGAATGTCTGACAGAGTTTCCTGAAACCACGTACGTTGATTTTTTACAAATATACCGAGTGGTGGTAAAGAGGGGCACTTCTTTTATACCCATAGTATATTTGTGGACGTCAATTAGTGACTTGACGGATCTGACCATGTGGCATTCAAAGTGAATGGTGACCAGATGTTTTCAGAAGTTAATCTAAACCTCAAGCCTCAACAAACGGGAAATGACAAAAATCGGGCAGGCAGCATGGCTATGTGGGTCGCTCCCATTAGGGTATATAATCACCTATCTGGAGAAAATCTATTTGCTTCTTTATCCTATTTCGATGCTGTCCCTTTTTGGGAAACGGTGGGTCGCTCCCAACCGTTGGTGACATACATTCGATACACTCAAGAGAAATGAGTGGTCGGTCACGTGAGGGCCGAGTTGCAAGACGTTCTTGTTAAACCCAGTGTATTCGCCTCTAGAGATACACTATCGGCAGGTGGTCCCATACCTTGTCATAGTCGGAATCCAATCTCCAATAAGCGCCCGCGGTTTTGTTTGTATACTATATATGTGGAGCATGAGATGCAAGCGTTCTACTAGATTCTATTTATTTGTATTTAGGCATTATTATAATATCAGACAAGATATTGGTTTCAAAAATGGTTTCGGTTATCGTAAGGTAAAAACCATTGGTATTTATGTGTGGATTTGGTCTTACGATTATCCTTTTCTTTGAAAGATTTTAACTTTAATAATCAGGTTGTGTGATACCCTTAAACTTAGTGTGTTTATCTCACTCTGGTTCACCAGACTGACCTGTTGTTTTGTAAATGCTCGGGTTAGCCTAGAGTGTACAGGTTCAGGTTATCGAATGTTGTGAAGTCCAGAGACGAGCTGGAGATGTTCAAACGTATGATATTATATAGCTACTATTCCGCTGTGTGTTGTATATGGGAACAGATTATTATAGTTGTTCCGTTGTGTGATGTACTCTGATATTGTAAGTAATTTTAGAGCTCTCAACAAAGATTTATTTCTGTATTATATTTTGTTCCGATGCGATGTGAGACTCTGTGTTGTGTTGTCTCTTCTTCTACTATTCTAATATTTCTTTCTTTCTTATCTCACCCTATAAATTCTTTCTAATAACGTTCCAGTGTTTTCAGTTTTTGGAAGGTCGGCATGAGTTACGGCAAAGGTATTTATGTCGATTTCTGGGGCCGAAAATACCTGGGTCGTTATATATTTTAATCATACCAGCAGAGATTGAGTATTAAGGTTTGAAGAATGGTGTGCAACCTGAAACTAATGTATTTCAAAGCCTAATTTTGGGTACAAATATGGAACAACACGGTATTTAGTAAGAAACTTTGACTGTATATTTTCCTTGGTACTAACAAATTGTTAAATGTATAGTTCAGATTATTTATATTTATGCACTGTTATTATTGCTCAATGATTGATTAATTTGGAAAAATCTACTAATCCCCTCCTGTGAACTGATTATTGTTATTCACATTCTAAAACTAGTATAACCTTATAACAGTGGAAAAACCGACTTTGTAATACATCTTGATTTACTTTCCATATAATGAAAAAAATACATTTCCATGTTGTTGTTTTTTATATATGGACATATTGAAAATTTCACACAAGTACCCTACCATTTGCTCATAATTAATATTTTTGACTAATTTGCGCTTGGAATTTAAAAGTGATAAGAGAAAATAAGCTTCATGATTTTGGCTTTAAAGGAAAGGCTATAAGGATACAATTAATGAGAAATAACATTACATATGAAACGAATGTTCCTGGACAACTTCTTACATGGTATATATGGATATAAATAAAGTAAACTATTACCTTAAAAAAAAATTTATCCATAATTAGAAATTCGTTATACCAAATTGAATAAAATTTAACAAAACAGGCTTTACTTCTTGTAATAATTTTTTAAATTTTTCAAAAATTTCTTGATTTTAATAGAATTGCTTAAATTTTAGAAGAAAAATATCAGTATATTTAAATTACAACGATTATTTTTAATGTTGCCTTAATTGAAATTTCAAGTTTCATGATAAAATAATTCATTAACCTTTGAACAAAAATATATAATTCGTATCAAATTTTATTTCTTTAAAGTTTATTTTATTTACTAATATTTTCTTATTTCCAAAAAATATATTTTGTTTTAAAATAAATTAATAACTTAAATAAGAAGTAATAAATAAATAATGATTAATAGACCTTAATAATTAAGATTGAATAATCAATATTCGATTGTAATTAAGTAGTAGTTACTAATTAACAATTGATGAATAAGAAATAATAATCAATAATTATTGTAACATACTGTCTTTCTTCCCGGTTTTCGCCGATAATTAAACCAACTTAAACCGTTCACAAAGGCGGATTGTTTTGGGAACTAACACATATTGAAAAAAAACAGAACTTTGTATATCATGATACAATATTTCACCAGAGTTACGTAGAATATCAGAGTTACATACACATTGCAACGGAAACATAAATATACTCTCAACGGAAGAAGCGATGTGATGTAGCGGAAACTCTAACTTTAGCTCGAAGCTCCAACTCAGAAAGCGCTCCAACTCTTGCTCCAAGGGTCTATAACTGTAAAAAAAAATAAACATCTAGCTGCCCGTGTGGAAATTATTGGGTGCTCAGAGTTTAGGGAGGAACAATAAACTCCAGGTCAGTCATGGGACTGGTGTGAGAACATAAAACAAATATTTTTATGATTTAATTTAAAGTTGGGAGATTCACCGGACTACACCGCTAATGCGGAATGGGTTTACTCCATGTGAATGCCCATGCATATGAATTTATAATGACTTTTGAAAAATGAAGCTATCATAAGCTCGTCCCACATCATACAATGCAAGCGCACACCAGATGGGCGAGTTTTGTCTTAAGATAACCAAACATGCTTTCATACGTGAAAATCTTCTTTTAATATATACTATTATTAGTGCATAGTGTTGGAAACCATTTCGCAAATAAATATATTTTTCTTAGCAAGCATAGTGACTATGCCCACATACATAGTTTACAAACAAAACAAAAGGCTCGTATTGGTTGTTGGGTTCCAATATGATGGTTCTTGACACGAAAGATCAATCCGAAACTAGGTGCAACCTTACTGTTCATGGTTTTCATCCAAGATCGGACACTAAACACCAGGTAAATCACCAGTTAACATCTAGATACGGACATTGAACATACCCTTTTTTCCGCAAGTTTCAAAGTGGATCTACCACCAAAGATTTCAAGTTTCAATAAAATGTATACAACCTAACCGCCAGTTTACCATCAATCCGGCGTGTGAGGTTCGTCGATGTCGCGATATACACAAAGCTACACTTCAATAAGCCATGCTTTGATCATCATTAGCTCATTCCATAACTTGAGTATGCCATATTGTCAATTTACAACATGTCACTGATTTCTATCAATACATAAATTCTAAGCATGTAAAGCTTAGAGACGGAAATAATTAATTGCCACAGTCCGATATATATATATATATATACACCAATAAAAATCAGTGCTATGCAGTCAAGTACAATGTCAGACACACAATCCATACAAGTCCATTCTGGGTCTGAACGGAACAAAATCCGAAAATCCTCAAATATATTCAGACCTCATGCCACTTATAACCTCGTATCGGGTGTACGGCCCGATTTGAGACATCAGCAATAAATCCAAATAAGTCCAAAGATTCCCAATCGTCATTTGCCATTTCCAATTCTTCAGTTTCCTTCATAGCGTCGTATTATTACTTGGAATGGTTTTCGGACTTACATCCGATCCTGGTCTTTCCAAATAACTAACGCATTTTATAGACTATAAAATTTCAAACTAAGTTCCTTCCATCATATATATGCATAACTTAATTCATTCTAAATTTAGAATGGTCGTAAAAAATCATTTATAAATCAAGGTTCAAGATTTACATTGTTTTTTTATTCCAACTCGTTGATTTATTCAATCAAGGATTGGTTATATTCGAGTCAAAGGTTTCAGGATTGGAACAATTCCCAATGTAATTAAATAAAATATTTGAAATAATAAATTTTTTATAAACTAATATATATATATTTATTTAGAAAATCTTAAAATAAAAATGATTAAAACAATTATCTACTATACATTAAAGTTTGAAGAAATAAATAGAATGATTTAAACGTATACATACACTTTAAATCAAATAAGTCTTATTGAAATATTTGAAATTAACATACCATATTTTATATAGTTGAAAAGATATATAAATATACAAATACTTTAAACTGGAATTGTTTCCTTTCCATGCCGATGACTTGAATTTATATTCATATTCGAAAAGTATGACTGGTTTTGATAATCTTGAGTTCATCCAATCGTTCTCAAAGACATTCAAATTATTTACTTTCGTTCACTTAGTTCCATATTAACTTCCATAATTAACCTAAACCTTATTCGGGTAAACAATATTATCATCATAACATTCAAATTAAATCCAAACGATTTATATTAATATACGGTTGGTTAGAAATTGAAACTTTTTATATCCAATATATGTTTCCATATTAAACTGGTACTATAAGCGAAATTACGATATTTCCACCGTTTAATTCCTCAAATACTATTAGCCATCATCTATAGAACTTATATTAAATATCTGAAGATCACCTCCAATCAAATTAACCTAATTTTATATGGGAAAACTATTTATTATAGTTGTTGTTTCACAATATTCGAGATTCACTTTCAATTTGCTCTTTTACCAGTCTAGATAAGTAAACGTTGGCCAGGTAAGTTCAGCACACTGGTTGCAGTATCCCTTGCCTTAGTTACACACCCCGTTCACCGCTCCAGAATTGATAACGGAACAAACCTATTTATGAACCCGAAACTTAAGTTACATTCCTTAATTAACTTTAAATTCAAATTATTATCTAAAGCAATTTATAATATATCATTTTAAAATTTATCTAAACGTATATCAAATTTCATATTAAATAATGCAAGTTTAAATATCTTTTCAACCAATTTTTATTTTTATAATATTATTTCAAATTATTATCTAAAGTCATATTAGATTTCATAAGTCCAATAGTTCGAGTTTGCCAAATTTTACAACAATTTATCAAGAAAACGGTAATTAAGTTTAAAATCAACAATTTTAATTCAAGGCACTTTTAAAATAAATTTTAATATCAGTTGACATTAATAATAACATGTTGATTATTTTCCAACATCAAATTATTTGTACTATTAAATCAAATTAACAATTTTCCAAGGTATTAACCAAAACATTATTTCATTCCATATTTAAATTTTATTAACATAACTTAGTTAATAAACTGTTTTAATAACACCATATAATTAAATCAACATTAACAAATTTATTCAATATCATAAAATGTTAATTAGGAAAATTATTCAAGGAATCAAATATTACTTTAATTAACAAATGTTATTGAACCAAAGAATATTGGTATTAGTAAACATTATTGAATCAATATTATTAAGTTAATAAAACACTACATAGTCACTAAATTGTCATTTAGCCAATAAATCGTTACTTAATTAAATTTAGGAAATTTTATAATTTTCCGCTGGCAATTCATATAAGGTCGCAATGAGTACATACATACATATATATATATATATATATATATATATATATATATATTCACACATTTAACCACCGTTTTATGCATTCATTTCCTATATGCAATCAACAAATAAATTTCCAAATACGCGTTAAAGAATTGACGTGCGTTGATATGCTTTTATTTTGACAACCATCACGAACTATCAATAAATAAATAATCATTTATGCAACCACACATTATCAAATTCATTAACCATGTATAAAAAGTTAAATCATATTAATAAAATTAAAGTGTTCTCACCTATATTTGCTTTCCAAACTTTCACCGTCAAGTTCCAAATCAACTCCGTCAGCCTCAGATGATTTATTATCTCTTACACATGCGTCGCACATGGCTACTCTGCTACTAACGCGTATATAGATATATACACTCTTTGTACTACTCTATGTTTGTGTTAACCTCTTGGCACAAGAAAAGGCCGCGACTTCTATACTGGACGTTGAACTATTGGAATGGAGCTTGTTGGGAAGGACTATTCGCAAGAAGAAAGAAGAAATGAGATTGTTTCTGAGAAGAAAAGAAGTTCGGTTTATGCATAGAAGCAGGAGGCACGCATTTATAATGTAGAGAAGAAGGGACAGAGAATATCGTGCGGTATTGGGTTCTGTGAATACGAACTGTTCACAATCTTAGGCCACTGTTTCAAAAATCTTGCACTGATATGGCAAGATTTAAAATTAGATTTCTCATATTTGGTTGTCTACCATATCTCCTTTAAAGAAGGAAAAATTGATTTGTTTCCTATGAACGATATGTTAGGCTAACAACGTTGTTTATGTCATTATCTGAACGTTATAAGCTTAACTATCATACACCGAAAATTAAATTCAATTGGTAATGAATTTATTCGTTTTATTTTATTATGCATTGCTTATATAAAGATGCGTTATATTTTTAGTTTAATTACACCGTTTGTACATCAAAATTTCATTAACTTTATCACAATTAATACCATAATAAATTTATATTTTAATGGTTTATTCAAAACAAAATTTATTACTATTTATATTAAAATTTCAACTTGTAAATTAAAATTGATTTAAGCGTTTTATTACACTATTTAATTAACGGTTTAAATTGGAAACAAACTTATTCCAATGATATCTTTCTTTGCAACAAAATTCTCTCTTCAATAAATTTTCTCCCTCAATTACATTTTGAATTTATTTCAAAGTTAATTTACATTGTGCCATTCATACTTATCGGTTTAATTGGGAATAGATTAATCTTAATGATATTCTATTATGCAAATAGATTCTTTATTCAAAACAAATCGTTTCTCAAATGGAATTTATTCCAAAATTGATTTTGGTTCAAATGTCAAATCTTAAATATTCCAAACGGCTCACTATTTATTAGTATAATAAATTTTGACAAATGTTTATATTGACACCATATTCACAACATACCTTTATTTTTAGAATGAACACTATATTAAATAACAGTCCAAATTGAATTTCAAGCATATATTTTCTTCTTATCCAGTTGCATGATAAGTATTAAATTCATTTCTTAATTAAATTGCAAACTAAATTTATGACGATACAACTCTTTTCATAATATTCATTTTTAAACAATGAAGGAATTTTAATGCTAAATATTCAAATTGGTTAGTAATGCAAATCACGTTTGTTTATAAATTTATGAAATTGTTCGCACCTATTGTTCAAGAATTGACAAAATCCCAAATATAAATATTTATTTTACATTGAATCTTAATTTAATTTATATTTTAAATCTCAAGAATTCTAGATCATTACAATTATTATTTTTAATGATCCATAATTAATATGAAATAACTAATATATATATATATATATATATATGGTAAAAAAGACACCAAAAAGTGGATTATATAGTTATTGTTGTAGGTTTTTCAATGAGCATTAATGAATCAAATTATATAAGTCTTGTATATCAGTTGATTGTATAAAGTGCATTTAATTAACATTAACGTTAAAACTGGTCATAAATGCACATAAAGAAAGAAAATTCAAGGAACTGATATAAGGCTTGTACTAATTATTCAATAGACATTGTAGTTAATGCATCATTCAAAGGAGGAAAAAATGGGTATTGTAAAAAAGCTTTAGACGGACACAAGTTTTTGAAGGCTCGGTTGAATTAAGAAAAACCGACAAATTCGGTTTGATTAATTTGATTAGTCCTACAGAGTGTTATGGCTTATTAAAGAAATTGTATCTTTTGATTTAATACAGATGATTTATATTAGATTATATCAATTATTGGTTCAAATATTTTCCTATGGTATAATTCTTGGATTCGGAAATGATAGATATATGCAAAAAGTTTGCTAGATATTCCTATGACAAAAATTTAAAGCATGCTGGGAACATCCGTATACCCTACTCAAGTACTTTCTGCGATATGATGCTGGTTTAACTTCATCATTCATTATTTAAAGGTTTAACTTCATATTATCTTCTGCCAACGATTACTAAAACCTAATATATTTTTATTGCACATTTTCTTGGTTATTTGTGGGATTAGCCAACCTATAGTAACTTTGTTAATTCCACATTTACTGATAGAAATATTTTAATTAAAAATGATTAATGAAACATTTAACCATGTGTAACTTGATATAGGGAATGCCTATCACATTCCAGACCTTATCATTGCTAGACTTTTTTACAGAAGAAATTTCCATTCATTAAATAAAAAAAGATCCTTTTATATTGTTCAACAAATCACGTTGATGTTTCAACCCCCCCCCCCCTCCCCGTGGGGGGATTAAAGTTGAGAAATTAATGAATGGTTTTGATGCTACTGTAATGACCCGAAAATTCCCGCCCTTCGAATCGACCATATACCACATAGGTCTGATCCAAAAGTTGGAAATCCTCGAATGCATTATGTAATAACCTGGAAAATGTGAACCAGTTTAAAATTTTTAAATTAGGTTATTACCAAGAAATTTGAATAATTTAAATAGCCTATTTCAATAAAATATAGAATTTGGTATAATATTGCAGTTTGAAATTTTGATTACAAACTTTTTCTAACTGTACCGGGTGGAAAATATAACAGATTTTAACGAAACTAAAAATATTTAAATCTGTTTATCAATACCTTTCTAACGAATCTGAAAAATCGAAATTTCATAACGGAAATCAAAAGTTATGGCCAAATGAATTTTCAGAAAGGTCGCTATATAGTATATATAGCCCTTGAAAATTGAGATTTTGCATACGACCTCGGAATTCGACGAAACCACTTTTGTTGGGTCCGGGATGTCAAATTATTGCTAAGTTTCAAATTTCATAATTTTTGAAGCTAGTATGTGAGCAGGGCAAAAGAAAACGTGTTTGGTCAAATTATGTTAAAATGGGTCGACCTGAAAATGGCCGTTTTTCAAACGAGCTCAGAATTCGATGAAACTGGTTTTGTTAGGACCGTATCGTCAAAACAAAGCTAGATTTATTTTTTTGGAATTTTTAGATTCAGTTTGTGGCCCTGGCAAATTGAAATGTACGTTTAAATTAAATATCGAATGTTTTATATTTTAATTTGAAAAATAACCGACTGTAACAGTCGAAATGGCCAACGAAACATATCCCATTGTGTTCGGAATGGGGGTATTTAGCAAGGGGCGACAGTCGTTGGGTTTGATTTCGAGGTCGTTTGTAGAAGGGGGTATTTTTGGAATTAAATAAATTAGAAATTAAAATAAAAAGGGCATGGGCCAATCAGAATTCATCTTCTCCATCGAAACCCCTGTCGCGACGCGGAAATTGAATCCGAATCTTCTCTCTTCAATTTCTCCACAAGCACTCAACGAAATCAAGCAAACTCAGATCCATTTTGAAGAGCGTTCAGAGATCTTCAAATCCATAGTAATTTCACGAATTATCATTGAGTATTGGTGGAGTTATAGCGTCGGGAAACTCCGACCTTTGCGTCGCCGTCGTGCCCTCTAGGAGGCGTCGAGCTGACCATCTCAGGTGGCAAGGGGAAGCTCTCTCCTTCCTCTTCGACGCAGCGCTGGCCGTTCGTCCTAAAGCTTCGTGGTTTTGCCGAAAAATTCAACCCTAGCTTTCGAATCAAAAAGGGGTATACGGCTGAAACTATTTTCCACTGATTTTTACACTTTAAAGCGTTGCAAACTTGTAAAAATCATATCTTTTTGCTATGTTAACTAAATTCAATGAAACAGGAGACACCGTGACCGCAAGGAGGCTCTCTACATTCTAGAAGAAGCCACGGATTTTTCTGACCTTCCTACGATTTTTAGCACCGCAATAACCAATGTGAGGAATCTAAACAATTTGTGTGAATGTAATCGCGTTGTATAAATTATATAAGCGAAGTGTAAATTATATACGCATTGTATACCTCATGTACATGTGTTGTATAAGTTATATTAGCGATGTATAAATTATACAAGCGTTGTTTGAAACATATATGCTTTGAATTGTGATGAAATGCAAGTGAATTATTATATTATATTATAATATATTATATATATATATATATACTCCCCTCGTCCACAGACCATGGACGATATTTATTGCGTGTGATGGACGTGATATTATATGGTATGACGAATGGTTGGAAATAATTGTTTTTGGTTGATATTATGGTTGAAAAATACCTTTATGCTTGAAAAATACCCTCTTGTGGTTGAAACAAAATAGAATAGGATTGTGGAATTGAAAATAAAACATGCCGCCTGCGTGTGAACTAGATGCATGATCCCCATTGTCAAAAACCGCGAGGTTTTAAGGTAGAGCGAGGAGCCGTATTAGGGACGGTCTCGGTTTTAACTACCCTGCCGTTATGCTGCCGAAATTTTCTGAAATAATTATGTGTTAGAATAATTTTCATTCATTGAAATTATTTACATATGCTATATCGAATATTCATGTGTTGAGTTGCAATTCATTCGTTGAGTTGAAATTCATGTGTTGAATATTATTCGAATTTAAACAAATGGCTTTAGCGATAAAAATCACATTTTTATATATATACAAACTATATCGAATATTCATGTGTTGAGTTGCAATTCATTCGTTGAGTTGAAATTCATGTGTTGAATATTATTCGAATTTAAACAAATGGCTTTAGCGATAAAAATCACATTTTTATATATATGCAAACTATATTGAATATTCATGTGTTGAGTTGCAATTCATTCGTTGAGTTGAAATTCATGTGTTGAATATTATTCGAATTTAAACAAATGGCTTCAGCGATAAAAATCACATTTTTATATATATGTACAAACTATATCGAATATTCATTTGTTGAGTTGCAATTCATTCGTTGAGTTGAAATTCATGTGTTGAATATTATTCGAATTTAAACAAATGGCTTTAACGATAAAAATCACATTTTTATATATATACAAACTATATCGAATATTCATGTGTTGAGTTGCAATTCATTCGTTGAGTTGAAATTCATGTGTTGAATATTATTCGAATTTAAACAAATGGCTTTAGCGATAAAAATCACATTTTTATATATATACAAACTATATCGAATATTCATGTGTTGAGTTGTAATTCATTCGTTGAGTTGAAATTCATGTGTTGAATATTATTCGAATTTAAACAAATGGCTTTAGCGATAAAAATCACATTTTTATATATATACAAACTATATCGAATATTCATGTGTTGAGTTGCAATTCATTCGTTGAATTGAAGTTCATGTGTTGAATGTTATCATCTTTTAAAAATAAAATGAATCGACAGTGAAAACTATATTTTTATCATAAATATGAAGTGTTAAAAATACACACGTGTCGAATAAATATTTTTGATGATAAAAATATTCCTTTTATCATGAATAGGAAGGGTTAAAAATACACACGTGTCGAATAAATATTTTTGATGACAAAAATATTCCTTTTATCATGAATATGAAGTGTTAAAAATACACACGTGTCGAATAAATATTTTTGATGATAAAAATATTCCTTTTATCATGTATACGCTTAGTTAAAAATACACACGTGTTGAAATAAATAATAGTTTGCTAGAAATATTATTATTAGCTTTGTTCTGCATATATATACATGTGTTGAACAGGAAAAATGGATTAGCTGTAGAGTAAAGAAATTGTTTGCGTGCCCGACAAATAGGTAAACCTTGATGAGTTGGCTGCGCAATTTTATTTATATATCAACTCCTGTGAATGCCATTGGATGCGGAGTGCTGGTTTTTCTGTGTGAAATAATAAACAACGCCATAGGATAGTAACAATTAATGTTGAACTGCACTACATGGCATACTTCTTGATGATAGGCATACTTCATCATATTCCACATAAGCAATTGGAGCTTGTGTGACGAGGTGGAAGATTTACCATACAAGCAAGAGGCTTGTATGGCGATGACTATATACTACAGGTTGAACTGATGACTGATATGGACTATATAAATTATAACGATAAATTGCCAGATTAATAAAAACCCCACACGGGTCTAGAGTTGACAATAATCACGTCGCTCTAGTTATTAGATACGGCACATGGACTATTTATTTCCACACGGAAACGGGGTGACGGGAATTTATTCTCTGGAGTGGTTATCAGTACATGCTCCCCCGTAAACACCAAAATATATCACTAAAAATATGTGAATGCTTTTTAGGATTTATTGGGTACCTAATATGGCCCAATAAATTTCCAAACCCCTCCCCGTACAAAGGAGGTTATGGCGAAATTTTTCGAAATATTAAGGCGTTAGTGAAATATTTGAAGTGAAAACGAAGTTGAAAATATAAAATGAGCTATAGTTGAAATTATAGAATGAACTATATTTATATATATAAATATAAATATAATTAAAAGGAATGGAGGCCGTGCAGTTCGCGTTTCGAAATCGTAATTTGAAATGATTAGTACGAGAAATCCGACCATCGGATTTTCCCGAAACCGCAACCGCTGGGTTCGCCTCGGAAATATCTTTCTAACGGCACCAACCCTGTAAAAATCCAACGGTTGGATTGTCCGGAATGTTTAATTCGAACCTGAAGAAAAACAGCGCCAGAATCGTTTATATTTATATATAAATATAAATATAATTAAATTTAATCGATTAACGACGCTGCAGTTCGAATTTTGAAACCGTAACTTCAAACGACTAGTGTGGGAGATCCGACCGTCGGATTTTCACAAAACTAGAACCGTTGGGTTCGCTTTGGGAATATCTTCCCACTGATATAGACTTTGTAGAAGTCCAACGGTTAGATTTTCCGATATGTGTAAAACAAATTAGAAGAAAAACAGCGCCAGTGCCACGACACGACCTGAAACGTCGTTTAATTAAATATGTCCATTTTTAAATAAATAAAAATGGCGAAAAATCGCTATAAAATGTTATAAGCAACATAGGTTGCAAATAAACCAATTGTGCTTGAATTGTTTGATATTTGATGGTTGTATGTGGATGACATGAAATAACACTAAAGAACCGAAAGATGGATGTCGAATAATACAACCCTAAAATGAATCGATTTAAATTCTAATGACGTGAATTATTTGAAAAGGCCGAGCTAACCCTCATTTCAAATAATTTATCGAGCGATTCGAATTGGAAAATGCAAAGACGATTCAAGACCGACGATCTTCGTATCGGTTGGATGGGCGCTACTGAGGTTCCTAACCGTAGTAGCTACCGGAAGGGGACGGAAGTAGTAGCCGTCTGAACGTATGTGTTGATTGTACGGATATGCGAGGAATTTGACGCCTCCGGTTTCGTTCAGACCCAGGACGGACTTGTAAATGGACTGTGTGTCTGACGTTGGATTTTGTTCTGTACTAATTGATCCCTGTTAAATATATATCTGTTTGGCGGTGGAGAATTTACTCTTTTGTTTAACGCCCTTCTCTGAGACGTACGAGCTCAGGGGTTATATATCGATAGAAATCAATCGTATGGAGTGGACTGCCTATGTGGCAGGCCAAGATGCTGTGATCAAGGCTTCTGTTGCAAAGCAAAGTCTTGTGGATGATGATCAAAGCATGGTCTACATGGCCTAGCTTTGTGTATTTCGTATATTCGCGAACCTCACACCCCGGTATGAGTTAAAAACGGGATACGGACTGCAGGGAGAGCACGACGTTTCTTTCTAGCTATGGTGGTGTCAGTGACTTACCAGCCCTGACATATTTATCTACTTTTCACCTTTGTGGTTGTTGGAATGCTAGGCGCCTCGATTATAGGTCTGTAAGGACCGGGAAACGTGTGTTCAGGCATAATTATTCCTCTAACGTAAGTGAGGACCGGCCCTGAAGCATCCAGGGGTTACCCAGAGTGTGTAGTCCTGAGGCATTTGCTAGAATGTCTCGAAGCGGAGAGGAGCTTGCCCCTTGCCTCGACTCATGACGGAAATCCAATTTCCAATACGAGATAACGGACTTGATTGTAACTTATATACGGCGACATAGTGGCATGGGACGCTCATGTCGCCTATGATTGATATTTACGATGCTATTCGTTTTTGAAACATATATGCACTAGTAATAATATCAAATGATTTTGCTTTATACGTATCAAACATATTTGGCCCTTATAAGGTAAAACTCTATCCTCCGGCTTGCGTTGCATTGTATGATGGGACCTGAGTCTTATACTGCCTTCATTCTTTCTAAAAGCATTGCGTTGTTTTAAAAAGAATTTGCTTTGTTTTAAATTCACTAGCAATCACTGGAGTAAACCCGTTCCGCGAAAGTGGCGTGGTCCTATGATTTGCTATTACTGTTGTTTAACTGTTAAATAGATTCCCCATACCAGTCCCCATGACTGACTCGTTGTTTGTTCACTTTTCAAACGCGGGTGCCCTTATTTTCACACGGGCAGCCTAGTACACAGGTGACAGGTGGTTTTTGGTTCTGCACTGCTGCATAGAGTGCATTTTTGGCTCATGGCGAGGCTGACTTCATAGAGATGACTTTGATATTTTCCGCCATTACTGTATACATATTATGATTCCGCCACTGGCGATGCAGACTGATTTACTTTCCGTATTTCTCACTATATGTATATGTATTCCGCCTTCGGCGATGTAGACTGATACTCTTATTATGTCTCACTGCATGTATGTATTCCGCCTCTGGCGATGATGACTGATCACTTTCCTTTTTATTTACTAAGTATATCCCACGTTATGCTATTCTGATATTCCTACATATTGTGATTCCGCTGTCATATCCATGTAAAATTGTTTTATTTATTGTTTCTGCTACTATCTGTACTCTGCTACGATGATTAATGTGTTATTTCCTAATGAATATCCTTAATACCGCCCCTCGGATTTTGGGATCGTCACAGTTGGTATCAGAGCTTTGGTTAACCTTAGTTCCGGGATCTAACACATTAAACACCTCGTCAGAATAGAATCAGTAGTGTTCTAATGCGAGTAGCTCATTAGAGATAGGATTAGCAATGTCCTAGAATGAGCTAAGCAGATTAGCAAAACAATTTGATCAGTACATCATCATTATCTTTCCTTGTATTCCGTTGCTTTATCATTTATGAAAATTATCAAATCTGTGAGCTTGACTCTTTTCTTGCTTATACAGTACTCTTAGATGGCTACACGTGGAGCAGCAGCTAGAGGAGGCCGTGGAGGCCGAGGAGATGCAGCAGGAGGACGGGGGAATATCCCCGTAGTAGTGGAAGGCCCTATTATTCCGCCACCAGCACCAGAAGACTTTGAGCTCGACAAAGTAGCAAAGAGGTACAGAAATCTTGGGGGAAAACCTTTTACTGGCACTGGCACAGTGACCGAAGCTATAGCTTGGCTGAAAACTTGTGAGAAAATCTTCGAAGGTATGGGTATGGGAACTAACAACAAAGCCCGACTTGGCATTTGGCTCCTTCAGGAAGAAGCAGAGCTGTGGTGGGATGCCATTACCTCTGGGGATGCAGCTGGTACTATCCGGACTTGGGAGCAGTTCAAGACTTTGTTCAATGAGAAGTTTGTACCGGAACAGGCTCTAGAGAGGATGAGAGAGCAGTTTGCTAATCTCCAACATGGAGACCTCTCTATTCAGGACTATCTAAATAAGTTCACCCAGTTATCGCGCTATGCTCCAGAACTGATTTTAACCAACAAAGCCAAGAATAAGAGGTTCATATTTGGGCTGAAGCGCAAGTACCACGATAGAGCTATGAGCAACATCAAACTCTCCTTTACAGAACTAGTAGAGATGGCTTGCAACTACGAAGACATGGATGAGAGGCATGCTAGCCAAGACCACGCTAAAAGACAAGCTGGAAATAAGCGCAAGGCCTCAACAGACCAACCCGAATCTAGCGTTACCGCGGCCGCTACTCAAAAACCTGCAAAGATCCCGAAAGGAAACTGCTACAATTGCGGGAAGCCCGGTCATTTCTCTAATGTATGCAAAGCCCCAAAGAAGCCAAAGGCCAATGACTCAGCCCAATGAAACAACTGTCACAAGAAGGGGCACTACAGCAGGAACTGCCCTCTGAAGCAGAATGCACAGGTGGCCCATGTCTATGACGGGAAGACCCCGCCAGCTACCACCGATGGATCAGGTAAACCCGATGTCTTGGGAGGTACCCTTACCATTAAAAATATTCCTGTTTCTATACTTTTTGATACTGGTGCATCACGTAGCTTCATATCTGGTAAAATTGTTCACAAGTTAAAATTGAAACAAAGAATTCTAAAAGAACCAATTAAAGTTCAAAACCTGA
Organism: Allium sativum; assembly: GCA_030737875.1. NCBI lineage: Eukaryota > Viridiplantae > Streptophyta > Magnoliopsida > Asparagales > Amaryllidaceae > Allium > Allium sativum. Next base: position 471,074,612 of record CM060918.1, read on the forward strand.
TAGGAGGTTCTGTTAGTCTCAGTTCATACTGTAGAGTGCCTATCTCTTATTCATGTTACAAGTTTCCCATCCACTTAATTGTCATGGATTTATCGGAATTCGATGTTATTCTCGGTTTGGAATGGTTAACCAAATATAAGGCCGAAGTTCGATGTGCCGAAAGAATCGTTAAAGTCGAAACGAAGCTTAGACCTATATATATACCATGCCATGGCTCATAAATAAATAGAACCGAATTTTGGTCTTCTTTAGAAGTTACTCCCCCTTCATTGGAAAAGATACCGGTCGTTAAAAACTATGCGGATGTGTTTGAAGAAGTAGAAAACTTACCACCGCAAAGAGAAATTGAATTTAGGATAGATCTAGTTCCAAACGCCCGACCAGTAGTACATCCAATAAAAAGAATGGCTCCGAAAGAAAAAGAAGAGCTAAGTAGTCAAACCCGAGAATTGCTTTGGAAAGGTCTGATCAGACCAAGCTTTTCAGCATGGGGAGCTGCAGTAGTATTTGTCCCGAAATCAGACGGTACTCTAAGACTTTGCGTCGATTACAGGGATCTCAATAAACAGACATTGAAGAACAAATATCCTTTGCCCCGAATAGACGATCTGTTAGATCAATTAAATGGAGCAACCGTATTCTCCAGAATGGACCTAGCTACAGGTTTCCACCAATTACGTATAGCCGAAGACTGTGTTCATTTGACAGCCTTCAGGGGTCCCGATTTATTCTACAAATGGTTAGTAATGCCGTTCGGCTTGTGTAACGCTCCGGCATACTTCGTTGATCTTATGAACAGAGTGTTCCGTGGTGTATTGAATAAATTTGTTCTAATCTTCATCGATGACATTCTAATCTACTCTAAGTCGGAAGATGAGCATGCAAAACATTTAGAACAAGTGTTGAAAATTCTCAGAAGAAATGTCTTGAAAGTTAAATTTTCTAAGTGTGTCTTCTGGCAGAATGAAGTTAAATTCCTTGGCCATGTCGTGTCAAAAGAAGGAATTGCTGTAGACCCAAGCAAAATTACAGCGATTCATAACTGGAAACAACCTACTACTCCCACAGAAGTTCGAAGTTTCCTTGGATTGGCTAGTTACTATCGGAAATTCGTTCAGGATTTTTCAAAGATATCAGGAGTATTGACAAAGCTTACAAAGAAGCATGAGAAATTCAAATGGACTCCCGAATGTGAAGAAGCTTTCCAAGAGCTAAAACTGAAGTTGACAACTGCTCCGGTATTGACAATAATAGAAGGTAACCAAGACTTGACTGTATGGACAGATGTTTCTATTAGAGGGCTAGGCGCAGTGTTAATGCAAAAAGGCCAAGTGATCGCTTATGCCAGCCGTCAACTAAAGCCGCATGAAAGAAACTATGCTACTCATGATCTTGAGTTATTAGCCATCGTGTTTGCTTTAAGAATCTAGAGGCATTATTTATTGGGCGAGAAATTTGAACTATACACCGATCACCAATCCTTGAAATATCTGTTCACTCAGAAAGATCTAAATTTGAGGCAACAGCGTTGGTTAGAATTCCTTGCAGCATACGATTTTGAAATTCTATACACTCCGGGGAAAGCCAATGTTGTAGCAGATGCGTTCAGTAGAAAGAATGAAATCATTTCCAGTTTTATCATTACTTCTTCCTTGCAAGATAAGATTACTATTCTTCAGAAGGACGATGAATTCATTAAAAGGATTAGCCAGCGGATCCAAGAAGGAAAACCCTCAGATTTTAGCCTTGATAGCCAAGGAGTCCTAAGATTAAAAGGGCGAATTTGTGTACCTAGGATCCCAGAGCTTAGAAGAGAAATACTTGATGAGTGCCACAAGTCCGAGTTAAGTATCCACCCCGGTGTGAGCAAAATGTATAACGATATCAAACGCACATTCTGGTGGAAGGCGATGAAAAGAGATATTTCAATATATGTTAGCAGATGCTCCACTTGTTAGCTAGTTAAGAGTGATCAGCAGAAATTGGCGGGATTATTACAACCATTAGAAATTCCAGGATGGAAGTGGGAACAAATCTCGATGGATTTCATCGATGGCCTGCCGCGAACTAGAAAAGGAAACGACAGTATATGGGTAATCGTAGATCGCTTCACGAAGACTGCCCATTTCATACCTGTCCGATCCAACAGAATGGCTCAAAGTCCAGCACAGGTATACTTCAAAGAAATAGTTAAACTACATGGAGTGCCCCTCAATATAGTCAGCGATAGAGATCCCCTGTTTACTAGCAAATTCTGGGAAGCATTCCAGGAAGAATTGGGGACCCAATTGAATCTAAGCACCGCTTATCACCCTCAGACAGACAGCCAAACTGAGCGGGTGAATAGAATTTTAGAAGATCTATTGCGGGCTTGCGTTATCGATTTTGGAGGCTCATGGGAAGATCATTTACATTTAGCCGAATTCTCTTACAACAATAGCTATCAAGCAAGTTTGGGAATGTCTCCATTCGAAGCATTATACGGTAGACCGTGCAGATCTCCCGCATGTTAGGTAGAACCTGGCAACAGACTTGTGTTAGGGCCCGATATGATTCGAGAAACATCGGATAAAGTCGATTTCATTAAGAAGCGATTGAAAACCGCGCAGAGCCGACAGAAAAGTTATGCTGATGCGAGAAGAAGGGATATATCGTTTGCCGTTGGCGATTATGTATATTTAAGAGTTTCTCCAATGCGAGGAGTAATCAGATTTGGCAAGACTGGGAAGTTGGCACCGAGATTTATTGGTCCCTTTCCTATACTTGAAAGGATTGGAACTCTTGCATATAGGGTTTCATTACCCAATTGGTTGCCTGGTGTACATGATGTGTTCCACGTATCTCAACTCAGAAAACATGTTCATGATCCCGACCTTATTGTGGAAGAAGCAGCGCAACATGATATTGACATAACTCCAGAATTAGCACTCAGTAGGGAGCCATTGAAGATAGTTGGCAAAGAAACTAGAGAGCTAAGGAGGAAAAAGATTCATCTAGTCAAAGTGCAGTGGAGTAGTGATCCTAGAGACTGTACTTGGGAAACTGAGGAAAGCATTAAACAAGCCTATCCCAAATGCAGAGTGGACATCTCTGACTAACTCCGGTACAAGGTATCTTTACAATACTTTGCATTTACAATTTATTTCCTGCTTAACTATTATTTCCTTTTCGAGGACGAAAAGTTTTAAGTGGGGGAGATTGTAATAACCCGGAAAATGTGAACCAGTTTAAAATTTTTAAATTAGGTTATTACCAAGAAATTTGAATAATTTAAATAGCCTATTTCAATAAAATATAGAATTTGGTATAATATTGCAGTTTGAAATTTTTATTACAAACTTTGTCTGACTGTACCGGGTGGAAAATATAACAGATTTTAACGAAACTAAAAAATATTTAAATCTTTTTATCAATACCTTTCTAACGAATCTGAAAAATCGAAATTTCATAACGGAAATCAAAAGTTATGGCCAAATGAATTTTCAGAAAGGTCGCTATATAGTATATATAGCCCTTGAAAATTGAGATTTTGCATACGACCTCGGAATTCGACGAAACCACTTTTGTTGGGTCCGGGATGTCAAATTATTGCTAAGTTTCAAATTTCATAATTTTTGAAGCTAGTATGTGAGCAGGGCAAAAGAAAACGTGTTTGGTCAAATTCTGTTAAAATGGGTCGACCTGAAAATGGCCGTTTTTCAAACGAGCTCAGAATTCGACGAAACTGGTTTTGTTAGGACCGTATCGTCAAAACAAAGCTAGATTTATTTTTCTGGAATTTTTAGATTCAGTTTGTAGCCCTGGCAAATTGAAATGTACGTTTAAATTAAATATCGAATGTTTTATATTTTAATTTGAAAAATAACAGACTATAACAGTCGAAATGGCCAACGAAACATATCCCATTGTGTCCGGAATGGGGGTATTTAGCTAGGGGCGATAGTCGTTGGGTTTGATTTCTAGGTCGTTTGTAGAAGGGGGTATTTTTGGAATTAAATAAATTAGAAATTAAAATAAAAAGGGCATGGGCCAATCAGAATTCATCTTCTCCATCGAAACCCCTGTCGCGACCCGGAAATTGAATCTGAATCTTCTCTCTTCAATTTCTCCACAACCACTCAACGAAATCAAGCAAACTCAGATCCATTTTGAAGAGCGTTCAGAGATCTTCAAATCCATAGTAATTTCATGAATTATCATTGAGTATTGGTTGAGTTATAGCGTCGGGAAACTCCGACCTTTGCGCCGCCGCCGTGCCCTCTAGGAGGCGTCGAGCTGACCATCTCAGGTGGCATCGGGAAGCACTCTCCTTCCTCTTCGACGCAGCGCTGGCCGTTCGTCCTAAAGCTTCGTGGTTTTGCCGAAAAATTCAACCCTAGCTTTCGAATCAAAAAGGGGTATACGGCTGAAACTATTTTCCACTGGTTTTTACACTTTAAAGCGTTGCAAACTTGTAAAAATCATATCTTTTTGCTATGACCGCAAGGAGGCTCTCTACATCCTAGAAGAAGCCACGGATTTTTCGGACCTTCCTACGATTTTTAGCACCGCAATAACCAATGTGAGGAATCTAAACTATTTGTGTGAATGTAATCGCGTTGTATAAATTATATAAGCGAAGTGTAAATTATATACGCATTGTATACCTCATGTACATGTGTTGTATAAGTTATATTAGCGATGTATAAATTATACAAGCGTTGTTTGAAACATATATGCTTTGAATTGTGATGAAATGCAAGTGAATTATTATATTATATATATATATATATATATATATATATATACTCCCCTCGTCCACAGACCATGGACGATATTTATTGCTTGTGATGGACGTGATATTATATGGTATGACGAATGGTTGGAAATAATTGTTTGTGGTTGATATTATGGTTGAAATATACCTTTGTGGTTGAAAAATACCCTCTTGTGGTTGAAACAAAATAGAATAGGATTGTGGAATTGAAAATAAAACATGCCGCCTGCGTGCGAACTAGATGCATGATCCCCATTGTCAAAAACCGCGAGGTTTTAAGGTAGAGCGAGGAGCCGTACTAGGGACGGTCCCGGTTTTAACTACCCTGCCGTTATGCTGCCGAAATTTTCTGAAATAATTATTTGTTAGAATAATTTTCATTCATTGAAATTATTTACATATGCTATATCGAATATTCATGTGTTGAGTTGTAATTCATTCGTTGAGTTGAAATTCATGTGTTGAATATTATTCGAATTTAAACAAATGGCTTTAGCGATAAAAATCACATTTTTATATATATACAAACTATATCGAATATTCATGTGTTGAGTTGCAATTCATTCGTTGAGTTGAAATTCATGTGTTGAATATTATTCGAATTTAAACAAATGGCTTTAGCGATAAAAATCACATTTTTATATATATACAAACTATATCGAATATTCATGTGTTGAGTTGCAATTCATTCGTTGAGTTGAAATTCATGTGTTGAATATTATTCGAATTTAAACAAATGGCTTTAGCGATAAAAATCACATTTTTATATATATACAAACTATATCGAATATTCATGTGTTGAGTTGCAATTCATTCGTTGAGTTGAAATTCATGTGTTGAATATTATTCGAATTTAAACAAATGGCTTTAGCGATAAAAATCACATTTTTATATATATACAAACTATATCGAATATTCATGTGTTGAGTTGCAATTCATTCGTTGAGTTGAAATTCATGTGTTGAATATTATTCGAATTTAAACAAATGGCTTTAGCGATAAAAATCACATTTTTATATATATACAAACTATATCGAATATTCATGTGTTGAGTTGCAATTCATTCGTTGAGTTGAAATTCATGTGTTGAATATTATTCGAATTTAAACAAATAGCTTTAGCGATAAAAATCACAATTTTATATATATACAAACTATACCGAATATTCATGTGTTGAGTTACAATTCATTCGTTGAATTGAAGTTCATGTGTTGAATGTTATCATCTTTTAAAAATAAAATGAATCGACAGTGAAAAGTATATTTTTATCATAAATATGAAGTGTTAAAAATACACACGTGTCGAATAAATATTTTTGATGATAAAAATATTCCTTTTATCATGAATAGGAAGGGTTAAAAATACACACATGTCGAATAAATATTTTTGATGACAAAAATATTCCTTTTATCATGAATATGAAGTGTTAAAAATACACACGTGTCGAATAAATATTTTTGATGATAAAAATATTCCTTTTATCATGAATATGAAGTGTTAAAAATACACACGTGTCAAATAAATATTTTTGATGATAAAAATATTCCTTTTATCATGTATACGCTTAGTTAAAAATACACACGTGTTGAAATAAATAATAGTTTGCTAGAAATATTATTATTAGCTTTGTTCTGCATATATATACATGTGTTGAACAGGAAAAATGGATTAGCTGTAGAATAAAGAAATTGTTTGCGTGCCCGACAAATAGGTAAACCTTGATGAGTTGGCTGCGCAATTTTATTTATATATCAACTCCTGTGAATGCCATTGGATGCGGAGTGCTGGTTTTTCTGTGTGAAATAATAAACAACGCCATAGGATAGTAACAATTAATGTTGAACTGCACTACATGGCATACTTCTTGATGATAGGCATACTTCATCATATTCCACATAAGCAATTGGAGCTTGTGTGACGAGGTGGAAGATTTACCATACAAGCAAGAGGCTTGTATGGCGATGACTATATACTACAGGTTGAACTGATGACTGATATGGACTATATAAATTATAACGATAAATTGCCAGATTAATAAAAACCCCACACGGGTCTAGAGTTGACAATAATCACGTCGCTCTAGTTATTAGATACAGCACATGGACTATTTATTTCCACACTGAAACGGGGTGACGGGAATTTATTCTCTGGAGTGATTATCAGTACATGCTCCCCCGTAAACACCAAAATATATCACTAAAAATATGTGAATGCTTTTTAGGATTTATTGGGTACCTAATACGGCCCAATAAATTTCCAAACCCCTCCCCGTACAAAGGAGGTTATGGCGAAATTTTTCGAAATATTAAGGCGTTAGTGAAATATTTGAAGTGAAAACGAAGTTGAAAATATAAAATGAGCTATAGTTGAAATTATAGAATGAACTATATTTATATATATAAATATAAATATAATTAAAAGGAATGGAGGCCGTGCAGTTCGCGTTTCGAAATCGTAATTTGAAATGATTAGTACGAGAAATCCGACCATCGGATTTTCCCGAAACCGCAACCGCTGGGTTCGCCTCGGAAATATCTTTCTAACTGCACCAACCTTGTAAAAATCCAACGGTTGGACTGTCCGGAATGTTTAATTCAAATCAGAAGAAAAACAGCGCCAGAATCGTTTATATTTATATATAAATATAAATATAATTAAATTTAATCGAATAACGACGCTGCAGTTCGAACTTTGAAACCGTAACTTCAAACGACTAGTGTGGGAGATCCGACCGTCGGATTTTCACAAAACTAGAACCGTTGGGTTCGCTTTGGGAATATCTTCCCACTGATATAGACTTTGTAGAAGTCCAACGGTTAGATTTTCCGATATGTGTAAAACAAATTAGAAGAAAAACAGCGCCAGTGCCATGACACGACCTGAAACATCGTTTAATTAAATATGGCCATTTTTAAATAAATAAAAATGGCGAAAAATCGGTATAAAATGTTATAAGCAACATAGGTTGCAAATAAACCAATTGTGCTTGAATTGTTTGATATTTGATGGTTGTATGTGGATGACATGAAATAACACTAAAGAACCGAAAGATGGATGTCGAATAATACAACCCTAAAATGAATCGATTTAAATTCTAATGACGTGAACTATTTGAAAAGGCCGAGCTAACCCTCATTTCAAATAATTTATCGAGCGATTCGAATTGGAAAATGCAAAGACGATTCAAGACCGACGATCTTCGTATCGGTTGGATGGGCGCTACTGAGGTTCCTAACCGGAGTAGCTACCGGAAGGGGACGGAAGTAGTAGCCGTGTGAACGTATGTGTTGATTGTACGGATATGCGAGGAATTTGACGCCTCCGGTTTCGTTCAGACCCAGGACGGACTTGTAAATGGACTGTTTGTCTGACATTGGATTTTGTTCTGTACTAATTGATCTCTGTTAAATATATATCTGTTTGGCGGTGGAGAATTTATTCTTTTGCTTAACGCCCTTCTCTGAGACGTACGAGCTCAGGGGTTATATATAGATAGAAATCAATCGTATGGAGTGGACTGCCTATGTGGCAGGCCAAGATGCTGTGATCAAGGCTTCTGTTGCAAAGTAAAGTCTTGTGAATGATGATCAAAGCAAGGTCTACATGGCCTAGCTTTGTGTATTTCTTAGATTCGCGAACCTCACACCCCGGTATGAGTTAAAAACGGGATACGGACTGCAGGGAGAGCACGACGTTTCTTTCTAGCTATGGTGGTGTCAGTGACTTACCAGCCCTGACATATTTATCTACTTTTCACCTTTGTGGTTGTTGGAATGCGAGGCGCCTCGATTATAGGTCTGTAAGGACCGGGAAACGTGTGTTCAGGCATAATTAATCCTCTAACGTAAGTGAGTACCGGCCCTGAAGCATCCAGGGGTTACCCAGAGTGTATAGTCCTGAGGCATTTGCTAGAATGTCTCGAAGCGGAGAGGAGCTTGCCCCTTTCCTCGACTCATGATGGAAATCCAATTTCCAATACGAGATAACGGACTTGATTGTAACTTATATACGGCGACATAGTGGCATGGGACGCTCATGTCGCCTATGATTGATATTTATGATGCTATTCGTTTTTGAAACATATATGCACTAGTAATAATATCAAATGATTTTGCTTTATACGTATCAAGCATATTTGGCCCTTATAAGGTAAAACTCTATCCTCCGGCTTGTGTTGCATTGTATGATGGGACCTGAGTATTATACTGGCTTCATTCTTTCTAAAAGCATTGCGTTGTTTTAAAAAGAATTTACTTTGTTTTAAATGCACTAGCAATCACTGGAGTAAACCCGTTCCGCGAAAGTGGCGTGGTCCTATGATTTGCTATTACTGTTGTTTAACTGTTAAATAGATTCCTCATACCAGTCCCCATGACTGACTCGTTGTTTGTTCACTTTGCAAATGCGGGTGCCCTTATTTTCACACGGGCAGCCTAGTACACAGGTGACATGTGGTTTTTGGTTCTGCACTGCTGCATAGAGTGCATTTTTGGCTCATGGCGAGGCTGACTTCATAGAGATGACTTTGATATTTTCTGCCATTACTGTATACATATTATGATTCCGCCACTGGCGATGCAGACTGATTTACTTTCCGTATTTCTCACTATATGTATTCTGCCTTCGGCGATGTAGACTGATACTCTTATTATGTCTCACTGCATGTATGTATTCCGCCTCTAGCGATGATGACTGATCACTTTCCTTTTTATTTACTAAGTATATCCCACGTTATGCTATTCTGATATTCCTACATGTTGTGATTCCGCTGTCATATCCATGTAAAATTGTTTTATTTATTGTTTCTGCTACTATCTGTACTCTGCTATGATGATTAATGTGTTATTTCCTAATGATTATCCTTAATACCGCCCCTCGGATTTTGGGATCGTCACACATTAACTCTGGGAATACAACACATTAGGACAAATAACAGCAGACTTTTATAAACATTATAAGAATGTTGCATCAGAGTACAGAATATCAGAGTACATTAAATAATAATACAGCGGAAGATTAAATTACAATAAATGTAATACACTGCAGTGGAACAATTAAATTTACACAGCGAACACTATCAATGCTTTGGACACAGCTCTAGGCTTCGATTTAGAATCCTGCTCAATATATCTACAAAATAAGCTACTCGACTGCCCGTGTGGAAATAAGGCACCCGAGTTTGCAAAGTGAAACAAACCACGAGTCAGTTATGGGACTGGTATGAGAAATGTTTCTTATCTTATCTAATAATAAGGCTAATCACAGGACCACGCCGCTAACACGGAACGGGTTTACTCCATTGGATTGCCAGTGCATAAATTAAAGTAAATAGTTAAACAACGCAATTCTTTTTAGAAAAATGAAACCATTATAAGACTCAGGTCCCATCACACAATGCAACGCAAGCTGGAGGATAGAGTTTTACCTTATAATGGTCAAAAATGCTTGATACAATGAAATGGATTTGATATTATTACTAGTGTATATATGTTTCCAAAACAATTTCAATCATAATGTATCAATCATAGACGGCATTGCTACCATATAATATGTCGCCATACTAGTTGTACAATCAAAACCATATGGTGTCGTATTGGAAATTGGGTTTCCATCGGCTAGGAATGATCTCCTTACCGATTCAAGACACTCTAGCAATGTCTCAGGATTTGGATGCTAGCGAACCCTTGGATCCTGCAGGGCCGGTGTACAAATACTTTAGTGGATTGGCAATTCCTGAACACACGCTTCCCGGTCATATTGAACCTATAATTTGGCCATTGGCGACCAATTAATTTGAGGTACCTCATAATCCATCATCCACATAAGTAAAAATGTCAGGGCTGGTAAGTCGCTGACACCACTTCTAGCTAGAAAGAAACGTATGCACTCCCTGCGTTCCCATGCTCCGTTTTTGACTCATATCGGGGTGCGAGGTTCGCGACGTAACGTTATACACAAAGCTACGCCTAAATAGGCTATGCTTTGGTCATCAACCACAAGGTCCTGCTTTTCAACAAAAGCCTTGATCATTTGCATCTTTGTGTGCCACATTGACAATCCACGCCATGTGATCGATAACTACCAATATATAACCTCTGAGCTCGTACGTCTTAGAGAAGGGTGTTGAGCAAGAGAATAAATTCTTTTCCACCACAGATATATATTAAATAGAAATCAATTTGATTTACATGGAATGAAATCCAATGTCAGACATACATCCATTTACAAGTCCGTTCTGCATCGGAACTGTAACAACCCGGAAAATACGAGCCAATTTAAAAAATTTAAATTGGTTATTTCAAAGAAATTTGAACAATTGAAATAGAATATTTCAATAAAAGAATGAATTAGAAATAGAGTGGCAGTTTGAAAATTTGAATTCAAACTTTGACTGACTGCACTAGGTGCAAAATATAAGGGATTTTAGCGAAACCAAAAATATTTAAATCTATGTATGAATACCTTTCTAACGAATCAGAAAAATCAAAGTTTCATAGCGGGAATCAAAAGTTATGGCCAAATGAATTTTTAGAAAGGTCGCTATATAGAATATATAGCCCTTGAAAATAGACATTTTGCAAACGACCTCGGAATTCGACGAACCACTTTTGTTGGGTCCGGGATTTCAAACTATTGCTAGGTTTCAAATTTCATAATTTTTGAAGCTAGTATGTGAGCGTGGCAAAAGAAAATGTGTTTGGTCAATTTCTGTTAAATTGGATCGACCAGAAAATGGCCATTTTTCAAACGATCTCAGAATTCGACGAAACTAGTGTTGTTGGGACCATATCGTCAAAACATAGCTAGATTTATTTTTCTAGAATTTTTCGAATTAGTTTATGGCCCTGGCAAATTGAAATGTACGTTCAAATTGAATATTAAATGTTTTATACTTTAATTTGAAACTAACTGATTGTAACAGTCGAATTGGCCAACGAAACATATCCCATTGTGTCCGGGATGGGGGTATTTAGCTAGGGACGATAGTCGTTGGGTTTGAATTGGTTTCCATGTGGAATAACACTATTTAAAAATTTAATAAAACCACGGACCAATGAAAATTCTTCTTTCATAATTTAGAAAATATAAAAACTTTAAAAAAAACTCCGCCCCCTTTTCTAATCAACGGAAGTCGTGCTCCGTCGTTCCCGACCCGATTCTGACCGCCTCAGCCCACGCCAGCCTCCGCCACCACCTACAATCGACGGCGCCGCCTCCCCTCTTCAAATCCGACCCACCCTCGTCTTCTCCCTCCTCCCCATCGATGAGAACGAGCCCCACGAAGTTCGAACCTTCCCACCGCCGCCCCGACAAGATCCGACCACCGAACACCCTCCTCCGACCATCGATCCAAGCGCCTCACCCCCCTCTACGTCGTGGTGTATTCCGATCTTGACCACAAGCCACGGATTTGTCGCAAAATCCAAACCCTAGTTCGAACTAAATTTGAAAGGTATCAGCTTTATTTCCTTTGAACTGAAGATAACACTTTTAAGTGTTACAAAACTTTGAAAAAGCATATCTTTTTCGTGTATTGACGACATTCGATAAAACAGGAAACATCGTGACCGCAAGGAGGCTCTCTACCACATAGAAGAGACCGCGGATTTTTCTGAGCCATCTACGATTTTTAGCACTTCGAAAACCAATGTGAGATTTCTAAACTGAAATGAGAATGGAAAATGTCATGTATAAGTTATACAAGCGAAATATAAATTATACACGTGTTGTATACCTCATGTACATGTGTAGCGTAAGTTATATGAGCGAAGTATGAATTGTACATGCACTGTATAAATGATATGTGTGTTGGAATGGTAATAATATATATATATATATATATATATACTCCCCTCGTCCACAAACCATGGACGATATTTATTGTTTGTGAATTGGTGTGAAAATTTTGGTGAATAATGCGAATGGTTGATAGAATTGTTTGTGGTTGATACTGTTTGGTTGTGGTTGAAAAATACCCATTGGTGATTGAAACGAATTTGAAATAATTGTGGAAAAGAAAATCATACTCGCTTGCGTGCGAATTAGATGTATGAAATCCCCATTGTCAAAAACCACGAGGTTTTAAGGTAGAGCGAGGAGTCGTACTCGAGACGGTGTCGGTTTTAACTACCCTGTCGTTATGCTGCCGAAATTTTGAATAATATTCATGTGTTAGAATTATTTTCATATTTTGAAATTATTTTCATGTGTTGAAACTATATCCATGTGTGGAAAATGCTCATGTGTTGAGAAGTCATATGTTGAAAATTAAATTCATGTGTTGAATGAATAAAGTGTTTAAACAATAAAAATCACATTTTTATTATATAAATAAGAAGTATGTAAAATATTTGTGTTATAAATAAATTGTTTCCATAATAAAAATTACATCTTTCTTATATTAACCAACTATATAAAATATCCATGTGTGGAAAATGCTCATGTGTTGAGAAGTGCGTGTGTGAAAACATTCATGTGTTGAATAAAAAGATCGAGCAATAAAAATTACATTTTATTGAAGATATGAAGTGTTAAAAACATTCGTGTGTTGAATAACTATTTTAGATGATAAAAATACCATTTTTATCATATATGTGATTTGCCAAAAATATACAAGTGTTGAAATAAATATTTGTTTGCTATGAATATTATTTTTAACATGTATAGGAACCAAATAAAATAGTCATGTGTTGAAATATATTTTGGTTCGCCAAAAATACCATTTTTGAAATGTGATGTGTTAAAAATAACCACTTGTTCAAATAAATATGCATGAGTTGAAATATTCATTAATTAGCTAATGATATGATTTTTGCGTATGTATGCAACATTAGAATGAATGGTGACTTTAAACCAAAGTGAATCGAAAATGAAATTGAATGGTAAATGATAAGTGATAAGAATTACACATATGTACATGCATATTTATTGAACAGGTTATAGCAAAGAGGCTAGAGAAGAGGATTAAAATTGTGTGCCCGACAATGTTTACTGTTTTGCTTGGGTGATGATTTTATGAGCCTATTGGCTAGCCGCTTGGCTTTTTCTTTTTCTTTTTGAGATGAGACGCCCGTGTGGCTATTTGGGAATTTTCCCAGCCCTTCCCGTACAAAGGAGGTTATGGCGAAATTTTCCAAAATTTAAAGGCGTTAGTGAAATATTTGAAGTGAAAACGATATCGAAATCGTCGAATGAACTATAATTATATATATATACACATATAAATAAAATTAAAACGAATCATGGCCGTGCAGTTTGTGTTTTGAAACCGTGATTTCAAACGAATAGTGCGGGAGATCCGACCATCGGATTTTCCCAAACCGCAAACGTTGGGTTCGCCTTGGAAATATCTTTCCAACAACACCAACTTTGTAAAGATCCGATGGTTGGATTGTCTGGAATGTTTGATTCAAATCTGAAGAAAAACAGTGCCAGAATCGATTATATTTATATATAAATATAAATATAATTAAATTAAATCGAATAACGACGCTGCAGTTCGTATTTTGAAATCGTAACTTCAAACGACTAGTGTGGGAGATCCGACCGTCGGATTATCCCAAAACTGAAACCGTTGGATTTGTTTTGAAATGATCTTTCTAACGATATAAAATTTGTGAAGATCCAACGGTTAGATTTTCATATATGTGTAAAACAAATTTAGGGAAAAACAGCGCCAGTGCCTTGGCACGACCTGAAACGTCGTATAATTAAATATGGTCGTTTTTAAATAAATAAAAATGACGATATATCGTTATGAAATCTTATTGGCGATATAGAATGGAAATAAACCGGTTTTGCTTGGTTTGCTTAATATGTGATGGTTGAATATATTTAACATGAAAACTATACTAAGGAACTGAAATGTGAATGTTGAGTGATTTAACCATGTGAAAAATTGATTTGAAAATCTAAATATACGTGGATTATTTGAAAAGGCCGAGTTCAATCTCATTTCAAATAATCGATCGACGGTGAGAAGTCGAAGAGTTTGAAGACGGTTGAAGACCGACAATCTTCACATTGGATGGATGGGCGCTACCGATGCTCGTGATTGGAGTAGCTACATTGAAGGAGCTGAATTAGTAGCCGTCCGGACGTATTGTTGATTGTGCGGATATGCGAGGAATATGGTGCCTCTGGCTTCGTTCAAACCCAAAATGAACTTGTAAATGGACTGTGTGTCTGACATTGGATTTTGTTCTGTGCTGATTGATCTCTATTAAATATATATCTGTTTGGCGGAGGAGAATTTATTCTCTTGCTTAACGCCCTTCTCTGAGACGTACGAGCTCAGAGGTTATATATCGATAAAAATCAGTCGCATGGAGTGGATTGCCTATGTGGCACGCCTAAGTGGCATATGATCAAGGCTTCTGTTGCAAAGCAAAGTCTTGTGGTTGATGATCAAAGCATGGTCTGTGTGACGTAGCTTTGTGTATAATGTGGATTCGCGAGCCTCACACCTCGGTATGAATCAAAAACGGGAGAAGGACCCAAGGAGTGCACGACGTTTCTTTCTAGCTATGGTGGTGTCAGGGACCTATTAGCCCTGACATTATATATACTTTTCACCTGTGTGGTTGTTGGAATGCGAGGCGCCTCGATTATAGGTCTGTAAGGGCCGGGAAACGTGTGTTTAGGAATAATTAATCCTTAAACGTAAGGGAGGACCGGCCTTGGAGGATCCAGGGATTGCTGTGTGCGGTCCTGAGGCATTTGCTAGAGTGTCTCGAACGGAGAGGAGCTTGCCCCTTGCCTCGACTCATGATGGAATCCAATTTCCAATACGAAATTGCGGATGTGATTGTATTACTAGTATGGCGACAAGATATATGGTACCCATGCCGTCTATGATTGATATTTATGATTGAATTTGCTTTTGAAACATATATGCACTAGTAATAATATCAAACACTTCTGTTTTATACGTATGAAGCATTTTTGGCCATTATAAGGTAAAACTCTATCCTCTGGCTTGTGTTGCATTGTGTGATGGGATCTGAGTCTTATAATGGCTTCATTTTTATAAAAAACATTGCGATGATTTAACCATTTATTTTATTTCATGCACTAGCACTCATTGGAGTAAACCCATTCCGCGAAAGTGGCGTGGTCCTTTGATTCTCCTTATTATTGTTGTTTAACAAATTAAGTAGATTTCTCATACCAGTCCCATGACTGACTCGTAGTTTGTTTCGCCTTGCAAACTCGGGTGCCCTTATTTTCACACGGGCAGCCTAGTTACAGGTAGCTGACATATTTTGGCTTGGCACCGCAGTAAAGATGCACTTTTGGCTCATGGCGAGGCTTGACTACATTGTGATAATTGTGACTTTTCCGCCATTATTGTATATGTATTATGATTCCGCCACAGGCGATGTAGACTGATGTTTAGTTTTATGTACTCTCTATGTATGATTCCACCTCAGGCGAGGTTGACTGATTTTGTATTATTATGCACTAAGTAGTATCCTGCACTGTGCTCTCTGATGTGGTGATATATATATATATATATATATATATATATATATATATATGATTCCGATGTCATATTTGTGTAATTTATTCTATTTCTTGTTTATGCTATTATTTGTACTCTGCTAATGATGATTAATGTGTTATATTCCAATGATTATCCATAACACCATAGCACAGGGTTTTGGGATCGTCACAGGTGGTATCAGAGCTTTGGTTAACCTTAGTTCTGGAATTTGACACATTAAATACTTCGTCAGAATAGAATCAGTAGTATTCTAAGGCGAGTAGCTCTTAGAGATAGGACTATTAATGTCCTAGAATGAGCTAAGCAGAATAGCAAAAACAATTTGATCAGTCCATCGTTATCTTTCCTTAAGTTCTTCTGTTTTACCATACAATAAAATTATCGTTTCTGTAAGCTGACTCTTTTCTTGCTTATACAGAACTTGAACAATGGCTACCCGTGCAGCCGCTGGTAGAGGAGGCCGAGCTGGCCGTGGCAGAGGACGAGGTGAAGTCCCAGCTGAAGATGGACCCTTAATACAACCCCCGACCGCTCAACCATTCGAGCTTGACTGCGTGGCTAAAAGGTACAATAACCTAGGAGGCAAAACCTTCTCCTGAATGGGCACTGTAATAGAGGCCTTGGCATGGCTGAAAACATGCGAGAAGATACTAGGAGGCCTGAGGCTGGGTGATCAAGATAAATCTTTCATGGGTGCCTGGCTTATGCAGGAAGAAGCCGAATTATAGTGGGAAGCTCTCACCGCCAGGAACAGAAATGCTGGTAGGACGTGGGACGAATTCAAAGAATTATTCAAAGAAAAGTATGTCGCAGAGCAAGCCCTAGAGCGCATGCACGGCGAATTCGCAAAGCTCCAGCAGGGTGATCTCTCAATGCAAGATTATCTGAACAAATTTACACAATTATACCGCTATGCTCCCGAGCTCGTCGCCACCGCTAAGTCCAAGAATAAGAGGTTCATTCTCGGGCTAAAGCGCAAGTACCAGGATAGGGCAATGGCCCACATCAAGCTGGGGTTTAATGAATTAGTGGAGATGGCGTGCAACTATGAGGACCTGGATCAAAGGCACCTGGATCAGGATCATGCTAAAAGCCAAGCCGGATTAAATGCAAGCCCGCTGCGAATCAAACTGAGTCAAGCCAAGCGGCATCCTCGAATACATAGACTAGCAGGCCGCCAAAAGGAAGCTGCTATAATTGTGGCAAGGTGGCGTGCTACTCAAATGTTTGCACAGCCCCGAAACGGCAGAAGACCAATTCTCAAGGTTCAAGCCAAGGCTCCTAGAACCCTTGCTCGTGCTTTAACTGCCGCAAGACAGATCATCTTGTCAAAGACTGTCCTTTGCTTAAGAAGGCCGCAGTAGCTCACGTATATGACGGGACGAACCCACCAGCTGCTTCCGATGGAGCAGGTAAGCCCAATGTTTTGGGAGGTACCCTTACAATTAAAAATATTCCTGTTTCTGTATTATTTGACACGGGTGCATCACGTAGATTCATTTCTAGTAACACTGTTAGTAAGTTAAAATTTAAAGTAAGGAGGCTTAAGGAACCAATTAGAGTTCAAAATCCGATAGGAGGCTCTCTTGTCCTCAGTTCATATTGCAGAGTGCCCATCTCCTATTCCTTCTACAAGTTTCCCATCAATTTAATCGTCATGAATTTTTCTGAATTCGACGTTATCCTTGGGTTAGAATGGTTAACGAAATATAAGACGGAAGTTAGATGTGCCAAAAGAATCGTTTAAATTGAAACGAAGCTAGGACATATATTTATACCCTATCATGGCTCGGATGCAAATAGAAAAGAATTTTGGTCTACGTTAGAAGTTATCCCCACTTCCTTAGAAAAGATTCATGTTGTTAGAAACTATGCGGATGTGTTTGAAGAAGTCGAAAACTTACCTCCACAAAGAGAAATAGAATTCAGAATCGATCTAATTCCCAACGCTAGACCAGTAGTACATCCAATTCGCAGAATGAATCCAAAGGAAAAGGAAGAATTGGGCGATCAAACTCGTCAAGTGCTATGGAAGGGTCTGATCATACCTAGCTTTTCTAGTTGGGGTGCAGCTGTAGTGTTTGTCCTAAAGTCAGACGGTACTCTTCGATTGTGTGTTGATTACCGAGACCTCAACAAATAGACGCTCAAAAACAAATACCCGTTACCCCGCATTGATGATCTGCTAGACCAATTAAATGAGGCGAGAGTATTTTCCAGAATGGACCTAGATACAGGTTTCCATCAATTGAGAATTGCCGAAGAGTGTGTTCCTTTGACAGCTTTCAGAGGTCCAGACATATTTTATGAGTGGTTAGTAATGTCGTTCGGCCTATGCAATGCTCCAGCATACTTCGTCGATCTAATGAATAGAGTTTTCAGGGGAGTTCTGAATAAATTTGTCCTTGTATTCATCGATGATATTTTAATTTACTCCAACTCAAAACCTGAGCATGAAAGACATTTAGAACAAGTATTGGAGATTCTGAGAAAGAACGTCTTCAAAGCCAAATTCTCTAAGTGTGTCTTCTGGTAAGAAGAAGTGAAGTTCCTCGGCCATGTCGTGTCAAAGGAAGGGATTTCTGTAGATCCGAGCAAAATAACAGCAATTTAAGACTAGAAATAGCCTACCACACCCACAGAGGTTAGAAGTTTTATGGGGTTGGCTAGTTATTATCGAAAGTTCGTTAAGGATTTTTCGAAGATATCCGGTCCATTAATGAAGCTTACAAAGAAACACGAGAAATTTAAGTGGACTTCTGACTGTGAGGAAGCTTCCCAAGAATTGAAATCGAAATTGACCACTGCTCCAGTGTTAACCATTATCGATGGCAATCAGGATTTGACGATTTGGACAGACGCTTCTATTAGAGGTCTTGGTGCAGTGTTAATGCAAAGAGGCCAAGTAGTCGCTTATGCAAGCCTACAGCTAAAACCGCATGAGAAGAATTATGTAACTCATGATCTTGAGTTGTTAGCTATCGTCTTTGCTTTGAAAATCTGGAGGCATTACTTGCTGGGTGAGAAATTTGAACTGTTTACAGATCATCAATCATTAAAGTATTTGTACACCCAGAATGATTTGAACTTGAGGCAGCAGCGTTGGCTAGAAATTCTCACGGCATATGATCTAGATATCCTATATACGCCGGGAATGGCTAACATTGTAGCGGATGCGCTTAGTAGAAAAACCGCAATCATTGCCAATCTGATAATTACGCCTGGATTGATTGATAAAATATCTGCTTTCCAGAAGAATGATCACTTCATTCAAAGGATTAGAGGGAGAATACAGAAGGGCGAGCCCTCAAGTTTTCAGGTAGATAAAAAAGAAGTTCTGAGACTGAAAGGGAGAATCTGTGTTCCCAACATCCCCGAGCTTAAAAGAGAGGTGCTAGATGAATGCCATAAATCCAAGCTTTGCATTCATCCCGGTGTGAGCAAAATGTACAACGATATCAAGCGCACTTTCTGGTGGAAGGCGATGAAGCGGGACATTTCTTTGTATGTTAGCAGGTGCCCCACTTGTCAATTAGTCAAGAGCGACCAACAAAAGCTAGCAGGATTGTTGCAACCGTTGGAAGTCCCAGGTTGGAAATGGGAACAGATTTCCATGGATTTCATAGACGGTTTGCCTCGAACCAGGAAAGGTAATGACAGTATTTGGGTAATCGTAGATCGCTTCACGAAGACTGCCCATTTCATACCTGTCAGATCCAATAGAACCGCTCAAAGTCTAGCACAAATATATTTCAAAGAAATTGTTAAGCTGCATGGAATTCCCATCAGCATAGTCAGTGATAGAGACCCAATTTTTGCTAGCAAATTCTGGGAGGCATTCCAGACAGAATTGGGAACGAAACTGAATATGAGCACCGCTTATCACCCTCAGACAGATGGCCAAACTGAGCGGGTGAACAGAATTCTAGAAGACTTATTGCGGGCTTGTATTATTGATTTTGGTGGGTCATGGGAAGATCACTTGCATTTGGCAGAATTTTCATATAACAATAGCTATCAAGCAAGTTTGGGAATGTCGCCATTTGAAGCATTATATGGCAGACCGTGCAGATCTCCAGCATGTTGGGTAGAACCTGGCAACAGACTTGTGTTGGGACCCGATATGATTAGAGAAGCATCTAATAAAGTCGATTTCATTAAGAAGCGATTGAAAACCGCACAAAGCCGACAGAAAAGTTATGCAGATTCCAAAAGAAGAGATTTGACATTGGCTGTTGGTGATCATGTTTATTTGAAGGTTTCTCCGATGAGAGGAGTGATCTGATTCGGTAAAACTGGGAAGCTAGCACCCAGGTTTATTGGTCCCTTTCCTATACTTGAACGAATTGGAACTCTTGCCTATAGGGTTCAATTACCTCATTGGTTGCTTGGAGTGCATAATGTATTTCACGTATCTCAATGTAGAAGACATGTGCATGATCCAGATCTTGTTGTGGAAGAAGCAGCGCCACAGGACTTGGAAATTACTCCAGAATTAGTAGTCAGAAGAGAGCCATTTAAAATTGTTGGCTGGGAAACTATAGAGCTAAGGAGCAAAAAGGTTCATTTAGTTAAAGTGCAGTGGAGTAGTGATCTTAGAGACTGTACTTGGGAGACTGAGGAAAGCATTAAGCAAGCTTACCCCAAATGCAGAGTGGACCTCTTTGACTAACTCTGGTGCAAGGTACCTTTACAATACTTTGCATTTACATTTTGTTTCCTACTGTACTGTTGTTTCCTTTTCGGGGAAGAAAAGTTTTAAGTGGGGGAGATTGTAACAACCCGGAAAAAACGAGCCAATTTAAAATTTTTAAATTGGCTATTTCAAAGAAATTTGAACAATTGAAATAGAATATTTCAATAAAAGAATGAATTAGAAATAGAGTGGCAGTTTGAAAATTTGAATTCAAACTTTGACTGACTACACCGGGTGCAAAATATAAGGGATTTTAGCGAAACCAAAAATATTTAAATCTGTGTATGAATACCTTTCTAACGAATCAGAAAAATCGAAGTTTCATAGCGGGAATCAAAAGTTATGGCCAAATGAATTTTTAGAAAGGTCGCTATATAGAATATATAGCCCTTGAAAATAGACATTTTGCAAACGACCTCGGAATTCGACGAAACTACTTTTGTTGGGTCCGGGATGTCAAACTATTGCTAGGTTTCAAATTTCACAATTTTTGAAGCTAGTATGTGAGCGTGGCAAAAGAAATGTGTTTGGTCAATTTCTGTTAAATTGGATCGACCAGAAAATGGCCATTTTTCAAATGATCTCAGAATTCGACGAAACTAGTTTTGTTGGGACCGTATCGTCAAAACATAGCTAGATCTATTTTTCTGGAATTTTTCGAATTAGTTTGTGGCCCTGGCAAATTGAAATGTATGTTCAAATTGAATATTAAATGTTTTATACTTTAATTTGAAAAATAGCTGACTGTAACAGTCGAATTGGCTAACGAAACATATCCCATTGTGTCCGGGATGGGGGTATTTAGCTAGGGACAATAGTCGTTGGGTTTGAATTGGTGTCCGTGTGGAATAACACTGTTTAAAAATTTAATAAAAACATGGGCCAATGAAAATTCTTCTTTCATAATTTAGAAAATATAAAAACTTAAAAAAACCCCCGCCCCCTTTTCTAACCAACGGAAGTCGTGCTCCGTCGTTCCCGACCCGATTCCGACCGCCTCAGCCCACGACATCCTCCGCCACCACCTGCAATCGACGGCGCCGCCTCCCCTTTTCAAATCCGACCCACCCTCGTCTTCTCCCTCCTCCCCATCGACGAGAACGAGCCCCACGAAGTTCGAGCCTTCCCACCGCTGCCCCGACCAGATCCGACCACCGAACACCCTCCTCCGACCATCGATCCAAGCGCCTCACCCCCACTACGTCGTGGTGTATTCCGATCTTGACCACAAGCCACGGATTTTCCGCAAAATCCAAACCCTAGTTTGAACTAAATTTGAAAGGTATCAGCTTTATTTCCTTTGAACTGAAGATAACACTTTTAAGTGTTACAAAACTTTGAAAAAGCATACCTTTTTCGTGTATTGACGAAATTCGATGAAACAGGAAACATCGTGACCACAAGGAGGCTCTCTACCACTTAGAAGAGACTACGGATTTTTCTGAGCCATCTACGATTTTTAGCACTTCGAAAACCAATGTGAGATTTCTAAACTGAAATGAGAATGGAAAATGTCAGGTATAAGTTATACAAGCGAAATATAAATTATACACGTGTTGTATACCTCATGTACATGCGTTGTGTAAGTTATATGAGCGAAGTATGAATTGTACATGCACTGTATAAATGATATGTGTGTTGGAATGGTAATAATATGTATATATATATATATATATACACTTCCCTCATCCACAAACCATAGACGATATTTATTGTTTGTGAATTGGTGTGAAAAATTTGGTGAATAATGCGAATGGTTGATAGAATTGTTTTTGGTTGATATTGTTTGGTTGTGGTTGAAAAATACCCATTGGTGATTGAAATGAATTTGAAATAATTGTGGAAAAGAAAATCATACTCGCCTGCGTGCGAATTAGATGTATGAAATCCCCATTGTCAAAAACCGCGAGGTTTTAAGGTAGAGCGTGGAATCGTACTCGGGACGGTGCCAGTTTTAACTACCCTGCCGTTATGCTGCCGAAATTTTGAGCAATATTCATGTGTTAGAATTATTTTCATATGTTGAAATTATTTTCATGTGTTGAAACCAAAGTCATGTGTTGAAACTATATCCATATGTGGAAAATGCTCATGTGTTGAGAAGTCATGTGTTGAAAATTAAATTCATGTGTTGAATGAATAAAGTGTTTAAACAATAAAAAATCACATTTTTATTATATAAATAAGAAGTATGTAAAATATTCGTGTTATAAATAAATTGTTTCCACAATAAAAATTACATCTTTCTTATATGAACCAACTATATAAAATATCCATGTGTGGAAAATGCTCATGTGTTGAGAAGTGCGTGTGTGAAAACATTCATGTGTTGAATAAAAAGATCAAGCAATAAAAATTACATTTTATTGAAGATATGAAGTGTTAAAAACATTTATGTGTTGAATAACTATTTTAGATGATAAAAATACCATTTTTATCATATATGTGATTTGCCAAAAATATACAAGTGTTGAAATAATTATTTGTTTGCTATGAATATTATTTTTAACATGTATAGGAACTAAATAAAATAGTCATGTGTTGAAATATATTTTGGTTCGCCAAAAATACCATTTTTGAAATGTGAAGTGTTAAAAATAACCACTTGTTCAAATATATATGCATGAGTTGAAATATTCATTAATTAGCTAATGATATTATTTTTGCTTATGTATGCAACATTAGAATGAATGGTGACTTTAAACCAAAGTGAATCGAAATTGAAATTGAATGGAAAATGATAAGTGATAAGAATTACACATATGTACATGCATATTTATTGAACAGGTTATAGCAAAGAGGCTAGAGAAGAGGAATAAAATTGTGTGCCCGACAAATAGGTACATGTTTACTGTTTTTGCTTGGGTGATGATTTTATGAGCCTATTGGCTAGCCGCTTAGCTTTTTCTTTTTCTTTTTAAGATGAGACGCCCATGTGGCTATTTGGGAATTTTCCCAGCCCCTCCCGTACAAAGGAGGTTATGGCGAAATTTTCCAAAATTTAAAGGCGTTAGTGAAATATTTGAAGTGAAAACGATATTGAAATCATCGAATGAACTATATTTATATAAATATAAATAAAATTAAAATTAAAACGAATCGTGGCCGTGTAGTTCGTGTTTTGAAACCGTGATTTCAAACGACTAGTGCGGGAGATCCGACCATCGGATTTTCCCGAAACCGCAATCGTTGGGTTCGCCTTGGAAATATCTTTCCAACGACACCAACTGTGTAAAGATCCGACGGTTGGATTGTCTGGAATATTTAATTCAAATCTGAAGAAAAACAGCGCCATATTCGATTATATTTATATATAAATATAAATATAATTAAATTAAATCGAATAACGACGCTGCAGTTCGTATTTTGAAATCGTAACTTCAAACGACTAGTGTGGGAGATCCGACCGTCGGATTTTCCCAAAACTGAAACCGTTGGATTTGTTTTGAAATGATCTTTCTAACAATATAAAATTTGTGAAGATCCAACGGTTAGATTTTCAGATATGTGTAAAACAAATTTAGGGAAAAACAGCGCCAGTGCCTCGGCACGACCTGAAACGTCGTTTAATTAAATATGGCCGTTTTTAAATAAATAAAAATGGCGATATATCTTTATGAAATCTTATTGGCGATATAGAATGGAAATAAACCGGTTTTGCTTGGTTTGCTTGATATGTGATGGTTGAATGTATTTAACATGAAAACTATACTAAGGAACTGAAATGTGAATGTTGAGTGATTTAACAATATGAAAAATTGATTTGAAAATCTAAATTTACGTGGATTATTTGAAAAGGCCGAGTTCATTCTCATTTCAAATAATCGATCGACGGTGAGAAGTCAAAGAGTTTGAAGATGGTTGAAGACCGACAATCTTCACATTGGATGGATGGGCGCTACCGATGCTCGTGATTGGAGTAGCTACCTTGAAGGAGCTGAAGTAGTAGCCGTCCGGACGTATTGTTGATTATGCGGATATGCGAGGAATATGGTGCCTCAGGCTTCGTTCAAACCCAGAACGAACTTGTAAATGGACTGTGTGTCTGATATTGGATTTTGTTCTGTGCTGATTGATCTCTATTAAATATTTATCTGTTTGGCGGCGGAGAATTTATTCTCTTGCTTAACGCCCTTCTCTGAGACGTACGAGCTCAGAGGTTACATATCGATAGAAATCAGTCGCACGGAGTGGATTGCCTGTGTAGCACGCCTAAGTGGCATATGATCAAGGCTTATGTTGCAAAGCAAAGTCTTGTGGTTGATGATCAAAGCATGATCCGTGTGACATAGCTTTGTGTATAACGTGGATTCGCAAGCCTCACACCTCAGTATGAGTCAAAAATGGGAGAAGGACCCAAGGAGTGCACGACGTTTCTTTCTAGCTATGGTGGTGTAAGTGACCTACCAGCCCTGACATTATATATACTTTTCACCTGTGTGGTTGTTGGAATGTGAGGCGCCTCGATTATAGATCTGTAAGGACTGGGAAACGTGTGTTCAGGAATAATTAATCTTTAAACGTAAGGGAGGACCGGCCTTGGAGGATCTAGGGATTGCTGTGTGCGGTCCTGAGGCATTTGCTAGAGTGTCTCGAATGGAGAGGAGCTTGCCCCTTGCCTCGACTCATGATGGAATCCAATTTCCAATACGAAATTGCGGATGTGATTGTATTACTAGTATGGCGACATGATATATGGTACCCATGCTGTCTATGATTGATATTTATGATTGAATTTGCTTTTGAAACATATATGCACTAGTAATAATATCAAACACTTTTGTTTTATACGTATGAAGCATTTTTGGCCATTATAAGGTAAAAATCTATCCTCCGGCTTGTGTTGCATTGTGTGATGGGACCTGAGTCTTATAATGGCTTCATTTTTATAAAAAGCATTGTGATGATTTAACCATTTATTTTATTTCATGCACTAGCACTCATTGGAGTAAACCCGTTCCGCGAAAGTGGCGTGGTCCTTTGATTTGCCTTATTATTGTTGTTTAACAAATTAAGTAGATTTCTCATACTAGTCCCATGACTGACTCATAGTTTGTTTCACCTTGCAAACTCGGGTGCCCTAATTTTCACATGGGCAGCCTAGTTACAGGTAGCTGACATATTTTGGCTTGGCACCGCAGTAGAGGTGCACTTTTGGCTCATGGCGAGGCTTGACTACATTGTGATGATTGTGACTCTTCCGCCATTATTGTATATGTATTATCATTCCGCCACAGGCGAAGTAGACTGATGTTTAGTTTTATGTACTCTCTATGTATGATTCTGCCTCAGGCGATGTTGACTGATTATGTATTATTATGCACTAAGTAGTATCCTGCACTGTGCTCTCTGATGTGGTGATATATATATGATTCCGCTGTCATATTTGTGTAAATTATTCTATTTCTTGTTTATGGTATTATCTGTACTCTGCTAATGATGATTAATGTGTTATATTCCAATGATTATCCTTATCACCGTAGCATGGGGTTTTGGGATCGTCACATGAACGAAACCGGAGACACCCTATTCCACGTCCCAGATGCCCAATATGCAAGTGAGGTGCTCGCTATCTGTATGATCAACAAGTACGTCCGAACAAACTATCGCTATTAACCCTTTACTGGGAGCTACCCAATGCCAGGCATCTGTAGTCGTCCATTCGGTGCGAAGATCGCCGGTCTTCAACCACCGTCTTCATCTTTGACTCTTAATCGTCGTAGTAATTATTCGGAATGGGTTAAACCCGGTCTTTCCAAATAACTTGTGTATTTATAATCAAAAATCAAGTGCTATAAAAACACATCCAACGCCTCATTCCAATTCAGAATATTCTTTTAATAAAATATTCATATTACTAGGGAAAGATTCCCATTAGTTTTATCCAAGACAAATTCTTTTTAAATTCATTCTTTTTCAAGATTCATTAAAACTCCAATTTGGTTTTAATATCAAAAATCATTATTTTATGATTATTCCAATTTAAGAAATAAATCTTATCTTTAACTGGGTTAAAGAACCAATGTCATTTAAAACACAGTTCACGATAAACTCAAAATCATCTTCCATTAAATATGGAATTTTCACAGAAGTCAAATCAATATATAATTGATATAAATTTCTATATCAGACCAATAATATAGATGGAATAACGGCAAAGCCTTTTAAATTCCATATATAGTAACGGTCCTCTTTTACGGAAACTCATCTCGATTATTATTAAATCG
The DNA here is from genome assembly GCA_030737875.1 of Allium sativum. Classification (NCBI taxonomy): domain Eukaryota; kingdom Viridiplantae; phylum Streptophyta; class Magnoliopsida; order Asparagales; family Amaryllidaceae; genus Allium; species Allium sativum. Next base: position 471,101,797 of record CM060918.1, read on the forward strand.
AATTCCATTCAATTCCAATTTAATATATTAAATTAGAAAACTTTACTTTGGAAATTTTCCATTAGATCTTAATAAAAGATTTATAAATTCAAAAATCATCCTTTTCACTGTTAATTGGGTTAAAGAACAAATGTCATTAAAACACAGTTCACGATAAACCCAATTCACATTTCATTTTATTCCAATTACTAAATATAATTGAAAACTCTCATGATCTTAATTAAAAAGATTATTCTTTTCATACGGGGTTTAAGAACAGTGTTATTTAAGACACCATTCACGACAAACCCAAACTCAATTCTTTTATTCGATTCCAATTAAGTATTAATTTATTAGAGAACTTCATTAAAATCTTAATTAAAAGATTTATTCTTTTCTCATCTAGGTTTAAGAATAGTGTTATTGAAGACACCATTCACGACAACCCAATAATCCAATTTATTTATTTATTTACAATTAAATATAAATTAATTGAAAAAATTCATTAAATCTTTGATTTGAAGATTTATTCTAGTTAAATAACTAGTTCCTTCCGATAAAAATATATTTTTATCTTTTCAAATATTATTTAAAAGGTATTCTGAATCGGAATGCAACTCAATCAATTACTATATAATTTCAATTAAATGGATTTCATACATTGCATGTATTTAACAGTAATGATAAATAATCATTAAACAATCCATTCACATCCAGAGTGAAATTTACAATTGTGTGAGCATTAAAATAAATAAATAATTAACGCTCATCATAGGTTGTCAACCCATCGGTTGACATACAACTAAATATTGTGACTGGTGTATGACAAATATCATTCTAACACCCGTGTGGGGTTTTCAAACAACAACGACGTAACTAAATAAATCATTGGTTATTAAATTTAACCAATTCTTTGAATTATTTTCTATTTAACAAATTTTCATTTGTTAAATTATAAATAAATATTTATAATTTAGTTTCAACAAACATATATTTTGATGTAAGATGACAAAATCTAAATATATGACATTTTTAATCCAATATGACACTTCTTTATGGAATGACATTTCTAATCTAATGTAACATTTCTATATAAAATGACATTTTAATTCTAAATAAACATTCTTAACTAAAGTGATGTTTTTATTCTAAATAAACATTTCTAACAAAAGTGATGTTTTCTATTTTCCTCCTTTCTGGCATGTTAAAAATAATGTTTTAACATACAAATATTGTAACACCCCATGTCCGTTAATGTCACTCACAAAGGGAATGCATTAAGTTTCGTGGAGTATTATAAGTAAACAGAACGGAATATTACAAGACAGAGAAAGTAGTACTTGAAATTTTTTATAACTTTATTGTAGCGGAAACAGAAATAAGTTTGATTACATTTCCAAATACCAAAACCAAGTACATAATATTAGTCTTGTACAAAACCTTTGGAGTACTTAATATTAAAACTGTAATCCCCAATAGAAAATGCCATAGATAAGCTGAATCAAAGCCAAGCAATTCATCTTTCAACTTCAAGTTGGAAGAAGGGATATCCGAACTAAGCTTGAGTATTTCCTCCCTAAAAACCTGGGGGGGGGGGGGGGGAGGGGGCAGGAACGGAAGAAAAGAGGTGAAAACAAACTAGGTCAAACATAAGTCTGGTGAGTCCAGTGACTTTAACAATATAATCATTAAAGTAACAAGATAAGAATACAAACTGGAAAGTAAGAAATGACTATACATAAATATGCATGACAAGGTAAGCAGGATGAATAAGATAAACGTTGATCGCGCTTCTAATCACTAAAGGATAATTACTACACTGCACCAATGCTAATTTCACCACACCATTACTAGTTCCATACTGAAAGTTGAGCCCTATCTTGTACTTGGTAGTCCTCAGGCATAACATCTAGTAAGAGGTATTCACCCCATATAATCCTTACTTGCCCATACTAAATACTAGCTGTCCCCACACTACCCCCTTATCGCTTAATCGATCAGCTCCCTAACTCGCATGTATTTATTACTTGTGTCATTCGGCCCCGCTTGTTTACTTGTGTCATTCGGCCCCGCTTGTTTACTTGTGTCATTCGGCCCTGCTTGTTTGTAGATACCTGTGCTGGTCCCACCATAGGGTATATCAATCCCTATGATGGCAACACGACACAATTCAAGATGCACAGTGTATACTACTGATGCCCAGTGCCTCCTTTTTCCACTCCGGAGCACGTGCACACCCATACTCCGCCGGAACCAACACTGTTGCACAACCCGCCGCTATTTTGACCGCTTATAATCAGCCCAGTAATCGTTCCCCACCCTGTCTAGTTCAGGGTACCATGATATATCTATGTGGGTTACTGCTGAAATGGATCCCCATTACTAGGTTTTCCTACTGGTTAAGTTTGTGCGCCTATATACACAAACATGTAATTAACCCTCCCACTTTCAAACATGTTTATTTAATGGTTAAGTTTGTGGGCCTATATACACTAATATTACCCACCTACCCAAGGTTTACTTAACCCTCCTACTTATCAAGTCAATATGTATTATTGGTTAAGCTTTCCTTAACCATATCCCCTTTGTTCATGTAATATTGGTTAAGTGATGTCCATTCATGTTAACTTAACCAACCCACACATCATGTTGTATTGGTTAAGTGTTTCTTATTAACTTAACCCTGTTCATTCATCATGTTATATTGGTTAAGTGTTTTAAATTTACTTAACCCTATTCATTCATCATGTTATATTGGTTAAGTGTTTTAAATTTACTTAACCCCACCCACTTGTCTAATTAACATGTTGCATTGGTTAAGTGTTCTCAATTTACTTAACCCCACCCACTTATCTAATTAACATGTTGTATTGGTTAAGTGTTCTCAATTTACTTAACCCCACCCACTTGTATAATTAACATGTTGTATTGGTTAAGTGTCGCCTATTCATATGTTATTTAACCCTTCCATTCTAAGCATGTCTGTTCATTGACATTAATTAATTTATTAATGCACCAACCTCTCAACTGTTGTTTGCGGTTGCTTGATGTGCCAGGCGGTTCTGGGCAGACTTCTACTGCAAACTCATTCTAACCTCGGGTTTTGGGCTTAATGCTCTAACCTCTCACATTAGATCTGTGTTGTTGCGGTCGCTGGATGTGCCGGGCAGTTTCGGGCAGTCTTACACCGCAACTCAATCTAACCTCGGGTTAGGCATGTCCGTCTTTTAACCAATTTACATATTTACCATTTATGTCCAAGTCTAGATTTATATGTAAATTATCCATAAGTGTGGTCAATTCAAGTTACACCATATTTACTAGATATGCCCAAAATTAATTATATGATTACAACCCATTTTATGCCAATTACATAATGTCCAATATTTAATGTTTCCCAACTGTTTCCCAACGTCAATTATTCATATGATTCGTATAATATGTTAGGCTCGCAATTAGCCTAACTCATAAGAAAAAGGAAAAGAAAGAGACGTATAACATCCAAATTGGCATAAAACAATATAGATCCAATTATGAACATAACTAGAATATAACAAAGATCCCATGCATAACAAAATAGATCTAAATTAACATATGAACTTACATAACAAGTTAGATCTAGATCTAAATTAACATATGAACTTGCATAACAAATTAGATCCAAATTAACATATGGACTTGCATAACAAATTAGATCTAAATTAACATCTGCATATGGACTTGCATAACAAGTTAGATCTAAATTAACATATGGACTTGCATAACAAATTGGATCTAAATTAACATATGGACTTGCATAACAAATTAGATCTAAATTAACATATAGACTTGCATAACAAATTAGATCTAAATTAACATATGGACTTGCATAACAAATTAGATCTAAATTAACATATGGACTTGCATAACAAATTAGATCTAAACTAGCATATGAAAATAGACTAGCATGGATCATAAACTTGCATGATCATAATTTACATTGGCATAAATTTACATAAGCAATAGACATATAAAATATGAATTTTCATAAACATATAAATTGGCATGAATCTAATCATATAAAATATGACTTGCATAGATCTAAACATATAAATAGGAACTTGCATGTATGAATATGATTTTCACATAAAGTTGCATATGATTTGCAAACAAACTTGCATATAAACTTGCATATGTAATTAGACATGTAGACTAATATCACATGATTTACATATAAACTTGCATATGATTTGCATACAAACTTGCATACAACAACATCATAAAATGAATCTAATCGAGCATACACAATTAGACACATAAATTAACATCATAAAATGGACTTAATCAAGTATATGTAATTAGTCATATTCATATAGTCCAACTTATAAACCTATCACAATTACGTTCAACAATTATCTTGTTAAAGAAGCTGTACTCGCTATGAACGGATTAAAGAAGAGAATAGATTTAGTGCAAAGTCCTTTTTCCACCGTCCTAAGTTTTAATTCGTTGAATAAGAGAAGCTTGCTCAGTCTATGTTGCAGCAGCGTAGCGGCTTGAGAATGATTTTTGTTTTGATTTAGGGTTTAGGTTAGATGTGATTATATAAGAGTGTAGGATTAATCCTAGACTTTTGATCAGTCAAGGAGTAATCAGAGCCATCCAAACCAAAGAGATGTGTCACTCAGCCAATCACAACACGACACATACGCCCTAATACCTCAGAATTCGTCACCAGTCTAATTAGAGAATGCCACGTTCAAAAAAACAATCCTTGACCAACAAAAATGCGCTACGTGCACCACATGATGCGTACACGTCATATATATATATATATATATATATATATATATATATATATATGTATGTATGTATGTATGTATATATGTATGTATGTATGTATTTTCTACATATTTTTATTTTTCTTTTTTTCTTTTTAATACACACATTACTTTGCGAATCTTTTTATTTTTTTATGCGCTCCTTTTTTTATTGTCAATTAACATAAGTGATAAATTGTCATATTCTCTTTAGTGTTAATTGACATAAGTGACAAATTAGCATAAGTATTTATATAAATTAAGATTAATTACATGGTTTCCTAAATTATCATCAAATAAACATAAATGACCACAATCAAACATAAATGACAAATTACTTGTTTTCTAATCAATGTCATATTAAACATATCTACAAATCAATGCTTTTCTTTCTTTAGTTGCAATTAATTTATTGATTCCTTTTGTACTCACACATTTTTAAATTTGTATCTTTATAACATAATTGCACATATGTACATATATGCGTCTATTTATTTAATACTTTTACCATATGCATTATTGCGTTAAATCTCCTTATTTAACGCACGTACTAATATGTTAATCTTCTTACCTTTCATTTGTCACATGCATTTATTTAGATTAATGCTTTTCTACATTTTTCTTGCATGCTTTTGAATTTTCTTCCTTAATTAATTAATCCATAAATTAATTATATGTATATTTGGGTTACATTCTCCCCTCCTTAAAGGATTTCGTCCCTGAAATCTCCAAGTTAAGAAGAATGTTACCGTTCTACCACGCATCACCCATCTACTCATCCATCAATCACAGACATCCATTGTCCTTAAAAGATTTCTAATGCTTTAATGAACATATGAAAAAGTGTGTGTATATGTTCCTACTCTAATGCAAAATCAGGCAGTCTAGTGACTCAGTCGACCTCCTTAATGCAATTCATGATAGTGCCATGCGTCCATTATGTATGCAAAAGAATCCTAATGATACATATAATTTTTACATGTGTGCACAATCATTTATTCAAATGCAACATCCATATGATAACACATTCAATATACATCCATCAAATTAATTATGCACACTTATTCATATGCAATATGAAAGTGATTGAGCCGATCTACTGCCTAATGTGTGTGTAAATGCATCCACGATTAACCACTAGCAAACACTTGCATCCACTCATAACATGTCTCAAACACATGTTTACAACCATAGGATTTTCCTACCTAAATATCGAAGATGTGATCGAGAGGACATACTGAACGATAGAACAAGTATAAACAAAGCGATAGAAAAAGTAGAAGTTAAGAATATACCCTCCTAAAGGAAAGGGTACAACGTACGCATCTTGTCTTTCATCTCCCAGGTTGTGTCTCCTGGATCATCTCCCGATTGGACTTTAACCACTCGACCTCTCGGTTGTGTAACTTCTTGACCTCCGATCCAAGGACGCATGTAGGAGCTCGTCTAATTGTGGCATCTTGCTCCACTTCGACTTCCCTAAGCATGCTTGGCTCCACTACTTCCGCGATATCATATAAACGCTTCTTCAAGGATTGTCTTCCTCAAGCTCTCGTCTAGTGATACGCAAATTCTATCTTGCGCCTCGGGGGTAAACCCCAAACTTCATCAAAGACGTCATCAAACTCACGGACCACACGAACAAATTTCAAATCATCGATGAATGCATCAAGAGATTCTAGGTAGCTAAGCATCACTGAACACCTAGGGTCACAGGAAATATCAAGGGTCTTTCCACAACGAGTCAACAGACTAACTACCCTCTTTTCAAAGTCTAGGATGTGTAACACCCCACCTCCGTTAAGGTCACTCTCAAAGGGAATGCCTTAATTTAGGTGGAGTATTATAGGTAAAAGATGCAGATAAATTACAAGACAAACAATTAAAGCAGCGGCAAATAAATAAAACTTTATTTATTTGATAAACAGCTTGTACAAAGATTGTTTTACAATACCAAAGTGTCCTGTCTTGTTTACAAAAATAAAGAAGCATAAAATGATTTCCCCAAATAAAGCATGAGCCAGCCATAGTAGTAGAAGTGCGAGTCCAAGGCAACACGTCAAAGAGTCTTCAAGCTTGGAAAGAGTAACAGTCCAAACAAACCTGAGTTATTCCCTCCCTGACTACCTGGGGGGAACGGAAGGAAAGAGGCGAAAGCAAACTAGGTCAGACATAAAGTCTGGTAAGTCCAGTGATTCTTATTATTTAAACAAGGAAAAGGGTCATGACATGAATAAACTAAATATAAGACTAAACCATAGTAACAAGATAATATGGGATATGGCAAGATAAACTGAATGTACCGATAAACTGAATGTACGTATTGTACTGATAAACTGAATGTACTGATTGTACTGATAAACTGAATGCGCTTCTACTCCTTCTCTGCTTCGCAACTACCCTGTTTATACTGATTTCTATATCTCTGCACTACCTAATGAAGCGACCCGAACTTCCCCGGTCTCCGAAGAGAAGAGAAAGAACGAATTATTGTGAGGACAAGACAAATCAGAACGCAGACGGAAGAACATTTCATTGTTTATTACAACAATTCCATCAGAATACAAGAATATACAGAGTATAAATGAATATTACACAGAAATATCAGAGATTTAAATACATTACATAGCAGCGGAAAATAATGCAATACACAACTGAAGGAGATATACGGATACAAAGCTTTCTGGATATTTCCTTCAGTTGTGTATTGTATTATTTTCCAAACAAAATTGTTTAATATTCATTTATACTTTGTATATTCTTGTATTCTGATGGAATTGTTGTAATAAAAAATGAAATGTTCTTCCGTTTGCATTCTGATTTGTCTTGTCCTCACAGTAATTCGTTCTTTCTCTTCTCTACGGAGACCGGGGAAGTTCGGGTCGTTTCATTTGGTATCAGAGCTTTGGTTTACAGAGCTCAGAGTACAAGGCACATTAGAACCATATGAAAGAATTCATCAGAAATTGGGTTAGTAATATCCAATGGGAATGACTCGTTAGAGATGGGATCAGTAGTATCCTAGAACGAGTGTGAAGAGTATATTTTTAAAATGAAAACAATTTTGTTTTGAAAATTTAAATCAATTATTCGTAGTTGATTATTTATTCTATATTGATTTGGACAATCCGATATATAAAGATTTTGCATATGCGTCTTGCAAACGTGTATTCGAAGTTTTAATATACTGGATAGTTATAGAATCAAACTCTAGTTGCCCGAGGACAATTCTGGTGACGGGGCACCATCGCCAGTATTTATATTCGAGCGACGAAAGTGAGATTTCTATATTTTCATTAGACTGGTGTGAGAACTGAAACTAGATAGGGCTTATTGTTGTGATTTGGCATCAAAAATCTGATTTTTTGACTATTTATCAAAGTTATGAATTTGAAAAGCTAATCAACTAATTGATTGATGGTTGTGTTGCTTGATTATTGTTGGATTGATTAAATTTTGAACCATTTAACCAAATTGAACCAAATATTGAATTGTATTGAAATTAGTCGCATTTGCATGCATATACATGTACTTACATTGAACAGGTCATTGCAAAGAGGCTAGAGCAGAAGAATAAAATTGTTTGCCTGACAAATAGGTACATGTTTACCATAATTTACTGTTTTATTTGGGTGATGATGATTTTATGAGCCGATTGGCTAGCCTCTTGGCTTTTTCTTTTTCTTTTTGAGATCAGAGGGCCTGTATGGAAATTTCGGGATTTTTCCCGTGCTCCCGATGCAGGGGAGGTTATGGCGAAATTTTTCGAAAATTTAGGGTGTTAGCCAAATTTTTGAAAAATTTGAGAAGTTCTTAGAAACTGAAAAGTTGAAGAACTTAAGCCATAATCAAAACAAAGAAAGTTGAGTTGGTTTTTAAAACAACTTTCGGCTTCGTTCCTTTTCGAGGACGAAAAGTTTTAAGTGGGGGAGATTGTAATAACCCGGAAATCTGGGCCAGTTTAAAATTTTTATTTTGGCAATTTTAGCGAATTTTGAATATTTAAAATAGATTATTTTAAATAATAACGACGAGAAATTTATTTTGAATAGAATTCGAACGAATATATTTATATATGTCGTCATTAGAATATAAATAATTATACATAATTATAAAAGGAATTGAAAATGGCGCGGTAGTTCGATAATTCGATTTCAAACTTCAAATGAATGTACCGGGTGCAAAATAAACCAGATTTTAGTGAAACCAAAAATAATGGAATCTAATTGTGACTATCATTCCAACGAATATGAAAAATCGAAATTTCTTAGCGGGAATCAAAAGATATGTCCAGTTGAAAATTCTGAATAGTCGCTATAGAATTCAGGCCCTTAAAAATGGAAATTTTGCAAACGACCTCGGATTTCGACGAAACCACTTTTGTTGGAACCGTGATGTCCAGTTATTGCTGGGTTTCAAATTTCATAATTTTTCGAATCAATATTTGAGCGTGGCAAAGGAAAACGCGTTTGACCAGTTTCAGTTGATTTTAATCGACTGGAAAATGGCCATTTTTCCAACGGTCTCAGAATTCGACGAAACTAGTTTTGTTAGGATCGTATCGTCAATACGAAGCTGGAAAATATTTTTTGGGAATTTTTCGAGTGAGTATGTGTAACACCCCACCTCCGCCAGGGTGGCTCTTACAAGCACTCTGACTTTGGAGGGGCGTTTGAATCAGGTAAACATGCATAATGATATATCAAGGCAGAACAAGAACATATGTATATATGTAAACAGAGTAAATAAGATAAATAAAACAGCGGAAGATTTCAAACTATTTCAAAACAAGTCTGGTACAACATAATGTCAACTTTCCAAATACATAAGTCTAGATAAAAACAACATTTCTGAAAAACTGAAATACATAAGTACTATCCCCAAAATAAGTGATAACCATAGCTAGCTTCATGTCAAGACCGTACATGAGCTAAAATCCCACAAGCAAGCGATCATAAATCCAAGCTAAGCTCCAATATTCCCACCCTGAGAACCTGGGGGGGGGGGGGGAACGGAAGAAAAGAGGCGAAAGGAAAACAGGTCAGTCAAAAAGACTGAGTAAGCCCTACTACAATCAATGTAAACTGATAAAGTTAACTGCCATGAGAAGAAGGTATGATCATAAGGATAATTACATACTAGCATGATGAATATCTAACAGATAATTCAAAGGAGTCATCACATAATCAAGGTGAAGTTTTTCACCACAGGTGTACCAGCATTCTAACATGTCATGTATAAACAAGAATTTATCCCTTGGCCTAAACTTGGCCCAATATCAGGTGTTGACCTAAGTCAAGATCCAACTTCTTAGTACCAATACTAGTATAACAGAATTAGGTGATACCCTAATGTCTACATTGAAACAGGACGGAACAGAATGGCCCATAGATAGAGTTCGGGAAAAATGGGCTTTTACCACCCTAACAGATAAAAAACAGAAACGGAATGCTACACTAATGGGCCTTTACCACCCTAACAGATAAAGCACAGAAATGGAATACTTCAATTAGGTGTACACTAGTAGTGGGCCTTTACCACCCTAACAGACAGTACCACGCAGAAACAGACGGGTGTTACCCCCCAACCAAACAGACGGTACCAACAGAATCAGACAGAGCTAAGTGTACCCTAAATCCTACCCAAGCGATCGGCTCCCTAATACATAAATACCCTGTGCCGGCCCCACGATAGGGTGTATCACTCCCTAAAGTGGCAACCAATTGGCACGGGCGTATTTACAGATGTCACGGCGTCTTACATCCTCAGAGGCAGACCGGGATCCATGCACGCACATGACCTGGTTGGAACGCACCATCAACACCCATCGCCATTATCAGAATGAACCACTTATAATTAGTTCAGTAAGCGTGCCCGGACCCTACCTACGGTTGGGTCAAAGTTTTGATACCAGAAAGCGTTACTGACTAATATGGGTTCCAAACAACAGATGACACAAGTATTCCCCCTTGTGTCCCCAGACTATCAGATTCAGGTTAACTTATTAACAGAGTTCAGACATACAAAGTTCAGACGATCAGTTTTCAGACTAATGGATCAGTTAACAGATTTACAAACTTGCCTAACTTGGTGTGGGTCCTACAGATCCGCAAAAACAGGTTCGTTTAATTTATCAATCAAGTTAGTTTATCCAGACCAGGTATCAAATCGGTTCTCAGCCTTATCAAATTACTGAGTTGGATTGGTTAAGTATAGTTCAACTTAACCCCGTTAAATTACCGAGTTCAGATTGGCTAAGTGTAGGTTAACTTAACCCTTTTTCTAATCACGGATTAACTTGGTTAAGTGTAACGATGAGTTCACGACTTAACCCCGATTAATCTACCAAGCCCAAGTTGGTTAAGTATTCAGTGGACCATGACTTAACCCTAATCACGAGGCATTAATTAATTTAATGTGCCTTAACCTCTCACATTAGACCTTGTTGTGGTTACTAGTTAAGCCGGGCGGGTCCGGGTAGCTTTATACCACAACTTGGTCTAACCTCGGGTTCAAGGTACAACATGACCAATTTCTCACATTGGGTCCTATTGTTTGTAGCAACTAGTTAAGCCGGTCAGTTCCGGGTAGGTTTACGCTACAAACTCAACCCAACCTCGAGTTGGCCACACTTATCTTTTCTAAGTGTCATGTCCCTCATGTTTCCAAAACATGTTACAAATTTTCAAGCAATTGGGCAGACCTAACTTAATAGGTAAATTCCCAATGGGTAGACCTAACTTAATAGGTAAATTCCCAAGCTTATGTTTTTATGTCTTTTACTTTTACCCAACCCCAAACGCAATCCCATCGCTTACATATCGCAATAGCGCATAAAGGATAGAAAGAGGGAACTTGGCATAATCATGACATAAAAGGTGTTGAAGCCACAAGTTCAACATGGTGGCATATGAAATGTACATATGTTCATATACTTGCATATTACATTTTTAGGCCCCAAAAGCATGCATAAAACCAAACTTGGCATATTGGTGATACATGGTGCTAAATGACATGTAGACATGGCCATAAGTTCGCATTTAGCCTCACATGCAAGTTATCATAAGAGATATGATAACTTACATGTTGCCAAAATGCAAGCTTTGGCATAAAGCTTGAAGCTTTATGTTCATAAACCCAAGATAAGCTTGCATAACATGATAGCATGAACAAAATGTTCAACCCAAACTTGCATAACATAACTTGGCATACTTGCATATAAACTTGCATATCACAACATGATAAACTTGCATTTCATAGCATAGTAAACTTGCAAATAAACTTGCATAAACTTGCATATCATAGCATAGTAAACTTGCATATAAACTTGCATAAACTTGCATATCATAGCATAGTAAACTTGCATATCATTCATTTAACTTTAGAGTTTAAGTATGAAAGTAGAATAGGGCTTACAATGCTTATAAGGACTCAAATGAGTATAGCAAATATAAGAAAGCCCTTATGCAATCAAATAAACCAAAATATGAAGCTCCAAATCAATAAAAACCCTTGCTTTATGGTGTAAAGATTGCAACTTGACTTGAATGCAAGCTAATAATGCTCATTTAAACTTGAAATCGCTAGAATGAACATGAATCTCTCATAGGAATAAGCTTAGAGATTTTCAAGAGAGAGTGGAGGCCATGAGAGGAATGATTTTGCCATAGTTTAGTTGTAGGGTTGATTAATGATGATTTAGGCTAGGTTTAGGGGTCCTTTTATAGAAGTTTAAGTTAGTTTAGGCCATAGGATTAACCCTAGTTTAGATCTAAACCATCAAAAATCGTCATAGGCCAGCAGAACAGACCAGAGAACCAAAACAGGTGCACCAAGCCAGCCAGGGTCAAGCCAGAAAGCTGTGCAGGTTTCTGGCTCGACACGGGCGCACTTCCCAAGTGCGCCAGTGTATTTTTGTACTGGCGCACTTCACAAGTGCGCCAGTGCATTCTGGCTTGTTTTCGGTTTTTCTGCCCAACTTCGTTCGTCCATATCTTCTTCATACGGACTCCGATTTTCGAAAACTCGGACTCTATTTCGCGTATTTTTCCGAGACGAACGCAATGGCACAGCCCGTTTCCCTTGATTCAGATTTTAGAATTAAATTCTGCCTCGATTTACGTTATAACAGGTTATTGAAAATACGGGTTGTTACATTCTCCCCTCCTTAAAGGATTTCGTCCCCGAAATCTTCAAGTTAGGAAGAACGTGTCCTACCATCCAACATCCATTTACTCAAATCATCATTCACGAGCAATCATTGTCCTTAAAGATTCTAATGCGGTATGAACATATGCAAAAGGTGTGTGTATATGTTCTTATCTAATGCAAAGATCCTCAATGCAAAGTATGTTAGTGAAATGAATCCATTATGTATGCAAATAGTCCTAATCATATAATACTATATGTGTGCACAAACATTCGTCCATATGCAACATCCATGTGCTGAATTAACCATCTCGCAGCCATAAGAATTGAAAATGTATACACGTCCATATGCAATATGAGAGTGTATTTCAAGCCGATCTAGTGCCTAGTGTGTGTTTATGCATCCACGAGCAACCACTAGCAATCACTTGCATCCACTTGCAACCATCAAACATAACATGTCTCAAACACATGTTTACATCCATAGGATTCCTATCTCAACAAAATACAGTCGAGTGATGGAAGCGAGTACAGATAAAACAAAAATTGGTACATATACTTACAGACTACTAGTACAGATCAGATTTTCCCCAAATGATTCTTAGGAAACTAAGCATGGTAGAAACCCAGAATATATTCGTCATAGTCACCCTCATGCCCATCACAGATACTCTCAAACCCCATTTTATCACAAACAGATGAGTTATAACTCTCAGGGGGTTTGAGACTATTACCAGATTAGAAGCAAGATTAGCATTAAAATACCGAGTTTCAATTACAAAATCAAAATACCAGAAAAAGAGTTTCAAACTGAAAATCAGACAAGGAAAATTAAACATCCTACAGACAAATTATTCTAGCCCTAATCTATTCACTCGCCACGCGAGTATTCATCGTTCCTTCCGATGTAGTCCCTTTCTTCTTCGGGCAGTCCCTAGTAAAGTGTCCCATCTCTCCACAGTTAAAGCAAGTCCCCTTCCTCTTTCTGCAATCCTTGTTTAGATGAGTTGAGCTTCCACAAGTAAAGCACTTCTTTTCCTTCTTATCTTCAGACTTCTCCTCCTTCTTTTGCATTTCCTTTTTGGGCCCCGTTTTCTTGTTTTGAGACTCATTCACCTTGACCTCCTTCTTTGCACTCTTGTTCTCTTCACTGAGTAGGGCCATATCTACTAAACTCTCAAACGTGGCCCCCATGGGCACATGAGACATAGCTAACTCCTGTAACGGCTCATTCAATCCTCTAGCAAAACGAAGAGCCTTCTTCTGAGTAGTACTCACCATATCCAAGCCAAAACGAGCTAACTGATTGAACTTGTTCACATATTCTTTGACAGACATGTCTCCTTGCTTCAAAGCAATAAACCTCTCCATTTGCAAATTCTCTTCAGCAGAAGACAGAAACTTAAGCCCGAATCTTGTCCTGAAATCGGCCCAAGTCTCAACAGGCCTAGTACCATTGGTGACTTCCCACCAATAAGCGGCTTCATCCTTCATAAGCCAAACCGCCAACAAGATCTTTCTCTGATCATCTAATCCAAAGATAGCGAATAAATCCTCGGTCTCTTTCAACCAATTCCGGGCCACTACAAAAGTCTCGGTACCTAGAAAGTTCTTGCCACCCATTGCTTTGAAGTCCTTGCAAATCTTCGTGAACTCTACTGGAGGATGCTGAGGGGGAGGGGGAGGAGGAACCTCAGCGACAGGAGGAGGAACATTAACTACCGGAGGAGGAGTAACATTTGCGGGGCCGGCTTCGGTCGCCCTAGCCTCCATAAGTCTCCTATACCAAACAGGAACTTGCACTCCCTCTGGGATAACAAAGTTATCTGTCATACTGAAACAAAGGAAAAGATAGATTCAGAACGAGGGAACTAAGAATATATAACTAAGGATTGTGCTAATGGCTTTTTGGGGAATAGCCTTTAAAATAAACTAGACTTTTCTTTGGAAAATACTTTATACTTGGTTTTGAAAATAGTTTTCCAAAAGTTTTAAAAACCTTTTTGTTCCTTCTCGTAAACCATATGCTCTGATACCAAATGTAACACCCCACCTCCGCCAGGGTGGCTCTTGCAAGCACTCTGACTTTGGAGGGGCGTTTGAATCAGGTAAACATGCATAATGATATATCAAGGCAGAACAAGAACATATGTATATATGTAAACAGAGTAAATAAGATAAATAAAACAGCGGAAGATTTCAAACTATTTCAAAACAAGTCTGGTACAACATAATGTCAACTTTCCAAATACATAAGTCTAGATAAAAACAACATTTCTGAAAAACTGAAATACATAAGTACTATCCCCAAAATAAGTGATAACCATAGCTAGCTTCATGTCAAGACCGTACATGAGCTAAAATCCCACAAGCAAGCGATCAGAAATCCAAGCTAAGCTCCAATATTCCAACCCTGAGAACCTGGGGGGGGGGGAACGGAAGAAAAGAGGCGAAAGGAAAACAGGTCAGTCAAAAAGACTGAGTAAGCCCTACTACAATCAATGTAAACTGATAAAGTTAACTGGCATGAGAAGCAGGTATGATCATAAGGATAATTACATACTAGCATGATGAATATCTAACAGATAATTCAAAGGAGTCATCACATAATCAAGGTGAAGTTTTTCACCATAGGTGTACCAGCATTCTAACATGTCATGTATAAACAAGAATTTATCCCTTGGCCTAAACTTGGCCCAATATCAGGTGTTGACCTAAGTCAAGATCCAACTTCTTAGTACCAATACTAGTATAACAGAATTAGGTGTTACCCTAATGTCTACATTGAAACAGGACGGAACAGAATGGCCCATAGATAGAGTTCGGGAAAAATGGGCTTTTACCACCCTAACAGATAAAATACAGAAACTGAATGCTACACTAATGGGCCTTTACCACCCTAACAGATAAAGCACAGAAATGGAATACTTCAATTAGGTGTACACTAGTAGTGGGCCTTTACCACCCTAACAGACAGTACCACGCAGAAACAGACGGGTGTTACCCCCCAACCAAACAGACGGTACCAACAGAATCAGACAGAGCTAAGTGTACCCTAAATCCTACCCAAGCGATCGGCTCCCTAATACATAAATACCCTATGTCGGCCCCACGATAGGGTGTATCACTCCCTAAAGTGGCAACCAATTGGCACGGGCGTATTTACAGATGTCACGGCGTCTTACATCCTCAGAGGCAGACCGGGATCCATGCACGCACATGACCCGGTTGGAACGCACCATCAACACCCATCGCCATTATCAGAATGAACCACTTATAATTAGTTCAGTAAGCGTGCCCGGACCCTACCTACGGTTGGGTCAAAGTTTTGATACCAGAAAGGGTTACTGACTAATATGGGTCCCAAACAACAGATGACACAAGTATTCCCCCTTGTGTCCCCAGACTATCAGATTCAGATTAACTTATTAACAGAGTTCAGACATACAAAGTTCAGACGATCAGTTTTCAGACTAATGGACCAGTTAACAGATTTACAAACTTGCATAACTTGGTGTGGGTCCTATAGATCCGCAAAACAGGTTCGTTTAATTTATCAATCAAGTTAGTTTATCCAGACCAGGTATCAAATCGGTTCTCAGCCTTATCAAATTACTGAGTTGGATTGGTTAAGTATAGTTCAACTTAACCCCGTTAAATTACCGAGTTCAGATTGGCTAAGTGTAGGTTAACTTAACCCTTTTTCTAATCACGGATTAACGTGGTTTAGTGTAACGATGAGTTCACGACTTAACCCCGATTAATCTACCAAGCCCAAGTTGGTTAAGTATTCAGTGGACCATGACTTAACCCTAGTCACGAGGCATTAATTAATTTAATGCGCCTTAACCTCTCACATTAGACCTTGTTGTGGTTATTAGTTAAGCCGGGCGGGTCCGGGTAGCTTTATACCACAACTTGGTCTAACCTCGGGTTCAAGGTACAACATGACCAACTTCTCACATTGGGTCCTATTGTTTGTAGCAACTAGTTAAGCCGGTCGGTTCCGGGTAGGTTTACGCTACAAACTCAACCCAACCTCGAGTTGGCCACACTTATCTTTTCTAAGTGTCATGTCCCTCATGTTTCCAAAACATGTTACAAATTTTCAAGCAATTGGGCAGACCTAACTTAATAGGTAAATTCCCAATGGGTAAACCTAACTTAATAGGTAAATTCCCAAGCTTATGTTTTTATGTCTTTTACTTTTACCCAACCCCAAACGCAATCCCATCGCTTACATATCGCAATAGCGCATAAAGGATAGAAAGAGGAAACTTGGCATAATCATGACATAAAAGGTGTTGAAGCCACAAGTTCAACATGGTGGCATATGAAATGTACATATGTTCATATGCTTGCATATTACATTTTTAGGCCCCAAAAGCATGCATAAAACCAAACTTGGCATATTGGTGATACATGGTGCTAAATGACATGTAGACATGGCCATAAGTTCGCATTTAGCCTCACATGCAAGTTATCATAAGAGATATGATAACTTACATGTTGCCAAAATGCAAGCTTTGGCATAAAGCTTGAAGCTTTATGTTCATAAACCCAAGATAAGCTTGCATAACATGATAGCATGAACAAAATGTTCAACCCAAACTTGCATAACATAACTTGGCATACTTGCATATAAACTTGCATATCACAACATGATAAACTTGCATTTCATAGCATAGTAAACTTGCATATAAACTTGCATAAACTTGCATATCATAGCATAGTAAACTTGCATAAACTTGCATATCATAGCATAGTAAACTTGCATATAAACTTGCATATCATACATTTAACTTTAGAGTTTAAGTATGAAAGTAGAATAGGGCTTACAATGCTTATAAGGACTCAAATGAGTATAGCAAATATAAGAAAGCCCTTATGCAATCAAATAAACCCAAATATGAAGCTCCAAATCAATAAAAACCCTTGCTTTATGGTGTAAAGATTGCAACTTGACTTGAGTGCAAGCTAATAATGCTCATTTAAACTTGAAATCGCTAGAATGAACATGAATCTCTCATAGGAATAAGCTTAGAGATTTTCAAGAGAGAGTGGAGGCCATGAGAGGAATGATTTTGCCATAGTTTAGTTGTAGGGTTGATTAATGATGATTTAGGCTAGGTTTAGGGGTCCTTTTATAGAAGTTTAGGTTAGTTTAGGCCATAGGATTAACCCTAGTTTAGATCTAAACCATCAAATATCGTCATAGGCCAACAGAACAGACCAGAGAACCAAAACAGGTGCACCAAGCCAGCCAGGGTCAAGCCAGAAAGCTGTGCAGGTTTCTGGCTCGACACGGGCGCACTTCCCAAGTGCGCCAGTGTATTTTTGTACTGGCGCACTTCACAAGTGCGCCAGTGCATTCTGGCTTGTTTTCGGTTTTTCTGCCCAACTTCATTCGTCCATATCTTCTTCATACGAACTCCGATTTTCGAAAACTCGGACTCTATTTCGCGTATTTTTCCGAGACGAACGCAATGGCACAGCCCGTTTCAATTGATTCAGACTTTAGAATTAAATTCTGCCTCGATTTACGTTATAACAGGTTATTGAAAATACGGGTTGTTACAGTATGTGGCCTCGGTAAATTGAAATGTACGTTTAAAATTCAGTATAATGATTTAAATGTAAATTCAATGAAAACTGATTGAAGCGATCGAATCATCCTGCGATACATATCCCATTGTGTTCGGAATAGGGGTAATTAGCTAGGGAGGACAGTCGGTGGGTGCGATTTTGAGTTTGAAATAAAAAGTTACTTTATGGAATAAATTAAATAAAATAATATAAAACTTTTCACTTATAAGGCCCCCCTTGCCTCTCTCTCTCTCCTTTCATTCAGCCGCAACAAAGAAGAAAAAAAAACCTACAGCTAGAATCGCGACCCCCCTTCGACCAGTTCGTCGTGCCGCCTCCAGGCGGATCCGCCACCCATCGCCCACCCCTTGCCACCGATGCCCTCACCTTCCCCGCCTCCTCCTTCTGTTCTCTCTCCTCGTCTGGAACCGCACCCACCTAAACCCGATGATCCGCTGCCCCCGTGGCCCACCTCCGACTGGCCGCACCGCCCCAGCCTTCCTCCTCTGATTCTCCGGCAATAAAACCCTAAAAGCTGTAAGTTTCTTAGTTTATTTTCATTTTTATTTTGTTTTTATTTTAGTTAATTGTAATTAGAAATAGGATTTTTAATTTGAAAAGATTATGATGTTTATGATGAAAAAGTTATGAGATATTCTATAAGTAAAAAGGCGATTTTTAACAATATGAAAGCGAAGATATAGGAAGGTTAAAAATATAATTTTTATATATTAGAAATATTAAAGATGTTATTTTTATAGGATAGAAGGAATAAAAATATGATTTTTGTATATTGAATAGTGAAGTAAAAATTTGATTTTTCTATATTGAATAGCGAAGTAAAAATTCGATTTTTCTATATTGAATAGTGAAGTAAAATTTTGACTTTTCTATATTGAATAGCGAAGTAAAAATTCGATTTTTCTATATTGAATAGCGAAGTAAAAATTCGATTTTTCTATATTGAATAGCGAAGTAAAAATTCGATTTTTCTATATTGAATAGCGAAGTAAAAATTCGATTTTTCTATATTGAATAGCGAAGTAAAAAATTTGATTTTTGTATATTGTATAGCGAAGTAAAAATTCGATTTTTCTATATTGAATAGCGAAGTAAAAATTCGATTTTTGTATATTGAATAGCGAAGTAAAAATTCGATTTTTATATATTGAATAGCAAAGTAAAAATTCGATTTTTATATATGTTGTGAAAGCGGACAAGGAAAGTGACAAAAGGTGAGAACGGCGAAGACTTCTACATTTGAAGTGTCGTGGAGTTGGGATAGCTTTGGTGAGAACTCCTCGCCTTTATTTTACTTTATTTCTAGTTAAAATATATACTAGGATGCAGACTCTAACACCCTACCTCCGCTAGGGTCACTCACAAAGGGAATGCACTAGGTTTGGTGAAGCATTATCGAGGTAAACATGCACAGAAATATTACAAGACAGAACATATATAAAAAAGCGGAAGTAAAACAAATTTCATTACCTTATAAAATAAGGTCTAAAGCCTTTTACATCAGAATACGTCAAAACCTGTCTTGCAATAGTAAAGAAGCATAAAACCTTTTCATAAATTATTCCCCAAAATAAAGCGGTGAAGCAACCATAGCCAAGAGAAGACCAAGCTATACATGATGACCTTCAAGCATAAGAGGTCTGAACTAAACAACATCATTTCCTCCCTGAAAACCTTGGGGGGAACGGAAGACAAAGAGGCGAAACAAAACGGGGTCATTCATAAAGACTGGTAAGTCCTATCTACTTCCAGTATAAAAACAGGTAAAGGTAACATGACATGCATAAACTAAAATTAAACATAAGGATGACGACAAGATAGATAAGCTAAACCAAGATAACTGGATGAACTACTGTAGCAAGATAAACTAAGGTATCATGATAAACTACGGTGTCAGGATAAATCAAGGTATCCCATCATCAGGTTTCTATCAAGTATACTATCCCAAGATATCTATCATGTATAACATCCCACGGTATTTATCATGTATATTTGCTCTGCACCTCTCGTACTAGTATCCCAACCCGTGTCATGTGTTAACTATGAATGTCCCTTGCCCAATGTCATGTAATGGTCCATGTCAACCTAATATATAGCATATGTAGGTTTTCCCCACTCGTATGTTTCTTTCCATGTATAAGTTCAGTCCTTTGCCGTAGGCCGTACGGGCTTTCCCATGTAAATCTATACCACCCCAACGTAGTACCATTTTATCCTTGAAGTTGTTTTGGACTGCTACCCTTGATCTGGTTATATTTTCTTACCATGAACTATCGTGTGTTCACTTAGGATTTATGCCACCTAGGACCACTAGGGATTATGCTACCTAATGAACGTTTTCGTGTCTCGGTTTGGGTTCAAGCCACCTAGGACCACTAGGGATTATGCCACCCGTCAACCACGCCCTTTGTCCCACTTATAAATCGTGAATTGTTTCCATGTCTAGACGCACATGTATCTCAATGTGCCATCCGAGTTCCGTGCCAGGGAAAATCGAGAAATACGGAACTCGGTCAGGAGCTTTAAGTCGTCTGCTGATGCAGATATCAAGGTCTGTTTTTGTATCCGTGGCTATGGTCCCACGTGACCCCTCCCTCAACTACTGAAAGGCAATCCAAGAAAAATCATGTATGAGAACTACATCCCGGCCCCACTATGCCCCACTTTCCTATTGGCCGACCTCACCCATGACTCGATAGCAAGAACATGGTCTGTTGGGAGTTCTCTGCCTTTCCGTTCGTACATGATTGACTAAAGAGGGTAGGTAGTCGGCGACGTGCTATCTAGGGCAAAAACAAGTATCGTCGACTCCACGCTAATCCATCCCAGTCTTTAGGTCGCTCGCATAGCAATCAAGGCATACTCTTGGCTCTTCTACTGCAGACCTTAACCTCTGTGAGGCCGGGTATCATGGACCATCTGCCACCTCATAGAGGGATACCAAGATTAGCCTCACATCCCCCGAAGCTACCGCTTCGTCACCTAGTTCGTTGGAGCCTTTATCTAAGTCAGATAATTTGCTCCTCCTCGTGTTTTACGCGATGACCTACCGTATCGGGTTACTCATCTATCTGTGAACTGGTCCAAATCCCTTGACTAAGAATTATTACTTAGTTTCCCAAACTAAGGTTTACCACTTAGTCTCCTTTCTCGTTATCCTTGTTAATCCCTGTCTTCCCCCTAGTCCCCTGAACTAGGGTTTTGTCTAATGGGTTAAGTATTGTCATTTAAGTTCATGACTTAACCTGCCTACGAATCATGTCAATATTTGGCTAAGTATTCAAGTCCAAGACATAGCCCTACAAGTTGGTTAAGTATACCAAGAAGCTCATGACTTAACCCTATTCAATAATCATGTCAAATTGGTTAAGTATTCGTTTATCTTAACCCTATCAGATTATCGTGTTAGATTGGTTAAGCATAGATTATCTTAACCTCATCGGATTATCTAATCGGATTGGTTAAGTATAGTCTAACTTAACCTCATCAAATCATCATGTATAATTGGTTAAGTATAAGTTACTTAACCCCATTAAATTATCATGTTAAGTTGGTTAAGTACTGGTTACTTAACCTCATTGAATTACCAAGTTTAGATTGGTTAAGTGTTTAACTTAACCCCATTGAATTACCGTGTTTAGATTAGTTAAGTGTAGGTTACTCAACCCCATCTAATTACCATGTTTAGATTAGTTAAGTGTAGGTTACTTAACCCCATCTAATTACCGTGTTTAGATTAGTTAAGTCTAAGTTACTTAACCCCATCTAATTACCAAGTCGGATTAGTTAAGTGTAAATTACTTAACCCCATCACCTAATTGTCTTATATAGTTAAGTGTCATTAAGAAATAAAGTCCGGTTTAACTTAACCTACCCATTCGTGTTATATCGGTTAAGTGTCATTAGTCAAAATTACTTAACCTTTTCATGTGGCATTAATTAGATTAATGCACCCCAACCTCTCACATTAGACTTTGTTGTGGTTACTAGTTAAGCCGGGCGGGTCCGGGTAGCTTTACACCACAACCTAGTCTAACCTCGGGTTTTAAGTGCTATGTGACCAACTACTCACATTGAGTCCTATTGTTTGTAGCCACTAGTTAAGCCGGGCGGGTCCGGGTAGATTTATGCTACAAACTCAACCCAACCTCGAGTTGGCCACTTTCATGTTTGGTCTAGTGTCATATTACACTTACAACCCATACGTGTCTAGTTTCAAGTCCCATGTTTACCCCACATGTCATGTCCACATCTAGGTGTATCATGAGTGTCATATTTTCATGAAATCCCATGTCAAATTATCATGTCGTAATCACGCTTGTCTAACCTACCCCAAATCGTGTTTCCAACCCAAGTAAAAGCGAGTCAACATAGTAAGGATACTATGCTACATATTGGCCTCAAAACATGCACGATATCAAAAAGGGATTGGCCTCAAACATGCATGGTATCATAGAGGAATTTGGCCTCAAAATATGCATAGCATCATAAGGGGTTTTTGGCCTCAAACGTGCATAATGTCACAACGGGATTAGCCACAAACATGCATAGTATCATAAGGGAATTTGGCCACAAACATGCATAGTATCATAAGGGAATTTGGCCACAAACATGCATAGTATCATAAGGGAATTTGGCCACAAACATGCATGATAACATAAGGAGGTTGGGTTCATTTACATGCATAAGCCCCAAAGTCAAGTCTTTGCCAATGTTTCACAAGTCAAATGGTTCCCAAAGGTTCATGCTAACATTCCATAGATAAAGATTCAAACTTGCAAGATAAACGAGGTGAAACATAACATGAGTGGCATGATTAAGTCGCTAAAACTTAGCCCAAGGTCATAGATCATAGAAAAGGGGAAAAATTAGGTTCACATAGGCTAGTATACTTATGTTTCATCGCATTTTATTCCATGTCACATTAGAACCACCGTTAGAATCTACAAGTAGCTAGAACTTACATAGCGAGGCTTAGGGAAGGATCATGCATCGTCTTGACGAAGAAAGGTGGCTTCTTTTTTGAAGAATCGTCATGAAACTTGCGTAGCAACGTTGATCCCTCCTCGATTTGGTGTAGAAAGCTTGCACCTTTTGATTTGAACCCGATTTGAATGCATAAGCCCTTGGAGTTGGAGATGGAGGCCATGATCAAGATAGATTTTGGCAGCACTTAGTTGTAGGATTGATTTTTAGTGATTTAGGTTAGGTCCTAGGGTGTTTTTATAGAGATTAGGAGTAGTTTAGGCCCTTAGATTAACCCTAGGATAGATCTGAGCCCTCAAAATCCGTCACAGGCCTCCAAACATGTCTTAAGAAACAAGTCAGGTGCACCCAGGCCAAACTGGCCGACCACCCAAGTCGACAGGGGTGTCGACTGGGCAGTCGACACCACCTGGGGTGTAATGTGAAGACCCGCAACTTCCCCGTAAAGGAAAGCGTCGGATAGTTCGAGAACAAGCCACAACAGAACGCATACAGAAGGACATTTCATTGTATATTACAACAATGCATCAGATTACAAGAATATACAGAGTATGAATGAATATTACACAGAAATATCAGAGATTTAAATTACATTTAAATACATATCAGCGGAAAATAATACAATACACAACTAGAAGAAGATATACGGATACAAAGCTTTCCGGATATCGTTCCAGCTGTAAACCAGGATCCTGTGAATATAAATCTGCAAAACCAAAACTACTAGCTGCCCGTGTCAAAATAGGGGCACCCAGAGTTTAGGTTAAAACAATAAACTCCAGGTCAGTCATGTGACTGGTGTGAGAACTAAAACAGTTATTAATCTTTATTTTCAAAGTTCGGTAAATCAAGGGACCACGCCGCATAACACGGAACGGGTTTCCTCCCAAGAATACCAGTGCATAAAACAAACAGCGCAATGCTAAATAAAGAAAAATGAAGCTGCTATAAGACCCAGGTCCTATCACACAATGCAACGCAAGCCGGGGGATAGGGTTTTCCCTTATAACAGCCAAAGAATGCTTGATACGTTTAAATCAAATCATTTGATACTATAGTAAGTGCATAGTGTATAAAACAACTTCGAATCATAAGTATCAATCATAGGCGGCATGGGTACCATATATCATGTCGCCATATATAGGTTTACAAATAAACCGCAAATGTCACGTATTTGGAAATTGGATTTCCATCTATGAACCGAGGCAAAAGATAGTCCCCAACCGATTCGTGACTCTCTAGCCCGAGCCACAGGAACAGCCGCAACTGCCCCTTGGATCGTCAGGGCCGGTCCACACGGAGTGGATTATTATGCCTGAACAATACGTCTCCCCACCCTATGGGGTGTAAGTCTGGTCCGTCAGCCGACCAGAATGCATTCGGCCGAAATCGATATAACCGAGGCGCCTCGCAACAACCACAACCACATAAGTCAAACTCGTCAGGGCGTGTAAAACCACTGACGCCACTTCTAGCTAGAAAGAAACGCATGCCCTCCCTGAGGTCCGTCTCCCGTTTTTGGTTCATACCGGGTGTGAAACACGCGAGGTAAACGTTACACAAAGCTACGCCACAAAGGCCGTGCTTTGATCATCACCACAAGACTTTGCTTTACAACAGAAGCCTCGATCATTTGCATCTTAGCATGCCACACAGGCAAACCATCCTATGCAACCGATATCAGTCACACAGAATGAAATCCGATGTCAGACACACAGTCCATTTACAAGTCCGTTCTGGGGCTGAACGAAACCGGAGGCACCTAGTACCCCGCATATCCATTGATCTCCAAGTACGTCTGGACGATCCCCAACTGTTTCCATCTTCTTGGGTGTACAGCCCAATCAAGATCATCAGTTATCACCCAAACGACGTGAAGACCTCCGGTCTTCGACCATCGTCTTCATCTTCGACTTATCGTCGTATCAGTTATTCAGAATGGGATGAACCCGGTCTTTCCGAATAACTCGCGTATATTTAAATAAGTGTTACACAAACACAACATACGCCTCATTCCAATTCATTAGTCACTAACCGTAAATTAATCAAGAGAATAATTCCCCAAATATTAACCCCGAAGGCCGAAACCAACATCAGATCAATATCCAGAAAACCATTCTGTTTGGCTAACCGACAGTTAGTTTCTAAATTTCACGTTCAAATCTAATTAAAGATTTAACTATCGCCTGGAGCAAAACTGGTGATACTCCATTCTCGATCTTTTCAATCTAATTAAAGATTCATTAAAACTCCACTTAGTTTTAATCATTATCTGGGTTAAAGAATCAGTGTCATTTAAAACACGATTCACGATAAACCCAAAATCACATTCCATTAATTATCGGGTTAAAGAACAAGTGTTATTTAAAATACTGTTCACGATAAACCCAAAAATCAATACCAATTCAATTCCAATTAAATATCATTTAATTGGTACACTTCATTAAATCTAAATAAAAAGATTTAATCTTTTCTCAACTGGGTTCAAGAACAGTGTTAGTGAAGACACCATTCACGACAAACCCAAATCACATTCGATATTCAATTCCAATTAAATATTATTTAATTGGTACACTTCATTAAATCTAAATAAAAAGATTTAATCTTTTCTCAACTGGGTTCAAGAACAGTGTTAGTGAAGACACCATTCACGACAAACCCAAATCACATTCGATATTCAATACAAGGCTCTGAATAGAAAATATATCGGCTTATATTCAATATCGAATTCTACGACTAACAAATGTCGTATTGGAAATAACGATACAAATATATATCTTTCAAATTTCCATAACAACACCTGTAATATCACGAATTCCAACATCGAAATATTCCGAAGACAATTTCGATTCAAATCCACTCCAATGCAATCATTGGAGATTTTGGTTATTTTTAAAACCCTTTTCGAATTCAATTTATTTATTTAAAAATAAATAGAATTATAATTCTAGTTCAAAGCTAGTTCATTTCGATAAAAATCCATTTTTATCTTTTCAAATATGGAGTATTTCATCCTGAATCTTCACAAATCATTTCTTATGATTTTACACAAATTATTACTATTTTTAATAATTTTATCAAGGCCCGTACAGTCGATTTCCATCAATGGCCATCGAACTGCACTTACAGCGACCTTTTTCAAATTTGATTTGGACATAATTCCAAATCCAACCGTTAGATTTCAAATTTCTAATATTCGTTAGAAAGCTCTTTTCGATACGAACCCAACGGTTCCGGTTTTAGGAGAATCCGACGGTCGGATCTCCCGTAATGTCCGTTTGAAATCAATGGTCGAAATTCGCGAACTGCCGCGGCGCGGCGCGTTCTATTCAGGCCATTATATTATATATATAATATATATAATATATATTTCGTCGATTTCCATTTAAAACGAATTATATAAATAGTTTTAAAATTCGTTTCAAAATCTATTTCAACTTCCATTTCAATTCAAAGCAAAATTGAATTCTTCTTTATAAATCCGTTTTAAAATTCATTTCTATTCAATTCGAATTTCAATTCAATTCGAATTCATTTCTATTCGCTTTCAATTCAATTCATTTCGAAATCGTTTTCAATTCCATTCATTTCGAAATCGTTTTATTTTCAATTCATTTCGAAATCGTTTTATTTTCAATTCATTTCGAAATCGTTTTCAATTCAATTCGAAATCGTTTTCAATTCAATTCATTTCGAAATCGTTTTCAATTCAATTCATTTCGAAATCGTTTTCAATTCAATTCATTTCGAAATCGTTTTCAATTCAATTCATTTCGAAATCGTTTTCGATTCCATTCATTTCGAAATCGTTTTCAATTCAATTCATTTCGAAATCGTTTTCAATTCAATTCATTTCGAAATCGTTTTCAATTCAATTCATTTCGAAATCGTTTTCGATTCCATTCATTTCGAAATCGTTTTCAATTCAATTCGAAATCGTTTTCAATTCAATTCATTTCGAAATCGTTTTATTTTCAATTCATTTCGAAATCGTTTTCAATTCAATTCGAAATCGTTTTCAATTCAATTCATTTCGAAATCGTTTTATTTTCAATTCATTTCGAAATCGTTTTCAATTCAATTCGAAATCGTTTTCAATTCAATTCATTTCGAAATCGTATAAAGTCGATATAAATATCGTTCACGTCAAAATGGCGTCAATCTAATCAACACGGCTTCATATATTGATATTTTCAAATATTCCATTTCGAATATTTCTATTTCAAATATTTCTATTTTAAAACTGGAATGAGGCCCAATCAATTACCATATAAAATTAATTATATGGATTTTCATACAACACATGTATATAATAGCATTGAAAATAATCAACCATCAACCAAAGTGCACTGCACTGTATAAGCATCAAATATAGATATTCAACGCTTATAACAGCCTGTCAATCAATCGATCGACATATTTAATCAATCAGGATGAGTGAACTTCAAATTTCATCCTAACACCCGTGTGGGGTTTCAAACAATCAAACACATATTTTATTTGTGCAGTTAGGCGATGTGTAAAATTTATCGACCCAATCAACTTCATTCAAATAGGTGTACATAAACAAACCGTCTGGTTTGTAAATGAATATTTATTTATTCACATTCACGTTAAAAATTATATTTTTAACGATAACACATTTTATTTTAACATATGAATTTCTATTCAGTTCATCCTTTAAATAAAATGCTATTTTTATTTTTCTAACTTATTTTAGAAAATTTCGGCGGCATAACGGCACGATACTAGAAACGGGACAAGGCCTAGCCTTATCCCCGGTCTAGTGAAGGCCCATGCCATTCACACATCAATCAAATTCACTTTCGTTATGCAAACCACAAAATTTGGAGTAAGGGTCTAACCTAGCCTTACTCCTTCGCCTTATAACGGCGCACGTCTAATCCTAACCAATTTATCGATTCGATTTTTCACACCACAAACCACATTCAAACCAATATCACAATCAATAACCAAACAGCCAAACAAACAAGTCCATGGTCTGTGGACGGGTGTCGGGTGCTTCTAATAAGCACCGTCTGCATCCTAGTATATATATATATAACTAGAAAAGTAGAATTTGAGTGAGAAGTTCTCACCTATAGCTATCCTAGCTCCACGACACTTCACTGATAGAAAACTTCATCGCTATCGCACCTTCGTCATCTTCGTTGCCCGTAGCCACTACATATGTAAAAATCGAATTTTTACTTCGCTATTCAGTATATAAAAATCGAATTTTTATTTCAAAGTTCAATATATAAAAATCGAATTTTTAGTTCGCTATTCAATATATAAAAATCGAATTTTTATTTCAAAGTTCAATATATAAAAATCATATTTTTAATTCGAAGTTCAAATAGATAAAAATCACATTTTTAATTCGAAGTTCAAATAGATAAAAATCACATTTTCAATTCGATTTTCAATAGATAAAAATCACATTTTTAATTCATAGATCTCGCCTTTTCTAATATAAAAATCTAATCTATTTCATTTTCAAAATCTAATCTTTTTGACATATGAATTTCTATTTTTACTTCAATGCCCTATACATATAAAAATCAAAATTCTCTTCTATTAAAAATCTAAACTATATACTATATAAAATAAAAATCTAACTTCAGTTTTTAAATATAATCAAATTCAGTTTTTATTTGCTTTTAAAATTCAGGTTTTTATACTTTTAGAAAAACAGGTTCTTATACCTTTAAAAATCAGGTTTTTTATACTTTTAGAAAAATCAGGTTTTTAAATTAAAACAAAAATCAGTTTTATTTCTTTTTAAAACAGTTTTTAAAATCAAAAAAAAAACTCAAATAACAAAGCAAACGAAACTTACAGAGGGGCGGGCTCGTCGGCGGCTCGGAGGGGGTCTGGGCGGTGAGGGGAGGTGGCGGCGTCTTGAATCTAGGGTTCTCGCGATGGTCGGCGTCGGGTTTGTGGGGTGGGCTGGTAGTGCGGCTAGGGCTAGGGGCTCGCGAGGTGGGGGGGGTTCGATTCGACGGAGGATCGAGGGGAGAGGAAGGCGGCGGAGGAAGAAGAAGAGGGTGGGGGGCGTCTCCGACTGGCGGCGCAGGCAACGACGAGGGGGGGGGGCTCCGTCGATTTGGCTTTTCTCTCTTTTTTTTTTTTTTTTTCCTTTGATTCTGAAAAAGAAAGTGAACGGGGGGGGTATATGAAAAGATTTTATATTTTTAATTTATTTTTAATTTATTTTATCCCATGAGTTGACTTTTTATTCGACTTCGAAACGAGGCCCACCGACTGTCGTCCATAGCGTTTCACCCCCATTCCGAACACAATGGGATATGCATCGTAAGCTGATTCGGCTGTTACAATCAGTTTTCGTTATATTTACATTTAAATCACTATATTGAATTTTAAACGTACATTTCAAATTACCGGGGTCACATACTAACTCTAAAAATTCCCGAAAAATATTTTCTAGCTTCGTATTGACGATACGGTCCTAACAAAACTAGTTTCGTCGAATTCTGAGACCGTTTGAAAAATGGTCATTTTTCCAGTCGATTAAAATCAACTGAAATGGTCAAAACACGTTTTCCTTTGCCACGCTCACATATTGATTCGAAAAATTATGAAATTTGGAATCTAGCAATAACTTAACATCACGGATCCAACAAAACTGGTTTCGCCGAAATCCGAGGTCGTTTGCAAAATATCCATTTTTAAGGGCCTGAATTCCATAGCGACTATTCAGAATTTTCAACTGGACATATCTTTTGATTCTCGCTACTAAATTTTGATTTTTCGGATTCGTTGGAAAGATATTCTCTATTCGATTCCATTATTTTTGGTTTCACTAAAATCCGGATTGTTTTGCACCCGGTACATACAATTGAAGTTTGAAATCGAATTATCGAACTACCGCGCCATTTTCAATTCTATTTATAATTATATATAATTATTTATATTCTAACGACGACGCGTATAATATATACGTTTGTATTATATTCAAAATAAATTTCACGTCGATATTATTTAAAATAATTCATTTTAAATAATCAAAATTCGCTAAAATGGCCAAAATAAAAATTTTAAACTGGCCCAGATTTTCCGGGTTGTTACAATCTCCCCCACTTAAAACTTTTCGTCCCCGAAAAGGAACAAAGTCGAAAGTGGTTTGATTATTCAACTCTACGCTCGTTCAGGCTTCCATTCTCCAACTCTTTAGTTTCTGAGAATTTTCTAAATTTCAAAAATTTGGCTAACACCCTAAATTTTTGAAAAATTTCGCCATAACCTCCCCTGCACCGGGAGCATCGGGGAATTTCAAATAGCTTCCCCGGTCCTTCAGATCTCAAAAAGAAAAAGAAAAAGCCAAGCGGCTAGCCAATAGGCTCACAAAATCATCATCACCCAAACAAAACAGGAAATTATGTAGTAAACATGTACCTATTTGTCGGGCAAACAAATTTTATTCTCGGCTCTAGCCTCCTTGCTATGACCTGTTCAATGTAAGTATATGTATATGCAAGCAAATGCGACCAAATTTTCAATACAATTCAATATTCGATCAAATTAGGCATAATAGTTCAAAATTAGCAAACAAATAAACAATCAACACAAACATCAATCAATTAGTGTATTTAACGTTTCAAATTCATAATTTTGATACATATACAAAAAATCATGTTTTGGTGCCAAATCACAACAATGTATTCTAGCTATATTAGTTTTGGTTCTCACACCAGCCAATAGGAAATATATAGAAATCTCACTTTCGTCGCTCGAATATAAACACTGATGATGATGCCTCATCATCTGAATCATCTCCGGGCGACTAGAGTGTGATTCTATATCTATCCAGTATATTAAAACTTTGAATACACGCGGATCAGACGTATACGCAAAATCTATATATACTGGATTGTCCAAAATCAATATAAACAAATAATCAAATACGAATAGTTGATTTAAATTTTCAAAACAAAAATGTTTTCATTTGAAAAATATACTCTTCACACTCGTTCTAGGATACTACTGATCCTATCTCTAACGAGTCATCCCATTGGATATTACTAATCCAATTATCTGATGAATTCTTTCGTATGGTTCTAATGTGCCTTGTTCTCTGAGCTTTGTAAACCAAAGCTCTGATACCAAATGTGAAGACCCGCAACTTCCCCATAAAGGAAAGCGTCGGATAGTTCGAGAACAAGCCACAACAGAACGCATACAGAAGGACATTTCATTGTATATTACAACAATGCATCAGATTACAAGAATATACAGAGTATGAATGAATATTACACAGAAATATCAGAGATTTAAATTACATTTAAATACATATCAGCGGAAAATAATACAATACACAACTAGAAGAAGATATACGGATACAAAGCTTTCCGGATATCGTTCCAGCTGTAAACCAGGATCCTGTGAATATAAATCTGCAAAACCAAAACTACTAGCTGCCCGTGTCAAAATAGGGGCACCCAGAGTTTAGGTTAAAACAATAAACTCCAGGTCAGTCATGTGACTGGTGTGAGAACTAAAACAGTTATTAATCTTTATTTTCAAAGTTCGGTAAATCAAGGGACCACGCCGCATAACACGGAACGGGTTTCCTCCCAAGAATACCAGTGCATAAAACAAACAGCGCAATGCTAAATAAAGAAAAATGAAGCTGCTATAAGACCCAGGTCCTATCACACAATGCAACGCAAGCCGGGGGATAGGGTTTTCCCTTATAACAGCCAAAGAATGCTTGATACGTTTAAATCAAATCATTTGATACTATAGTAAGTGCATAGTGTATAAAACAACTTCGAATCATAAGTATCAATCATAGGCGGCATGGGTACCATATATCATGTCGCCATATATAGGTTTACAAATAAACCGCAAATGTCACGTATTTGGAAATTGGATTTCCATCTATGAACCGAGGCAAAAGATAGTCCCCAACCGATTCGTGACTCTCTAGCCCGAGCCACAGGAACAGCCGCAACTGCCCCTTGGATCGTCAGGGCCGGTCCACACGGAGTGGATTATTATGCCTGAACAATACGTCTCCCCACCCTATGGGGTGTAAGTCTGGTCCGTCAGCCGACCAGAATGCATTCGGCCGAAACCGATATAACCGAGGCGCCTCGCAACAACCACAACCACATAAGTCAAACTCGTCAGGGCGTGTAAAACCACTGACGCCACTTCTAGCTAGAAAGAAACGCATGCCCTCCCTGAGGTCCGTCTCCCGTTATTGGTTCATACCGGGTGTGAAACACGCGAGGTAAACGTTACACAAAGCTACGCCACAAAGGCCGTGCTTTGATCATCACCACAAGACTTTGCTTTTCAACAGAAGCCTCGATCATTTGCATCTTAGCATGCCACACAGGCAAACCATCCTATGCAACCGATATCAGTCACACAGAATGAAATCCGATGTCAGACACACAGTCCATTTACAAGTCCGTTCTGGGGCTGAACGAAACCGGAGGCACCTAGTACCCCGCATATCCATTGATCTCCAAGTACGTCTGGACGATCCCCAACTGTTTCCATCTTCTTGGGTGTACAGCCCAATCAAGATCATCAGTTATCACCCAAACGACGTGAAGACCTCCGGTCTTCGACCATCGTCTTCATCTTCGACTTATCGTCGTATCAGTTATTCAGAATGGGATGAACCCGGTCTTTCCGAATAACTCGCGTATATTTAAATAAGTGTTACACAAACACAACATACGCCTCATTCCAATTCATTAGTCACTAACCGTAAATTAATCAAGAGAATAATTCCCCAAATATTAACCCCGAAGGCCGAAACCAACATCAGATCAATATCCAGAAAACCATTCTGTTTGGCTAACCGACAGTTAGTTTCTAAATTTCACGTTCAAATCTAATTAAAGATTTAACTATCGCCTGGAGCAAAACTGGTGATACTCCATTCTCGATCTTTTCAATCTAATTAAAGATTCATTAAAACTCCACTTAGTTTTAATCATTATCTGGGTTAAAGAATCAGTGTCATTTAAAACACGATTCACGATAAACCCAAAATCACATTCCATTAATTATCGGGTTAAAGAACAAGTGTTATTTAAAATACTGTTCACGATAAACCCGAAAATCAATACCAATTCAATTCCAATTAAATATCATTTAATTGGTACACTTCATTAAATCTAAATAAAAAGATTTAATCTTTTCTCAACTGGGTTCAAGAACAGTGTTAGTGAAGACACCATTCACGACAAACCCAAATCACATTCGATATTCAATTCCAATTAAATATTATTTAATTGGTACACTTCATTAAATCTAAATAAAAAGATTTAATCTTTTCTCAACTGGGTTCAAGAACAGTGTTAGTGAAGACACCATTCACGACAAACCCAAATCACATTCGATATTCAATACAAGGCTCTGAATAGAAAATATATCGGCTTATATTCAATATCGAATTCTACGACTAACAAATGTCGTATTGGAAATAACGATACAAATATATATCTTTCAAATTTCCATAACAACACCTGTAATATCACGAATTCCAACATCGAAATATTCCGAAGACAATTTCGATTCAAATCCACTCCAATGCAATCATTGGAGATTTTGGTTATTTTTAAAACCCTTTTCGAATTCAATTTATTTATTTAAAAATAAATAGAATTATAATTCTAGTTCAAAGCTAGTTCATTTCGATAAAAATCCATTTTTATCTTTTCAAATATGGAGTATTTCATCCTGAATCTTCACAAATCATTTCTTATGATTTTACACAAATTATTACTATTTTTAATAATTTTATCAAGGCCCGTACAGTCGATTTCCATCAATGGCCATCGAACTGCACTTACAGCGACCTTTTTCAAATTTGATTTGGACATAATTCCAAATCCAACCGTTAGATTTCAAATTTCTAATATTCGTTAGAAAGCTCTTTTCGATACGAACCCAACGGTTCCGGTTTTAGGAGAATCCGACGGTCGGATCTCCCGTAATGTCCGTTTGAAATCAATGGTCGAAATTCGCGAACTGCCGCGGCGCGGCGCGTTCTATTCAGGCCATTATATTATATATATAATATATATAATATATATTTCGTCGATTTCCATTTAAAACGAATTATATAAATAGTTTTAAAATTCGTTTCAAAATCTATTTCAACTTCCATTTCAATTCAAAGCAAAATTGAATTCTTCTTTATAAATCCGTTTTAAAATTCATTTCTATTCAATTCGAATTTCAATTCAATTCGAATTCATTTCTATTCGCTTTCAATTCAATTCATTTCGAAATCGTTTTCAATTCCATTCATTTCGAAATCGTTTTATTTTCAATTCATTTCGAAATCGTTTTATTTTCAATTCATTTCGAAATCGTTTTCAATTCAATTCGAAATCGTTTTCAATTCAATTCATTTCGAAATCGTTTTCAATTCAATTCATTTCGAAATCGTTTTCAATTCAATTCATTTCGAAATCGTTTTCAATTCAATTCATTTCGAAATCGTTTTCGATTCCATTCATTTCGAAATCGTTTTCAATTCAATTCATTTCGAAATCGTTTTCAATTCAATTCATTTCGAAATCGTTTTCAATTCAATTCATTTCGAAATCGTTTTCGATTCCATTCATTTCGAAATCGTTTTCAATTCAATTCGAAATCGTTTTCAATTCAATTCATTTCGAAATCGTTTTATTTTCAATTCATTTCGAAATCGTTTTCAATTCAATTCGAAATCGTTTTCAATTCAATTCATTTCGAAATCGTTTTATTTTCAATTCATTTCGAAATCGTTTTCAATTCAATTCGAAATCGTTTTCAATTCAATTCATTTCGAAATCGTATAAAGTCGATATAAATATCGTTCACGTCAAAATGGCGTCAATCTAATCAACACGGCTTCATATATTGATATTTTCAAATATTCCATTTCGAATATTTCTATTTCAAATATTTCTATTTTAAAACTGGAATGAGGCCCAATCAATTACCATATAAAATTAATTATATGGATTTTCATACAACACATGTATATAATAGCATTGAAAATAATCAACCATCAACCAAAGTGCACTGCACTGTATAAGCATCAAATATAGATATTCAACGCTTATAACAGCCTGTCAATCAATCGATCGACATATTTAATCAATCAGGATGAGTGAACTTCAAATTTCATCCTAACACCCGTGTGGGGTTTCAAACAATCAAACACATATTTTATTTGTGCAGTTAGGCGATGTGTAAAATTTATCGACCCAATCAACTTCATTCAAATAGGTGTACATAAACAAACCGTCTGGTTTGTAAATGAATATTTATTTATTCACATTCACGTTAAAAATTATATTTTTAACGATAACACATTTTATTTTAACATATGAATTTCTATTCAGTTCATCCTTTAAATAAAATGCTATTTTTATTTTTCTAACTTATTTTAGAAAATTTCGGCGGCATAACGGCACGATACTAGAAACGGGACAAGGCCTAGCCTTATCCCCGGTCTAGTGAAGGCCCATGCCATTCACACATCAATCAAATTCACTTTCGTTATGCAAACCACAAAATTTGGAGTAAGGGTCTAACCTAGCCTTACTCCTTCGCCTTATAACGGCGCACGTCTAATCCTAACCAATTTATCGATTCGATTTTTCACACCACAAACCACATTCAAACCAATATCACAATCAATAACCAAACAGCCAAACAAACAAGTCCATGGTCTGTGGACGGGTGTCGGGTGCTTCTAATAAGCACCGTCTGCATCCTAGTATATATATATATAACTAGAAAAGTAGAATTTGAGTGAGAAGTTCTCACCTATAGCTATCCTAGCTCCACGACACTTCACTGATAGAAAACTTCATCGCTATCGCACCTTCGTCATCTTCGTTGCCCGTAGCCACTACATATGTAAAAATCGAATTTTTACTTCGCTATTCAGTATATAAAAATCGAATTTTTATTTCAAAGTTCAATATATAAAAATCGAATTTTTAGTTCGCTATTCAATATATAAAAATCGAATTTTTATTTCAA
This sequence comes from Allium sativum, assembly GCA_030737875.1. Lineage (NCBI taxonomy): Eukaryota > Viridiplantae > Streptophyta > Magnoliopsida > Asparagales > Amaryllidaceae > Allium > Allium sativum. The sequence continues at coordinate 471,138,345 of CM060918.1, forward strand.
AGTTCAATATATAAAAATCATATTTTTAATTCGAAGTTCAAATAGATAAAAATCACATTTTTAATTCGAAGTTCAAATAGATAAAAATCACATTTTCAATTCGATTTTCAATAGATAAAAATCACATTTTTAATTCATAGATCTCGCCTTTTCTAATATAAAAATCTAATCTATTTCATTTTCAAAATCTAATCTTTTTGACATATGAATTTCTATTTTTACTTCAATGCCCTATACATATAAAAATCAAAATTCTCTTCTATTAAAAATCTAAACTATATACTATATAAAATAAAAATCTAACTTCAGTTTTTAAATATAATCAAATTCAGTTTTTATTTGCTTTTAAAATTCAGGTTTTTATACTTTTAGAAAAACAGGTTCTTATACCTTTAAAAATCAGGTTTTTTATACTTTTAGAAAAATCAGGTTTTTAAATTAAAACAAAAATCAGTTTTATTTCTTTTTAAAACAGTTTTTAAAATCAAAAAAAAAACTCAAATAACAAAGCAAACGAAACTTACAGAGGGGCGGGCTCGTCGGCGGCTCGGAGGGGGTCTGGGCGGTGAGGGGAGGTGGCGGCGTCTTGAATCTAGGGTTCTCGCGATGGTCGGCGTCGGGTTTGTAGGGTGGGCTGGTAGTGCGGCTAGGGCTAGGGGCTCGCGAGGTGGGGGGGGGGGGGTTCGATTCGACGGAGGATCGAGGGGAGAGGAAGGCGGCGGAGGAAGAAGAAGAGGGTGGGGGGCGTCTCCGACTGGCGGCGCAGGCAACGACGAGGGGGGGGGGGCTCCGTCGATTTGGCTTTTCTCTCTTTTTTTTTTTTTTTTTTTTTTCCTTTGATTCTGAAAAAGAAAGTGAACGGGGGGGGTATATGAAAAGATTTTATATTTTTAATTTATTTTTAATTTATTTTATCCCATGAGTTGACTTTTTATTCGACTTCGAAACGAGGCCCACCGACTGTCGTCCATAGCGTTTCACCCCCATTCCGAACACAATGGGATATGCATCGTAAGCTGATTCGGCTGTTACAATCAGTTTTCGTTATATTTACATTTAAATCACTATATTGAATTTTAAACGTACATTTCAAATTACCGGGGTCACATACTAACTCTAAAAATTCCCGAAAAATATTTTCTAGCTTCGTATTGACGATACGGTCCTAACAAAACTAGTTTCGTCGAATTCTGAGACCGTTTGAAAAATGGTCATTTTTCCAGTCGATTAAAATCAACTGAAATGGTCAAAACACGTTTTCCTTTGCCACGCTCACATATTGATTCGAAAAATTATGAAATTTGGAATCTAGCAATAACTTAACATCACGGATCCAACAAAACTGGTTTCGCCGAAATCCGAGGTCGTTTGCAAAATATCCATTTTTAAGGGCCTGAATTCCATAGCGACTATTCAGAATTTTCAACTGGACATATCTTTTGATTCTCGCTACTAAATTTTGATTTTTCGGATTCGTTGGAAAGATATTCTCTATTCGATTCCATTATTTTTGGTTTCACTAAAATCCGGATTGTTTTGCACCCGGTACATGCAATTGAAGTTTGAAATCGAATTATCGAACTACCGCGCCATTTTCAATTCTATTTATAATTATATATAATTATTTATATTCTAACGACGACGCGTATAATATATACGTTTGTATTATATTCAAAATAAATTTCACGTCGATATTATTTAAAATAATTCATTTTAAATAATCAAAATTCGCTAAAATGGCCAAAATAAAAATTTTAAACTGGCCCAGATTTTCCGGGTTGTTACAATCTCCCCCACTTAAAACTTTTCGTCCCCGAAAAGGAACAAAGTCGAAAGTGGTTTGATTATTCAACTCTACGCTCGTTCAGGCTTCCATTCTCCAACTCTTTAGTTTCTGAGAATTTTCTAAATTTCAAAAATTTGGCTAACACCCTAAATTTTTGAAAAATTTCGCCATAACCTCCCCTGCACCGGGAGCATCGGGGAATTTCAAATAGCTTCCCCGGTCCTTCAGATCTCAAAAAGAAAAAGAAAAGGCCAAGCGGCTAGCCAATAGGCTCACAAAATCATCATCACCCAAACAAAACAGGAAATTATGTAGTAAACATGTACCTATTTGTCGGGCAAACAAATTTTATTCTCGGCTCTAGCCTCCTTGCTATGACCTGTTCAATGTAAGTATATGTATATGCAAGCAAATGCGACCAAATTTTCAATACAATTCAATATTCGATCAAATTAGGCATAATAGTTCAAAATTAGCAAACAAATAAACAATCAACACAAACATCAATCAATTAGTGTATTTAACGTTTCAAATTCATAATTTTGATACATATACAAAAAATCATGTTTTGGTGCCAAATCACAACAATGTATTCTAGCTATATTAGTTTTGGTTCTCACACCAGCCAATAGGAAATATATAGAAATCTCACTTTCGTCGCTCGAATATAAACACTGATGATGATGCCTCATCATCTGAATCATCTCCGGGCGACTAGAGTGTGATTCTATATCTATCCAGTATATTAAAACTTTGAATACACGCGGATCAGACGTATACGCAAAATCTATATATACTGGATTGTCCAAAATCAATATAAACAAATAATCAAATACGAATAGTTGATTTAAATTTTCAAAACAAAAATGTTTTCATTTGAAAAATATACTCTTCACACTCGTTCTAGGATACTACTGATCCTATCTCTAACGAGTCATCCCATTGGATATTACTAATCCAATTATCTGATGAATTCTTTCGTATGGTTCTAATGTGCCTTGTTCTCTGAGCTTTGTAAACCAAAGCTCTGATACCAAATGTGAAGACCCGCAACTTCCCCATAAAGGAAAGCGTCGGATAGTTCGAGAACAAGCCACAACAGAACGCATACAGAAGGACATTTCATTGTATATTACAACAATGCATCAGATTACAAGAATATACAGAGTATGAATGAATATTACACAGAAATATCAGAGATTTAAATTACATTTAAATACATATCAGCGGAAAATAATACAATACACAACTAGAAGAAGATATACGGATACAAAGCTTTCCGGATATCGTTCCAGCTGTAAACCAGGATCCTGTGAATATAAATCTGCAAAACCAAAACTACTAGCTGCCCGTGTCAAAATAGGGGCACCCAGAGTTTAGGTTAAAACAATAAACTCCAGGTCAGTCATGTGACTGGTGTGAGAACTAAAACAGTTATTAATCTTTATTTTCAAAGTTCGGTAAATCAAGGGACCACGCCGCATAACACGGAACGGGTTTCCTCCCAAGAATACCAGTGCATAAAACAAACAGCGCAATGCTAAATAAAGAAAAATGAAGCTGCTATAAGACCCAGGTCCTATCACACAATGCAACGCAAGCCGGGGGATAGGGTTTTCCCTTATAACAGCCAAAGAATGCTTGATACGTTTAAATCAAATCATTTGATACTATAGTAAGTGCATAGTGTATAAAACAACTTCGAATCATAAGTATCAATCATAGGCGGCATGGGTACCATATATCATGTCGCCATATATAGGTTTACAAATAAACCGCAAATGTCACGTATTTGGAAATTGGATTTCCATCTATGAACCGAGGCAAAAGATAGTCCCCAACCGATTCGTGACTCTCTAGCCCGAGCCACAGGAACAGCCGCAACTGCCCCTTGGATCGTCAGGGCCGGTCCACACGGAGTGGATTATTATGCCTGAACAATACGTCTCCCCACCCTATGGGGTGTAAGTCTGGTCCGTCAGCCGACCAGAATGCATTCGGCCGAAACCGATATAACCGAGGCGCCTCGCAACAACCACAACCACATAAGTCAAACTCGTCAGGGCGTGTAAAACCACTGACGCCACTTCTAGCTAGAAAGAAACGCATGCCCTCCCTGAGGTCCGTCTCCCGTTATTGGTTCATACCGGGTGTGAAACACGCGAGGTAAACGTTACACAAAGCTACGCCACAAAGGCCGTGCTTTGATCATCACCACAAGACTTTGCTTTTCAACAGAAGCCTCGATCATTTGCATCTTAGCATGCCACACAGGCAAACCATCCTATGCAACCGATATCAGTCACACAGAATGAAATCCGATGTCAGACACACAGTCCATTTACAAGTCCGTTCTGGGGCTGAACGAAACCGGAGGCACCTAGTACCCCGCATATCCATTGATCTCCAAGTACGTCTGGACGATCCCCAACTGTTTCCATCTTCTTGGGTGTACAGCCCAATCAAGATCATCAGTTATCACCCAAACGACGTGAAGACCTCCGGTCTTCGACCATCGTCTTCATCTTCGACTTATCGTCGTATCAGTTATTCAGAATGGGATGAACCCGGTCTTTCCGAATAACTCGCGTATATTTAAATAAGTGTTACACAAACACAACATACGCCTCATTCCAATTCATTAGTCACTAACCGTAAATTAATCAAGAGAATAATTCCCCAAATATTAACCCCGAAGGCCGAAACCAACATCAGATCAATATCCAGAAAACCATTCTGTTTGGCTAACCGACAGTTAGTTTCTAAATTTCACGTTCAAATCTAATTAAAGATTTAACTATCGCCTGGAGCAAAACTGGTGATACTCCATTCTCGATCTTTTCAATCTAATTAAAGATTCATTAAAACTCCACTTAGTTTTAATCATTATCTGGGTTAAAGAATCAGTGTCATTTAAAACACGATTCACGATAAACCCAAAATCACATTCCATTAATTATCGGGTTAAAGAACAAGTGTTATTTAAAATACTGTTCACGATAAACCCAAAAATCAATACCAATTCAATTCCAATTAAATATCATTTAATTGGTACACTTCATTAAATCTAAATAAAAAGATTTAATCTTTTCTCAACTGGGTTCAAGAACAGTGTTAGTGAAGACACCATTCACGACAAACCCAAATCACATTCGATATTCAATTCCAATTAAATATTATTTAATTGGTACACTTCATTAAATCTAAATAAAAAGATTTAATCTTTTCTCAACTGGGTTCAAGAACAGTGTTAGTGAAGACACCATTCACGACAAACCCAAATCACATTCGATATTCAATACAAGGCTCTGAATAGAAAATATATCGGCTTATATTCAATATCGAATTCTACGACTAACAAATGTCGTATTGGAAATAACGATACAAATATATATCTTTCAAATTTCCATAACAACACCTGTAATATCACGAATTCCAACATCGAAATATTCCGAAGACAATTTCGATTCAAATCCACTCCAATGCAATCATTGGAGATTTTGGTTATTTTTAAAACCCTTTTCGAATTCAATTTATTTATTTAAAAATAAATAGAATTATAATTCTAGTTCAAAGCTAGTTCATTTCGATAAAAATCCATTTTTATCTTTTCAAATATGGAGTATTTCATCCTGAATCTTCACAAATCATTTCTTATGATTTTACACAAATTATTACTATTTTTAATAATTTTATCAAGGCCCGTACAGTCGATTTCCATCAATGGCCATCGAACTGCACTTACAGCGACCTTTTTCAAATTTGATTTGGACATAATTCCAAATCCAACCGTTAGATTTCAAATTTCTAATATTCGTTAGAAAGCTCTTTTCGATACGAACCCAACGGTTCCGGTTTTAGGAGAATCCGACGGTCGGATCTCCCGTAATGTCCGTTTGAAATCAATGGTCGAAATTCGCGAACTGCCGCGGCGCGGCGCGTTCTATTCAGGCCATTATATTATATATATAATATATATAATATATATTTCGTCGATTTCCATTTAAAACGAATTATATAAATAGTTTTAAAATTCGTTTCAAAATCTATTTCAACTTCCATTTCAATTCAAAGCAAAATTGAATTCTTCTTTATAAATCCGTTTTAAAATTCATTTCTATTCAATTCGAATTTCAATTCATTTCTATTCAATTCGAATTTCAATTCAATTCGAATTCATTTCTATTCGCTTTCAATTCAATTCATTTCGAAATCGTTTTCAATTCCATTCATTTCGAAATCGTTTTATTTTCAATTCATTTCGAAATCGTTTTATTTTCAATTCATTTCGAAATCGTTTTCAATTCAATTCGAAATCGTTTTCAATTCAATTCATTTCGAAATCGTTTTCAATTCAATTCATTTCGAAATCGTTTTCAATTCAATTCATTTCGAAATCGTTTTCAATTCAATTCATTTCGAAATCGTTTTCGATTCCATTCATTTCGAAATCGTTTTCAATTCAATTCATTTCGAAATCGTTTTCAATTCAATTCATTTTGAAATCGTTTTCAATTCAATTCATTTCGAAATCGTTTTCGATTCCATTCATTTCGAAATCGTTTTCAATTCAATTCGAAATCGTTTTCAATTCAATTCATTTCGAAATCGTTTTATTTTCAATTCATTTCGAAATCGTTTTCAATTCAATTCGAAATCGTTTTCAATTCAATTCATTTCGAAATCGTTTTATTTTCAATTCATTTCGAAATCGTTTTCAATTCAATTCGAAATCGTTTTCAATTCAATTCATTTCGAAATCGTATAAAGTCGATATAAATATCGTTCACGTCAAAATGGCGTCAATCTAATCAACACGGCTTCATATATTGATATTTTCAAATATTCCATTTCGAATATTTCTATTTCAAATATTTCTATTTTAAAACTGGAATGAGGCCCAATCAATTACCATATAAAATTAATTATATGGATTTTCATACAACACATGTATATAATAGCATTGAAAATAATCAACCATCAACCAAAGTGCACTGCACTGTATAAGCATCAAATATAGATATTCAACGCTTATAACAGCCTGTCAATCAATCGATCGACATATTTAATCAATCAGGATGAGTGAACTTCAAATTTCATCCTAACACCCGTGTGGGGTTTCAAACAATCAAACACATATTTTATTTGTGCAGTTAGGCGATGTGTAAAATTTATCGACCCAATCAACTTCATTCAAATAGGTGTACATAAACAAACCGTCTGGTTTGTAAATGAATATTTATTTATTCACATTCACGTTAAAAATTATATTTTTAACGATAACACATTTTATTTTAACATATGAATTTCTATTCAGTTCATCCTTTAAATAAAATGCTATTTTTATTTTTCTAACTTATTTTAGAAAATTTCGGCGGCATAACGGCACGATACTAGAAACGGGACAAGGCCTAGCCTTATCCCCGGTCTAGTGAAGGCCCATGCCATTCACACATCAATCAAATTCACTTTCGTTATGCAAACCACAAAATTTGGAGTAAGGGTCTAACCTAGCCTTACTCCTTCGCCTTATAACGGCGCACGTCTAATCCTAACCAATTTATCGATTCGATTTTTCACACCACAAACCACATTCAAACCAATATCACAATCAATAACCAAACAGCCAAACAAACAAGTCCATGGTCTGTGGACGGGTGTCGGGTGCTTCTAATAAGCACCGTCTGCATCCTAGTATATATATATATAACTAGAAAAGTAGAATTTGAGTGAGAAGTTCTCACCTATAGCTATCCTAGCTCCACGACACTTCACTGATAGAAAACTTCATCGCTATCGCACCTTCGTCATCTTCGTTGCCCGTAGCCACTACATATGTAAAAATCGAATTTTTACTTCGCTATTCAGTATATAAAAATCGAATTTTTATTTCAAAGTTCAATATATAAAAATCGAATTTTTAGTTCGCTATTCAATATATAAAAATCGAATTTTTATTTCAAAGTTCAATATATAAAAATCATATTTTTAATTCGAAGTTCAAATAGATAAAAATCACATTTTTAATTCGAAGTTCAAATAGATAAAAATCACATTTTCAATTCGATTTTCAATAGATAAAAATCACATTTTTAATTCATAGATCTCGCCTTTTCTAATATAAAAATCTAATCTATTTCATTTTCAAAATCTAATCTTTTTGACATATGAATTTCTATTTTTACTTCAATGCCCTATACATATAAAAATCAAAATTCTCTTCTATTAAAAATCTAAACTATATACTATATAAAATAAAAATCTAACTTCAGTTTTTAAATATAATCAAATTCAGTTTTTATTTGCTTTTAAAATTCAGGTTTTTATACTTTTAGAAAAACAGGTTCTTATACCTTTAAAAATCAGGTTTTTTATACTTTTAGAAAAATCAGGTTTTTAAATTAAAACAAAAATCAGTTTTATTTCTTTTTAAAACAGTTTCTAAAATCAAAAAAAAACTCAAATAACAAAGCAAACGAAACTTACAGAGGGGCGGGCTCGTCGGCGGCTCGGAGGGGGTCTGGGCGGTGAGGGGAGGTGGCGGCGTCTTGAATCTAGGGTTCTCGCGATGGTCGGCGTCGGGTTTGTGGGGTGGGCTGGTAGTGCGGCTAGGGCTAGGGGCTCGCGAGGTGGGGGGGGGGGGGTTCGATTCGACGGAGGATCGAGGGGAGAGGAAGGCGGCGGAGGAAGAGGAAGAGGGTGGGGGGCGTCTCCGACTGGCGGCGCAGGCAACGACGAGGGGGGGGGGGCTCCGTCGATTTGGCTTTTCTCTCTTTTTTTTTTTTTTCCTTTGATTCTGAAAAAGAAAGTGAACGGGGGGGGGGGGGGGTATATGAAAAGATTTTATATTTTTAATTTATTTTATCCCATGAGTTGACTTTTTATTCGACTTCGAAACGAGGCCCACCGACTGTCGTCCATAGCGTTTCACCCCCATTCCGAACACAATGGGATATGCATCGTAAGCTGATTCGGCTGTTACAATCTGTTTTCGTTATATTTACATTTAAATCACTATATTGAATTTTAAACGTACATTTCAAATTACCGGGGTCACATACTAACTCTAAAAATTCCCGAAAAATATTTTCTAGCTTCGTATTGACGATACGGTCCTAACAAAACTAGTTTCGTCGAATTCTGAGACCGTTTGAAAAATGGTCATTTTTCCAGTCGATTAAAATCAACTGAAATGGTCAAAACACGTTTTCCTTTGCCACGCTCACATATTGATTCGAAAAATTATGAAATTTGGAATCTAGCAATAACTTAACATCACGGATCCAACAAAACTGGTTTCGCCGAAATCCGAGGTCGTTTGCAAAATATCCATTTTTAAGGGCCTGAATTCCATAGCGACTATTCAGAATTTTCAACTGGACATATCTTTTGATTCTCGCTACTAAATTTTGATTTTTCGGATTCGTTGGAAAGATATTCTCTATTCGATTCCATTATTTTTGGTTTCACTAAAATCCGGATTGTTTTGCACCCGGTACATACAATTGAAGTTTGAAATCGAATTATCGAACTACCGCGCCATTTTCAATTCTATTTATAATTATATATAATTATTTATATTCTAACGACGACGCGTATAATATATACGTTTGTATTATATTCAAAATAAATTTCACGTCGATATTATTTAAAATAATTCATTTTAAATAATCAAAATTCGCTAAAATGGCCAAAATAAAATTTTTAAACTGGCCCAGATTTTCCGGGTTGTTACATGTGTCGACTCCCAAGTCGACTCCCCAGTCGACTTGGGGGTGGCGGGAATTTTCTCGCCTCTCCTGCTTGGCTGAATTTGAATTCTGAATTCAAATTTGAACTGTTTTTGAACTTGAACTTTTCTGAAAACTTTGACGGGCCCTAACTTGGTCATACGGACTCCGATTTTCAAAAACTCGGACTCTATTTCGCGTATTTTTCCAAGACGAACGCAATGGCATAGCCCGTTTCCCCTGATTCAGATTTTGTAATTAAATTCTGCCTTGATTCTTGTCTTAGCATGTTGTAAAAATCCGGGTTGTCACATTCTCCCCAACTTAAAGGATTTCGTCCCCGAAATCTCCAAGTTAGGAAGAACGTATCCTACCATCCATCATCTATCTACTCAAAACATCATCCACAGGCAACCATGGTCCTTAAAAAGACTCCTAATGCTTTATGAACACATGCAGAAAGTGTGTGTATATGTTCCTTAGCTAATGCTAATGATCAGGTATGAATGATCTTTCTAATGCAAAATATGTTTAGTGCCATGAATCCAACATGTATGCAAATAGTCCTAGTCATATAAACACTATATGTGTGCACAACCATTCATCCACATGCAACATCCGCATGACAACACATTAACTTTCAAACAAGTATAAATACTCGTGCATATGCAACATGAAACGTGACCGCGTCAATCTAGTATCTAATGTGTATTTGTGCATCCACGAGCAACCACTTGCAACCATTTGCAACCATATCAATCATAACATGTTTCAAATACATGTTTACATCCATAGAGTTCTATCTAAGGTTCCCAAGATAAGATCGAGGAGATAAACAAGACAAACTCCTTACGGGGTTCGCAACAGAAACAGGACTGAGAGGATATCCACCAAGCGATAGCATGCAAGCAAGCTCTACAGGAGAACCAGGGATCAACGATATACTCTTAAAAAGAGACATGATGCGCGCGTCTAAGCCGCATTTCCTTGAGCTTAATTCCGTTGTGCCTTGACCGCCCTTGACTTCATGATTTCGTAGCTCCTTGATTCCTATTTCCAAGGTATGAGTTGGAACTCATTTCACTATCGCCTCTCGTTCCACTTACACTTATTATTTCCCTAGTATACATGGTTCAACCATATCTGCATACTCATGCAAGCTCTCCAAAATCACTAGTGAATTCTGGATCTCGTTTACCGATGCCAATCCATTTTACCACGTGCACTTACTAGGGTGATTCCTATAACCCATGCTTAAGCGGAATGAACCATCCACCTTATTGGCGAATGTTACTCGATTGGATCAGAGATTTCCGATAAATGCATCAAGAGATTCTAGGTAACTAACCATGACAAAACCCAAAAGGTTGTACGCGACTTTGAGGGTATTACCAAGGCAAGTTAAGAGTTTAACTTCCCTCCTTTCAAAACCGAGAATGACATCCATTACTGGATCACCACTTCATCCCTAGAATCCATCCATAGCTCAACAATAGAAGCATTGCTTCCAACCTCAACACTTGACATAGACGTTCTCAAATCAAAACAAGTCATGAATAAGTGGACCGACTTTCCAACTAGATTTTGGGACTAAAGTGGGATCTTCTACCATGCTAGTACTAAGGTGCAGAGACTTAACTATCGAGGCAGACTTAAATGATGCAATGATCAAAAAAAAGTCTAGACGGGACGATAGAGAAGAAAGGCTAAGCCTTTAACAGAAACGGTACCATTCCTCTTAGGTACGCTAAAAATGAGAGCATACAATTTCCCTTTCGCTGATCTTGTCCTGATCTTCCTTTGTGGGTCAAGCCATACCAACAAGTTGCTTATTCTTAAGCTCGTGTCCTTTATCCTTGCTCTTATTATCCCTTCTTATAACTTCGGTAACAGGACTCTCGAGAACTTCCTCCATCGCACGGGAAAACACTTACATAGCTAGACAAGGATTAGTCGCAGTTAAAACTACTTTGACTACAGATGGAGGAAAGAAAGGAAAAGAGGTTCAATCAAGGAAACGAAGGATGGTGCTAATGGCTTGTGGGGAATAGCCTTTAAAAAAACTTTTCTTGAAAAATGCTTCTTTGTAAACAGTTTTTCAAATAGTTTTCAGAAGGTTTTACTAACTTTTGCCCAGTCTGGTAACCTTCTTCTCTGATACCAAATCTAACGCCCCACCTCCGCTAGGGTCACTCACAAAGGGAATGCACTAGGTTTGGTGAAGCATTATCGAGGTAAACATGCACAGAAATATTACAAGACAGAACATGTATAAAACAGTGGAAGTAAAACAAATTTCATTACCTTATAAAATAAGGTCTAAAGCCTTTTACATCAGAATACATCAAAACCTGTCTTGCAATAGTAAAGAAGCATAAAACCTTTTCATAAATTATTCCCCAAAATAAAGCGGTGAAGCAGCCATAGCCAAGAGAAGACCAAGCTATACATGATGACCTTCAAGCATAAGAGGTCCGAACTATACAATATCATTTCCTCCCTGAAAACCTGGGCGAGGGGGGGGGGAACGGAAGACAAAGAGGAGAAACAAAACAGGGTCAGTCATAAAGACTGGTAAGTCCTATCTACTTCCAGTATAAAAACAGGTAAAGGTAACATGACATGCATAAACTGAAAGTAAACATAAGGATGATGACAAGATAGATAAGCTAATCCAAGATAACTGGATGAACTACTGTAGCAAGATAAACTAAGGTATCATGATAAACTACGGTGTCAGGATAAATCAAGGTATCCCATCGTCAGGTTTCTATCAAGTATACTATCCCAAGATATCTATCATGTATAACATCCCACGGTATTTATCATGTATATTTGCTTTGCACCTCTCGTACTAGTATCCCAACCCGCGTCATGTGTTAACTATGAATGTCCCTTGCCCAATGTCATGTAATGGTCCATGTCAACCTAATACATAGCATATGTTGGTTTTCCCTACTCGTATGTTTCTTTACATGTATAAGTTCAGTCCTTTGCCGTAGGCTGTACGGGCTTTCCCATGTAAATCTATGCCTCCCCAACATAGTACCATTTTATCCTTGAAGTTGTTTTGGACTGCTACCCTTGATCTGGTTATGTTTTCTTACCATGAACTATCGTGTGTTCACTTAGGATTTATGCCACCTATGACCACTAGGGATTATGCTACCTAATGAATGTTTTCGTTTCTCGGTTTGGGTTCAAGCCACCTAGGACCACTAGGGATTATGCCACCCGTCAACCATGCCCTTTGTCCCACGTATAAATCGTGAATCATTTCCATGTCTAGACGCACATGTATCTCAATGTGCCATCCGAGTTCCGTGCCAGGGCAAATCGAGAAATACGGAACTCGGTCAGGAGCTTTAAGTCGTCTGCTGATGCAGATATCAAGGTCTATTTTTGTATCCGTGGCTATGGTCCCACGTGACCCCTCCCTCAACTACTGAAAGGCAATCCAAGAAAAATCATGTATGAGAACTACATCCCGGCCCCACTATGCCCCCACTTTCCTGTTGGCCAACCTCACCCATGACTCAATAGCAAGAACATGGTCTGTTGGGAGTTCTCTGCCTTTACGTTCGTACACGATTGACTAAAAATGGTAGGTAGTCGGCGACGTGCTATCCAGGGCAAAAACAAGTATCGTCGACTCGACGCTAATCCATCCCAGTCTTTAGGTCGCTCGCATAGCAACCAAGTGATACTCTTGGCTCTTCTACCGCAGACTTTAACCTCTGTGAGGCCGGGTTTCATGGACCATCTGCCACCTCACAGAGGGATACCAAGAGTACCCTCACGTCCCCTGAATCTACCGCTTCGTCACCCAGTTCGTTGGAGCCTTTATCTAAGTCAGATAATTTGCTCCTCCTCGTGTTTTACGCGATGACCTACCGTATCGGGTTACTCATCTATCTGTGAACTGGTCCAAATCCCTTGACTAAGAATTATTACTTAGTTTCCCAAACTAAGGTTTACCACTTAGTCTCCTTTCCCATTATCCTTGTTAATCCCTGTCTTCCCCCTAGTCCCCTGAACTAGGGTTTTGTCTAATGGGTTAAGTATTGTCATTTAAGTTCATGACTTAACCTGCCTACGAATCATGTCAAGATTTGGCTAAGTATTCAAGTCCAAGACCTAGCCCTACAAGTTGGTTAAGTATACCAAGAAGCTCATAACTTAACCCTATTCAATCATCAAGTCAAATTGGTTAAGTATTCGTTTATCTTAACCCTATCAGATTATCGTGTTAGATTGGTTTAGCATAGATTATCTTAACCTCATCGGATTATCGAGTCGGATTGGTTAAGTATAGGCTAACTTAACCTCATCAAATCATCATGTATAATTGGTTAAGTATAAGTTACTTAACCCCATTAAATTATCATGTTAAGTTGGTTAAGTACTGGTTACTTAACCTCATTGAATTACCAAGTTTAGATTGGTTAAGTTTTTAACTTAACCCCATCGAATTACCGTGTTTAGATTAGTTAAGTGTAGGTTACTCAACCCCATCTAATTACCGTGTTTAGATTAGTTAAGTGTAGGTTAATTAACCCCATTTAATTACCGTGTTTAGATTAGTTAAGTCTAAGTTACTTAACCCCATCTAATTACCAAGTCGGATTAGTTAAGTGTAAATTACTTAACCCCATCCCCTAATTGTCTTATATGGTTAAGTGTCATTAAGAAATCAAGTCCGGTTTAACTTAACCTACCCATTCGTGTTATATCGGTTAAGTGTCATTAGTCAAAATTACTTAACCTTTTCATGTGGCATTAATTAGATTAATGCACCCCAACCTTTCACATTAGACTTTGTTGTGGTTACTAGTTAAGCCAGGCGGGTCCGGGTAGCTTTACACCACAACTTAGTCTAACCTCGGGTTTTAAGTGCTATGTGACCAACTACTCACATTGAGTCCTATTGTTTGTAGCCAATAGTTAAGTCGGGTGGGTCCGGGTGGATTTATGCTACAAACTCAACCCAACCTCGAGTTGGCCACTTTCATGTTTGGTCTAGTGTCATATTACACTTACAACCCATATGTGTCTAGTTTCAAGTCCCATGTTTACCCCACATGTCATGTCCACATCTAGGTGTATCATGAGTGTCATATTTTCATGAAATCCCATGTCAAATTATCATGTCGTAATCACGCTTGTCTAACCTACCCCAAATCGTGTTTCCAACCCAAGTAAAAGCGAGTCAACATAGTAAGGATACTATGCTACATATTGGCCTCAAAACATGCACGATATCAAAAAGGTATTGGCCACAAACATGCATGGTATCACAGGGGAATTTGGCCTCAAAATATGCATAGCATCATAAGGGGTTTTTGGCCTCAAACGTGCATAATGTCACAACGGGATTAGCCAAAAACGTGCATAGTATCATAAGGGAATTTGTCCACAAACATGCATAGTATCATAAGGGAATTTGGCCACAAACATGCATAGTATCATAAGGGAATTTGGCCACAAACATGCATGATAACATAAGGAGGTTGTGTTCATTTACATGCATAAGCCCCAAAGTCAAGTCTTTGCCAATGTTTCACAAGTCAAATGGTTCCCAAAGGTTCATGCTAACATTCCATAGATAAAGATTCAAACTTGCAAGATAAACTAGGTGAAACGTAACAGGAGTGGCATGACTAAGTCGCTAAAATTTAGCCCAAGGTCATAGATCATAGAAAAGGGGCAAAATTAGGTTCACATAGGCTAGCATACTTATGTTTCATCGCATTTTATTCCATGTCACATTAGAACCACCGTTAGAATCTACAAGTAGCTAGAACTTACATAGCGATGCTTAGGGAAGGATCTTGCATCGTCTTGACGAAGAAAGGTGGCTCCTTTGTTGAAGAATCGTCATGAAACTTGCGTAGCAACGTTGATCCCTCCTCGATTTGGTGTAGAAAGCTTGCACCTTTTGATTTGAACCCGATTTGAATGCATAAGCCCTTGGAGTTGGAGATGGAGGCCATGATCAAGATAGATTTTGGCAGCACTTAGTTGTAGGATTGATTTTTAGTGATTTAGGTTAGGTCCTACGGTGTTTTTATAGAGATTAGGAGTAGTTTAGGCCCTTAGATTAACCCTAGGATAGATCTGAGCCCTCAAAATCCGTCACAGGCCTCCAAACATGTCTTGAGAAACAAGTCAGGTGCACCCAGGCCAAACTGGCCGACCACCCAAGTCGACAGGGGTGTCGACACCACCTGGGGTGTGTCGACTCCCAAGTCGACTCCCTAGTCGACTTGGGAGTGGCGGGAATTTTCCCGCCTCTCCTGCTTGGCTGAATTTGAATTCTGAATTCAAATTTGAACTGTTTTTGAACTTGAAATTTTCTGAAAACTTTGACGGGCCATAACTTGGTCATACGGACTCCGATTTTCGAAAACTCGAACTCTATTTCGTGTATTTTTCCGAGACGAACGCAATGGCACAGCCCGTTTCCCCTGATTCAGAATTTATAATTAAATACTGCCTTGATTCTTGTCTTAGCATGTTGTAAAAATCCGGGTTGTCACACAGACGGTGTTTAGTAGCACCCGACACCCGTCGTCCACAGACCATGGACGGCTTATATGCTTGTTTGGTTGATTTTGATGTGTAGTTGATTGTGTGATGTGAAGTGAAATGGAATAAAATATTTATGTGGTTAAAAATATTTTATAGTTGAAAATATATTTTTTAACATGAAAATGAAATAAATTAATATAAACAAATCGAACGATTTGTTTATTACACACATTTGACTAATAAATATTGGGACCATAAATTTTACACATCGCCCAACAACACAAATAAAATCTGTGTTTGATTGTTTAAAACCCCACACGGGTATTGGGATGACATGACATACACTAATCCCAATAATTAGTTGTATGTCGATCGATTGATTGACAGACTGTTATAAGCGTTAAATATTTATATTCGATGCTTATACAGTGTAGAATGCACTTTGGATGAAGGGTGATTATTCATCGTTGTTATTGTATACATGTGTTGTAGAAAATCCATATAATTAACATTATATGGTAATTGATTGGGCCTCATTCCAGTTTTGAAAAAGAAATATTTGAAATAGAAATATTTGAAATAGAAATATTGGTAAAAGAAATATTTGAAAAAGAAATATTTGAAATAGATAAATTTGAAATAGAACATTTGAAAATAGAAATATATGAAGCCGTGTTGATTAGATTGACGCCATTTTGACGTGAACGATATTTATATCGATTTTATTCATTTTATAATGAATATCGAAAGTGATTTCAAAATCTGATATTTTGAAAAGAATTGAAATTCGAATTAAATTGAATAGAAATGAATTCGAATAGAAATTGAATATAAATGAATTCGAATTGAAATTGAATTGAATTGAAAATGAACTGAAATTGAATTAGAAATCCATTTGAATTGAAATCAATTTGAAATGAATTTAAACGAATTTATAAGGAAAAATTCAATTTTGATTTGAATTAGAAATGAAGTTGAAATCGTTTTGAAAACGAGTTTAAAACGAATTATAAAAATACGTTTTTAAAAGGAAATCGACGAAATATATTATATATATATATATATATATATATATTATATATATAATATAATGGCCTGAATAGAACGCACCGCGCCGCGGCAGTTTGCGAATTTCGACCATTGACTTTGAATGGATATTGCGGGAGATCCGACCATCGGATTCTCCTGAAACCGGAACCTTGGGTTCGTATCGAAAAGAGCTTTCTAATTAATATTAGAAATTTTAAATCTAACGGTTGGATTTGGAATTATGTCCAAATCAAATTTGAAAAAGGTCGCTGTAAGTGCAGTTCGATGGCCGTTGATGGAAATCGACTGTGCGGACCTTGATAAAATTATTTAAAATAGTAATAATTTGTGTAGAATCATAAGAAATGATTTGTGAAGAATTGGGATGAAAAATCCCATATTTGAAAAGATTAAAATAGATTTTTATCGAAATGAACTAGTTTTGAACTAGAATTATAATTGTATTTATTTCTAAAATAAATAAAGTGGATTTGAAATGGTTTTGAAAATAACCAGAATTTCCAATATATGGAGTGGGAATGGATTTGAATCGAAATCGTCTTTGGAATATTTCGATGTTGGATTTCTTGATTATACAGATATTGTTTGGGAAATTTGAAAGATATATTAATATCGTTATTTCCAATACGATATTTGTTGGTCGTAGAATTTGATGTTGAATATAAGCCGATATATTTTCTATTCAGAGCCTTGTATTTAATATCAAATGTGATTTGGGTTTGTCGTGAATGGTGTTTTCATTAACACTGTTCTTAAGCCCAGTTGAGAAAAGATTAAATCTTTTTATTTAGATTTAATGAAGTGTACCAATTAAATAATATTTAATTGAATTGATATTGATTTTTGGGTTTATCGTGAACAATGTTTTAAATAACGCTTGTTCTTTAACCTGATAATTAATGAATGTGATTTTGGGTTTATTGTGGGCCGTGTTTTAAATGACATTGGTTCTTTAACCCAGTTAAAGATAGGATATTGATTTCTGTGAAGATTAAAACTAAGTGGAGTTTTAATGAATCTTTAATTAGATTGAAATGATCGAGAATGGAGTATCACCAGTTTTACTCCAGGCGATAGTTAAATCTTTAATTAGATTTGAACGTGAAATGGTAATTGAATTTACCGATAACACCGTGGTGTTAGATATGAAGTATTACCAGTTTTACTTCATGGGAAGAATAGGATGGGATTGGGAAATTAAAACAAATGATTACTTCGGTGTGGTTCGCTAATCTCGACTAGTTTGAATTGATATTCAAAGGAGATTAAAGAATAAATTTAAAGAATTTATCTTTGATAAAATTAATGGGGACCTTTCCCAAAATATAAGAATATTTGAATAAAAGAATATTCTGAATTGGAATGTGGCGTATGTTGTGTTTGTGTAACATGTGTTTATTATATATACACGAGTTGTTCAGAAAGACCGGGTTTATCCCATTCTGAATAACTGATTCGACGTGGTGTCGAAGATGAAGACGGTGGTTGAAGACCGGAGGTCTTCACGTCGTTTCGGTAATTACTAACGATCTTGATTGGGCTGCACACCCAAGAATATGGAAACAGTTGGTGCTCGTCCAGACGTACTTGGAGATCGATGGATATGCAGGGTACTAGGTGCCTCCGGTTTCGTTCAGACCCAGAACGAACTTGTAAATGGACTGTTTGTCTGACATTGGATTTTAGTCTGTGCGGTTGATTTCTATTAAATATATATCAGATTGGCGGTGGAGAATTTATTCTTTTGCTTAATGCCCTTCTCTGAGATGCACGAGCTCAGGGGTTATATGTTGATAGATTCGTGGGCCTCACACCCCGGTTATGAACCAAAAACGGGAGAGGACCTCAGGGAGGACATGCGTTTCTTTCTAGTTAGAAGTGGCGTCAGTGGTTTTACACGCCCTGACGAGTTTGACTTATGTGGTTGTTGCTGTTGTGAGGCGCCTCGGATTTATCGGTCGTTCTCGAACCTATGGAGCCATTCGTTGGCTCATTTACGCCCCAAAGGGCGGGGAAACGCAGTGTTCAGGCATTTTAATCCACATCGGTGGACCGGCCCTGACGATCCAAGGGTCGATGCGCTCTGACCCTAAGGCTCGGGCTAGAGAGTCTCGAAGTCGGTGAGTACTATATTTTGCCTCGGTTCATAGATGGAAATCCAACTTCCAAATATGTGACATTTGCGGTTTTATTTGTAGAGCCTAGTATGGCGACATAATGGGATGGGGCGCTTATGCCGTCTATGATTGATACTTATGATTTGAAGTTGTTTTATACACTATGCACTTATAATAGTATCAAATGATTTGCTTTAAACGTATCAAGCATTCTTGGCTATTATAAGGTAAAAACCCTATCCTCCGGCTTGCGTTGCATTGTGTGATGGGAACTGGGTCTTATAATAGCTTCATTTTTCTTTATTTAGCATTGCACTGTTGTTTTATGAACTAGTGTTCTTGGGAGGAAACCCGTTCCGTGTTATACGGCGTGGTCCCTTGATTTACCTAACTTTAAAATAAAGATTAATAACTGTTTTAGTTCTCACACCAGTCATATGACTGACCTGGAGTTTATTGTTTTAACCTAAATTCTGGGTACCTTATTTTGACACGGGCAGCTAGTAGTTTTGGTTTTGCAGATTTATATTCACAGGATCCTGGTTTACAGCTGGAACGATATCCGGAAAGCTTTGTATCCGTATATCTCCTTCAGTTGTGTATTGTATTATTTTCCGCTGCTATGTAATGTATTTAAATCTCTGATATTTCTGTGTAATATTCATTTATACTCTGTATATTCTTGTATTCTGATGGAATTGTTGTAATAAACAATGAAATGTTCTTCCGTCTGCGTTCTGATTTGTCTTGTCCTCACAGTAATTCGTTCTTTCTCTTCTCTTCGGAGACCGGGGAAGTTCGGGTCGTTTCACCTAACTGGTGTCCAAACTAGTAATCTATGATCATATGATAACGTGATCCCAATCCCCGTATTTGCGGTTGCCTTCAGGTGTGCTTCTATTATGGGGATTCCGTTTATTACCTAGATCTAATCTAGGGCTTACTAGATTCAACCAGGGTTTACGCTACCTAGGGCCACTAGGGTTTACGCTACCTATACATACAAATATTACCCACCTATACAAGATGTACTTAACCGTCCCACCCGATTCTAGCATGTTTTCTTAACGGTTAAGTTTGTGGGCCTATATGTACTAATATTACCCACCTACACGAGATGTACTTAACCCTCCCATCGATCCAAGCAAGTTTATATAATGGTTAAGTTTTGTGGGCCTATATTTACTAATATTACCCACCAACCCGACGTGTACTTAACCTTCCCACAGATTCAAGCATTTTTGTTTAATGGTTAAGTTTTGTGGGCCTATATTTACTAATATTACCCACCTACCCGACGTGTATTTTTAACCTCCTACTCGTCAAGTTGTGTTGGTTAAGTGGTTCTTATTAACTTAACCTTTCTTGCTTATCATGTTGGATTGGTTAAGTGTGATTTATTAACTTAACTTGTTCATTCATCAGGTTATATTGGTCAAGTATTTCCCATTTAACTTAACCCCATTCACTCATCAAGTTATATTGGTTAAGTGTCATTAATCAATTCAAGTTGACTTAACCCATCCACCTGTCACGTCATGTTGGTTAAGTGTTTCCTTCTGGTGTTGACTTGACCCTACCTCAAATCATGTTATATTGGTTAAGTGTTGTTCTCATGTTACTTAACCCTTCCCATACATCATGTTATATAATTGGTTAAGTGTTTTCCTCTTGTATTACTTAACCCCACCACATGTCATTATATATTTTGGTTAAGTGTTACCTTAGTTAACTTAACCCTATCATCTGCTTAATTAACATGTTACAATGGTTAAGCGTTCTAAATTTACTTAACCTCACCCACTTGTCTAATTAACATGTTGTAACGGTTAAGTGTGCTAATTTTACTTAACCTCACCCACTTGCCTAGTTAACATGTTATTACGGTTAAGTGTTTCCCTAATTACTTAACCTCACCATTTCTAGCTTGATTTATTCATGAGCCTTAATTAATTAATTAATTAAATCACTAACCACTCACATTAGACAGATATTGTTGTGGTTACTGGATGTGCCGGTCGGTTCCGGGCAGGTTTACACCACAACTCAGTCTAACCTCGAGTCTTTCTGGGCTTGATGCACTAACCACCCAAATTAGACAGGTATTGTTGTGGTCACTGGATGTGCCGGTTGGTTCCGGGCAGTTTTACACCATAACTCAGTCTAACCTCGGGCTAGGCATATTCGTCTTTTACTAAATTTACATATTTACTATTTATGTAAATTTTCCGTAAATCAATTTAGCCTAGATCATATTCAACTGTCATGCAAATTAGCATATTTATATTCTATGCCCAAAACTTGATTTACCTATCAATCAGCCCATCTTGCAGTTTATACCAATTTTAGATTTAATATTCCCCTTTTACAATTCATGCCCAATCTAGATTAATATTCCAATTTACGGTTCATGTCAAAACTAGATTTAACATTCTAGTTTACTGTTTATGTCCAAAACTTGGTTTACACGCCAATTACACCCTTTGCGGCTGTAATGACTCGCATCCTCAGCGGTATAACAATTAATTTATTTAATTATTTAAAGAGTGGTTTAGAGAATTTAAATGGTTGTTTAATTAAACAATAATGAATATTTAATTACAATAATAATTAAATAATATATTTAAATTCCAGAATAGTCGGAAATAGTAGAATTCACAATATTGTGTGAACTGGACGATTCAAAGTATATAATTCAGTTTGGAATTGAATTTGAATAACGAATATATTATATAAACGACAGTTGAACGAATAAATTATAATATAATTATAATCGAGCTTGAAATGATGCTGCAGTTCGTAAATTGGCGATTCGAACTTCAACTGAAAATACAGGGTTCGTTTTAAGCCGGATTTCTGTGAAACAAGAAACATGTGGAGCTGGTGGAGTATATCTTTCTAGTGGAAGAGAAAAATCGGGATTTCATTGTGTAGATTTTGATTTACGTCCAAATCAAATTTTAGAAAAGTCGCTGTGGAATTCCTTTATAATTTATAAAGGAATTATTTATATTTTAAAAAGGAATTTCAATATAAAATGAATATCGGGTTGACCCAGAAGTGAATATCGAGTTAGAAATTCATATAGGAATATTCTAGAGCTGTATGGTATTCCATTGTGAATATATACGATAATATAAATTTATTTATATTTAAATTATTTATATTTAAATATTTTAATATATTTAAATGGGTCATTGAAAGCTGTAAAAATAAGCCACTTTTGCAAACGAAGTCGGAATTCGACGAAACTAATTTTGTTGGATCCGCAATATTAAATTATTGATAGAGTTCAGTTTCCGTGATTTTTGAAGTCAGTATGTGGTCGTACGGATCTTTAGAGTGAGAAACAGTCAGTATTTCGACAGTTAAAAATACGCTGTGTGAGCAAACGGAGTCCGAATTCGACGAAACCAGTTTCGTTGGGACCGTAATTTCAAATTCTAGTAGCATGTCAATTTTCGTGATTTTTGGAGATCGTATGTGGTCGCTGGGATTTTTAGAAGGCTGATACAAGGAGAAAATCATTAAAATAAAATATAAAATCAATTCAAAAATATCTCCCTCCATTTCTTTGGTCACAAGCAGGCCACGCCTCACCCTGTTTCAACCACAACTCTTACCTACCTCAAGCTCAGCCTATAAATAACAGTATAAAGCCAAATCAGTGAACTTAGGAAAAAAACCCAGAAAAATCCTAAATTCAAAACTTGAGCACCGTTGCGATCTACAAAGGATTCTCTTCAAATCCATGTGTGTATTATCCAACGCGATGCGGTTTCGAGAGTACTCAAAATTATACAGTGATTTAGGGTTCGAAGAAGCGTGAAATATAAGCATCGGTTTCGGGAACCAACTATATAATCGAGCTTCTGGGAGGGTTTAGCATCAACGGTGGGTTTCTGGTGGTATTCGATGGTGATTGTCGTCGCTCTATTTGCTGAAGCCGTTGGTTTTGAACGGGGTCGGACATTGGGAGGCTGGTGCGAGTCCGACCAAACTAGTATGGGAGGAAGGAGATTTGAACGAGGGTTATTGTAGTGGTATTTTCGTTGAGATCGGTGGAGAGAGGATGGAGGTAAGGGAGGCCGAAGTCGTGGAGGATACTGGAAATGGTGCGTGAATGCTTAAGGGAGGAGCAGGCATCGTATTTTCTGTTTTGGGGAAGAACACGAAGCGGGTCGGATCTGTTTGGATGGGCTTGGGCCAAGTTGGTGAGGTGAGGCCTGTTAGAAAATTTAATAGTTTATTTTTCAATTTAAATATGTATAATCTTGTAAAAGCAATAACTTGGTCATACGTAAACGAAATCCTGCGAAACAAGATCCGTTGGGATCGTATGGACGAGAACTACGCACTGAGACTGACTGGAAGTCCATCGGAGCTCGTTACAATTTATGGCGAAATAAATCGTCTGACTGAGTCAAATAACGCAAACCGTTATTCAACGGTTAACGCGCCAAAGTGAGTAAATCTCATCAACTCTGAACAGCTTATATTTTCATGTTGTATTTTTAGAACTGTTAAATATTGGCTGATTGACTATTTGTTGACTGTTTGATTGAACTGCTAGTCAGTTAGTTGAATTTCTATATTGATTCTGTTTAACAGAATATATCATATGGAACTGAAAGTGATGTTGATTTTATTGTGTAACATCTGTGGATGCAGGGAGACAGGTTGGATGAATCCGACTGGATTCCTCAACAGTTATTTTATTGTTTTTCATATATTGTGATATATGATGTGGTTTATAATATGTGGTTGATTATATGTATTTGGACGATATTGGTCATCGTGATTTGATGTGTTAAGTACCATAAAATATCAGAATGGGAAAAGGAGATTTTCGAAGTGATATTGAAAACAAAATATGTATTAATTGGAATATCTATAAATAAGAAATATTTATAAATTGGAATAATTATAAAGTGAATTATTTATTTAGGATAAATAAATAAGATGTTATAAATGGACTATTTACTTAGAAAATAAATAGGATATAATAAGTGAGATATTTATGTGTTAAATAAATAGGATAAGATAATGGATTTATTTATTTGTCAAATAAATAGAATAAGGAAAGGACATATTTATTTGATAAATAAATAGGATTATTAAAGGAAACATTTAGAATAAATAAATAGGATATTAAACGGATTATTTATTTAGGAAATGAATAAGTTATGATAAAGGGATATTGACTTAGAAATTGAATAAGTTATAAAAGAGATGTTAAGCAAAATAAATGGAATAAAGGATTTTTTATTTAGAAAATAAATAGAAGATTTAATCAGTTAGAGTTAACCAGTTAGAGTTAATCGAATAGAGTTAAAGAAATAGAGTTAAGCAAAATTAGAAACTGACTAGAGATTAGTAAATTGAATGGTTTTCTAAGTGTCGATCTGATGTTGGTTTCGGCCTTCGGGGTTTATACTTAGAGAATCGTTCTCCTACTAGTTTACAGTTAGGGACTGATAGTTGAGAAATGATAGTGATATGTAAATAACAATGGAAATGTTTTCCAGTGTTAATAACGTATATTTTCTAAACATAGAAAATAAGGAAATATGAATATATATATATATATGATTGATGATTGATTGATAGAATTTCCATTTGGAAATAATATCGTTGTTTGCACACGTGTTTTCTTTGATGGTTAAATCACAGACTATCGAAGTTTTGACCATATTAACGTTGTTAATATGGAGAGACCGGTTGGATTATTATCCAAAGAACCACTCTGTATTGGCATAAGCGTTGCGAATCATATATGCCAAAGATAATTGAAGACGGAGTAAAGTGCAAGGGCTATTGTATAAATCTTAGATAACAGTGCCTAAGATGGATATACTAAATAGTGCCTTCGGTTCATCCTGTTCCTGGATGACTTGTATATATGAATGTCTGACAGAGTATTTCCAGAAAGGGTCACGTACATTGATTTCTTCAACCGTACCAAGAGTGGAAGCGGAGAAGGAAACTTCTTTAGCTAACACATAATGTATTGTTGTAGACTTCAATTAGTGATTTTTGATGGATCTGACAATGTGGCATTCGAAGTGAATCTGATGTGATGATAAAGCATAACCTCTAGCCTCATCAACCGGTAAATGACAGAAATCGGGCAGGCAGCATGGCTATGTAGGTCGCACCTATTAGGGTGTATAATCACCTAATCTAGAGTTTCATTTACTTCTAAAAATCTATTGTTGATGCTGTCCCATTCGGGAAACAGTTGATATTCCCAACCGTTGGTGATATACATTCGATACACTTAAGCGAAATGAGTGGTCGGTCATGTGTGGTCGGGTTGCAAGATGTTCTTGTTGAACCCAGTGTATTCCTCTCTAGAGGTACACTAGCGAAAGGTGGTTTCATACCTTGTCATAGTTGGAAATCCATTAACCAATACGTGCTTGCAGTTTTGATTGTATACTATATATGTAGAACGTGAGATGAAAGCGTTTCTGCTAGATGATTATTATATTGTGGTTGATAGACATTATTATAATATCAAAAGGTTTTTAATATAAAGATAATTTTGATTCTCATAAGGGAAAAACCCATTCCGTTATACGGCGTGGTCTTATGAGATATCATTTACCCGCTTGAACTGTTTTAAATTGTTTTACTCACACCAGTCCCATGACTGACCCATAGTTTATTTTGTTTTGTTTTCCCTAAACTCTTGGGTGCCCAATTTTGTACGGGCAGTTAAGTAGTCGGGATTTACAGATACTTGAAGAGCTGGAGCAGGAGGCTTCAGGATCATATAGCTATTGTTTATTTCCGCTGTGTTGTAAGTATTGTACTTTGATAATAATGTATATTCAAGTACAGATTTATATTTCAAAGTTATGTTACATATATTATATGTTATTCGCTCCGTTGTGAGGTTCGTGTTACTCTGATGTTGTGTTCTTCTTCTTCTTCTATTTCTAAGTTTCTATCTTATCTATTCCCACCCTCTAATTTCTTTCATTAATCATCCGGTATTTTTCGACCCTTGGATGTTCGATATGTGTTGTATATCGGATAACCAAAGTCGCCAAAAACCCGGGCCATTACAGCGGCCTATTAAATTTATCAATTTATGCCCAAGTCTAATATGCATGTAAATCATTCACTATTATAGCAAATTTAGATTATGCCAACATATTTATTATGCCGAACTGACTTAATAAAGCTACGCCCAAATTCCCGCGCCGTAATTGTACATATAACATGATTTCACAAGTTTCTAAGTACTCACGAAATGATACTAATAGTATCATAGCATGGAATAGGGGATAAGCATGAGAATTGACATAAAACAATAGCCATGCAAGAATGAACCAAATACAAAATAATGGTTCCAATGGGTTTGATGTACATAACAGTGAATAGGAATAAACTAGACAAGTTACACCCCAAAAATGGGATTCAACATAATTAAGGGAATAGGCATAGGTGATTTGGTTCAACATAATGCCAGTTCGAAGTACAACCTAATAGGTTAATGGGAATAGGCATAAGTCACTGACTACAATAGTTATAGGCAATTAACCACAATAGTCATGGGCGAATAATCACAATAGTTTCTTAACCAATGTCATAGGAAATAGTATCATAGTCATAAATCTTGGTAATAGTCTCATAGTCATGAATCATATGCAATAGTCTCAAAATTAAGAATTATAGTCATAGTCATAGTCATAGGCAACAGTCTTATAGTCATAGTCATATGTAATAGTCTCTTTGTCATGGATTATAGTCATAGGCGATAGTTTCATGGGCAACAGTTTCATAGTCATAGTCTTCGGCAAAAGTCCCATAATCATAGTCATTGGCAATTAGCCACAATAAGTTCTAGGCCACAATCGAGAATCAGATCCAAAGGCATAGATAACGTTAGATTTGACATAAGCATGAATCAAAGATAATTAACTTGTAAATTGGTATAGTTCTATATTTTGATTCATTACATTCACAATTCCAATTACACGTTCAAATCTAAGGAATAACCGAACTTACAGTGATCGGTTTAGAAAAGGCGATTTGCTATGATTCAAGTGATGTTGCTTGAAGCGGAATGCCTATGGTCCAACTTGAAGCTTTATCTTGATTTGAATCTCCAATTTGAAGAAGAACTATAACTTGTTTTAATGGAGAATAAGATTTATTTTAATTAGGATTGAGGCATAGTATAGGCGAAATGAAGTTGTGTGGAGAAAGTGAAGTTTGGGGGTGTTTATATAGCGTAGAACTCATGAATTAGGTCCAGAAATCAGCCCGGATACATAAAAATGAATTCTACCTCGGATCTGGAAAAACAAGGCAGGTCGACCCCTAGGTCGACCCCCAGGTCAACCCCTAGGTCGACCTATAGGGGGGAGGTCGACCCCCTTGTCGACCTGGGTCCTGGGCGGGAAATTTCCCGCCCAACCCGCTTCTGGGTTCTGTTTTGAATTTTGAATTCAGTTTCGAGCTGTTTGAATTTATTTGAATTTTCTGGAAACTTCTGACAGCCATAACTTCCTCATACGAAGTCCGATTCACGCAAACTCGGACTCTGTCTCAAGCAAGATTCCGAGACGAACGCAATGGCATAACCCATTTCCCTTAATTCTTCTCTTAAAAATTAAGTATACTTTGATTTGTTACATTAACGTTTATAGAAAATACGGGGTGTTACATTCTCCCCTCCTTAAAGGATTTCGTCCCTGAAATCTTCAAGTTAAGAAGAATGTATCCTAACATCCAGCATCCATCTACTCAACCATTCAATCACGGGCATCCATTGTCCCTAAAAGGATTTCTAATGCTTTCATGATTCTATGCATAGTGTGTGTACATGTCCTTATCTAATGTAAAATCAGGCGGTCTACTGATTCAGTTGACCTCCTTAATGCGAATTATGTCAGTGCCATGAGTCCATCATGTATGCAATCCAAACGATACATATCATTTCTATATGAGTGCACAACCATTCGCTCAAATTCAACGTCCATATGATAACACATCAAGTTTTAATCCATAAACCAATACATATATGCATATGCAATATGGAAGTGACTAAGCCGATCTAATGCTTAATGTGTGTATATGCATCCACGAGCAACCACTAGCAAACACTTGCAACCACTTGCATCCACCAGACATAACATGTCTCAAACACATGTTTACATCCATTGGCTTCTACCTAAGGATCGAGGATAGGAACGAGAGGATATACTTAAAAGCTAAAGACTAACATGCAAATAGATTTTTACAGAAAAAGAGGAATCAAGGATATACCCTTAAAAAGGGTAAGATGCACGTATCTAGTCTTCAGTCTTCTAATTCGCATCTTCTTGAGCTTCACTCCAATGTACCTTATCTAATTTAACTTCATGGTTGTGAAGCTTCTTGACCTCCATTTCCAAAACCCACTAGTAAAGATAGGCCCTCGATTACTTACCATGCTAGAGGGTATCCAATGCAGTCGAACTATCTTTCCAAGATAAACAGATATTAACCATGATATCAAGTGTATATCCTAAGATGTTTAGAGGTCTCTCCTCTACTTATCTTATCCATCGTGCTACAAGTCTGAGGGTCCAAAGCTAATGGTTACTATGTGCTTATTACCTCTCTTAAGGAAAGCCTAACTTAGAGTGCCTGTCCCCAACCATTTATTTCTCACGCAAACCATCCTAGTCGAACTCGACATCCCTCAAGTACAAGCCCCAAAGGCCTAAACCAATATCAAACAAGCACCCAAGGGATACCTCCTCCGAATTTGGACGATCTTTGTGAAATGAGGTCAAACGAAAATTGTCGATAAATAAGTAAAGTGATTCTAGGTAGCTAAGACAAATTGATCCCTTAGGATCGTACGAAATCTCAAGGGTATTCTCGAGGCAAGTTGAAAGTCTAACTACCCTTGTTTCATAATTACTAGCTAACCAATAAATGCCTAGAATCAACCCATAGCCCAAAAAAACATAAGCATAAATATAGCCGTTCTCAAATCCTCACAAGTCAAAGATAGATGGGCCGAACCGACAATTGGATTCGAGACTATAATGGGATCCTCTACTACACAATATCTATGGTGCAGAGACTCAACTATGGAAGCGGATATATACGGATGTGAAGCGCTAAAATCGGAAGGAGTACTAACAGGATAATCAAAAAGGAAAAACTCTTTCAGCTGAAATCTTACTGCCTCTCTCTCATGTATGCTGGCGGTGAGAGCATGCACTCGCCTTCCGGAAAATCTTGTCCCTTGTTCTTGCCCTTGTCCTCAATTATATGACCCGTTATACCCTAGTAAAGATACTTCCTCCTGTCTTAGGTTTTACTATTTCTTTTCCTCCCCTCCTCTGTGAGCCAAGTCCATATCCATGGGCTCTTCATCCTTGTGTTGTGCTCTGTAGCCAGACCCCCTCATTCTCAACTTTTCCATCCTTGTGTAACTTGTTGACATGTCTCTCGAAAGCTGCTTCCATTGCACGGAGAATCCTACAAAGCTCGAAAGAAAATTAGCCGCAGGTGAAACTGCTACGGCTACAGATGGAAGTTAGGCACTTTTTTGCCCTTTGACAAGTGTCGTAGCCTCATCAAGCCTACGGAACCATGCCGTGATGAGGTTACCTCCTAGAAAGCCAGGAGCCCCAAAGACTCAAGAAAGAAGGAAACAAGGATTCACGCAGAGGGTCAAAAGATAATGCATATGGCTTTGGGGAATATGCCTTTAAAACAAAAACTATTCTTTTGAAAATGCTTCTTTTAAAACCGTTTTGAAAATAATTTTTCAAATCTTTTATCTGATCCGGTAACCTTCAGCTCTGATACCAAGTGTAACACCCCACCTCCGTTAAGGTCACTCTCAAAGGGAATGCCTTAATTTCGGTGGAGCATTATAGGTAAAAGATGCAGATAAATTACAAGACAGACAATTAAAGCAGCGGCAAATAAATAAAACTTTATTTATTTGATAAACAACTTGTACAAAGATTGTTTTACAATACCAAAGTGTCCTGTCTTGTTTACAAAAATAAAGAATCATAAAATGATTTCCCCAAATAAAGCTTGAGCCAGCCATAGCAGTAGAAGAGCGAGTCCAAGGCAACACGTCAAAGAGTCTTCAAGCTTGGAAAGAGTAACGGTCCAAACAAACCTGAGCTATTCCCTCCCTGACTACCTAGGGGGGAACGGAAGAAAAAGGCGAAAGCAAACTAGGTCATACATAAATTCTGGTAAGTCCAGTGATTCTTAGTATTTAAACGAGGAAAAGGGTCATGACATGAATAAACTAAATATAAGACTAAACCACAGTAACAAGATAACATGGGATATGGCAAGATAAACTCAATGTACCGATAAACTGAATGTACTGATAAACTGAATGTACTGATTGTACCGATAAACTGAATGCACTTCTACTCCTTCTCTGCTTCGCAACTACCCTGTTTATACTGATTTCTATATCTCTGCACTACCTAACTGGTGTCCAAACTAGTAATCTATGATCATATGATAACGTGATCCCAATCCTCGTATTTGCGGTTGCCTTCAGGTGTGCTTCTATTATGGGGATTCCGTTTATTACCTAGATCTAATCTAGGGCTTACTATCGAGTGCGTACTAGATTCAACCAGGGTTTACACTACCTAGGGCCACTAGGGTTTATGCTACTTATTGAACGCTTCTCGGATTCAGGGTTTACGCGACCTAGGTCCAACTAGGGATTACGCTACCTACTTGTATTAAGTTTCCATGTGTCTGTGTCAGTCGGCCTTCTCTTGCGTGTAGATACTCTGTGCTAGCCCCACCATAAGGTGTATTAAGCCTTATGATAGCGACCCGACACGATTCAAGATGCACAGTATATAACTACTGGTACCCAATGCCTGCTTTTTCTCACTCCGGAGTACGTGCACGCCCATAAACCGTCGGAACCTACACTGACGTACCCCCTGCTGTTATCTTTGACCGCTTATAATCAGCCCAGTAATCGTGCCCCACCCTGCCTAGTTTTAGGGTAGCATGATACATTTATGTGGGTTACTGCTAAAATGGGTCCCCGTTACTAGGGTTTCCTACTGGTTAAGTTTGTGGGCCTATACATACAAATATTACCCACCTATACGAGATGTACTTAACCCTCCCACCGATTCTAGCATGTTTTCTTAACGGTTAAGTTTGTGGGTCTATATGTACTAATATTACCCACCTACATGAGATGTACTTAACCCTCCCATCGATCCAAGCATGTTTATATAATGGTTAAGTTTTATGGGCCTATATTTACTAATATTACCCACCAACCTGATGTGTACTTAACCTTCCCATAGATTCAAGCAAGTTTATTTAATGGTTAAGTTTTGTTGGCCTATATTTACTAATATTACCCACCTACCCGACGTGTACTTAACCTCCTACTCATCAAGTTGTGTTGGTTAAGTGGTTCTTATTAACTTAACCTTTCTTGCTTATCATGTTGGATTGGTTAAGTGTGATTTATTAACTTAACATGTTCATTCATCAGGTTATATTGGTTAAGTATTTCCCATTTAACTTAACCCCATTCGCTTATCAAGTTATATTGGTCAAGTGTCATTAATCAATTCAAGTTGACTTAACCCAGCCACCCGTCACGTCATGTTGGTTAAGTGTTTCCTTCTGGTGTTGAGTTAACCCTACCTCAAATCATGTTATATTGGTTAAGTCTTGTTCTCATGTTACTTAACCCTTCCCATACATCATGTTATATAATTGGTTAAGTGTTTTCCTCTTGTATTACTTAACCCCACCACATGTCATTATATATTTTGGTTAAGTGTTACCTTAGTTAACTTAACCCTATCATCTGCTTAATTAACATGTTACAATGGTTAAGTGTTCTAAATTTACTTAACCTCACCCACTTGTCTAAATAACATGTTGTAACGGTTAAGTGTTCTAATTTTACTTAACCTCACCCACTTGCCTAGTTAACATGTTATTACGGTTAAGTGTTTCCCTAATTACTTAACCTCACCATTTCTGGTTTGATTTATTCATGAGCCTTAATTAATTAATTAATTAAAGCACCAACCACTCACATTAGACAGATATTGTTGTGGTTACTGGATGTGCCGGTCGGTTCTGGGCAAGTTTACACCACAACCCAGTCTAACCACGGGTCTTTCTGGGCTTTATGCACTAACCACCCAAATTAGATAGGTATTGTTGTGGTCACTAGATGTGCCGGTCGGTTCCGGGCAGTTTTACACCACAACTCAGTCTAACCTCGGGTTAGGCATATTCGTCTTTTACTAAATTTACATATTTACTATTTATGTAAATTTTCCGTAAATCAATTTAGCCTGGATCATATTCAACTGTCATGCAAATTAGCATATTTATATTCTCTGCCCAAAACTTGATTTACCTATCAATCAGCCCAACTTGCAGTTTATACCAATTTTAGATTTAATACTCACCTATTACAATTCATGCCCAATCTAGATTAATATTCCAATTTACGGTTCATGTCCAAACTAGATTTAATATTCTAGTTTACTGTTTATGTCCAAAACTTGGTTTACACACCAATTACACCCTTTGCGGCCTATTAAATTTATCAATTTATGCCCAATTCTAATATGCATGTAAATCATTCACTATTATAGCAAATTTAGATTATGCCAACATATTTATTATGCCGAACTGACTTAATTAAGCTACGTCCAAATTCCCACGCCGTAATCGTACATAGAACATGATTTCACAAGTTTCTAAGTACTCACGAAATGATACTAATAGTATCAAAGCAAGGAATAGGGGATAAGCACGAGAATTGACATAAAAGAATAGCCAAGCAAGAATGAACCAAATACAAAATAATGTTTCCAATGGGTTTGATGTACATAACAGTGAATAGGAATAAACTAGACAAGTTACACCCCAAAAATGGGATCCAACATAATTAAGGGAATAGGCATAGGTGATTTGGTTCAACATAATGCCAATTCGAAGTACAACCTGATAAGTTAATGGGAATAGGCATAAGTCAATGACTACAATAGTTATAGGTAATTAACCACAATAGTCATGGGCGACTAATCACAAGATTTTCTTAATCAATCTCATAGGCAATAGTCTCATAGTCATAAATCTTGGTAATAGTCTCATAGTCATGAATCATATGCAATAGTCTTAAAATTATGAATCATAGTCATAGTCATAGGCAACAGTCTTATAGTCATAGTCATATGTAAGAGTCTCTTTGTCATGGATCATAGTCATAGGCGATAGTTTCATGGGCAATAGTTTCTGTAACACCCCACGTCCATTAATGTCACTCACAAAGGAAATGCATTAACTTCCATGGAGCATTTTAAGTGAATATAGAACAAAAAATCACAACAAGACATATATAAAGCAGTACTTGAAAATTTAAATCTTTATTTTTTGCAGCAGAAGGTAAATATGTTTGGTTACATCATCAAAAAACCACAAACCAAAGTCAAGTACGTAATATCCATCTTGATAAAACAAAGTACATAATCCCACTATTGTAAATAGCCATAAAGAAAATGATAGGCTGAACTTTACTTCGGCAATCCAAATCCAAGTGCTCCCAAAGAGATCCCAATCAAGCTCCACTAGTACTAGTCCCACCCTTAGAACCTTGGGGGGGGGGGGGGAAGGAAGAAAAGAGGTGGAAACAAAGGGGATCAAACATAAAGTCTGGCGAGTCCGATAACTCTAACAACATAATTATTAAAGCAATATGATAAGATATAACCTGGAGAATAAGGTAATGACTGTGTGAACCACATGGGTATGGCAAGGCAATCAAGAGAAACAGAGATAACGTAAATGGCGCTTCCTAATCAATATAGGATAATTACTATACTCTACCGTACTGTACCATACTATACTGTACTAACACTAACTGCACCCCTACTAGTCACTCTAGAAATTTGATCCCTCTTGGCTAAATAGAACGATGATAGCTTCGTGTACTACTAGATGTATCCACTATCCTCCATGTTTGACTGTATATCTCTAGTTGCTGTCATAGGTACCCAGCGTGTACCTATCCCCACTAGATGTACCCCTTCAATAAGTAATAATGGTAATT
Organism: Allium sativum; assembly: GCA_030737875.1. Taxonomy (NCBI): domain Eukaryota; kingdom Viridiplantae; phylum Streptophyta; class Magnoliopsida; order Asparagales; family Amaryllidaceae; genus Allium; species Allium sativum. The sequence goes on from CM060918.1 coordinate 471,172,662, forward strand.
CCACGTACTCCTAGCTGACGTCATAGGTGCCGCCTACTCCTATCTCCACTAGGTGTACCCCCTTAGTAGTTATTAATAAAAGTGGTAGCTTCGTGTACCCTTAGCTGACTACATAGGTGTCGTCTGCTCCTACCTCCACTAGGTGTACCCACTACCCTCCTCCATTCGATCGGCTCCCTAACTCATAGATACCCGTGCCGGCCCCACAGTGGGGTGTATCACTCCCCAAAGTGGAAAACCGATACCACCAATGATGCACGGCTTATACCTACACGATGCAACAATGTCTTACCTACCAGCCCGGGTGCACACACGCATATGAACCCGTTGGACTTGCGTTGCCATTGCTAACCCGGTTTGGCCTCTTACAGTCAAGCCCAGTATGCGTACCTGGTCCTCGACTTGAGTCGAGCCCACAAAGATACGAATGGGTTACTGGTTGAAACGGGCCCTCATTACTTGACACAAGCTATCCACCTAAGCTTGGTCCCCTCTAGTATATCCCACTTAACCCCCTTCATGTCCACTTACATGTTTTAAATTTAGTTAAGGGTTTCCATTAGTAATTCCACATGCCACCCAAGGCACCTACTTAACCCCCTCATGTCCCACTACATGTTTATCTGGTTAAGTGTTTCTTAATTCATTAAAACCGTAACCTCATAAAGACCTCTCACATTAGACTTACATTTGTGGCAGCTGGATTTGCCGGGCGGGTCCGGGCAGTCTTACACCACAAACGAGCCTAACCTCATGTCTTTACAACTGTTACGTATTTAATTTGTGCCTAAGACCTCTCACATTAGACTGGCATTTGTGGCAGCTAGATTTGCCGGGCGGGTCCGGGCAGTCTTACACCACAAACGAGCCTAACCTCGTGTCTTAGACGATTAATTACACCTAATTAATCATTCCCCCAATTTGAATTACTTTCCCTATTCAAATTATCAATCAATTCCAAATTTAACGATGTCCATAATTGACTCAATTATGTCCATCCATTTATGGTATGTAAAATCATACCAATTTTCACCACAATTTTATTTTATGCCTTTTAAGGCATTTATGCCAATTAAATCTTTTAATATTATCCCCTTTACCCCACGTTGTACGTTTGTTCGTTTAACGTAAAATATACGTTAGACTCGAATAGTCTAACTCATGGAATAAAGAGAAAACATCACAGTGTACACGTAATTAAAACATAAATCTAAACATAGGGGTGAACTTGCATGTGTGAATGATGTTCTACGTCTAAAACTTGCATAGGCCAAAGTTACAAGTTGCATAAACAACATATGTCATGGATCCAAATCTAAAGGTGTAGACTTGTTGGGATAATGGTCACAAACTTGCATAACATGATTCACATCCCAAACTCATATATTCATACAAACTTGCATATGCATCTTAACAATGGTGTAAACTTGCATAACTATGCATGTCATAGTTTCAACATAAAAATGTCAACTTGAATATGGATCTAAACTTTAAAGGTGTGAACTTGTATATATGTGAATCCAATTATCACTTAAACTTGCATATGAACATAATACTTATACGAACTAGCATATGTTCCACATCCATATTCGCATAAAAACTGATGTTATAAACCTAGGTGATTGGATTATAAAAAGGGGTTCATTGACACAAGTTAACATCATGAATTACTAGCATATATTTTAGATCCAAACTTACATAACATCATATAACTCGCATACAACATGCGTGATCCTATTAACTTGCATAACATCATATGTACAACTTGCATAATCATATTAACTTGCATAACATCATATATGAAACTTGCATAATCATATTAACTTGCATAACATCATACGTGAAACTTGCATAATCATATTAACTTGCATAACATCATACATGAAACTTGCATAACATCATACATGAAACTTGCATAACATCATATATAAAACTTGCATAACATCATACATGAAACTTGCATAACATCATATATAAAACTTTCATAACATCATATAATATGAATCAAGTTAACATACATGATTAAGCATATGAATTAGATTCACAACCACAACTTATAATCCAACGTATATCACATCATAATTGATTTAGCAATTATTTTGTTGAAGTGATCGAACTCACAACTCAAAAGCGGTCTTGAGTTCTGAATTCTGATTTTTGGAGTTGCATTAGCTCTCCCTTGAAGAAGATTCGTTGTTAGGGTTGAATATAACTGATTTGATTTGCTGTTCTTCCTCTTTAATTTGTGGCGGCTACTCTAGGGTTCAAGACGACAACATGACGTCCATAGTTTCAGTTTTAATTCTGATTTAGGGTTTGAGTCTATGGGTCTTTTTATAGAGTTTTGAATTAATTTAAGCCATCGGATGATCTTAGGGTTAATCAAAACCATTCAGTCATGATAGGGTGACAAGTCAGCCCTAATGACTCAGCAAAGAGTCAGAAAGGACTCAACAATAAGTCAGAACATGGGTCAGACTGAACCAGAAGGCTGTGCAGGTTTTCCCTCGGCCTGGGCGCACTTGGGAAGTGCACCAATGTTAATTTGTACTGGCGCACTTCCCAAGTGCGCTAGTGCAAATTTTTTTTTTAATTTCTCTTGCCACCAAACTTTGTTCGTCTATAACTCCTTCATCCAGTACCCGTTTCCCGCAAACTCGGACTCTATTTCAACCAGAATTCCGAGACGAACACAATGGCGCAACCTCGTTCCCTTAATTCTCACGTCTGAGATTAATTATTCTTTATTTTAGTTAATTCGATTGTTCAAAAATCCAGGGTGTTACATTCTCCCCTCCTTAAAGGATTTTCCCCCCGAAATCTCTAAGTTAAGGAGAATGCATATCCTACCATACAAACAACCATCTACTCAACCATCAAACACGGGCATCCATTGTCCTTATAAATTTTCTAATGATGTATGAACATATGTAAGAAGTGTGTGTATATGTTCCTTATCTAATGCAAAATCAGGCGGTCTACTGATTCAGTTGACCTCCTTAATGCAAACCATGATAGTGCCATGCGTCCATTATGTATGCGAAAGAACCCTATCGATGCATATCATTTCTACATGTGTGCACAACCATTTACCAAAATGCAACATCCATATGATGGTACAACCATTATACATCCATTACTTAAATATGTACACACATTTATATGCAATATGCAATATGAAGTGACTGAGCCGATCTAGTGCCTAAAGTGTGTGTATATTCATCCACGAGCAACCACTAGCAAACACTTGCATCCACATGCATCCATCATACATAACATGTCTCAAACACATGTTTCTACCATAGGACTACCCTATCTAAAGGTCAAAGATACTAGCGAGAGGACATACTAAAGATAAGATGAGTACAAGGTAAGCGATAAAGGAGAAATTAAAAGACATACCCTCGAAAAGAAAAGGGTATAATGAACGCATCTTCACTTCCGTCTCCCAAGTAGCGTTGCTCTCATCATCTCCCCATTGCACTTTGACTAGCTTGACCTCTCGATTCCTCAACTTCCTAATCTCCGATCCAAGAATGCACGTAGGAGCTCGTCGAATCGTCGCATCACGCTCGATCTCCACCTCTCTAAGAAAGCTCGGCTCTACCACTTCCGCGGTCTCGTGCAAGCACTTCCTCAAATGTGATACATGGAATACGTCGTGTACACCACTAAGTCTCTCGGGCAACTCCACTCTATACGCCATCTGCCCAATCCTTTCCTTAATAGGAAACGGCCCTACGAATATTGGTGCTAACTTCCCAACGGACCCAAAGCGAACGACGTTCCGTAATGGAGACACCTTGATAAAGACCATGTCCCCAATATCAAACTCAAGATCTGTCCTCCTCTTGTCCGCATAAGATTTCTGCCTATCTTGCGCCCTCTTCACCCTCCTTCGAATCAAATCGATCTTTTCCGAAGTCTGTCTAATCATATCGGGCCCAAGTAAGATCTTATCTGTAGACTCCCACCAACCTGTAGGCGAACGACACGGCCGTCCATAAAGAGCCTCGAACGATGCCATGCCAATACTAGACTGAAAGCTGTTATTATATGCGAACTCCACCAACGGAAGATGTTCCTCCCATGTACCTCCGAAATCTAAGACACATAACCTCAATAGGTCCTCTAGTATACGATTCACCCTCTCGGTCTGGCCGTCCGTCTGAGGATGATATGCGGTGCTCAAACATAACTGAGTCCCTACCACCTCTTGCAAGCTCTTCCAAAATTCTCTAGTGAAAATAGGATCACGGTCGCTCAATATGCTAGAAGGAACACCGTGCAAACGAACAATCTCTCGAATGTATACGGAGGCTAACCATGGAGCAGTCCTCTTACTCTTTACGGGAATGAAATGGGCACTCTTAGTAAGTCTGTCTACCACGACCCAAATCCCTGTATTACCCTTCCTCGATCTTGGTAATCCGTCAACAAAGTCCATCGAAACACTTTCCCACTTCCATTATGGGACCTCCAATGGGTGAAGCAATCCACCGGGCTTCTTTTGCTCTGCTTTTACTTGTTGGCACACCAAGCATCTAGCGACATACTCGGCCACATCCCTCTTTATACCGACCAAATAGAAAACTCCATTCATGTCTTTGTACATCTTGTCCCCGCCGGGATGAATGGTCATCTTCGAACGATGGGTATCATCAAGAATGGTCTTCCTCAAACTCTCGTCCGGTAATACACAAAGTCTATCGTCCCTACGCAGCTAACCCTTATCATCTGGGTTATACCTACTTAGGTGGCTTGATGACTCCCCTCTTATGAGCTTCTCTACTAACTCCATCAACTATGGGTCATCACGTTGTGCCTCTCCAACCCATCCCAAAAGCGTAGGTCTGACCTCAAGGACGCTAGCAAACTGGGTACAAAATCAATGGATGGTCTAAAGTCAAAGGTAGACATAAACTCTAAGCTACGTCGCTCGACAAACAAAGGACTCAATGTCAACTTTTTTCTACTCAAGGCATCCGCCACAACGTTACCCTTGTCAGGGGTATATGCTATCTCGAAATCGTAGGACGCCAAGAACTCCATCCACCATAACATATTACCCTTCCCTAGAGACCACGTGCCCTAAAATCCTCACTTCTTTCCTCCAAAAATGGTATTTTGGAGAACTTAGCTTTAAGCTGGTGCACTTGTAGGGTCCCAAAGCTTTCCCTAAGATGTAGGGCATGCTCTTCTCTGCTTCTAGAGAAAACTAGGATATTATCCCATGCAAAATTGTCACAACTATCCATCTCTCACACAGACCCTCCTAGTCGAACTCGACATCCCCCAAGTGCAAGCCCCAAAGGCCTAAACCAATATCAGACAAACACCCAAGGGATACCTCCTTCGAATTCAGACGACCTACGTGAGATGATACTAGTTAGACGACCAACCAATTGAGCACTTGACTGACTCTGGCTGTCCTTGCCAGTCTTGCTCCAAAACCACCGCTGATTACATAACTAGCTTTGCTTAATCTATTAAGCACATATGAAAACTTATTTCGTGCCTCTGGGTAAACCCCGCACTTTATCAACGACGTCTCCATACTCACGGACCGCACAAACAGACTCCCAATCATCGTTTGATGCGTCAGAAGATTCTAGGCAGCTAAGCATCACTAAACCCCTAGGGTCACAAGGAATATGAGGGTCTTTCCATAATGAATCAATAGTCTGACTACCCTCCTTTCACAATCTAGGATGGGACCCTACCTGGCTAGCCAATCCACCCCTAGAATTAAACTATAGCCTGTGAAACCAAGGACGAAGGCGTTGCATTCAAATCCAACGCCCAAGATAGACACTCTCAAATCCCGACAAACCATTGAAGGATGAGCCGAACCACCAACAGGATTTGAGACTAGGATGGGATCCTTAACTAGACTAGTATTTAGGTGGAGTGTTTCAACCAACGAGGCAGATACTAACGGGTATGAAGCGCCAAAATCAAACAAAGTTCAAACAAGATGATAAAGAAAACCAAATTTCAACCTAGACGGTCCTACCCCCATCAGGTATACCAGCCGTGAGGGAATACAACTACCCTCCAGAAGACCCTGTACTTTGTCCTTGCTTCTTTGGACAATCCTAAGGTGTCCTATTTCTTCAAAACAACTAGCCTTCTTCTTCACATTCTCCATTCGTGACCTCCCACCAAGATGAGGTTTCGTCCTTTGTTAACCAAACAGCTATTTAAACCTTCCTCCCATCGTTTAACTTAAAGGTACCAACAATCCCACCACCTCCTTGGACTAACTTCTAGCCCGACAAACGTCTAAGTCCCTTGAAGTGGTTCTCCGTCCTTCGTACGGAAGTCCTTATTTATCTTAGAAAAAGCATCTATACGCGGAGGGGGAAAGAACTCAAAAAGAGAAAGAGGAAGGGATTCAAAACGGAGAATCGAAGGAAGGACATATGGCTCTTGGGGATTATGTTCTTAAAATAAACATTTCTTTCAAAAATACTCTTCTACAAACATATTTTTTAAAGTATTCTTTATAAAAATGCTTTTGAAAAATAGTTTTACAAAATATCTTATCTGTTCTGGTAACCTTCAACTCTGATAACACGTGTAACACCCCACGTCCATTAATGTCACTCACATTGGGAATGCATTAACTTCCATGGAGCATTTTAAGTGAATATAGAACAGAAAATCACAACAAGACAGATATAAAGAAGTATTTGAAAATTTAAAACTTTATTTATTGCAGTAGAAGGTAAATATGTTTGGTTACATCATCAAAAAACCATAAACCAAAGTCAAGTACATAATATCCATCTTGATAAAACAAAGTACATAATCCCACTACTGCAAATAGCCATAAAAAAATGATAGGCTGAACTTTACTTCGGCAATCCAAATCCAAGTGCTCCCAAAGAGATCCCAATCAAGAACCACTAGTACTAGTCCCACCCTTAGAACCTTGGGGGGGAAAGGAAGAAAAGAGGTGGAAACAAAGGGGGTCAGACATAAAGTCTGGCGAGTCCGATAACTCTAACAACATAATTATTAAAGCAATATGATAAGATATAAGCTGGAAAATAAGGTAATGACTGTGTGAACCACATGGGTATGGCAAGGCAATCAAGAGAAACAGTGTGAACCACATGGGTATGGCAAGGCAATCAAGAGAAACAGAGATAACGTAAATGGCGCTTCCTAATCAATATAGGATAATTACTATACTCTACCGTATTGTACCATACTGTACTGTACTAACACTAACTACACCCCTACTAGTCACTCTAGAAATTTGATCCCTCTTGGCTAAATAAAACGATGATAGCTTCGTGTACTACTAGATGTACCCACTATCCTCCATGTTTGATTGTATATCTCTAGTTGCTATCATAGGTACCCAGCATGTACCTATACCCACTAGATGTACCCCTTCAATAAGTAATAATGGTAATTCCACGTACTCCTAGCTGACGTCATAGGTGCCGCCTGCTCCTATCTGTAACACCCCACCTCCGTTAAGGTCACTCACAAAGGGAATGCCTTAACTTTGGTGGAGCATTTTAGTAAACAGAACAGAAACTTACAAGATAGATAAAACAGTACTTGAAAATTTTGAACTTTATTACAGCGGAAACAGAAATTAATATGGTTACATCCTTTCAATTTCAGAATTCAAGTACAAAATATCAGTCTTGTACAAAAGCCTTCAAAATGCATAGTTTAAAATCATAATCCCCATGGAACGGAAGCTATACAGAGCCAAGCCATACTTTAAGCACTTCAAGCAAAGAGAAATCCGGATCAAGCTAAAGTATTTCCCTCCTTGGATAACCTGGGGGGGAAACGGAAGAAAGGAGGCGAAACAACAAGGGTCAGACAAAAAGTCTGGCAAGTCCAGTGACTTTCAGCATATGAACAGATAATAATAATATGATATGAACATAAAACTGGATGTGAGATAACTATAACAGGTGTAGCAGATATAACAGAAAAACAGAATGATATAAACTATTGTTTTACACTTCTCTGCACTAATACTAGTATAGCAGAATCAGGTGTCCCCCTAATGTCTAAATTGAAGCAGGAACGGGTACAGAATACTTTAACAGAAACAGAATGCTAATAATGGGCTTTTACTACCCGATCAGAAACAGACAGAAGCAGGGACAGATTTATCTCTACGGAAACAGAATGTAGAATTAGGTGTACATTAGTAATGGGCCTTTACCACCCGAACAGACGGTACCACACAGAAACAGACAGGTGTTACCACCCAACAGAAACAGACGATACCAACAGAAACGGACAGAACTAAGCGTACCCTAAAACCCTACCCCAAGCGATCGGCTCCCTAATACATAAATATCCTGTGTCGGCCCCACAGTAGGGTGTATCACTCCCTAAAGTGACAACCAATTGGCACAGACCTATTTACAGATGTCACGGCGTCTTACATCCTCAGAGGCAGACCGGGATCCATGCACGCACATGACCCGGTTGGAACGCACCATCGACACCCCTCGCCATTATCAGAATGAACCACTTATAATTAGTTCAGTAAGCGTGCCCGGACCCTACCTACTGTTGGGTCAAAGTTTTGATACCAGAAAGGGTTACTGACTAATATGGGTCCCAAACAACAGATGACACAAGTAATTCCCCTCCTAACCTTGTGTCCCCAGACTAACAGATCTCAGATTAACTTGTTTACAAGTTCAGGCGTACAGAATTCAGATTTATAGATTAAGTTAACAAGTTTTCAGACTAACAGATCAGATGTACAGATTTTTCAGATTTGTCTAACTTTGTATTAGGCCTACAGATTCATGGACGGGTTTACTACACCTATTAATCCAGTTGGTTTAACCCTATTTTCTCCCAATACGTTTTTGACGTCATTCTTATCTTAGATTTGCATTAATTAATTATTAATGCCCAGACCTCTCACATTAGGTCGCTAGCTTGTGGCCGCTGGATGGGCCGGGCGGTTCCGGGCAGACTTCTGCCACAAGCCAGACCTAACCTCGTGTCTTAAGCAGGTTATGACTAACTTCTCACATTAGAACCTATTGTTTGCGGCCACTGGATGTGCCGGGCGGTTCCGGGCAGAATTACGCTGCAAACTCATTCTAACCTCGAGTTAGCCACGTTTATCTTTGCGGCCAATTAATTAATAATTAACCGATTATGCGCACGCCCAATATATATATATATGCCAATTCAGATTATATCAATACAGCAGATAACAGATTTTAGCAGATAGCAGATTTTTCCAGATTATATGACTTAACGGATTTAATAGATTTAGCAACTTAGCAGATTTTGGCATATAACAGGTTAGGCATCTCAACAGACAAATTTAACAAATTTGGCATTTCAATCTAATTAGCAGTCTATGCAATATAACAGAACTAGCAGTTTTAGGCAACTTAGCAAAATTAGCAGATTTAGCAAATTTAATATTTCTAAAGGTTTTATTTACATGCCTTGCCTAATCATAAATTAGGCCTAAGTTCATATGCCTACATAATTGTCATGATTCACAATATGAACATATATTCCATGTTTGCATAAATTTACATAGCGCAGAATATGGACATAATTTACCATATAACATATGTTCCAATTTTTGTTAAACTAGCATTTTACAGCAGATTCACATGTAAATTATACCAAATATAATCATTAATTACAATGCATGCCATATATCCAAAAATTCCTATTTAGGTGTAATCACAATAATAGATATCCTAATTAATGTAAATCTTTACACCTAACTTTCCATATCCTTCTTCTTTTCAAGTCATGAATTATAATGCAAAATATACCCAATAATCTAAATCTTTAAATTATATTTTCTAAAAATCAGATCTTGACTTTTATATGCATTTTGTCCAAAGTCTCCAAATCATATGTAATCATACAATGGTTCCTCTTTTCCCTTATCACAGAATATGCATAGATCTAAACTTAGTTTACAACATATTCTCATTTTTCTAATTAATTACAAATCTAAATTACAACATAACTATGCATACAACATGCATAAATTATATGTTCATAGTCAAATTTATGCATCCAATCCCAAGTCACATGTCCAATATATTTTATGCCTCAGACCTAAAGTCATACATTCAATTTAGTCTTGTCAAATTTCGCATTATTCATCCCAAAATTTGCGTTCATACGTTCATCTCTTATGATATTATGCACAGGCTCGTGGTAGCCTGGCTATAGAAACAGAAAAGAAGAAAAGGGATACAGAAAAACAGATCTGACAGAAGAGAATATATATACAATCTCAGATTCAGAATTAAAAACATATCAAAATTATAATTAACGTTTATAGCGGAGAATAACTGTACTTGCCTTGATTGGATTAAAGAAAGAACTTTAGTTGTTACAGATTTGTTGCAGAAGCTCTTGTCTCAAATTTGAATTTAGGATGATGTTGATTGACTTCTAGTTTTGATTCTAGCAGAGTAGCGACGCCATTTTTATTTTTAATTAGAAGAAGAGAGCAATGGAGGCTAGAGAATTGTGTTAGAGACTTAGGTTAGGTAGAGTCTAGGGCCGTTTTTATAGAGTTTATGAACTGATTAGGACCATCGATGTTGCTTGGATTGATCGTAGCCATTCATTCGAAAGAGAGACCAATTAGAGCCTGCCACCTAGCCCTAATGACAAAGCATGCTTTAGAAAATCGACCAACATAAACTAGGCCAGCCAGGGTGGACTGGGTTCGACCTGGGTCTGGACCAGGTCGACAGCCCTGTCGACAGCCCTGTCGACCTGGCTAGACCAGGTCGACAGCCCAGTCGACCTGGGTGTCTTAGGCGGGAATTTTCCCGCCTTGGCCAATTGGGCCCGATTTTGGAATTTAAACTTGTTTTTCTGAGCTGTTTTATTCTGTTCGAATTTTAAACTTAATTCAAAAACTTCCGAAGGCCATATCTTCTTCATACGGACTCCGTTTTTCGAAAACTCGGACTCTATTTCGCGTATTTTTCCGAGACGAACGCAATGGCGTATCCCGTTTCCCTTAGTTCTTTGATTTCAAATTAACTATACTTTAATTTGTTAATTCCACAGTTATAGAATACACTGGGTGTTACACTATCTCCACTAGGTGTAACACCTTAGTAGTTATTAATAATAGTGGTAGCTTCGTGTAACCCTAGCTGACTACATAGGTGTTGTCTGCTCCTTTCTCCACTAGGTGTACCCACTACCCTCCCCCATTCTATCGGGTCCCTAACTCGTAGATACCCGTGCTGGCCCCACAGTGGGGTGTATCACTCCCCAAAGTGGCAACCCGATACCACCAATGATGCACGGCTTATACCTACACGATGCAACAACGTCTTATAGACCAGCCCGGGTCCACACACGCATATGAACCCGTTGGACTTGCGTTGCCACCGCTAACCCGGTTTGGCCTCTTACAGTCAAGCCCAGTATGCGTGTCCCGTCCTCGACTTGGGTCGAGCCCACAAAGATACAAATGGGTTACTGGTTGAAATGGGCCCCCATTACTTGACACAAGCTATCCACCTAAGCTTGGTCCCCTCTAGTATATCCCACTTAACCCCCTTCATGTCCACTTACATGTTTTAAATTTGGTTAAGGGTTTCCATTAGTAATTCCACATGCCACCCAAGGCATCCACTTAACCCCATCATGTCCCACTACATGTTTATCTGGTTAAGTGTTTCTTAATTCATTAAGACCGTAACCTCATAAAGACCTCTCACATTAGACTGGCATTTGTGGCAGCTGGATTTGTCGGGCGGGTCCGGGTAGTCTTACACCACAAATGAGCCTAACCTCGTGTCTTTACAACTGTTACGTATTTAATTTGTGCCTAAGACCTCTCACATTAGACTGGCATTTATGGCAGCTGGATTTGTCGGGCGGGTCCGGGCAGTCTTACACCACAAACAAGCCTAACCTCGTGTCTTAGACGATTAATTACACCTAATTAATCATTCCCCCAATTTGAATTACTTTCCCTATTCAAATTATCAATCAATTCCAAATTTAACGATGTCCATAATTGACTCAATTATGTCCATCCATTTATGGTATGTAAAATCATACCAATTTTCACCACAATTTTATTTTATGCCTTTTAAGGCATTTATGCCAATTAAATCTTTTAATATTATCCCCTTTACCCCACGTTGTACGTTTGTTCGTTTAACGTAAAATATACATTAGACTCGAATAGTCTAACTCATGGATTAAAGAGAAAACATCACAATATACACATAATTAAAACATAAATCTAAACATAGGGGTGAACTTGCATGTGTGAATGATGTTCTACATCTAAAACTTGCATAGGCCAAAGTTACAAGTTGCATAAACAACATATGTCATGGATCCAAATCTAAAGGTGTAGACTTGTTGAGATAATGGTCACAAACTTGCATAACATGATTCACATCCCAAACTCATATATTCATACAAACTTGCATATGCATCTTAACAATAGTGTAAACTTGCATAACTGTGCATGTCATAGTTTCAACATAAAAATGTCAACTTGAATATGGATCTAAACTTTAAAGGTGTGAACTTGTATATATGTGAATCCAATTATCACTTAAACTTCCATATGAACATAATACTTATACGAACTAGCATATGTTCCACATCCATATTCGCATAAAAACTGATGTTATAAACCTAGGTGATTGGATTATAAAAAGGGGTTCATTGACACAAGTTAACATCATGAATTACTAGCATATATTTTAGATCCAAACTTACATAACATCATATAACTCGCATACAACTTGCGTGATCCTATTAACTTGCATAACATCATATGTACAACTTTCATAATCATATTAACTTGCATAACATCATATATGAAACTTGCATAATCATATTAACTTGCATAACATCATATGTGAAACTTGCATAATCATATTAACTTGCATAACATCATACATGAAACTTGCATAACATCATACATGAAACTTGCATAACATCATATATTAAACTTGCATAACATCATACATGAAACTTGCATAACATCATATATAAAACTTTCATAACATCATATAATATGAATCAAGTTAACATACATGATTAAGCATATGAATTAGATTCACAACCTCAACTTATAATCCAACGTATATCACATCATAATTGATTTAGCAATTATTTTGTTAAAATGATCGAACTCACAACTCAAAAGCGGTCTTGAGTTCTGATTTCTGGATTTGCATTAGCTCTCGCTTGAAGAAGATTCGTTGTTAGGGTCGAATAGAACAGATTTGATTTGTTGTTCTTCCTCTTTAATTTGTGGCGGCTACTCAAGGGTTCAACACGACAGCATGACGGCCATAGTTTCAGTTTTAATTCTGATTTAGGGTTTGAGTCTATGGGTCTTTTTATAGAGTTTTGAATTAATTTAAGCCGTCGGATGATCTTAGGGTTAATCAAAACCATTCAGTCATGATACGGTGACAAGTCAGCGCTAATGACTCGGCAAAGAGTCAGAAAGGACTTAAAAATGAGTCAGAACATGGGTCAGACTGAACCAGAAGGCTGTGTAGGTTTTCCCTCGGCCTGGGCGCACTTGGGAAGTGCACCATTGTAAATTTGTATTGGCGCACTTCCCAAGTGCGCCAGTGCAGATTTTTTTTTTTCTCTTGCCACCAAACTTTGTTCGTCTATAACTCCTTCATCCGGTACCCGTTTCCCGCAAACTCGGACTCTATTTGAACCAGAATTCCGAGACGAACACAATGGCGCAACCCCATTCCCTTAATTCTCACGTCTGAGATTAATTATTCTTTATTTTAGTTAATTCGATTATTCAAAAATCCAGGGTGTTACAGTTTCATAGTCATTGTCTTAGGCAAAAGTCCCATAATCATAGTCATTGGCAATTAGCCGCAATAAGTTCTAGGCCACAATCGAGAATCAGATCCAAAGGCATAGATAACGTTAGATTTGACATAAGCACGAATCAAAGATAATTAACTTGCAAATTGGTATAATTCTATATTTTGATTCATTACATTCACAATTCCAATTACACATTCAAATCTAAGGAATAACCGAACTTATAGTGATCGGTTTAGAAAAGGCGATTTGCTATGATTCGAGTGACGTTGCTTGAAGCGGAATGCCTATGGTCCAACTTGAAGCTTTATCTTGATTTGAATCTCCAATTTAGAGAAGAACTATAACTTGTTTTAATGGAGAATAAGATTTATTTTAATTAGGATTGAGGCAGAGTATAGGCGTAATGAAGTTGTGTGGAGAAAGTGAAGTTTGGGGGCGTTTATATAGCGTAGAACTCATGAATTTTGTCTAGAAATCAGCCCGGATATATAAAAATGAATTCTGCCTCGGAACTGGAAAAATAGGGCAGGTCAACCCCCAGGTCGACCCCCTAGTCGACTTGGGTCCTGGGCGGGGAATTTCCCGCCCAGCCCGCTTCTGGGTTCTGTTTTGAATTTTGAATTCAGTTTCGAGCTGTTTGAAGTTTCTGGAAACTTCTGACAGCCATAACTTCCTCATACGAAGTCCGATTCACAAAAACTCGGACTCTATCTCAAGCAGAATTCCGAGATGAACGCAATGGCATAACCCGTTTCCCTTAGTTATTCTCTTAAAAATTAAGTATACTTTGATTTATCACATTAACGTTTACAGAAAATACGGGGTGTTATAGGATGGCACCATGCAGGGCTATCCAATCCATTCCTAGAATCAAGATATAGCCCGTGAAACCAAGAACGAAGGCGTTTCATTCAAGCCCAACGCCCAAGATAGACACTCTCAAATCCCAACAAACCATAGATAAGTGATCCGAACCACCAATAGGATTTGAGACTACAATGGGAACCATTGTTAGACTACTATTTAGGTGCAGTGTTTCAACTATCGAAGCAAATACAAACGAGTGCGAAGCGCAAAAGTCGAAAAGATTTCTAGGAAAAAGAAATCAAATCTTCAACCGAAACATCCTATCTCTTTACGATATCCTGACCAAGAGAACACAACCTGCCCTTCCGAAGATCCAGTACTTTGTCCTTACCCTTGCCCTTACCTCTTTGGACAATCCTGATAAGATGTCACGTCTCTCCATAATGATAACAACTAGTCTTCTTCTTCTTTCTAACATCTTTCTTTAAGTGGCCAAGTATTTCACAATTGTGGTACTTCCTTTTTCTCTTGGCCCTTGTTATCCTTACCGCCTTTCTTTGGATCCACTTTCTTATCCTGTGTCCTATCCATGTCTCCCCTGCACGTTCTCCATTCGTGACCTTCCACAAAAATGAAGCTTCATCCTTCATTAACCAAGCAGCTGGTTGAACCTTCCTCCCATCGTTTATCTCAAAGGTACCAACAAGTCCTCTACTTCGTTGAGCCAACTTCTAGCCTCGATAAACGTCTCATTCCCATGAAGCGGTTTTTCGCATGGAAGTCCTTACACATCTTAGAAAAAGCATCTATACGCGGAAGAAGAGATTCAAAAGGGAAAGAGGAAGGAACTCGAAACAAAGAATCGAAAGAAAGATATATGGCTTTTGGGGATTATGTTTTTCAAAATAAACTTTTCTTTTTGAAAATACTTCCTTTTAAAACCTTTTTGAAAATAGTTTTCAAAAACTTTTATCTAATCTGGTAACCTTCAGCTCTGATACCAAGTGTAAAACCCCACGTCCGTTAATGTCACTCACAAAGGGAATGCATTAAGTTTCGTGGAGTATTATAAGTAAACAGAATGGAATATTACAAGATAGAGAATGTAGTACTTGAAAATTTTTATAACTTTATTGCAGCGGAAACAAAAATAAGTTTGATTATATTTCCAAATACCAAAACCAAGTACGTAATATCAGTCTTGTACAAAACCATCGGAGTACTTAATATTAAAACTGTAATCCCCAGCAGAAAATGCCATAGATAAGCTGAATCAAAGCCAAGCAATTCATCTTTCAACTTCAAGCTGGAAGAAGGGATATCTGAACTAAGCTTGAGTATTTCCTCCCTAAAAACCTAAGGGGGGGAACGGAAGAAAAGAGGCGAAAACAAACTAGGTCAGACATAAGTCTGGTGAGTCCAGTGACATTAACAATATAATCATTAAAGTAACAAGATAAGAATATAAACTGGAAAGTAAGAAATGACTATACATAAATATGCATGACAAGGTAAGCAGGATGAATAAGATAAACGTTGATCGCGCTTCTAATCACTAAAGGATAATTACTACACTGCACCAATGCTAATTTCACTACACCGTTACTAGTTCTGTACTGAAAGTTGATCCCCATCTTGTAATTGGTAGTCCTCAGGCGTAACATCTAGTAAGAGGTATTCACCCCATACAATCCTTACCTGCCCATACTAAATAATAGATGTCCCCACACTACCCCCTTATCGCTTAATCGATCGGCTCCCTAACTTACATGTATTTATTACTTGTGTCATTCGGCCCCGCTTGTTTGTAGATACCTGTGCTAGTCCCACCATGGGTGTATCAATCCCTATGATGGCAACCCGACACAATTCAAGATGCACAGTGTGTATTACTGATGCCCAGTGCCTGCTTTTTCCACTCCGGAGCACGTGCACGCCTATACTCCGTCGGAACCTACACTGTCGCACCACCCGCCGCTATTTTGACTGCTTATAATCAGCCCAGTAATTGTGCCCTACCCTCCCTAGTTCGGGGTACCATGATACATCTATGTGGGTTACTGCTGAAATGGGTCCCCGTTACTAGGCTTTCCTACTGGTTAAGTTTGTGGGCCAATATATGCAAATATTACCCACCTACACGAGATTTACTTAACCCTCCCACTGATTCAAACATGTTTATTTAATGGTTAAGTTTGTCGGCCTATATATACTAATATTACCCACCTACCCAAGGTTTACTTAACCCTCCTACTTATCAAGTCAGTATGTATTATTGGTTAAGCTTGCCTTAACCCTATCCCCTTTGTTCATGTAATATTCGTTAAGTGTTGTCCATTCATGTTAACTTAACCCACCCACACATCATGTTGTATTGGTTAAGTGTTTCTTATTAACTTAACCATGTTCACTCATCATGTTATATTGGTTAAGTGTTTTAAATTTACTCAACCTGTTTCATTCATCATGTTATATTGGTTAAGTGTTTTAAATTTACTTAACCCCACCCACTTGTCTAATTAACATGTTGCATTGGTTAAATGTTCTCAATTTACTTTACCCCACCCACCTATCTAATTAACATGTTGTATTGGTTAAGTGTTCTCAACTTAATTAACCCCACCCACTTATCTAATTAACATGTTGTATTGGTTAAGTGTTCTCAATTTACTTAACCCCGCCCACTTGTCTAATTAACATGTTGTATTGGTTAAGTGTCGCATATTCATATGTTACTTAACCCTTCCGTTCTAAGCATGTCTGTTCATTGGCATTAGTTAATTTATTAATGCACCAACCTCTCACATTAGAACTATTGTTTGTGGTTGCTTGATGTGTCGGGCGGTTCCGGGCAGACTTCTACCGCAAACTCATTCTAAGCTCGGTGTAACGACCCGGATTTTGTCGACTTTGGTTATCGCCATAAACTCAATGATGACTAACCAAACATCGAAAAATACCAGAAAGTTAATGAAAGAAATTAGAGGGTGAGGATAGATAAGGTAGAAACTTAGAATAGAAGAAGAAGAACACAACATCAGAGTAACACGAACCTCACAGCGGAACGAATAACATATAATAGATAACATATCTTTGAAATAAAAGATTTTACTTGAATATACATATCATCATCAAGTACAGCACTTACAACACAGCGGAAATAAACTATAGCTGTATGATCCTGAAGCCTCCTGCTCCAGATCTTCAAGTATCTGTCAAATCCTGACTACTTGACTGCCCGTACAAAATTGGGCACCCAAGAGTTTAGGGAAAACAAAACAAAATAAACTCTGGGTCAGTCATGGGACTGGTATGAGTAAAACAGTTTAAACAGTTTAAGCCATTAAACGATATCTCATAAGACCACGTCGTATAACGGAACGGGTTTTTCCCTTATGAGAATCCAAAATATCTTTATATCAAAAACCTTTTGATATTATAATAATGTCTATCAACCACAACTATAATAATCATCTAGCAAAAATACTTTCATCTCACGTTCTGCATATATAGTATACAATCAAAACCACAAGCATGTATTGGATAATGGATTTCCAACTATGACAAGGTATGGAACCACCTTTCGCTAGTGTACCTCTAGAAAGGAATACACTGGGTTCAACAAGAACATCTTGCAACCCGGCCACACATGACCGACCACTCATTTCGCTTGAGTGTATCGAATGTATATCACCAACGGTTGGGATCAGCAATCGTTTCCCGAATGGGACAGTATCGACAATA
Organism: Allium sativum; assembly: GCA_030737875.1. Lineage (NCBI taxonomy): Eukaryota > Viridiplantae > Streptophyta > Magnoliopsida > Asparagales > Amaryllidaceae > Allium > Allium sativum. The sequence continues at coordinate 471,191,052 of CM060918.1, forward strand.
GATTTTTAGAAATAAATGAAACTCTAGATCAGGTGATTATACACCCTAATAGGTGCGACCTACATAGCCATGCTGCCTGCCCGATTTCTGTCATTTACCGGATGTGAGGCTAGAAGCTACGCTTATCTTTTCACATATCATATCTTCATTCACTTTGAATGTCACATCGTCATACCCGCCAAATCACAAATTGACTTGCCCAAAAATACCACGGGTATATAGCTAAGAGAAACGAATTCCTCCGCCACCAAACGTGAATATGTTTGAAGAGATCAACTTATGCAATCTATCAGATATACTCTGTCAGACCTTCTTCCATACAGGTCGTCCTGGGACTGGACAAACCGAAGGCACTATTCAGTATATCCATCTTAGGCACTGTTATCTAAGATTTATACAACAGCCCTTGCACTTTACTCTGTCTTCAATAATCTTTGGCATATATGATTCGCAACACTTATGCCAATACGGAGTGGTTCTTCGGATAATAATCCAACCGGTCTCTCCATATTAACAACGTTAAAATGGTCAAAACTTCGATTGTCTGTGATTTAACCATCAAAGAAAAACGGGTGTGCAAACAACGATATTATTTCCAGATGGAAATTCTATTAATCAATCATATATATATATATATATTTCCTTATTTTCTGTGTTTAGAAAATATATGTTAATGCTGGAAAACATTTCCATAACTTATCTACGTATCACTATTCTTCTGCAACTATCAGTCTCTGACTGTAAACTAACAAGAGAACAACTTCCTCATTATAAACCCCGAAGGCCGAAACCAACATCAGATCGATACTCAAGAAACCATTCAACTTATTAATCTCTAGTCAGTTTCCAATTTTTGTTTAACTCCATTTGATTAACTATATTTCGAATAATAATATTCGATAAACTCTATTTCGAATAACTTTATATTCAATTAACTCTAATCGATTAATTCTAACTCGATTAATTCCTTTATATAATCCATTAAGTATCTAACACTTAAATCTTATTTAAAGTTCCCTTTTATAACTCTATTTAATTCGTAAATAAATAATTCCCTTTATAACCTTTATTTGTAAATGTTTTACAAATATTTCTCTTCCTATATTTGTCTATTTATTTTCTAAACAATTAATCCTCTTATACTACTATTTATTTTCTAAATAAATATTCCATTTTAATCCTATTTATTTTCTAATTAAATTCTCCTTTGATTTAATCCTATTTATCTTCCAAAGTAAATAATCCCTTTATAATATCTAATTTATTTACCCAATAAATAATCCATTTAATGTCTTATTTGTTTATCTTAAATAAATAATTCACTTTACAAGTATTCCATTTACAAATATCCTTTTTATAAATATTTCCTATTTATAAATATTCCTGTTTATAAAATCTTCTTTGATTTTATAAATAATTTCCTTTTATAAAATCCTTTGATTTTATAAATATTTTATTTTCAAATATCACTTTGAAAATTCCCTTATCAACATTCCGGTATGTTATGGTATTTAACACATCAAATCACAATGACCAATATCGTCCAAACACATAAAATCAACCACAGATTATAAACTACATCATATATCACAATATATGAAAAGCAATAAAATAACTGTTGAGGAATCCAGTCGGATTCCTCCAACCTGTTTCCCTGCATCCACAGATGTTACACGATAAAATCAACCTCACTTTCAGTTCCATATGATATATTTTGTTAAACAGAATCAATATAGAAATTCAACTAACTGACTAGCAGTTCAATCAAATAGTCAACACACAGTCAATCAGCCAATTATTTAACAGTTCTAAAAATACAACATGAAATATAAACTATTCAGAGTTAGTGAGATTTACTCACATTGGACGATCACCGTTAATAATGATAACCATCGCTCGATTTGATTCAGACGGACAATTTATTTTGCGATAAATTGTAACGAGCCTCATTTCACTCCCAGTCAGTTCCACGGTGTAGTTACCGTCCATACGGTCCCAATGTAACCAGTTTCGCTGAATTTCGATATCGTATGATATAGTTATGATCTTTACAACATATTATACACATTAAATTTAACAAAATTATAACTGGGCCTCACCCAATTGCTTCACCATCCCATTAACCCAAACAACCCGCGTCCACATCCTTTCTTCTTCCTTGATACTTGCGGTACCCAACAGGACACGACATTATACAATTTCCACTCCACTCCACCATAACTTGAACCGTACTCACCAAAAGCCTTCTCTTCACATTCTCTTTGATACCAACCTCCTCGTGTAAGACTCAACACGATCAACTGAAATCCATTCGAAAACCCACCGTGCAGACATCGAACTTTACCATCATCGAAACCCTCAAAAGTCCCACAAACGAAGCCTCAAGCCATCCCAATTCCAACGCCATACTTGAAATTCCCAAATCCCCACTGAATCGACAAGGAATAGCAACCCTAGGTTTACTGTAAGTTTTCCAGTTCGAAGAAAGGTGCGTCGAATTCATCAAAAGCTATATCAGATTGAAGTACATGCTAAAAGGAATTCGAATATACAAACATTCTGATTTATAACATTTCATTTGTATATTCCTTGATTTTCTAAAGTATCTGATTTTCTGCTGAAAGAAGAAAGAAGAGAACGGCGGAATTTGTTGACTGAAGGAAGAATAAGTGAAGGGTTAATGTGAATTAAGGATATTATATAGTAAGGGTTAAGGAATATACTCAGAATATTCTAACGTTAACTGTATTCGTCTTCTAAAAATCCACATGATCACACATGATATCCAAAAATCTTGAAAATGGACATGAAGTATCAGTTCGACATTACGGTCCCAACGAAACTGGTTTCGTCGAATTCCGACTCTGTTTGCTCACACAACGTATTTTTAAAGGTCAAAATATCGACTGTATTTCACATTAAAATCTCATACGGCCACATACTGACTCTAAAAATAACGGAAATTGAAATCTAGGAATAATTTAATATTGCGGATCTAACAAAATTAGTTTCATTGAATTCCGACTTCGTTTGCAAAAGTGGCTATTTTTAAAGCTCTATATAGCCTATTTAAATATATAAATATTTTTAAATATAATTAAATTTAATATTAAAATTTAAATATTATCGTCTATATTCACAGTGGAATACCATACAGCTTAGAAAAATCCTATATGGGTTTCTAACTTGATATTTCAATCTGGGTCAACCCGGTATTCGATTTATATTGAAATCCCTTTTTAAAATATAAATAATTCCTTTATAAATTATAAAGGAATTCCACAGCGACTTTTCTAAAATTTGATTTGGATATAAATCAAAATCTACACGACGAAATCCCGATTATTCTCTTCCACTAGAAAGATATACTCCACCAGCTCCACACATTTCTTGTTTCACAGAAATCCGGCTTAAAATGAATCCTGTACATTCAGTTGAAGTTCAAATCACCAATTAACGAACTGCAGCGCCATTTCAAGCTCGATTTTAATTATAATATAATTATATGTTCAAACTGACGTTCAAATAATATATTTGATATTCTAATTCTAATTCTAAACTGAATTAAATATCACAAGTGATCCAGTTCACACCATATCGCCATTTCAGCCAATTCTGATTATTTCAGAATTAAATATATTATTAAATTTATTTATTTTTTATTAAATATTCACCATTATTTAATTCCACGACCATTAAATCCTTTAAATCACCTTTATAAATAATTAAATTATTTATTATATCGCTTAAAATGTGGGTCATTACATTCTTCCCCACTTAAAATAATTTCGTCCTCGAAATTGCTAAGGTAGAGGACAATCCTGTCTATGGGGTAAAAATTTATCTGTTTACCTCTTATCTTCGGTTTCAACTGAACCAATTAATATCGACTAAAATATTAATTCATTCCAACTAACTAAAATTTTCAAAAAATTTGAAAATTTTCTAACACTTTAAATTTTCGAAAAATTTCGCCATAACCTCCTTTGTACTGGTCAATACGTCAAACCACCACTCGCCTCTCTGGGCCATCTCCAACCCAAAAGGAAATCAAATTGCCAAGCGGCTTGCCAATTCGGCTCATAAATCTTATATCCAATAGAAATATAAACTTGTACCTTTTGTGGGCATATCATTTTATCTTTTCCACCTGTTATCAATTCAGCGGATACAAGGGTCATCCCAATCAAATTCCAATCTGCTTTTATCGACAACACAACCATTCGCTTATATCCGAGCCAAATATCATTTCAACTCGAGTTTCTTCTCGATTCCCAACTCTTAACTTGATTATCACATTACACTTCAAATTTGAATCTCGCAATCCAATTTGTCTTGATATCATTCTAATTCAATCTCAGTTACCACTTTATTGGCTTTACTTTAATTCAAATTTGCTTTCACAGATTTCTGTTAAATTTGTTTTTAATTCAAATAGTCTCTTCCTGGGAGTTTTTAAACCGTTTACTCTTTCCAAAAATCAAATTTTCCTTTTTGAAATTCAACACAACTTGTCTTTCCCAAAACAAATTCAAAACAGTATCTCTGTTAGTAATTCGTCACTTACAACTCGAAAATGAATATTGATGATGGAGCTGTCATCATCAGAATCTATTTTCCAGCGATCGAAGTGAGTTCAATACTATAAAACCATTTCTAAACATTTCCACTTTGAAATTCATTTCAAAATATAATTCACACTGCTTGCAAAACAATTTAAAATCTCCCAGGATCTTAAATTTTCCTTATTTTTAATCCAAATCCATTTACAAACACTTATCCAATTCTCTAGAGTTTTAATTAAATTTCTAGTTTAAATTCAGATTTAATTCATCTTATTTCATATATTACTCTTATATGAATTTTAATGGGTTATTTATATAACCATTTTAATTTATAATCTCAATTGATTATAATAACAATCAATATAACCTATATATTATAATCATTCCAATATAAATCCTTTATATCAAAATATAATTTTGGGTAAATCATTTCGTTTACCCTCCTTTTAAAACATACCATGACGGTTCATCGTATTCGAGTGTTCACAAAATCCCTACCGATACAGTGGATCAAACTGATCGACGAGTTCTCATAAACGGCTCAACCAATAAATCCCTACAATAAAAAAATTATATCAATAACAAATATGTTCACTCGTATAGATACACTCAACTCAAACTAGGGTATTACTAACCCCATCTCTACTGAGTCACGCCACATGTAATGACCCGCATTTTCAGGGGTATAATAATTAACTAATTTAATTATTTAAATGGTGATCAAGAGAATTTAATGGTCATGGAATTTAATAATGATGAATATTTAATTAAAATAATAAATAAAATAATATATTTAACTCGGAAATAATCAGAATTGGCTGAAATGGCGATATGGTGTGAACCGGATCATCTATGATATTTAATTCAGTTCAGAATTGAATTAGAATAACGAATATATTATTTGAATGACAGTTTGAACGTATAATTATATTATAATTAAAATCGAGCTTGAAATGGCGCTGTAGTTCGTTAATTGGCGATTTGAACTTCAACTGAATGTACAGGATTCGTTTTAAGCCGGATTTCTGTGAAACAAGAAACGTGTGGAGCTAGTGGAGTATATCTTTCTAGTGGAAGAGAATAATCGGGATTTCGTCGTGTAGATTTTGATTTATGTCCAAATCAAATTTTAGAAAAGTCGTTGTGGAATTCCTTTATAATTTATAAAGGAATTATTTATATTTTAAAAAGGAATTTCATTTTAAATCGAATATCGATTTAATCGGGATTTGAAATATCGAGCTAGAAATCCATTAAGGATTATTCTGAAGCTGTATGGTATCCCACTGTGAATATATACGATAATATAAACTTATTTATATTTAATTTAATTATATTTAAATTAATTATATTTAATTATATTTATATATTTAAATGGGTCATCCAGAGCTATAAAAATAGCCACTTTTGCAAACGAAGTCAGAATTCGAAGAAACTAATTTTGTTGGATCCGCAATGTTAAATTATTGCTAGATGTCAGTTTTCGTGATGTTTAGAGTCATTGTGTGGCCGTACGGATTTTTAGAGTGAAAAACAGTTAGTATTTTGACGGTTAAAAATACGCTGTGTGAGCAAACGGAGTCGGAATTCGAGGAAACCAGTTTCGTTGGGACCGTAATGTCGAACTGTAGCTGCATGTCCAGTTTCAAGATTTTTGGGTATCGTATGTGATCTCAAGAATTTTAGAGGACAAATACTGTTAGCGGTTGCTTAAAATTTAATATAAAAACATTATAAAAAAAATCCTATAAATAACCCTTCATACCCTTAAACCCTAATTACATTCTTCTTTTGGTCAACGCGATATTTCTCCGCCGTTTGTTACTTCCAGAAAAGTTCGATCCTCAAAATAAATTTCTAAAATCAAAACAAAATCCTATAAATCCAACTAAAAATATATTCATTCTCCTTTGACCTTTCTCTTCATGCTGATATCAATTTCGTGGGGTGCGACTTCTGTTTGGAGTCACCCAAAATTTACAGTGTCAGTTTTTGGTGGCTAGGGTTGGGATTGATTGGAAATGGAGGCATCAGTTGGGGTTTTGGTCGTTAGTTTTGGATTTGTTGTTAAGTTTGGAAGGCTATGGGAATTTTTCATGGATTACGAGGTCAAGAATGTTCGGTGGTCTTCACCGTGCTGCCACACTATGCTGGAACGCATCGGAGAAAGGAAGAGCGCGAGATGGAGAAAATGGATACGAGATGGGAGCGGATTCGAAGAGGGTCTTGGAGGTAATTTCAGTTTTTGAAATCATGTGGTAAGGAAGTAGCGGTGAAGGAGTTTATATCGGCGAATGGAGGAAATTTACTGAAGTCGACGGTGTTATCAGTTTGGGGAAGAAGGGAGCTGGCGGGGCTGGGCTTTTTAAATGGAGTGGGCCGGAAATAAAAATGGGTAAGGCCCATTTGAGTTTAGTATTTAGTTAATTATGGTTTTAGGTTTAATTAGGTAAGTTAATTTAGATTTGATTTAACTGAAATTGGTTAGAGACAAAAGTTGATTAAGGAATAGTAATTAATTTTTAAGGGAATTAATTAGTTGATTAATTAAGATTTAATTAAGGTAAAGAAAGTTATACTTAAGATAATTATAATTAGGTTTAATTAAGTTATACTTAGGTTAATTAATTTTTGTTTAAGATTAAATTATACTTAAATGAATTAATTATCATTAGGCCTAATTAAAGTATAATTATGTTAAGTAATTTAGTTTAAGGAAATAAATGAGATAATTAATCTAATCGGAAATCTTAACTCATTAATAGCCCCATCATATTTTATCAGAATCGGATATAACAAGTTACAATGGAATTGTCTTGGCGAGTAGAACATTCTGAACGGAATTGGCAGGGATGGAGACGACTGAAAACGAACTGTTTCAACGACGGATCAAAGTGAGTAAATCTCACTAACTCTGAACAGTTTATAATTTCATGTTGTATTTTTAGAACTCTTAAATATTGGTTGATTGACTGTGTGTTGACAGTTTGATTGAACTGCTAGTCAGTTAGTTGAATTTCTATATTGATTCTGTTTAATAGAATATATCATATGGAACTGAAAGTGATGTTGATTTTATACTGTGTAACATCTGTGGATGCAGGGAAACAGGTTGGAGGAATCCGACTAGATTCCTCAACATTTATTTTACTGTTTTTCATATATTGTGATATATGATGTGATATATAATCTGTTGTCAATTATATGTGTTTGGACGATATTGATCATCGTGATTTGAGATGTTGAATACCATAACATACCGGAATGTTGATAAGGGAATTTTCAAAGTGATATTGAAAATAAAAATATTTATAAACTGGAATATTTATAAATAGGAGATATTTAGAAAGGGAATAATTATAAAATCAAAGAATTTTATAAAACGATTATTTACTTAGCAAGTAAATAGAAGTATAAAACGATATTTATTTAAGAAGTAAATAGAAGTATAAAGAAATATATTTACGTAGAAAGTAAATAAATAGAATAAAGGAATATTTATTGGGAAAATAAATAGGATTATAAAAGGAAATTAACGAGATAGAAAAGAGTTAGTCGATTAGAGTTATCAATTAGAGTCATCAAATAGGAGTCAACTGAATATAGTTATTCAAAAGGAGTAAATTGAACATAGTTATTCAGAAGAAGTTAATCGAACATAGTTAAAAGAAATAGAGTTAAACAAGATTAGAAACTGACTAGAGATTAGTTAAGTTGAATAGTTTTTTGAGTATCGATCTGATGTTGATTTCGGCCTTCGGGGTTTATACTTAGAGAATTGTTCTCCTACTAGTTTACAGTCAGGGACTGATAGTTGTGAAATGATAGTGATATGTAAATAAACAATGGAAATGTTTTCCAGTGTTAATAACATATATTTTCTAAACATAGAAAATAAGGAAATATATATATATATGATTGATGATTGATTGATAGAATTTCCATTTGGAAATAATATCGTTGTTTGCACACCTGTTTTTCTTTGATGGTTAAATCACAGACTATCGAAGTTTTGACCATTTTAACGTTGTTAATATGGAGAGACCGGTTGGATTATTATCCAAAGAACCACTCTGTATTGGCATAAGCGTTGCGAATCATATATGCCAAGGATAATTGAAGACGGAGTAAAGTGCAAAGGCTATTGTATAAGTCTTAGATAACAGTGCCTAAGATGGATGTACTGAACAGTGCCCTCGGTTCATCCTGTTCCTGGATGACTTGTATGGATGAATGTCTGACAGAGTATTTCCAGAAAGGTCACGTACATTGATTTCTTCAACCGTACCAAGATTGGAAGCGAAGAAGGAAACTTCTTTAGCCAACACGTAATGTACTGTTGTAGACGTCAATTAGTAATTTTCGATGGATCTGATAATGTGGCATTCGAAGTGAATATGATGTGTTGATGAAGCGTAACCTCAAGCCTCATCAACCGGTAAATGACAGAAATTGGGCGGGCAGCATGGCTAAGTCGGTCGCTCCGGAGTAGGGTGTATAATCACCTGATCTGGAGTTTCATTTATTTCTAAAAATCTATTGTCGATACTGTTCTATTCGGGAAACGGTTGCTAATCCCAACCGTTCGTGATATACATTCGATACACTCAAGCGAAATGAGTGGTCGGTCATGTGTGGCCGGGTTGCAAGATGTTCTTGTTGAACCCAGTGTATTCCTCTCTAGAGGTACACTAGCGAAAGGTGGTTCCATACCTTGTCATAGTTGGAAATCCATTACCCAATACGTGCTTGCGGTTTTGATTGTATACTATATATGTAGAACGTGAGATGAAAGCGTTTCTGCTAGATGATTATTATATTGTGGTTGATAGACATTATTATAATATCAAAAGGTTTTTGATAAAAGATATTTTGGATTCTCATAAGGGAAAAACCCGTTCCGTTATACGGCGTGGTCTTATGAGATATCGTTTACTTGTTCAAACTGTTTTAAACTGTTTACTCATACTAGTCCCATGACTGACCCGGAGTTTATTTTGTTTTGTTTCCCTGAACTCTTGGGTGCCCAATTTTGTATGGGCAGTCAAATAGTCGGGATTTACAGATATACCTGAAGAGCTGGAGCAGGAGGCTTCAGGATCATATAGCTATAGTTTATTTCCGCTGTGTTGTAAGTGCTGTACTTTGATAATGATGTATATTCAAGTACAAAGTTGTATTTCAAAGTTATGTTATATATTATATGTTATTCGTTCCGCTGTGAGATTTGTGTTACTCTGATGTTGTGTTGTTCTTCTTCTTCTATTCTAAGTTTCTATCTTATCTTTCCTCACCCTCTAAATTCTTTCATTAATTTTCCGGTATTTTTCGATATTTGGTTAGTCATCATTGAGTTTATGGCGATAACCAAGGTCGACGAAAACCCGGGTCATTACAGTTGGTATCAGAGCTTGAGTTAAGTAATTACCTTGGCTCTGTGGCATGACTCAGTAGAGATAGGGTTAGTAATACCCTAGATTGAGTCGAGTGTATATATACGAGTGAGCGTATTTGTTATTGATATAAAAATTGTTTTATATTGTGGTGATTTATTGGTTGAGTTGTTTATGGGTTTTGGTCGATCAGTTTGATCCACTGTATCGGTAGGAGTTTATAAAAACTCGAATACGATGGGTCGACACGATATGTTTTGAAAAGAGGGTAAATTAAAATAAGTTTACCCAAGTTATATCTGGATATAGAGAAGATATATATATCAAAATTATAATATAGTGGATATATATTGGTTGTTATTATAATCGAGTAAGATTATAAATTAAATGGTTATGTAAATAACCAATCTGAATTCATATAAGTGAAATACGTGAGATCAGTTGAGTTAAATCTGAAATTTAAAACCAGAAATTGAATTAAAATCCTAGAAAATTGGATAAGTGTTTGTAAATGGATTTGGATTAAAAATAAGGAAAATTTAAGATCCTAGGAGATATTAAATTGTTTTACAAGCATTGTGAATTATATTTTGAAATGAATTTCAAAGTGGAAATGTTTAGAAATGGTTTTATAGTATTGAACTCACTTCGATCGTTGGAAAATAGATTCTGATGATGACAGCTGCATCATCGGTATTCATTTTCGAGTTGTAAGTGACGAATTACTACCAGAGATATTGTTTTGAATTTATTTTGGGAAAGACAAGTTGTGTTGAATTTCAAAAAGGAAAATTTGTTTTTTGAAAAGAGTAAACTGTTTAAAAACTCCCAGGGAAAGACTGTTTGAATTAAAAACAAATTTAACAGAAATTTGTGAAAGCAAATTTGAATTAAAGTAAAGCCAGTAAAGTGGTAACTGAGATTAAGTTAGAATGATATCAAGACAAATTGGATTGTGAGATTCAAATTTGAAGTGTAATGTGATAATCAAGTTAAGAGTTAGGAATCGAGAAGAAACTCGAGTTGAAATGATATTTGGCTTGGATATAAGCGAATTGTTGTGTTGTGGATAAAAACAGATTGGAATTTGATTTTGGATGACCCTTGTATCTGCTGAATTGATAACAGGTGGAAAGGATATAATGATATGCCGACAAAAAGGTACAAGTTTATATTTCTATTGGATATAAGATTTATGAGCCGAATTGGCAAGCCGCTTGGCTATTTGATTTTCTTTTGGGTTGGAGATGGCCCAGAGAGGCGAGTTGGAGTTTGATGTATTGACCAGTACAAAGGAGGTGCTGGCGAAATTTTTCGAAGAGTTAAGGCTTTAGAAAATTTTCAGGATTTTTGAAAATTTTCGTTGATAAGAATTAAATTAATTTTTAATTGAAATTAAATTGGTTCAGTTGAAACTGAAGTTAAGAAGCGAACAAAAATGTTCTAACCAGTCGATAGGGTTGTCCTCTACCTTAGCAATTTCGAGGACGAAATTATTTTAAGTGGGGAAGAATGTAATGACCCGCATTTTCAGGGGTATAATAATTAATTAATTTAATTATTTAATTGGTGATCAAGAGAATTTAATGGTCGTGGAATTTAATAATGATGAATTAAAATAATAAATTAAATAATATATTTAACTCTGAAATAATCAGGATTGGCTGAAATGGCGATATGGTGTGAACTGGATCATCTGTGATATTTAATTCAGTTTAGAATTGAATTAGAATAACGAATATATTATTTGAACGACAATTTGAACATATAAATATATTATAATTAAAATCGAGCTTGAAATGGCGTTGCAGTTCGTTAATTGGCGATTTGAACTTCAACACAATGTACAGGATTCGTTTTAAGCCGGATTTCTGTGAAACAAGAAACGTGTGGAGCTGGTGGAGTATATATTTCTAGTGGAAGAGAATAATCGGGATTTCGTCGTGTAGATTTTGACTTATGTCCAAATCAAATTTTAGAAATGTCGCTGTGGAATTCCTTTATAATTTATAAAGGAATTATTTATATTTTAAAAAGGAATTTCATTTTAAATCGAATATCGATTTAATCGGGATTTGAAATATCGAGTTAGAAATCCATACAGGATTATTCTGAAGTTGTATAGTATCCCACTGTGAATATATATGATAATATAAACTTATTTATATTTAATTTAATTATATTTAAACTAATTATATTTAAATATATTTATATATTTAAATGGGTCATCTAGAGCAATAAAAATAGCCACTTTTGCAAACGAAGTCTGAATTCGAAGAAACTAATTTTGTTGGATCCGCAATGTTAAATTATTGCTAGATGTCAGTTTTTGTGATTTTTAGAGTCACTGTGTGGCCGTACGGATTTTTAGAGTGAAAAACAATTAGTATTTTGACGGTTAAAAATACGCTGTGTGAGCAAACAGAGTCGGAATTCGACGAAACCAATTTCGTTGGGACCGTAATGTCGAACTTTAGCTGCATGTCCAGTTTCGTGATTTTTGGGTATCGTATGTGATCTCAAGAATTTTAGAGGACAAATACAGCTAGCGGTTGCTTAAAATTTAATATAAAAACATTATAAAAAAATCCTATAAATAACCCTTCATACCCTTAAACCCAAATTACATTCTTCTTTTGGTCAACGCGATATTTCTCCGCCGTTTGTTACTTCCAGAAAAGTTCGATCCTCAAAATAAATTTCTAAAATCAAAACAAAATCCTATAAATCCAACTAAAAATATATTCGGTCTCCTATGACCTGTCTCTTCATGCTGATATCAATTTAGTGGGGTGCGACTTCTGTTTGCAGTCACCCAAAATTTACAGTGTCAGTTTTTGGTGGCTAGGGTTGGGATTGATTGGAAATGGAGGCATCGGTTGGGGTTTTGGTCGTTAGTTTTGGATTTGTTGTTAAGTTTGGAAGGCTATGGGAATTTTTCATGGATTACGAGGTCAAGAATGTTCGGTGGTCTTCACCGTGCTTCCACACTGTGCTGGAACGCATCGAAGAAAGGAAGAGCGCGAGATGGAGAAAATGGATACGAGATGGGAGCGGATTCGAAGAGGGTCCCGAACGTAATTTCAGTTTTCGAAATCATGTGGTAAGGAAGTAGCGGTGGAGGAGTTTATATCGGCGAATGGAGGAAATTTACTGAAGTCGATGGTGTTATCAGTTTGGGGAAGAAGGGAGCTGGCGGGGCTGGGCTTTTTAAATGGAGTGGGCCAAAAATAAAAATGGGTGAGGCCCATTTGAATTTAGTATTTAGTTAATTATGGTTTTAGGTTTAATTAGGTAAGTTAATTTAGATTTGATTTAACTGAAATTGGTTAGAGATAAAAGTTCATTAAGGAATAGTAATTAATTTTTAAGGGAATTAATTAGTTGATTAATTATGATTTAATTAAGGTAAAGAAATTTATACTTAAGATAATTATAATTAGGTTAAATTAAGTTATACTTAGGTTAATTAATTTTTGTTTAAGATTAAATTATACTTAAATGAATTAATTATCATTAGGCCTAATTAAAGTATAATTATGTTAAGTAATTTAGTTTAAGGAAATAAATGAGATAATTAATCTAATCGGAAATCTTAACTCGTTAATAACCCCATCATATTTTATCAGAATCGGATATAACAAGTTACAATGGAATTGTCTTGGCGAGCAGAACATTCTGAACGGAATTGGACAGGGATGGAGACGACTGAAAACGAACTGTTTCAACGACGGATCAAAGTGAGTAAATCTCACTAACTCTAAACAGTTTATAATTTCATGTTGTAGTTTTAGAACTGTTAAATATTGGCTGATTGACTGTGTGTTGACTGATTGATTGAACTGCTAGTCAGTTTGTTGAATTTCTATATTGATTCTGTTTAACAGAATATATCATATGGAACTGAAAGTAATGTTGATTTTATAGTGTGTAACATCTGTGGATGTAGGGAAACGGGTTGGAGGAATCCGACTGGATTCCTCAACATTTATTTTACTGTTTTTCATGTATTGTGATATATGATATGATATATAATCTGTTGTCAATTATTTGTGTTTGGACGATATTGATCATCGTGATCTGAGATGTTGAATAACATAACATACCGGAATGTTGATAAGGGAATTTTCAAAGTGATATCGAAAATAAAAAATTTATAAACTGGAATATTTATAAATAGGAGATATTTAGAAAGGGAATAATTATAAAATCAAAGAATTTTATAAAACGATCATTTACTTAGCAAGTAAACAGAAGTATAAAACGATATTTATTTAAGAAGTAAATAGAAGTATAAAGAAAGATATTTACGCAGAAAGTAAATAAATAGAATAAAGGGATATTTATTGGGAAAATAAATAGGATTATAAAAGGAAATTAACGAGATAGAAAAGAGTTAGTCGATTAGAGTCATCAAATAGGAGTCAATTGAATATAGTTATTCAAAAGGAGTAAATTGAACATAGTTATTCAAAAGAAGTTAATCGAACATGGTTAAAAGAAATAGAGTTAAACAAGATTAGAAACTGACTAGAGATTAGTTAAGTTGAATAGTTGTCTGAGTATCGATCTGATGTTGGTTTCAGCCTTCGGGGTTTATACTTAGAGAATTGTTCTCCTACTAGTTTACAGTCAAGGACTGATAGTTGTGAAATGATAGTGATATGTAAATAAACAATGGAAATGTTTTCTAGTGTTAATAACGTATATTTTCTAAACATAGAAAATAAGGAAATATATATATATATATATATATATATATATATATATATGATTGATGATTGATTGATAGAATTTCCATTTGGAAATAATATCGTTGTTTGCACATCTGTTTTTCTTTGATGGTTAAATCACAGACTATCGAAGTTTTGACCATTTTAACGTTGTTAATATGGAGAGACCGGTTAGATTATTATCCAAAGAACCACTCTGTATTGGCATAAGCATTGTGAATCATATATTCCAAGGATAATTGAAGACGGAGTAAAGTGCAAGGGTTATTGTATAAGTCTTAGATAACAGCGCTTAAGATGGATGTAATGAATAGTGCCTTCGGTTCATCCTGTTCCTGGATGACTTGTATGGATGAATGTCTGACAGAGTATTTCCAGAAAGGTCACGTACATTGATTTCTTCAACCGTACCAAGAGTGGATGCGGAGAAGGAAACTTCTTTAGCCGACGCGTAATGTACTGTTGTAGACGTCAATTAGTGATTTTCGATGGATCTGACAATGTGGCATTCAAAGTGAATCTGATGTGATGATGAAGCGTAACCTCAAGCCTCATCAACCGGTAAATGACATAAATCGGGCAGGCGGCATGGCTAAGTCGGTCGCTCCAAAGTAGGGTGTATAATCACCTGATCTAGAGTTTCATTTATTTCTAAAAATCTATTGTCGATACTGTTCCATTTGGGAAATGGTTGCTGATCCCAACCGTTGGTGATATACATTCGATACACTCAAGCGAAATGAGTGGTCGGTCATGTGTGGCCGGATTGCAAGATATTCTTGTTGAACCCAGTGTATTCCTCTCTAGAGGTACACTAGCGAAAGGTGGTTCCATACCTTGTCATAGTTGGAAATCCATTACCCAATACGTGCTTGCGGTTTTAATTGTATACTATATATGTAGAACGTGAGATGAAAGCGTTTCTGCTAGATGATTATTATATTGTGGTTGATAGACAATATTATAATATCAAAAGGTTTTTGATATAAAGATATTTTGGATTCTCACAAGGGAAAAACCCGTTCCGTTATACGGCGTGGTCTTATGAGATATCGTTTACTTGTTCAAACTGTTTACTCATACCAGTCCCATGACTGACCCGGATTTTATTTTGTTTTGTTTCCCTAAACTCTTGGGTGCCCAATTTTGTACAGGCAGTCAAGTAGTCAGGATTTACAGATATACCTGAAGCTGGAGTAGGAGGCATCAGGATCATATAGCTATAGTTTATTTCCGCTGTGTTGTATGTGTTGTACTTTGATAATGATGTATATTCAAGTACAAAGTTATATTTCAAAGTTATGTTATATATTATATGTTATTCGTTCCGCTGTGAGATTCGTGTTACTCTGATGTTGTGTTGTTCTTCTTCTTCTATTCTAAGTTTCTATCTTATCTTTCCTCACCCCCTAAATTCTTTCATCAGTCATCCGGTATTTTTCGATGTTTGGTTAGTCATCATTGAGTTTATGGCGATAACCAAGGTCGACGAAAACCCGGGTCATTACACCACAGAGCCAAGGTAATTAATTTAACTTAAGCTCTGATGCCAACGGTAACGACCCGGATTTTGTCGACTTTGGTTATCGCCATAAACTCAATGATTACTAACCAAACATCGAAAAATACCAGAAAGTTAATGAAATAAATTAGATGGTGAGGATAGATAAGATAGAAACTTAGAATAGAAGAAGAAGAAGAAGAACACAACATCAGAGTAACACGAACCTCACAGCGGGACGAATAACATATAATAGATAACATATCTTTAAAATAAAAGATTTTACTTGAATATACATATCATCATCAAGTACAGCACTTACAATACAGCGGAAATAAACTATAGCTATATGATCCTGAAGCCTCCTGCTCCAGCTCTTCAAGTATCTGTAAAATCCTGACTACTTGACTGCCCGTACAAAATTGGGCACCCAAGAGTTTGGGGATAACAAAACAAAATAAACTCCGGGTCAGTCATGGGACTGGTATGAGTAAAACAGTTTAAGCCATTAAACGATATCTCATAAGACCATGTCGTATAACGGAACGGGTTTTTCCCTTATGAGAATCCAAAATATCTTTATATCAAAAACCTTTTGATATTATAATAATGTCTATCAATCACAACTATAATAATCATCTAGTAGAAATGCTTTCATCTCACGTTCTATATATATTGTATACAATCAAAACCGCAAGCACGTATTGGGTAATGGATTTCCAACTATGACAAGGTATGAAACCACCTTTCGCTAGTGTACCTCTAGAAAGGAATACACTGGGTTCAACAAGAACATCTTGCAACCCGGCCACACATGATCGACCACTCATTTCGCTTGAGTGTATCGAATGTATATCCCCAACGGTTGGGATCAGCAACCGTTTCCCGAATGGGACAGTATCGACAATAGATTTTTAGAAAAAAATGAAACTCTAGATCAGGTGATTATACACCCTAATAGGTGCGACCTACATAGCCATGCTGCCTGCCCGATTTCTGTCATTTACCGGATGTGAGGCTAGAAGCTACGCTTATTTTTTCACATATCATATCTTCATTCACTTTGAATGTCACATCGTCATACCCGCCAAATCACAAATTGATTTCCCCAAAAATACCACGGGTATACAGCTAAGAGAAACGAATTCCTCCGCTACCAAACATGAATACGTTTGAAGAGATCAACTTACACAATCTATCAGATATACTCTGTCATACCTTCTTCCATACAGGTCGTCCTGGGACTGGACAAACCGAAGGCACTATTCAGTATATCCATCTTAGGCACTGTTATCTAAGATTTATACAACAGCCCTTGCACTTTACTCTGTCTTCAATAATCTTTGGCATATATGATTTGCAACGCTTATGCCAATACGGAGTGGTTCTTCGGATAATAATCCAACTGGTCACTCCATATTAACAACGTTAAAATGGTCAAAACTTCGATAGTCTATGATTTAACCATCAAAGAAAAATAGGTGTGCGAACAACGAAATTATTTCCAAATGGAAATTCTATCAATCAATCATCAATCATATATATATATATATATATCCTTATTTTCTATGTCTAGAAAATATATGTTAACGCTGGAAAACATTTCCATAACTTATTTATGTATCACTATTCTTCTACAACTATCAGTCTCTAACTATAAACTAACAAGAGAACAACTTCCGAATTATAAACCCCGAAGGCCGAAACCAACATCAGATCGATACTCAGGAAACCATTCAACTTATTAATCTCTAGTCAGTTTCCAATTTCTGTTTAACTCCATTTGATTAACTATATTTCGAATACTAATGTTCGATGAACTCTATTTCGAATAACTTTATATTCAATTAACTCTAATCGATTAATTCTAACTCGATTAATTCCTTTATATAATCCATTAAGTATCAAAAACTTAAATCTTATTTAAAGTTCCCTTTTATAACTCTATTTAATTCGTAAATAAATAATTCCCTTTATAACCTTTATTTGTAAATGTTTTACAAATATTTCTCTTCCTATATTTGTCTATTTATTTTCTAAATAAATAATCCTCTTATACTTCTATTTATTTTCTAAATAAATATTCCATTTTAATCCTATTTATTTTCTAAATAAATATTCCATTTTAATCCTATTTATTTTCTGATTAAATTTTCCTTTGATTTAATCATGTTTATCTTCCAAAGTAAATAATCCCTTTATAATATCTAATTTATTTACCTAATAAATAATCCATTTAATGTCTTATTTGTTTATCTTAAAAAAATAATTCACTTTATAAGTATTCTATTTATAAATATCTTTTTTATAAATATTTCCTATTTATAAATATTCCTGTTTATAAAATCTTCTTTGATTTTATAAATAATTTCCTTTTATAAAATCCTTTGATTTTATAAATATTTTATTTTCAAATATCACTTTGAAAATTCCCTTATCAACATTCCGGTACGTTATGGTATTTAACACATCAAATCACGATGACCAATATCGTCAAACATATAAAATCAACCACAGATTATAAACTACATCATATATCACAATATATGAAAAGCAATAAAATAACTGTTGAGGAACCCAGTTGGATTCCTCCAACATGTTTCCCTGCATCCACAGATGTTACACAATAAAATCAACCTCACTTTCAGTTCCATATGATATATTTTGTTAAATAGAATCAATATAGAAATTCAACTAACTGACTAGCTGTTCAATCAAACAGTCAAAACACAGTCAGTCAACCAATTATTTAACAGTTCTAAAAATACTAAATGAAATATAAACTGTTCAGAGTTAGTGAGATTTACTCACATTGGACGATCACCGTTAATAACGATAACCATCGCTCGATTTGATTCAGACGGACAATTTATTTTGCGATAAATTGTAACGAGCCTCATTTCACTCCCAGTCAGTTCCACGGTGTAGTTACCGTCCATACGGTCCCAATGTGACCAGTTTCATTGAATTTCGATATCTTATGATATAATTATCATCTTTACAACATATTATACACATTAAATTTAACCAAATTATATCTAGGCCTCACCCAATTGCTTCACCAGCCCATTAACCCAAACAACCCGCGTCCACATCCTTTCTTCTTCCTTGATACTTGCGGTACCCAACAGGACACGACATTATCCAATTTCCACTCCACTCCACCATAACTTGAACCATACTCACCAAAAGCCTTCTCTTCACATTCTATTTGATAACAACCTCCTAGTGTAAGACTCGACACGATCAACTGAAATCCGTTAGAAAACCCACCGTGCAGACATCGAACTTTACCATCACCGAAACCCTCAAAACTCCCACAAACGAAGCCTCAGGCCATCCCAATTCCAACGCCATACTTGAAATTCCCAAATCCCCACTGAATCGACAAGGAACGGCAACCCTAGGTTTATTGTAAGTTTTCCAGTTCGAAGAAAGGTCCGTTGAATTCATCAAAAGCTATATCAGATCGAAGTACATGCTGAAAGGAATTCGAATATACAAACATTCTGATTTATAGCATTTCATTTATATATTCCTTGATTTTCTAAAGTATCTGATTTTCTGCTGAAAGAAGAAAGAAGAGAACGACGGAATTTGTTGACTGAAGGAAGAACAAGTGAAGGGTTAATGTGAATTAAGGATATTATATAGTAAGGGTTAAGGAATATACTCAAAATATTCTAACGTTATCTGTATTCTTCTTCTAAAAATCCGCATGATCACACACGATATCCAAAAATCATGAAAATGGACATGTAGTATCAGTTCGACATTACGGTCCCAACGAAACTGGTTTCGTCGAATTTCGACTTCGTTCGCTCACACAACGTATCTTTAAAGGTCAAAATATGGACTGTATTTCACATTAAAATCCCATACGGCCACATACTTACTCTAAAAATCACGGAAATTGAAATCTAGGAATAATTTAATATTGCGGATCTAACAAAATTAGTTTCGTCGAATTTCGACTTCGTTTGCAAAAGTGGCTATTTTTAAAGCTCTAAATAGCCTATTTAAATATATAAATATATTTAAATATAATTAAATTTAATATTAAAAATTTAAATATTATCATCTATATTCACATTGGAATACCATACAGCTCAGAAAAATCCTATATGAGTTTCTAACTTGATATTTCTAATGTTAACATGCTTTTGTTTTAAAGATGAACATTTTCTAGTGATTCATTTATTTCATTAAAAACAAAGTTTTTAATGTAAACATGTTATTTTAAAACATGCATGTTCTTCTAATTTCTAATATAACATTAAAAAAATATTTTCCTTATAACATGTTTTTATTTTAAAACATGTTTATTTTTCTAATTCTTATCATTGCATTAAAAAGTAACTTTTTAAGGTAAACATGTTCTTATATCTTAAACATGAATATTTGTCTAATTCTTATCATCACTTTAAAAAGTAAATTTTTAATATAAACATGTTTTCATTTGTAAACATGAATCTTTTCTATATTTATATTATTACATTAAAAAGTGAGTTTTAATGTAAAATATGCTTTACTTTAAAACATGTACATTTTCTATGTTCTAACATTGCATTATAAATGTGAACTCTTTTAATGTAATCATATTCTTATTTTAAAAACATGAACAATTTTATTTTTGTATTAATTCCATAAAATGATAGAAATTTATATTTCATTTTTGTAGAAAGTTCTGATTCGATCAAAATGGCAAAAGTAATATTTCATTCTGGTGAATCTTCTTGTTCAACACAATGGTAAATTTGATACCTCATTTTTGTTGAAAACTCTAGTTCAACAAATGACAAGAATGTATATTTTATTTTTGTTAAAAACACTAGTTCAACAAATGACAAGAATGTATATTTTATTTTTGTTGAAAACTCTAGTTCAACAAATGACAAGAAGGTATATATTATTTTTGTTGAAACTCTAGTTCAACAAATGACAAGAAGGTATACTTTGGTTTAATCTTTTTTAATGACCAAAAATGTATATTTTGGTTAAATCCTTTTTAATGACCAAAAATGTATATTTTGGTTAAATATTTTTTAATGACCAAAAAATGTATATTTTGGTTAAATCCCTTTTTAATGACCAAAAATGTATATTTTGGTTTCATTCTTTTTAAATGACAAAAATGAATATTTTTGGTTTCATTCTTTTTAAATGACAAAAATGAATATTTTGGTTTCATTCTTTTTAAATGTCCAAAATGAATGTTTTGGTTTTATTCTTTTTAAATGACAAAAATGAATATTTTTCTACTCCTTGAATCTAATTTTCTGATTAACATAAATGTTAATTACAACAATTTGATAAACAAATGATAATATTGTTTGAATCTAATTTTCTAATTAACATAAATGTTAATTACCACAATCTAATAAACAAATGATAATATTGTTTGAGTCTAATTTTCTAGTTAACATAAATGTTAATTACCACAATCTAATAAACAAATGATAATATTGTTTGAATATAATTTTCTAATTAACATAAATGTTAATTACAACATCTAACAACAAATGATAATTTTGTTAGATTCTAATTTTATAGTTAACATAACTGTTAATTTCAACATCTGCAGAACACACCCATCATAAATCAAATCATGTATGATACAAATGGAACTTAGCAGCGTATAATTTAAAAACACAAATTCTAGAACAAATCACGTATCATGATTCAAAATTTTTAATTATATATATAATATAAAGAAATAGAATTTCTCACATTGGGTTTTGAATTATTCAAAATTCTAGATTGCTCTGTTTCAGATCTGGTCTTTTCCATGTTGTAGATCTCGTTTTTCTGATTCCAACGCAACTGAAATTTCTGAATTTCGATTTCAAACGAACTAATTATGTCAATTTTTCTATTAATTACACTTTGAAATAATTTGAATAATAATTAAATAAATTTTTACTTTTTAAATCCACTGTTCCTCTTCGTTGTTTACTCCCTGAACCCATGAACCCATCATCGACCTCACAACTACCACGTTGCCCCTCCTATAGCCCACCTGAAGTCAATCCAAAACCGCCGTGAAGTTTGCCATTCAGGCCTCCATTGGCGCCGCCAAGGCCAATCAACTCGCAGCCCTCCTCCTCCTGAAATTCGTGACCAACCGCCACCCCTTTAAGGCCCTAAATCGAGCTCCAATCTCAACTAAAACAGATCATGACCGTATGAAAATGAAGATCCAACAAATCTCTTCCAATTTAGTTCAGAATTCCCATTTTAATTCCCTACGGTTTTGGAGAAATTTTCGTTTTTAATTTGATTAATATCGTCCATTGAAAGTTTAGGGGCGTGACGCGACCCGAACTTCCCCATGAAGGAAATCCCGGATTGAGTTGAGAACAAGCCACATCGGGACACAAAAAAAGAACATTTCATTGCTTATTACAACAATTTACATCAGAATACAAGAATTTAACAGAGTATGAATAAATATTACACATCAGAGATTAAAATACATTACATAGCAGTGGAAAATAAAACAAAACACAACTGAAAGAGATAAACAGATACAGAGATTTTCGAATATCATTCCATCTGTAAACCAGGATTCTGTGAATATAAATCTGCAAAAATAAAACTACTAGCTGCCCATATGGAAATAGGGGCACCCAGAGTTTAGGTTAAAACAATAAACTCCGGGTCAGTCATGTGACTAGTGCGAGAACTAAAACAATTATTTAAAACTTTACTTTAAAAGAGAGTATTTCAAGGGACCACACCGTATAACACAGAACGGGTTTCCTCCCAAGAATACCAGTGCATCGAATAAACATCGCAATGCTTTTGGAAAAATGAAGCTATTATAAGACTCAGGTCCCATCACACAATGCAACGCAAGCCGGAGGTTAGAGTTTCATCTTATAATAGCCAAACATGCTTGGTACGTTTAAAAAAAATCATTTTGATACTATTATAGTGGAAAGTGTATGAAAACAACTTCAAATATAAATTTATCAATCATAGGCTACATGGGTACCATATATCATGTCGCCATACTAGGCTCTACAATCAAAACCGAAATGTCTCGTATTGGAAATTAGATTTCCGTCATGAGTCGAGGCAAGGGATATACTCCTCGTCGGCTTCGAGACACTCTAGAAAATGCCTCAGGATTCCCCGTAGAGAACCCTTGGAATCGGCTGGGCCGGTCCACAATAACGTTAGTGGATTGGCAATTCCTGAACACACGTTTCTCGGTCCTATCGGACCTATCCATCAGCTCCAAAGAGACGGATATATCCGAGGGGCCTCACATTCCAACATCCACAAAGGTATAATAATCAACAATGTCAGGGCTAGTAAAACGCTGACACCACCCATAGCTAGAAAGAAACGTCGTGTTCTCTCAACGGTCCTTATCCCATTTTTAACTCATACCGATGTATGAGGCTCGCGAATTAACGCAATACACAAAGCTACTGGTATTAAAGTCGTGTTTTGATCATCAACCACAAGACTCTGCTTTTCAACAAAAGCCTTGATCACTGCATCTCAACATGCCACACAGGCAATTCATGCCATGCGACTGATATCTATCGATATATAACCTCTGAGCTCGTACGTCTCAGAGAAGGGCGTTATGCAAGAGAATAAATTCTCCGCCACCAAACAGATATATATTTAATGGAAATCAATCAGCACAGAATAAAATCCAATGTTAGGCACACAATCCATTTATAAGTTCGTTCTGGGTCTGAACGAAACCGGAGGCACCTTATTCCTTGTCCCGTATGGCTGATACAGGAGAGAGATCCTCACGTATCCGTCGATCTCTCAGTACGTCTGGACGATTACCACTTTTTACCTTGTCTTAGGTGTACAGCCCGATCAAGACATCAGTAATCATCCAAACGATGTGAAGACCTCCGGTCTTCAACCACCGTCTTCATTGTCGACTTATCGTCGAATCAGTTATACAGAATGGGTATAAACCCGGCCTTTCCGAATAACTCGCGTATATTGTGAACAAGTGCTATAAAAATGCAACATACGCCTCATTCCAATTCTGAATATTCTTTTATCCAAATATTCATATACCTAGGGATTTGTTTCCATTAATTTTATCAAAGATAAATTCTTTTAAATTTATTCTTTAATCTTCCTTTGGATATCATTTCAAACCATATTACGGCTTTCCAAACTAGTCGGAATTAGCGCACCTTACCGAAGTAATCATTTGTTTAATTTCCCAATCCCAACCTATTCATCGCATGGAGTAAAACTAGTAATACTCCATAACTAACACCACGGTGTTATCGGTAAATTTAATTACCATTTCCTGTTCAAATCTAATTAAAGATTTAACTATCGCTTGGAGCAAAACTGGTGACACTCCGCTCTCGATCATTTCCCAAATTTGATAATTTAAATATTCAATTCACATTTCAATCTAATTAAAGATTCATTAAAACTCCACTTAGTTTTAATCTTCCCAAAAATAAATATTAATGATTATTTAACTTTGGAAACACAAACATGTCGCATCGACAATCTACACCGTACTGTTGATTCCTGCAGATATGTAACCTCTAAGCTCGTAAGTCTCAGAGAAGCGTGTTAAGCAAGTGAATAAATTCTCCGCCACCAAACAGATATATATTTAGCAGAGATCAACCATGCAGTTCGAAATACAATGTTGGACATATAATCATGTCTTGTACTGGGTTAAAGAACTTATGTCATTTAAAACATGGTTCAATATAAACCAAAATCACATTCCATTAATCATGGAATCGTTACAAAAAAACAAATCAATATATAATCGATATCAATTTCCGTATCCGACTAATAATATAAATGGAATAACGGCAAAGCCTTTTAAATTCCATATGTTTTAACAGTCTTCCATTCCAATTCCAATTCCAATTCCATTCCAATTCCGTATCCGACTAATATTCTGAAGATAATTTCGATTCAAATCCATTCCAATTCATATATTGGAAATTCTGGTTATTTTTAAAACCATTTCAAATCCAATTTATTTATTTAAAAATATTGGATTTATAATTCTAGTTTATAACTAGTTCATTTCGATAAAAATACATTCTTATCTTTTCAAATATGGAATTTTTCATCCTAATTCTTTCCAAATCATTTCTTATGATTTTACACAAATTATTGATATTTCTAATAATTTTATCAAGGCCCGTACAGTCGATTTCCATAAACGGTCGTCGAACTGCGCTTACAGTGACCCTCTCCAAATTTGATTTGGACATAATTCCAAATCCAACCATTAGATTTCAAATCTCTCATATTCGTTAGAAAGCTCTTTTCGATACGAACCCAATGGTTCCAGTTTTAGGAGAATCCGACAGTTGGATCTCCCGTGATGTCCGTTCGAAAACAATGGTCGAAATTCGCGAACTACCATGGCGCGGTGAGTTCTATTCAGGCCATTATATAATATATATATATATATATATATATATATATGTTTCGTCGATTTCCATTCAAAATGTATTTTATAAATAGTTTTAACTTCGTTTTAAAAACGATTTCAACTTCATATTCAATTTCAAATCAAAATTGGATATTCCATATCATCGATATATAAATGACAGTATTTCCAAAACATTATATTTTGAAATCAATTCCTTTTCGATATTCATTATAAAAATGAATAAAATCGATATAAATATCATTCACGTCAAAATGGCGTTAATCAAATCAACACGGCTTTATATATTTAAATATATTCGTGCCCGACCCAAATCAGACATCAAATTTTGATCTTTTACTAAATATTATTTTAAAATATTCATTATTTTAAAATATTCGTTATTTTAAAATATTCATTCTTTTTGAACTGGAATCAGACACGGTCAATTACCATATAATGTTATTTATATGGATTTCTTACAGACATGCGTACAACAACAATCAAACACAGTCAACCAACATCCAGAGTGCATTCTACACTGCATAACCATTAAATATAAATATTCAATGCTTACACAGCTTGTCAACCAATCGATTGACATACAACTAAATATTGGGATTAGTGTATGTCCAATATCATCCCAGTACCCATGTGGGGTTTTCAAACAACAAACACAGATTTATTTGTGCAGTTGGGCGATGTGTAAAATATATCGTCCCAATCATTATCCATCAAATGTGTGTACATAAACAAATTGTCTAATTTTTAAATGAATATTTATTGTATTCATATGCACATTAAAGATTATATTTTTAACTACAAAATATTTTATTTCAACACATGAATATTTTATACAGTCCATTTCACATCACAAACAATTTTCACAACACAATCAATCAAACAAACACGTCGTCCATGGTCTGTGGACGACGGGTGTCGGGTGCTGCTAAGCACCGTCTGCATCCTAGTATATATTTAAACTAGAGAATAAAATTAAACGAGAAGTTCTCACCTTTGGGATCCACTCCTCCATTCTTTCTTTCTAAACTGTTCGAATTTAATTCGTTTCCAATCGGTCCCATCGCACTATCTGTTTCACATGATTTTTATATTAAAAATCACATTTTTAACATCGCTACCATAATTTAAAATCACATTTTTATATTCACACCATTCGTATAAAAAACATATTTTTACACTGCTACTTCATATATAAAAATCCAATTTTTATAGCGTTCTTTATATAATAAAATTATATTTTTAATGCGCCATTCAAACAAATAAAAATCACATTTTTATTCTTATATTCAAATAATAAAAATCATATTTTTATCTCTTCGCTATATATATAAAAATCAAATTTTTAATTCGCTACATATATAAAAATCGTATTTTTATATAGATACTTCATATAAAAACAATTTTTATACCGCTACTTTCAAAATGAAAATCTAATTTTTTTTTTCTATAATGAAAAAAATCAAATATTTTTGGTTGTTAAAAATCATACCTTTTTGTTATTCATATAAAAAAATCAAATCTTTATTCTATGTCATTCCTATAAAAATTATATTTTTATAATAATGTTCTTTATTTAAAAATCTTACCTTTTATATTTATAAAAATCTTACCTTTTATATTTATAAAAATCTTACCTTTTATATTTATGAAAAAAAGAAAATCTAATCTTCACATAGTCTTGTTAAAAAAACTAAAAATAACATAAATTAAAATAAATAAATAAATAAGTAAAAAGCTTACAATGGTGCAAGGGGGAGGGGGTTTTCCGATCGTAGGAGGGTGGAAGGGGGTGCGCCGGCCGTAGAGTGGCCGGAGCCGGCAGATTTCCAGGTGGTGGCGGCTTTCGTTGCGGGTTAGGGCTCTTGGCGGCTTCCGTCTGGTGAAGGGGCGGAGCGCGAAACGGAGGAGGGGATGGAAGCGAGAGGGGGTCGAGGGTGGAGAGCGCCTGAGGCGGCGGCGCCTCCATCGGCGGCCTGTGGCGTGGGCGGCATCTGAACGGGGGGGGGGGGGGGGGACGAGAAGAAAAAGGAGTCGGGTTTTTTCAATTTGGGGACAAGCGGGTTTTGACTGATTTAGGTTTAGAGATGGGGGTTATTATATATATGTATATAATTTTAATTTATTCCCAAAAAGTCAACTTTTTATTTCGACCTCCAAACCGGCCCCACCGACTGTCGTTCCCAGCTAATTATCCACATTCCGAACACAATGAGATATGTATCGTAAGCAAGTTCGGCTGTTTCGATCAGTTTTCATTGAAATTAAAATATAAATCTATATATTGAATTTTTAACGTACATTTCAACTTACTGGGGCCACATATGGACTCCAAAAATTTCTGAAAAATAAATATGGCTATGTTTTGACGATACGGTCCTAACAAAACTAATTTCATCAAATTTGGAGACCGTTTGAAAAATTGTCATTTTCTGGTCGATCCAAATTGACCAAAACTGTCAAAACACATTTTCCTACGCCACACTTACATATTAATCCCAAAAAATATGAATTTTGGAATCTAGCAATAACTTAACATCCCGGATCCAACAAAAGTTGTTTCGTTGAAAACGGTGGTCGTTTGCAAAATTTCCATTTTTAAGGGCTATATTTTTCATAGCGACTATTCTGAATTATCAATTGGACATAACTTTTTATCCCCGCTATGAAATTTAAATTTTTCAAATTCATTGGAAAGATATTTTCAAATAGATTCTAATATTTTTGGTTTCACTAAAATCCGGTTTATTTTGAATCCTGTACATTCATTTGAAATTTGAAATCGAATTTTCAAACTACCGCGCCATTTTCAATTCCTTTTATATTTAAAATAAATATTTATATTCTAATGACGATTCAAATAAATTTATACATTCTAATTCTATTCAAATTAAATTTCTTGTCGTTAGTATTTAACATAAATCATTTTAAATACTCAAAATTATCAAAATTGCCAAAATAAAAATTTTAAATTGGTTCAGATTTTCCGGGTTGTTACAATCTCCCCCACTTAAAATCTTTTCGTCCTCGAAAAGGAAGGAAGTTGAAAGTTGTTTTACTAATCAATTCAACTTTTAGTTTGGCTTTCATTCTTCAACTTTTCAGTTTCTAAGAATTTCTAATTTTTCAAAAATTTGGCTAACACCCTAAATTTTCGAAAAATTTCGCCATAACCTCCTTTGTATGGGAGCACCGGGAAAATCCCCAAACCGCCACACAGGAACTCTCATCTCAAAAAGAAAAAGAAAACGCCAAGCGGCTAGCCAATCAGCTCATAAAATCATCCAAACCTAATAAATTAGTAAACATGTACCTATTTGTCGGGCCTACAATTTTATTCCTCTGCTCTAGCCTTCTTGTTATGACCTGTTCAATGTATATACATGTATATGCATGCAATCTCAAACAATTTTCAATACAGTTCAATATTTGGTTCAGTGTGGCCCAAATTTACCTTTCTTTCACATGTTGATTTAAATAAATAATCACACAACACAATAATCAATCAATTAGTTGATTAGCTTTCCAAATTCATAACTTTGATACATAGTCCAAAAATCAGATTTTTGATGCCAAATCACAACAGTAAGCCATATCTAGCTTTGGTTCTCACACCAGTCAATTGGAATTTCTTAATCCCACTTTCGAAACTCAAAGACAATTACTGATGATGAAACAAAATTTGTTTTTATTTTATTTTAAAAACACTACTCTTCACACTCGTTCTAAGATACTACCGATCCCATCTCTAACGAGTCATTCCCATTGGATATTGCTAATCCAATCTCTGATGAATTCTTTCGTTTGGTTCTAATGTGTCTTGTTCTCGAGCTCTGTAAACCAAAGCTCTGATACCAGATGAAGCGACCCGAACTTCCCCGTAAAGGAAAGCCTGGATTGAGTTGAGAATAAGCCACATCGGGGCACAAACAAAAGAACATTTCATTGCTTATTACAACAGTTTACATCAGAATACAAGAATTTAACAGAGTATGAAAAAATATTACACATCAGAGATTAAAATACATTACATAGCAGCGGAAAATAATACAAAACACCATTGAAAGAGATAAACGGATACAGAGCTTTCCGAATATCATTCCAGTTGTAAACCAGGCTTCGGTGAACATAAATCTGCAAAACCAAAACTACTAGCTGCCCATGTGGAAATAGGGGCACCCAGAGTTTAGGTTAAAACAATAAACTCCAGGTCAGTCATGTAACTGGTGTGAGAACTAAAACAGTTATTTAAAACTTTACTTAAAGGAGAGTATTTCAAGGGACCATGCTGTATAACACGGAACGGGTTTCCTCTCAAGAATACCAGTGCATAGAATAAACAACGCAATGCTTTTTGGAAAAATGAAGCTATTATAAGACTCAGATCCCATCACACAATGCAACGCAAGCCGAAGGATAGAATTTTATATTATAATAGCCAAACATGCTTGGTACGTTTAAAACAAATCATTTTGATACTATTATAGTGGAAAGTGTATGAAAACAACTTCAAATATAAATTTATCAATCATAGGCGGCATGGTTACCATATATCATGTCGCCATACTAGGCTCTACAATCAAAACCGAAATGCCACGTATTGGAAATTGAATTTCCGTCATGAGTCGAGGCAAGGGATATACTCCTCGCCGGCTTCGAGACACTCTAGCAAATGCCTCAGGATTCCCCATATAGAACCGTTGGAATCGGCTGGTCAGTCCACACTTACGTTAGTGGATTGGCAATTCCTGAACACAAGTTTCCCGGTCCTATCGGACCTATCCATCGGTTCCGAAGAGACCGATATATCCAAGGTGCCTCGCATTCCAACATCCACAAAGTTATAATAATCGACAATGTCAGGGCTAGTAAAACGCTGACACCACCCATAGCTAGAAAGAAACGTCGTGTTCTCCCAACGGTCCTTATCCCGTTTTTAACTCATACCGAGGTGTGAGGCTCGCGAATTAATGCAATACACAAAGCTACACTATATTAAATTCGTGCTTTGATCATCAACCACAAGACTCTGCTTTTCAACAAAAGCCTTGATCCCTGCAGCTCAGCATGCTACACAGGCAATTCATGCCATGCAACTGATATCTATCGATATATGACCTCTGAGCTCGTATGTCTCAGAGAAGGGTGTTAAGCAAGAGAATAAATTCTCCATCGCCAAACAGATATATATATTTAATAGAAATCAATCAGCACAGAATAAAATCCAATGTCAGGTACACAAGCCATTTACAATTTTGTTCTGGGTCTGAACGAAACCGGAGGCACCTTATTCCTCGTCCCGTATGTCCGATACAGGAGAGAGGTCCTCGCGTATCTGTCGATCTCCCAGTACGTCTGGACGATCACCACTTATTACCTCGTCTTGGGTGTACCGCCCAATCAAGACATCAGTAATCATCCAAACGATGTGAAGACCTCCGGTCTTCAACCACCGTCTTCATCGTCGACTTATCGTCGAATCAGTTATTAAAAATGGGTATAAACCCGGCCTTTCCGAATAACTCGCGTATATTATAAGTAAGTGCTATAAAAAAAAACATACGCCTCATTCCAATTCTGAATATTCTTTTATCCAAATTTAGGGATTTGTTCCCATTAATTTTATTAAAGATAAATTCTTTTAAATTTATTCTTTAATCTTCCTTTGGATATCATTTCAAACCATATTACGGTTTTCCAAACTAGTCGGAATTAGCGCACCTTACCAAAGTAATCATTTGTTTAATTTCCCAATCCTAACCTATTCATCCTATGGAGAAAAACTGGTATTACCCCATAACTAGCACCACGGTGTTATCGGTAAATTTAATTACCATTTCCCGTTCAAATATAATTAAATATTTAACTATCGCTTGGAGCAAAACTAGTGATACTCCACTCTCGATCATTTCCCAAATTTGATAATTTAAATTATCAATTCACATTTCAATCTAATTAAAGATTCATTAAAACTCCACTTAGTTTTATTCTTCCCAAAAATCAGTATTAATGATTATTTAACTTTGGAAACACAAACAGTCGCATCGACAATCTACACCGTACTATTGATTCCTGCCGATATATAACCTCTAAGCTCGTACGTCTCAGAGAAGGGTGTTAAGGAAAAGAATAAATTCTCCGCCACCAAACAGATATATATTTAGAAGAGATCAACCATACAGATCGAAATACAATGACAGACATGAAATCCTGCCTTTAAATGGGTTAAAGAACTAATGTCATTTAAACACAATTTACGATAAACCCAAATCACATTCCATTAATTATGGAATCTTCACAGAAAAACAAATCAATATATAATCAATATCAATTTCCGTATCCGACTAATAATATAAATGGAATATCGGCAAACCCTTTTAAATTCCATATGTATTAACAATCTTCCTCCATAGAAGTTCACTTCGATTATTATCAATCGAATTCCATTCAATTCGAATTTAATATATTAAAATGGACAACTTTACATTGGAAAATTCCCGTTAAACCTTAATAAAAAGATTTATAAACTCCAAATCACACTTCACTGTAAATGGGGTTAAAGAACGAATGTCGTTAAAAACACAGTTCACAATAAACCCAATCCATATTCTATTTTCAGTTCCATTTAATGTTAATTAATTTGAAACACTAATAATCTTAATTAAAAGATTTATTCTTTACACACGGGGTTCAAAAACAGTGTTGTTTAAGACACCATTCACGACAAACCCAAAATCATATTCCATTGTTAATCAGACTAAAGAACAAGTGTAATTTAAAACACCGTTCACGATAAACCCACTAACCAATTTGATATTAAATACAAGGCCATGAATAGAAATTATATCGGCTTATATTCAATATCAAATTCTGAAATCAACAAATATCGTATTGGAATAACGATATATATATCTTCCGAATTCCTCCACAATAGCTGTATAATCACGGAATCCAATATCGAAATAGCGATATTCTGAAGATAATTTCGATTCAAATCCATTTCAATTCATATATTGGAAATTCTAGTTATTTCAAGTCCAATTTATTTATTTAAAAATATTGGATTTATAATTCTAGTTTATAACTAGTTCATTTCAATAAAAATATATTTTTATCTTTTCAAATATGGAATTTTTCATCCCGGTTATTTCCAAATCATTTCTTATGATTTTACACAAATTGTTGATATTTTTAATAATTTTATCAAGGCCCGTACAGTCGATTTCCATAAACGGTCGTCGAACTGCACTTACAGCGACCTTTTCCAAATTTGATTTGGACATAATTCCAAATCCAACCATTAGATTTCAAATCTCTCATATTCGTTAGAAAGCACTTTTCGATACGAACCCAATGGTTCCGATTTTAGGAGAATCCGACAGTTGGATCTCCCGTAATGTCCGTTCGAAGTCAATGGTCGAAATTCGCGAACTGTCGCGACGCGGTGAGTTCTATTCAGGCCATTATATATATATATATATAATATATATATATTATATATATATATTATATATATTTCATCGATTTCCATTTAAAACGTATTTTGTAAATTGTTTTAACTTCGTTTTAAAAACGATTTCAACTTCATATTCAATTTCAAATCAAAATTGAATATTCCATATCATCGATATATAAATGATAGTATTTGCAGAACATTATATTTTGAAATCAATTCCTTTTCGATAATCATTATAAAAATGAATAAAATCGATATAAATATCATTCATGCCAAAATGGCGTTAATCTAATCAACATGGCTTTATATATTTAAATATATTCGTGTCTATCCCAAATCGGACATCAAAATCAAATTTTGATCTTTTACTGAATATTATTTTAAAATATTCATTCTTTCTGAACTGGAATCAGACACGGTCAATCACCATATAATGTTATTTATATGGATTTCATGCACACATGTATACAACAACAATCAAACACAGTCAACCATCATCCAGAGTGCATTCTACACTGCATAAGTATTAAATATAAATATTCAACGCTTACACAGCTTGTCAACCAATCGATTGACATACAACTAAATATTGGGATTAGTGTATGTCCGATATCATCCCAATACCTATGTGGGGTTTTCAAACAACAAACATAGATTTATTTGTGCAGTTGGGCGTTGTGTAAAATATATCGTCCCAATCAATATCCGTCAAATGTGTGTACATAAACAAATCGTCCGATTTGTAAATGAATATTTATTTTATCCATATGCACATTAAAAATTATATATTTAACTACAAAATATTTTATTTCAACACATGAATATTTTATACAGTCCATTTCACATCAGAAATAATTTTCACAACACAATCAGTAAAACAAACAAGTCGTCCATGGTCTGTGGACGACGGGTGTCGGGTGCTGGTAAGCACCATCTGCATCCTAGTATATCTTTTAACTAGAGAATAAAATTAAAGTGAGAAGTTCTCACCTTTGGGATCCATTCCTCCATTCTTTCTTTTTGAACTGTTCGAATTTGATTCGTTTCCAATCGGTCATATCGCACTATCTGTTTCACATGATTTTTATATTAAAAATCATATTTTTAATGTCGCTACCATAATTTAAAAATCACATTTTTATATTCACACCCTTCGTATAAAAATCATATTTTTATACTACTATTTATATATAAAAATCCAATTTTTATATCGTTCTTCATGTAATAAAATTATATTTTTAACGCGTCATTCATACAAATAAAAATCGTATTTTTATTATTCTATTCAAATAATAAAAATCATATTTTTATCTCTTCGCTATATATATAAAAATCAGATTTTTAATTTGCTACATATATAAAAATTGTATTTTTATATTGATACTTCGTATAAAAACAATTTTTATACCGCTACTTTCAAAATGAAAATCAATTTTTTTTCTACAATGAAAAAAATCAAATCTTTTTTGTTGTTAAAAATCATACCCTTTTGTTATTCATATAAAAAATCAAATCTTTATTCTATGGCATTCCTATAAAAATTATATTTTTATAATAATGTTCTTTATATAAAAATCTTACCTTTTATATTTCTAAAAATCTTACGTTTTATATTTATAAAAATCTTACCTTTTATATTTATAAAAAAAAATCTATTCTTCACATAGTCTTGTTAAAAAAACTAAAAAAACATAAATTAAAATAAATAAATAAGTTAAAAGCTTACAATGGTGCAAGGGGGAGGGGGTTTTCCAATCGTCGGAGGGTGGAAGGGGGTGCGACGGTCGTAGAGTGGCCGAAGTCGGCGGATTTCCACAACCTAGGCAACTGAACACCTACATCTACCGTAGTTGCCATTGGAGCGGGTACCCTTCGCATGAATGCCTCCATTAAGGTTTCAAACATGGTTGGGTAGTCTAGTGCACCGCCATTTCCCCCTCCAGGCGCAGCCTCCTTCCTAGCAGTATGTCTTGAAGTACGTCGACTCAATCTAAATCTGCAAATTCGAATAATTAGCCACTTTCAAGAAAAAATGCTAATGGAGCACAAATGCTACTATACTATATAGTATCTGTTAGCCTACTTTGTGAACTAGGCAACACAAAGTCGAGATGTCAAGTGTTGGAGAACATTTCTTCTTAGAAAGTATCAGGTCGGATCAGAGAGCTACTACCCAATCGGATCGGAGGGCTACTACGCAATCGGGTCGGAGGGCTACTACCAGTTCGGGACGGAGCAGAGCAAAATGGACAAGGACTCAGGTTCAACTCAGGTCGAGTCGGATCGGATGCCCCGATCCGAACCCCTTCTATTCATTCTTCCGAACCGAACCCAACATATCATATCACTTCATCCCACGACCTCCTGGATGTTCGGAGTAGTTATGACCATTTCCTGCCCATGATGTCCACTAACCTGTTGTGCTGTCATCATCAGACTCCATCTGAACACGATTGTGGCGGGATTGATGCCACGTGGATCCGAACCGATCCCACTCCAGGGGGATTTTCCACCTATAAATACCCCGTCAAGAGACATTTGAAAGGATCTTTTTCGAGCATTCTGAGAGTTCAAACACCTTTGAGGACCGAACCTCAGCATTCCCAAACAATCCAAATCGTCATTCAAAATATTTTTTGAGATAATTGAGTGAATGTACGTGAAAAGTGAGTGAAATTGTGTGAATATCTCATTGTATTTACATCTATATCATCGAGGAAAGTGATTATAAAGTGGACGTAGGCTTTTCGACGCCGAACCACTATAAATTCTGTGTCTCCATTTTATTTTTGATCTTATTTTATTTCGATTTTACTAAATTCGGGTGTTAGAACCACTTTTTGGTCTAACATTTTGGTGCTTTCACTGAGAACCATTTGAATTCTCTATTTTTCTGGATTATCATTCTACTTTTTGGACCGTTGAGTTCAAAGAAGTTAATCCTCAAGTTTCGACGCTTTTGAATATTTGTTGGTTGATTTTTGAAGAACTATGACCAAAGGAAAAGGCAAGGAAGTTCAAACCAGTCGAGGGAACGGAGTTGGTGAAAATCAGCAAAACCCGGTTGTGACAAGGTCTCGTGGGCAGAGCTCGGCAGCGGATCGGACAGGTTCAGGAAATCCGAACCGAACTCAAGGAGAGAGCTCTGATCCGATCCGTGCAGGAGAATTTGAAGAAGTGCATTCCCCTAACCCTAACCGATCCGAACAGGTTGCTCTCCTCCGATCCGAACAAGTTTCCCAGCTCCGACCCAAACAAATTGCTCAGCTCCGATCCGACCCGTCACTAGGTGATGCTGGAACCTCTACTCGAGCTCCTCCAAATGCTCTGACTCCAGCCACCAGGATCAATGATCAGATCAATCCATCTGCGCCTATTACCCAAGGAGATTTTTCGCGCCTTCTTGACATGCTTGAGAGCACTAGGGAGGCTATGAAAATCCACGAGCGCATCAATCTCATGATGCAAGAGAATATGAGAATCATGAGCAGGGAAATCAGCGAGCTCCGCAGACAAAGAACTCTATCCCCGGTTCATCACACTGAAATAGATCAATCTTCTTCTTCTGAGGAAGAACGGCCCCGTGAAAGAAGGCCGCTTGAACGACCTCAGAATTTGGAGCAAATGACGTTTGGATCTTTTGGGTCCCGCGAGGACGCTGCACAAGTACTAGGACCCAATGATCGAAGCTTGAGAGAGCCTATGCTATTACCAATGCGGGGATCCCACGTATTGCCTAGAGACCCTAACCTTACCAATCCCACTCAGGGACAAATGCTCCAGCCCCTTCCTCCCGAGATCGACCGGGAACGTAGGGAACAAAGCAGAGCAGAAGCGGCTAGAAGAAGGAGGGCGTCCCCTGATCAGGAGCCCAGAGGAAACCCGAACATCAGAAGGAGGGTGTCCCCTGATCAGGAGCCCAGAGGAAACCCGAACATCGGAGCCAGGGAGCCTGAACGGCCTTTGACTAATGCTGACGTATGGACTATGGTATGCCAGATCATGTCTGGGAGTCGGAACTACACTAATGAAGATTATGGCATTGACCGAAGCCATACTCCCTTTACTGATGACATCCTAAACTTTCAGTTCCCCCGACGTTTTAACCAGCCGCAGATGGACAAGTACAACGGGAAGACCGACCCGGGACAACATTTGATGCGATATGCATGGCTCATGAATGATGCTACTGCCCCTGACGTAGTGAAGTGTAAAGCTTTCCC
This sequence comes from Allium sativum, assembly GCA_030737875.1. Classification (NCBI taxonomy): domain Eukaryota; kingdom Viridiplantae; phylum Streptophyta; class Magnoliopsida; order Asparagales; family Amaryllidaceae; genus Allium; species Allium sativum. The sequence continues at coordinate 471,228,344 of CM060918.1, forward strand.
GATCTACTTGGAAGACGTGGCGTTGCTATGGTTTACCCGACTTCCTCCTCGGTCGATATCGAATTTTAGGGAATTAAGCGAACGTTTTATGAATCAGTTCCGACTTCATGCCCGAAAGTCTAAGAATGTTATTGAATTATCAAGAATTAAGCAAGCGTCGGGTGAGTCTTTGAAGTCATATCTCGACCGTTTCAACTTAGCTGTGACAGAAGTCAGTGACCCGCACGAGCCCACCATCTTGATGGCTTTGATGGAAGGAGTCGATCCCGATTCCAAGTTTGGAGATTATCTTTCTCGAAAGTCACCTCCCACAAGAGAGTTATTTTATGAAAAGGCTGATATTCACTTAAGAGGCAAGGTCAAATAGAAAGAGAAAGTCCGGGGCGGCTTCAAAAGAAACTGTTCAGAGTAATGTCACCGTGAAGCAGTCTGGAGAAAGTTCTGGGAAAGTCGAAGTAAATGTGGGAAACAAGAGTGGAAACGATAATAATGGAAACGGGGGCAACAACAACCGTAACGTGAATGGTAACAGGAGAAATAGGAACCGAGGAAGTAATTCTAACAAAAGACCCCGGTTCCAGACCTATGAAAATTATTCACCGTTGAACGACACTCTGGAGAACATTTACTTGGATACATACAATGTTTTGCAATACAAAAGACCGCCGCCTCGAGACTCAACGGAGAAAGAAATCGCAACTGGAAAATTTTGTTTATTTCATGGAACTCATGGGCATTCAACAAATGAATGTCGACATTTGAGAGATGTGATTAAGAAGCTGTTGCGCGAAGGAAAATTGGATGAATATAAGGCTGCCCCAAGAGACAGAGGGCAAGGAGAACAGGCTCCAAACCAGAACCAATCTGCTCCCAAGCCTACAGCGCAGCAGAAAGGCAAGGGAATTGTTATTAACACCATAGTAGGTGGACCCCACCCAGCTATCCACAGTTTTCGAGCAATGGACCAATACGTTAATGCAGCTAAGCACGTAGATGTGGATGAATGTGATGATTTGGAAGATATCGCCCCTGTGAAACAGCAGAGGACAATGTTTGATGACGTGGTGTTCCGTAGCAGAGACAATACCGGAATCCAGTCACCCACCGAAGATCCGTTGGTCATCACCACTACCATTGGACTGGCATTGGTTCATAAGGTGCTAGTAGACAATGGAAGCTCTGTTAATTTTTTGTTTAAAAAGTCATTTGATCAGATGAAACTCGAGTCTGAAGATTTGAAGCCATGCGAAGGTTGGATCCGAGGCTTCAACGGAGCGTCGACAGCTCCGATGGGGTATATAGAATTGCCCGTAACATTGGGACAAGGGGAACGCCGAAGAGTACGAATGCTTCAGTTCGTACTGTTGGACGTAGATTCGCCCTACAATGCATTTTTGGGAAGGCCTGCCCTTGCAGAGTTCAGGGCTTGCATCGCCCCTTGGTGTTTATTGCTTAAGTTCCCAACTGAAGCCGGAACAGGAGTAATGAGAGGAGATCAAGTCTCCGGATGGGCTTGCTATGTTGTCGAATTAAAGATGTTGATGAAGGCACTCAACATCGAGAGTAAAGGTGCCTAGCCTCCTCCAAAGGAGGGTTCGGCGTAGCAATTAGAGGGATCGGCCCCAAAGGAGTTGCCCAAAGGAACGCCTGAAGACTTGGATCCCAGAAAAGATGAGGAACCAGAGGCTACAAATGCGACTCCTAACGAAGCGACAGTGGACATACCCATTGACGAAGCTGATCCAACAAGAGTTTTGAAGATTGGATCCCAGTTGGATCCACATCGAGCCCAAGAGCTAACTGACTTCCTGAAGGCAAACCTGGATGTGTTTGCCTGGACCCACGCCGACATGTGTGGGATATCGCCATCCGACATGAGTCATTCACTAAATATAAACCCAAAACACCCGCCTGTAAAGCAAAAGAGACGTGTGCTGGGCCCAGAGAGGTCGGCAGCTCTGAAAGAAGAAGTGGAGAAGCTGAAAGAGAACGGATTTATTAGATATTCGATATATCCCGAGTGGATATCGAATCCTGTTTTAGTAAAGAAGCCAAACGGAAAGTGGCGGACATGCATTGATTTTTCAGACTTGAACAAAGCTTGCCCGAAAGATAGCTTCCCACTCCCCAGAATCGATCAGCTTGTAGATTCGACAGCGGGACATGAACTTCTTTCTTTCATGGATGCATATTCCGGGTACAACCAGATTCCTATGCACGTGCCAGATCAAGAACACACGAGCTTCATTACAAATTTGGGGTTGTATTGTTATGTGGTCATGCCGTTCGGATTGAAAAACGCTGGAGCCACCTATCAACGCTTGGTGAACAAGATGTTTTATAACCAAATAGGGAAGACTATGGAAGTTTATGTGGATGATATTCTTGTCAAATCGAAACAATCCTCCAGCCATACACAAGACTTGGCAGAGATGTTTGGTATCCTGTGAAAGTATCGGATGAAGTTAATTCCTTTGAAATGCTCATTTGGAGTGGCATCGGGAAAGTTTCTAGGCTTCATTGTGAGCTCTCGAGGGATTGAAATCAATCCCAGCCAAATAGCAGCGATAAGAAACATTGAAGAACCGAGGAGAATCAAAGATGTCCAAAGTCTTGCAGGGAAAGTAGCCGCGTTGAGCAGATTTATCTCCAAAGCAACGGACAAATGCGTCCCATTTTTTGACTTGATTAAAAGGGGAAAGAAGAATTTCGAATGGACTCCGGACTGTGTTGAGGCCTTTCGAAATTTATTGGAATTACTAGAGAAACCACCGATTTTGTCAAAGCCAGTGGATCATGAAGAGTTATTTGTTTACCTAGCGGTTTCGGCTAACGCTGTTAGCACAGCCTTGGTCCGAGAAGAAGACAAAGTGCAAAGGCCGGTATATTATGTAAGCAAGAAATTGGCAGCTGCAGAACGCAACTACCCAAGGATTGAGAAGCTTGCTTACAGCCTCCTGATCACCTCCCGAAAACTTCGCCACTATTTCCAAGCTCACCCAATAACCATATACACTGACCAGCCCCTGAGGCAGATGTTGCAGAGACCCGAAGCATCGGGGCGTTTGATCAAATGGAATATTGAATTAAGTCAGTTTGATTTAAATTTCCAGCCGCGGATGTCGATCAGGGGGCAAGCTGTGGCTGACTTTATAGCAGAGCTCACAATTCCAGAGGAGGAAATGATCAATGACAAGGTGGTCAAGTCAGAGGACGAGTTAAAATTAGATCCATGGAAGCTGTACACACACGGAGCCAAGAACGACCGAAGGTCCGGAGCTGGAGTCGTCTTAGTTACTCCTGAGGGACAATCGTTATATTACGCTCTACGATTAGAATTTTCAGGGACTAATAATGACTCTGAATATGAAGCCCTGATCGTCGGGCTGAAACTTGCTAAAGAACTCGGAGTAAAGACATTGGATATATTCTGCGACTCCAAAATAGTTGTTTGCCAAGTGCGAAAGGAGTTTGTGGCTCGGGGACCTCGACTTATCGCCTATCTCGGAAAAGTGTAAGAGCTGTTGAGCAACTTGGAACGGTATAACGTAACGCATATCCCAAGAGCCGAAAACCAAAAGGCAGACAGGCTAGCAAAGCTAGCTAGCTCCGACAACCCAGAAGAAACCGAAATGATTCCAATTGAAACGTTGGGATCGCCCAGCTTTGAGTCGATGGAAATTGAATTTGCTTTCGAAGAAGAACCGGAGAAGGAGTCGTGGATGACCCCAATTAAGAATTTCCTTAAGAATGGGATACTCCCGTCAAAGAAGAGTGAGAGGCGGGCCATAGTTTGCAAGGCCACCAAATACATCCTTCAAGATGATACTCTTTATAGACAAGGATTTTCTATGCCCCTATTACGATGTATAGCACACAACGACATCAAACGTGTACTAAGAGAAGTACACGAAGGTAAGTGTGGAGATCATACAGGAGGTCAGACCTTAGCAAAGAAGATATTGCGGTATGGATACTTCTGGCCCACAATTAATAAAGATGCAGCTGATTATTCACGACGCTGCGACAAGTGCCAGAGATTCGCCAAGATCCCTAGAGCACCACCGACCCAACTCAGATCGATGGTGAGTCCTTGGCCGTTTTCCATGTGGGGAATTGACATCATCGGAGTTCTACCAATTGCTAAAGGAGGAGCGAAATATGCAATAGTCGTCGTGGACTATTTTACGAAGTGGGTGGAAGCTGATCCCTTAACCAAAATCACGGCAAGAAAGGTTATAAGTTTCGTGGTTAGAAATATTATATGCCGATTTGGGATTCTAAGGACCATTATAACTGATAACGGAACCCAGTTCGATGGTGCCGAATTCAGAAATTTCTGCCAGAAATATAAGATCGACAAACGATACACTGTAGTCGCTCATCCACAGTCAAACGGGCAAGTAGAAGAAATAAACAAAGTCATATAATCCATCCTCAAGAAGCGATTAGAACGTGCAAAGGCAAAATGGGTGGATGAATTGCCCTTAGCTTTGTGGGCATATCGGACAACGTTTAAGACAGCTACCGGTCATACTCCTTTCTCTCTCTCATTTGGTTCAGAAGCAGTAATTCCAGTAGAGCTTGAAGTTCCCTCTCACAGGGTAACATATTATGACCCGATGACGAATCGGACACTCTTACTCGAGTCTCTTGATGAAATCGAAGAAAAAAGGGACGAGGCAGACTTGCGTGCGTCAAGACATCGACGTCAGATGGCACGCTATTATGACAAAAAAGTTCGTTTTAGGACTTTTGAACCGGGAGATTTGGTGCTAAAGCGAGTCTTTCCATCCCTTCCTCACCTTAGTCCAAAGTGGGAAGGACCCTTTGTCATCCAACGGAAACTTGAAACAGGAGCCTTCAAGTTAACGACCGTAGATGGCGAAGAGGTACCTAGGGCTTGGAATGCCCAACACTTGATGTGATATTTAAATTAGGAATGTTGTACTCTTTGCTGTTTTCCTTATGAACTCTGTAAAAAGGCACGACTTGCCTTAGAAAAGTCTGTTGATATGAACAAAGAACTATAAAGTGGATGTAGGCTACGACTTAGCCGAACCACTATAAAAATATCGTGTGTCATTTACTTTCCTGCATTATTTATAAATTCAACTACTATTCCGTTATGATTATGGAATATAAGATGATTTAAAACCTGAAAGGTTGAAAACAGCTTATATGCAGGGACAAGCACAACGACTGTTTGTGCGATAAGACATGAAAGAATGGGAAGACGACATTCTCAACTCTAACTCTCAAGAATTGAGAGAGAGTATAAAGGACGGGAAGACGACGTCCTCTGAGGCGTGAAGGTGCACCTAGACAAGAGACCGCCTCAGTAAGAACTCTAACCTGAGTATAAGACAAGAGAGTATAAAAAATGCCAGAAAAAACGACAGGCATCAACGATACAAAGAATGTGACCCCGTCGGAGAATCGGGGACATTCAGACTGTTTGACTAAATCTTGAATAGTTTTTCAAGATTGACTGGGGGCATATATGTACACACATATTTCACCACACCATAACTTCATTACACAACTATAGTAGGACATGCATTCTCACATAAGTACAGAATTGATAACTAACCGACATTGTAGAAAACGAATTATTTTTATTTACAAATGAACGAATTTGTACAGGAAAACAGGCAAAAAGAAGGTGCGAGGGCCACCCTTGCAGCAACAATTATGGACCAATCAAATGCTAAAATAACGCAAGACACTCCATCATTTAGACTTCGAAGCGGGCTTGGACATCTTAGCAGCCTTCTTTGCATCCCTCGCCTCTTTTTCAGCCTCAGTCAAGATGCGCTTTGACTTTTTCTTCCCTGAAGCTGAAGCGCTGGAATCAGTTGGCTTTTTTCCTGAAGGCGGAACGCTGGAATCAAGAGAAGACTTTTTAGCATGTTCTTCTGTAATAGATCTAGTCGAAACCTTAACCACTAACCTTGATCCAGCATCCACTACTGCGAGGGGCTTAAGGCTTTCGGGGTCTAAGTTTTCAACTTTAAGCTGCATGCGTTTATCTTGTTCGGCCTTCAGTGCAGCTAAAGTAACATCATCGGCGCTTTTCGACTCCCCAACTATAGCCACCTCAGGGTCTTCCTCGTGTTCCCCGTTGCCGCCATCATCCTTTAAGGCATCTATTATTTCGTCATCATGAGGAGTATCAGCCTTAGACGGTTCAGTTCCTTCTCCCGAATCTATGGGGGCAGCCTTGTCTTTTCCCCCTTTAGCCTTTTCCGTAGGCTCTGCTCCAGAGGTGGTTCCCTGGGATACATCTGTCTTTTCGGACGGTTCAATACCTACAGAGTGAGAAGCAACAGTTATCAACTCAGGAGAAAATAATGGGTTCTTCATCGATTGCTCAATTACATGATGAAAGGTAGAGATAGCTTTGACGAATTGAGGTGAAAAGGTAGAGATACCTTCCGACGACTTCTCGGCTGGAGTGACCGCTGTCTCCGATGCCGTTTCGGGTATGGGGGATAAAAGAGATGCCCGAGGGATCCCTGGGTTTTCAAGATCATATCCCTCTACTTCAGAAGTCTCAGAGGCAGTAGAGGAAGAACCAGCCTCAGGGATGTTCTTTTGCTTAGCCTTCCGCCTCTCTTCGTCCATAACAGCAGCAATAAGGCGGCGTCCTTCGGCTAGGCATTCTGGTTCATCATCTCGTAGATATTTCTCTATAAGCTTGTCCTTGTCAATGGAATCAACCTTGAGCTCCTCTTTCTCCCATTCAACGATTTGACTCCATACTTGGACTAAGGTAGATGGATAATCTTCAATCCAAGAGATGTTCCGGCGGCGAATGATATGCGCAAAGAATTCAATCATTAATTCACCGAAACCATGCACCTCTCCCTCAGCCTCTGACAGTTGTTTGCGGGCCTCTTCAGCGGACTTGATAGCACATTCGACGTTACCCTCCGCTAGGGCAGCCCTGTTCTCCGCCTCCACCAGCTTAGAACCCAAGTCAGCGTTTTTCTTCTCCAATTCAGCATTCTTCCTCGCTAACTCGGCCTTCTCCCGCTCAAGGTCAGCGTAAGCAAGTCGCATTTTGGCGGCATCTGACTTGGCATCTTCGGCTTGCTTTATCAATTCCAAATGCTCTTGGGTATGGGACTCAAGCAAATCATGGTAGCGCTTTTGTAGATCCTCAAATTGTCGCTTGAAGCTAGCAGCATCCCGTTGAGCGATAGCAAGTTGGGCATGTGTATCCTCCAAGTCTTTTCCTAGATTTTTAAGGCCCTTGCATCGTCTTCTGCGGTTTTTTGCATCGAGTCAGCATTCGTGATTAAAGTTCGGATGATCCTAGAAAGGCTGCGCGAATACTTGAACATCTTTGAATACTGTTTCTCGACCGCATCTATTTTTGCTTTAGCCTCATCTGCCCACCTCGAAGAAATAGGCTCAAGAGCAGGTAAAAAAGTCAAGTTTTCGAAGTAATGTTCAGAAAATTGCTCCTCCAGATACGCCCGCTTAACTGCAGTTTCAGCATCTAGCGGTGGAGGTGCGGGGAACGTCAGCTCAGTATCCCTGTGCGTGGAGGGATCAATGGCCTCTTCATCCTTTCTAGACCATTTAGCGGGAACCTTACGCTTGCTTCGTGATTCGGTATCTCTTGGCGAACTCCTCTCCCTACTGCGCTTTTCTTGAGAAGAGGTTGAGTCTTTTGATTGCAGCTTGTCCTCTTCCCGACGACCTTGGTAACCTTTATACCGCTCTGGGTCTGTACGGACAGGAGAGCGAGAGCGCGAGGACCGCGAACGATAAGGATCATAGGGCCTTCTATCATCCCTACTGCGATCTTCGCGACGATCATATTCAGTATCATAGGGCAGATTAGACATGCTGCGGCGGAATTTCCTGATATCATAATAGGATTGGGACATCGTACCAGCACAACAAGACAAATGAAATTCAGGATCAGTATTTTCACAAAAAGAAAAATGCTATGAGTTGTGGTGCTATTGTGTTAAGTGCGTCCTAAGTGATGTTTTCTCCCCGACAAACCCGAGTCCGAAGCCAGACTAGTACGAGCGGGCTCTTTGGCCTTAGCAGGAGTGGTCTCTTCGGAAGAAGTGAAAACTAAAGGATTCTTCCCAAAATCCTCTAAAGTGTAAATAGTTTCAGGTAAGGGGAGATCCCCCAAACCCTGAAATAGTGGGTCATCGGTACTAGGGACATCTCCCTCAAAAGCATCAATCGGCAGCTCTTTGGAAGACGTTGACCTTTCCGGAGAAATGGCATCCTCGGGAACAATATACCCCTCGCGGTGCATTTCGGCCATGTTAGCCAATTCGTCATCTTGAGTAGAAGATGGAGAGGGTGAAGTCTAAAGAGGCACTGTAGGAGCTCTCAAACCTTCGCCCGTTTCTGGGATTACGTCCACTGGGGGAATTTATACATATGGACCCGTCCCGTGACCAATGCTCCGGGTAATGGATAGCAACCCATGAAGATGAAGATATTCGTCCTTATGGACTTCATCAATAGTTAAAAACTTGTGATCACCATTAAGGAGCCAGTGCATCCGATCAAAGAACGCTTGATCCGATATTTGTTTTGGGCTATCAACCGCAAACAAAAAAGAAAACGGGTTAATGTGATGGTTTGGATGTACAGAGTCAAGATTTAGAAAACTAGTGCTTTACTTGATTTCGTCCATCTCCTAGCACACCCTGGCTGTTTCTTTACATAAAACCATTCCAGCCTGGAGTCACCCGCTTTACTACTGAACGGTGCTGGAATTATTTTCCTCTTAGGGACAGACTCGAAGTAACAGAAAGAAGGAGTTTCTCGAGTCCGGTGCTTGAAGTTATAAAAGAAGTGAACGTCATCAAAAGTGAGCTCTATGCCTAAGATCTCACGGTACGCTACATATAGGATGTACAAGTAAGCATAGAAATTGGGATGCAGCTGCATGGGGGGAATCCGCATTTGTCTTAGAAAATCGACGATGAAAGGAGAAAATGGAGGGATAGCCCCTACCATGCACATCAATCGAGTGATTGCCATATACCCCTCCGGAGGGTTGTGAGGACGATCAGCTTTTGATGGCAACAAGGTATCCCCTTTAGGTATCCTGTATTTTAGTCGTATTCGGATAAGTCTGTCATTGTCGATCGTCGATTCAACAGAATCTTGAGGTGATTCCAGTATGATGGTAGACTCAAATTCATCAGGAGCTCGATCATCTCCAATCCCTCCTTCCTCTTCACAACCCAGGGAAATTCCACCCTCAGAAGACATATTATCGCTTTCGTGAGTTTCAACCTCGTAGACTGAACCTCCATCATCCCATTCTGGATCTGAGGAAGAAGATATGACTTCAAGAGTAATTTTGTAGGATGTCTCTGGCATCTCCTTCTTTTCTGCCAATCTAGAGGAACATCTGGATGTCATGGTCACGAAACTATTGAAGAAGCAATAGCACAAGTTAGAGTAAATTAGCCCGTATCCCCCCGTGCATGTGTATGAACTAAAGTGTGAGCAGTGTACGCAGAAAATGTAGAGTTAACGCTCAAAAGTGCAACGCAAAATCTTGGCAAAGTAATAATGTACAGGGAAGTTCTTGATGTTCATTTATGTTCGCAGGGCACTATCCTAAATGTTCATGAAGTTGGAAGTTATGTCAAGTATTGATTTGGCCAATTAGATAAACTCTTGTGTATTAAGCTGGGGCTGCTTCGGATTGGTTCAGGTATTAATGATTGGTTCGGATCGGAGGTAAGGCTTTGTTTTGGTCAGAAGTGGGTATCTAATCGGACCGGTTCGGGATTCTGTGTTCGGAGCGGATCGGATGGACTTGAGTCCCAACACCCCTTCTTCCGTGATCCACATTCCGCCCGATCCGGCTAGGTAGACTTCGCCTTCCCTCTTTCAAATTTAACTTCGACCCGATCCGGTACTGAAAATCTCGTATCCTTTTCTTCTCCTAAGTCCCCCATGCTTCTCCACCCGAACCAATCCTCCACGTTCTGCATCTTCTTCTTCATCCTCAACCACAGTTGGACCCAACTCGATTTCCAAAACTCCATACAGGGATGAGCATATATCCTCTCTAAACTCCCAGCGCCTCGAGGTGGTGGCGGAGCCACCAGCGACGACGGCGAGGAAGGAGGTAACCACGGCATCGAAGCCATGCCATGAATATGCCCAATTTGTTCAAATTAACCGCAAAATCTTAATTAAAGGCAGTTACAACGATAAGATTCAGGGTTTCGAGACTACCTATATGTTTATTTCAAGAATCGAAGCAAGAATTTTGAGATTTTTTGAGGATTAGGGTTTCGGTATGTGAATTAGGAAACGAGAATAATAGAAAAGAAAGAAAGAAGAAGAGTGACGGATTTATATATATAATAGCACTGACCCTCGTATTCCTGCCCTACCTTCCCGCACGGACCGGATCAAGAGCCCAGTAGCACAGTTTGGCCTGCTAGCCCAATATGAAACAGAAAAAGAGAAGGAGCCATGCGGGTCGAAGCCCGAACCGAACAGAATTTCATATGTCAACTTGGCATTTAAATTAAATTAAAATGCGAAGAGGAAATAAAAGCACAAGAAAAATCAAAAGGAAAATTACCTGGAAGGATAATCGAATGTTAACAAGAGTTCTCCAAGCTATTTGAAAATAAAGAAAGGGATTTACGTACTATGCGGAGTACATATATAAACACCAAAAGATGCAACTCCTTGAAGTAACGTGTCTCTATATGTCAATAGGAACGACTTTTCAACGATTCAACTTCAGGAAGGCAATGCGCAATGACAATCAAAGCATGCTCCGTATCCAACAGAAACATCCTTTGAGGGGGCAAAATGTTAGCCTACTTTGTGAACTAAGCAACACAAAGTCGAGATGTCAAGCGTTGGAGAACATTTCTTCTTAGAAAGTATTAGGTCGGATCAGAGAGCTACTACCCAATCGGATCGGAGGGCTACTACGCAATCGGGTCGGAGGGCTACTACCAGTTCGGGACGGAGCAGAGCAAAATGGACAAGGACTCAGGTTCAGCTCAGGTCGGGTCGGATCGGATGCCCCGATCCGAACCCCTTCTGTTCACTCTTCCGAACCGAACCCAACATATCATATCACTTCATCCCACGACCTCCTGGATGTTCGGAGTAGTTATGACCATTTCCTGCCCATGATGTCCACTAACCTGTTGTGTTGTCATCATCAGACTCCATCCGAACCCGATTGTGGCGGGATTGATGCCACGTGGATCCGAACCGATCCCACTCCAGGGGGATTTTCCACCTATAAATACCCCGTTAAGAGACATTTGAAAGGATCTTTTTCGAGCATTCTGAGAGTTCAAACACCTTTGAGGACCGAACCTCAGCATTCCCAAACAATCCAAATCGTCATTCAAAATATTTTTTGAGATAATTGAGTGAATGTACGTGAAAAGTGAGTGAAATTGTGTGAATATCTCATTGTATTTACATCTATATAATCGAGGAAAGTGATTATAAAGTGGACGTAGGCTTTTCGACGCCGAACCACTATAAATTCTGTGTCTTTATTTTATTTTTGATCTTATTTTATTTTGATTTTAGTCAATTCGGGTGTTAGAACCACTTTTTGGTCTAACAGTATCATATAGTTTACATCCAACTGAAATCTACAAATACGTCTTTCATACGTAATTACGTCTTCGAACTTTGGCTAAAATCGATAACCATAGTTCTGATACCAAATGTGACGACCGCCCACAGCTCCTGCACTAAACAAGAGAGATAATGCACTAAAAGGAGTGTCGGGCAGCTACGGATGATCATCAAGGTATGAAACACAATGGTACCTGTCGTAAAACTCACAACGCAAGGATAAAATATAATAGAACGTATACAACATGTAATATTATTGAAGTAGAAAACACTAAACTTTCGTAACAACTTTAAAAGTAATATCCATACACTTGGGTTCAACAATAGTGTTTATAAAATTTTGCCTCACTACAACACTCAGAGACGAATAAAAAACAGCGTAAAACAAAGGTATTAGATAATAGTAAAGATAATATGCCAGCCTCCTGCTCGCCATCGAATTGCAATATCGTCCTCACCAAGATATCACCTGTCATCTGCTACCCAGTCTGCCCATCCAACAATTGGATGAACAGCCTAACGTAATAAGAGGGAAACATAAAACCTTGAGTTAGAAACCAGTCTTAGTACGCGATAAAACAGCACCAGAGAAGAACTCAACTCCCGTCTTCCCCACATCGGACAGTGATACACTTTACATCAACATTTGCAACCATTCATCCATGGAAACCAGAACAACCAACAATAATACTCATAGCATGCAGATTATATATCTCACATAAACCATCCTAATCGAATTTAACATCCCCCAAGCACAAGCCCCAGAGGCCTAAACCAATATCAAACAAGTACCCAAGGAACATCTCCTTCGACGTTGGATAATCTACATGAGATGGTACAAACAGAACATCCAGCATGCATGATAGACTCTGGCTATCACCAACAATCCAGCTTCGAAACCGTCGTTAATCATATAACTGACCAAACAATTTGTCATTTGTCAAGGGTCAATGGTAAACCCCAGTTCTAGCAAAACTCCATACGTCATATAATTTGACATATCTAGATCATACACGACACCCAGGGTACTCGACCTACAACCAGTCTTTTCGACGTCTCTACTGTACCCCTGCTTTGAGCCCACTAGAACCTACGGCCATGATAATATCTTAGCCTTCAATACCTCTAGTCGTCAAACCTGCGACTATACACCCATTATCACCCAACTCAGAAAACCTTTGAGTTGTATCCACACTCATTGCATTATGACTAGTAACGAACACATCATATCGCTTCGACATTCCCCCTTGAATTCACTTCGAATCCATCACCATATTCGAACCAAAGAAAATATCACACAAGGTCCGAAACAATCCATAGCTTTCACACATTTAGTACAGAATAAACTGCAGCATTTACGCCATCAATCTCAGCGCATAGAAGCACTACCAAAAACCCTTTCTAACCATGCCCGACCGACCAGTGCCTTGCCACCACGATCGACCTGGCTCCAGCTGACCGACCGACCCACTTCCAAGGCAACGACCGACCGACCCCAAGCTACCCGACCAGAACTCCACTGACCGACTAGATCGCTTGGGTACGACCGACCCAATGCTTCACCACTTCAAACTTTACGACCGACCGACCCGCTTGACTTGCTCCCCAAGACAAGGACTCCAACCGACCGAAAGCTACACCACTTCAACTCCATGACCGACCAGGCTTCCTGTACCACGACCGGACAAAACAGGAGACCGACCCAAGCTCCATCCGACCGACCTGACCACTTAGGACCGACTGACCCGACCCCTTCTAATCGACCGACCAGAAACGTATACTGCCACTTGTACTAAGTTGTACTACAAGACCGACCCGTATGAAACCGACCGACCCATTTCATGTATAGTCCCGAACCACCTCCGAATTCGACCAAAACTTCGTCAAATGACACAATCGACGAAATATACTCATCTAATTCATTCAACACAACAATAAGCACGTTATGAAATCACCAACAACATGAATATGACGATTATCACTAAAATAATGTAAACTTCACCAAAATCATAATAAATGAACATATGAACAAAACGATGGATCTAACTTGCATAAACATATGTAAATACATGGGAATTACCGGTTTTAACTTGATTAATTAGATCCTATTGTGATTCATATGAAAATAGACTAATCATGGTGTAGATCTAAGAGGAATCGATTCAAAATGATGAAAATATGTGCATACAACTCATACACTTGCTTGAATCCGTGTGAGAGATGCTTATCACTCACCAATTCTCCAAAACAAGCTAAAAGCAATGAAATGTGATTCCAGACAATAAAGAATTCGATTTGTATCCTTCAATTCGATGAACTCACACTTGGAATGGTGTAGATCTAGCTCTAAATGTTGTAGATCTTCGATTTTCTTCCTTAGATCTTGATTTTAATGGTGGAAAGGTGTTAGAGGAAGTAGGAACACAAGGCTACCAAATGAGAGATTGAAGAAAGTAAAATATTCTCCATACCTCTCATCCCCTATTTATAGCTTCCACCAGCCCACTCATGGGTATCTCCAAATCAGCCCATTATGGCTTATCAAACCTAAGTAGCCAACCGTTAAACCTTAAAACGACAATTTCTCCCAAACCGCTGAGCCAAATCTTTAATGTAACCACTCTACGGAAAGGGAAACATCATTTCCTTTCCAATGGCATAGGTCTCAACACCTAGTTCAACCAGAGTCAAAAGTTATGCCCTGTACAAGACTGACAGGTGAAAATGATCACACACAAAACTGGTAAAAATTATGGACACGTCTCACATCCCCATAAGCGACATATTAAAACTTGAGAATGATCCAACCCTTAGGGAATAAAATAAAAATATTTTATGAACCTTCGATACGCAAAATGTGGGCTGTCACACTTACAGAAAAACTAATTATATAAACATTGTAAATACCTGTAAACATAAAACTTGCAAATGAAAACTATTTAATTGTCTAAACTTTCTTATGAAAATAACTAATCTAAAAATCACATAAAAACCCATAGATCTGGTGATCAAAGCTTTCCCCATGGCCTTCTTCCTAGATCAAGCAATATTTATAAAAAATTAATATTTAAAATTATAGAACTTTTTTATCCTCGTAAAAAGTTTAATTATTTGGCCCTTCCTAATTTTGAGGGTATGCCTATGGAAGAAGAAGAGAAGAGAAAATGGATGTGAAGAATGAAAGAGACTCTGCTAGTCTATTTATCGAGTTTACTAGATGCCCTCAACCGTCCAATTTTAAGATTAGATCTGAACCAGCCATGTCATTAGGCCAATCAAAAAGCGCTCAACCGGTCTTTGGTTCAAAATAAACTAATAAAACTAATCCAACTCAGCAAACAACTGAAAAAATAATAAATGTTTGTCTCCAATGCGTGTGCCCCAACTAATGCGCATATTGTGTCTTGGGTCGACCCAGCCACGTCTTAGGTCCACACAAGGTCGACCCAAGTAGATCCTGGGTTGACAAATGGTCGACCCACATGGGTTTAGGTTATCCCAATGGCCCAATATATTATATATTAATATATAATTTTTTTTTGAATTCTTCTTTAATTCATAACTAATTCTTTTTTTTAATCTGAGTT
Organism: Allium sativum; assembly: GCA_030737875.1. Taxonomy (NCBI): domain Eukaryota; kingdom Viridiplantae; phylum Streptophyta; class Magnoliopsida; order Asparagales; family Amaryllidaceae; genus Allium; species Allium sativum. The sequence goes on from CM060918.1 coordinate 471,243,559, forward strand.
ATAAATGATTGGTAACATTTATAATTAGTTATGAAAATAATAATAATTCATAACTAGTTCATTTTAACTCAGATTTCAACAAACCAAGTGTCCATTTTCATCAGAAAATTACAACGGAACCAATGTTGCTAGTTCTGTTGTCCAAATCTGGATATTATTCTGATCAATATTTAGTTTATTAATCTTTTACATTAAATTATTGTTTATTAAAATTCGGGGTGTTATATTCTCCCTTCCTTAAGGGATTTCGTCATTGAAATCTCCAAGCCTAGAAGAATATTATAAATGTTATCAATCATTATCTACACCCATCTACTCAACCATCATCCACTAGCATCCATTGTCCTTAGATTTTCTAATGCTTTTCATGAACATATGCAAAGTGTGTAGTGTATATGTCCCTAAGCTAATGCAAAAAAAAAACTCAGTAGATCCAAACAAAGTGGTAGCAGTTCAAACATGGATGATACCTGGAACTGTAACTGAAGTAAGATATTTTATGGGCTTTATAGGCTATTATAGAAGATTCAATTTTTTTTTTTTTTGCTAAGGTAGCAATACCATTAACTCAACTGACAAGGAAGGATCACCCCTTTATTTGGATAGAGAAATGTGAGAAAGCTTTCATGAAATTGAAAGAAGCCCTTGTAGAAGCTCCTATACGAAAGGTTCCTGAGGGGAATGAGGGATTGATTGTCTACACAGATGCTAGTGGGGCTGGCTTGGGGGTTGTCTTAATGCAAGGAGATCAGGTTATAGCATATGCAGTTAGCTAATTGAAAACTAGTGAGATTAGATATGCTACACACGATCTTAAATTGGCTGCTATTGTATATGCTTTGAAGCTTTGGAGACACTACTTATTAGGAGCAAAATTTGAATTATATACTAATCACAAATGACTAAAATATTTATTTTCACAAAAGATTTGAATATGAGGCAGCATAGATGGGTTGAACTCTTAACAGCCTATGATCTTGACATTTTGTATATACCAGGGAAAGCTAACAAGGTAGTTGATGCACTTAGTAGGAAACATGCAAATATGGATTTAATGATGATGGAAGAGTTTAAAACCCTGACGTTGTTTGCAAATATAGAAGTAGAGGGCGCAAGAAGTGTACCTATGGAGATAAACTGCAATTCAGTTGAGATGGGAAAGATATGCCTCATAGGCATTAAATCAGATTGTATTATGAAAGTGGAAACCACCCAAGACCAGGACCCATTTTTGCATGAAAAGAAAAGCCTTTTATTAAAGGGAGAGGAAATAGAACATTTCCACATTGATGATCAGTGATACTTAAGAAACAAGAGAAGGTTACGTGTCCCCTCTAATGAACACCTGAGAAAAGAAGTGCTGGATGTATATCATAGAAGCAAGTATGCTATCCACCCAAGAGGAACAAAGATGTATCAAAACCTTAAGAGGGACTTTCGGTGGAAGGGGATGAAGGCAGCTGTAACAACTCGGATTTTCAGAACCAATTTAAAATTTTTATTTTAGCTATTTTATTGGATTTTGGATATTTAAAATGATTTATTTTAAATAATAATGACTAAAAATTAATTTTCAATGAAGTTAGAAAATATATATTTATTTTAATTATAAAACGAGTTTGAAATGGCGTGGTAGTTAGAAAATTCGATTTTAAATTTCAATTTAATATACAGAATTCAATATAAATCAGAATTGGACGAAACAAGAAATATTTGAATCAGTTTAACTATATCTTTCTAATGAAGGTAAGAAACTGAGATTTCATAATATAATTTGAAAGTTATGTCCAGTTTAAAATTCAGAATAGTCACTATGGAATTTATATATATTTTAATTAAACATATAGCCCTTAAAAATAGCCATTTTGCAAACGACCTCCGTTTTTGACGAAATCACTTTTGTTGGATCCGGTTTTCTGAAAACCGTTCAAGGCCTAAACGGTTTTCAGAAAATCATTTAGGCTTAAAAAAAATGTGAACCATTTATAACCTAAACGGTCTTATGAAAACCATTTAAGCGCTAAACGGTTTTTAGAATACCGTTTAGCAATCGCTACTCTCAGAGTGAAACGACGATTTCTCCTGTTCGTTGTGTCTCCCCACACTCGATCTGCCACTACAGCAGCGCGAGTTTAACTAATTCCCCATTATTTCACCCTATTTGGCCACTACTGGGAGTGCTCTAAGTGACACAAATGCTATAAAGTGCCAAGCCCATAGTACAATTGCAAGTGGGAAACCTCGGGATATACAAAAGTTGTGTACTGGGCATAGTGAGTTGTCATTTTGGTGGTTTAATGAGATATATATATATAAAAAAAAACTTCTAGTAAGTACTGTAACATTAACTTGGTGAGTATGGGAAAAGCATTAAAATTCTGGTTGTCTGCGTGAATATGTGGAGCACTAAAACATGCAGGCATGGCAGTCTCCAAATAGCCAATTTCTTGCCTAAGCTTTTTCTCATCAAGTCCATGATACATATAATTAACATTACAAATTTTCGAAGTTGTGTTTATCACGTTTTATAATAGAATGACGTGAAGTACTTGTACTTACACAGGATTAATATTCATTCTTAAGTGATAGCCCAAGTCTTACTTCACTAAGTCAATGGAATTATTTAATAGAATTTGCAAGTTTTGAAGTACGGTTTATAACGTTTTTATATCAGAGTGTAATGTTAGTATTACTTAGGGAAAGATTTAAGGGTAAAACGATACACTGTTATTTGCGCGAGGGCTAGAGTAAATATATATGCACTAATATGCGTGCATAGGAAGTATTCCAGTGACCAATTCTTGCCAAGTTTTTTCGACAATAGCTTATATTATATAATACTTCAGAATTTAAAACTGGATTCATCACATTTTGTATCAGGGATGTGGTAATATGCATACTGACTGGAAAATGGTTTAAGGAAGACTTGTTTAAGTAGGACCAGGTTGGTATTAGTATCCTTAAGGGATAGAACGTGAGTTTAAACTATGCATGGAAGTCCTTATGTAATCAATCGCTTGCCCAGGTTTTACCCTATCGTTCAACGTTTATATATTAAAAAAAAAAGTCAGCTGTCGAAATAGAGCTTACCACTTTTTTTTATAACAACAGGTAATGTATGTGAACTACCTGAGAAGTTTACATATTCTTGCCAAGTTCCATCGTCAATGGCTTATATAATATAAAAACTTAAGATTTTAAAATCGGGTCATCATGTTATATAGCAGCAGTAGTAAAGTGTGAATTTCCTAGAATTTGACTAAGGGAATATTAAGTTGGAACATAGTTTGATATAAATTATTCTTTAAGTGAAAGCAAGTGAGTCTATATAATACACGATATTAGATGTGTGAAATGGAATAATTATTTACTCAATTTGCTTTGCTTCAAGTATTAAAACTCTGATTGATTTTCTATGTGTTCAATATATTGCGTGTTAACCCTCTTTTTGGCAAAAGCCGCGATGGGCCAGATCGAAGCCCAAACGCGCAATCAGCCGAATCAGATAAATCATGCTTCAGGAAGCCCAACAGAAGCTCAGCCTGGAACAATCACATATTGGCCCAAACCAATTATCCTCAACTAATGACTCGCTTCAGAAGAACCGTTCTCCTAGTCGACCGAGAGAACCGCTCTCATATCGGGCGTATCGACCTAATATCTCGGATCTGCATGAAAATATCTAGCTAAGCCATTGAAATGCTCTGCCCGATTCTCAAGGCAATAAAAGTGGTCAACCATATCGGACAAAGCTCTACTTTTGATATACCTCACCGTGGACGCCACGTAAGCTACAACTTCCGAGGATACTATTTATGGATAGTGGAATCGGTCCTCTAGCCGCTTTTCTAACCAAGGGATAGGCTCCACGCGTCCAAGCTTTCCCGAAAAGGACGGCCCAAGCCATAACAGCCCAAGCCGCCATCTCCACCTATAAATATCCCAAAGCTCAAAGAGGAAAAGAAGGGAGTTTTCTCTCTTATCTTCCAGACTTCTTGAACTCTTTGAGGCTGAAGCACTCTAAGCCTTCTCCTCCAAAACTTATCATGTCTCACTTGTCTTCAAATAGAGAAAAAGCATTGTATTTGTAATAAAAAAGAAGTAATACATATAAAGTGGACGTAGGCACTACATTTACCGAACCACTATAAAAATTCTGTGTGTGCTCCTCGTTTTCTTTACTATTTATGCATCTTATAATCATTATTCGTGTGCTCTCCACATGATTGGTGGTTGATTGTCACTAGTGACCAACTTTTGACGTCATCACTTTGGTGTGCCTAGTAGGGGGAAAACTACGATCTTCTGCTTATTTCAATCCATGGCGAACAAGCAAAAGAAAGATACAACATCCTCTCGTCCTGTGAACACCGACGTAGCTGATACCAATGCTACGGAGGCGAGTCAAGAAGCTTCCTCTCATGACGATATGTCTCAATTTATTACCCGGGACGACATGGATAAAATCATGGTCGAATTCAGAGACCATATGACATCTCAAGGTAAACTCCTCGAACAACAGCAACAGTTGGTGGATCACCTTCTCGGTCGAGTGGAGATGGGATTGAACGCTTCAACATCAATTCCTCCACCGACCGGGGCTGGGGTAACAATTGATCTTCGGTCTGCGCAGAATCAGGCCACTGATTAGGCTACACCTTTATTTCATCCTGGTTTGGTCCCACCAACCAACCATTCACGTCTAGGAGTATCGCTTCCAGCAACCAGCACAGTTGCAGCAGCAGATTATCAGGAGGCCCGCGATCAAGATCTAGGTCGTTCGACCACTTTTCTCCCACTCTTGGAAACAGTTCGACCTCTCATGCCAGTCGAGCGACCACCGGGCACATCAGAATCAATGACGTTCCCATTACATCCCGGAATCTTACCATAGACCACTCTTCCCCTTCAACAAAGAGCTGGTGTAGCCTTCCCTCCGAACAAGGAAGGTCACTCTACCATACCAGTCCTTACCGTGGTGGAAGATGACGCTACTGTTGACCCTCTTAACCTCGTTCCAACTGGGGGCAAACCTGAGCTCCGAACATCACATGCTATACTGGATCAGCCTAGACCCACTATCATGGGTACAGCTTGATCCAATACTCATCAAGTTCCAGAGGGGCCATTCTTCCCAGAACCACCTACCGGAGCTCACCCTCACTCCCACCTTCACACAACTCTCGGAGGCCGAGCCCATCCAACAGCCGCCCTTCCGAGCATGCTTTTTCCGGATCCTCACACCGAAGCTCTCCCAAATGCAGAACTAAATTCATGCAACGACTCCTCAGAGATGGAAGCCAGCTTGAAAGCATCATCTGACGTTTCACTCGGGGCACATCTTCACAGCAAGATATAGACAATGTCAATCGCAGCCCCTTTACCCGGGAAATTAGAAACTCCTGAAACCCCCCGGACTTCAAACTCCCAGCTATCGAACCATACAATGGACGTACTGATCCGACCATCCACCTCATGCGGTACATGCGACATATGGAAGTGCTTGGCGTATCCACCAACGTCATGGCTAAATGCTTCCCGCTTTTTCTCACAGACATAGCTGGCATGTGGTTTCGGCAGCTGACAACGGAGTCGATCAGCAACTGACAATGGAGTCGATCAGCAGCTGGAACACGCTGGTCACCCGCTTCATCGAGCAATTCAGAGTACATATATCTCGCCAAAGAGCGTTATGTTCCTATCCACTATCAAGCAGCGATCAGGAGAAATGCTCAGATCCTTCCTCGAAATATTCAACGCGGCTGTAGCGTCAGTCGATCGGCCCGAGCCATCGATGGTACTTATGGCCGCCATTGCAGGAGTTCAAAACTGATCAGAATTCTAAATCTCTTTAACCAGAGATCCCTCCAAGGATATAGATGACTTCTATTCCGAGACCGAGCGATTCCTCCGACAAGAAGACGCCAACATTGAGATGGAGACCCTTGAGGTCCTAGATGCCAAACAACAAGGTCCATTCAACTGCAACGACCAGAATAAAGGAAGGGGAAAGGCCTCGGGAAAGAATGAGCGCAACGTACGACTTCGGCACGAAAATAAGTACGACCAGTACACTGAGCTCAATTCCTCTCTGCTCGATATCTACCTTGACATACGAGGGTCCCTTCCTACACCGAGACCACCTGGACGAGAACCCACCCAGATGGAACTCGATTCCGGAAAACATTGCGTATTCCACAACGTAGCTGAACATAGCACTGATGAATGCCGACATCTGCGCGATCTCATCGAGGGTCGAGTCAGGCGAGGGGATCTCCCCGAGTATGTTAAGAAGCGTGCCCCGGCCACGCCGCCATGACCTTCTGCCCAAACTCCTCAGGTCGGTCCTCGAGCTCCTAGAAACGGAAAGGACCCTGAGACTAGCACTCGCGGCATTATCATTAATTAGATTTTTTTTTTCTTATTTTAATGTATTTCCTTCAATAAAAAGGACACCTTGATGTACACATGTATGGAGTTAGGATTTAGCTCCTAGGCATGCTTTGGAATCAACAGTTGTCCTCTTAGAATTTCTTTTCTTTGTAATAATTATTTAGCTGCTATGAATTTTCTTTTGCGAACATGGGTCATGTTTACTCTAAGCCGAGTACGGCTGATGCTCGCCCTCTTTCTCTAATGAGGTCCGTGCGAAAGCCCACCACTATTTTCAAAACAAAAAAACCTACTCCACCAGACGAATACGGTAAAACTCTTAAACCGAGTATGGATTATACTCACCATTTTATTTACACCACGAGCGTTTACTACTCACTGAATATACTAACTTAACATGACTCGAGCCTAAAAAACACTTGCACTAAGCCGAGCATGGTTAATGCTCACCACTAAGCCGAGTATGGATAATGCTCGCCACTAAGCCAAGCATGGTTAATGCTCACCACTAAGCCGAGCATGGTTAATGCTCGCCACTAAGTCGAGCATGGTTAATGCTTGCCACCCAAAGCCAAGTGAAATAAAATGCTCGACCCATCAGCCTTCTCCAAATCGAGAGTGGATTATTTTGTCTTTGTAGGAACTAATTCTCATACAGACGATGATCATCATCTCGGCCTTAATAAAGTTCCCGATAATTGTCGGTTTTCCGGCCTAAATACGACCTAGTCCGATCGTCGGTTTTCTGGCCTTAATACAACATCGGGGTCGTCGGATTTCTGGCCTTAATATGGTCCGGCGCGACCATAGCTGCTCGAGAGATTGTGCTTCGATTCATATTTTAGAACACACCTCCCTCTACCGAAGAAGATGCATTCTGAGGGGCAAAGTGTTAAACCTCTTTTTGGCAAAAGCAATGACGGGGCAGATCGAAGCCCAAACACACAATCAGCCGAATCGGATAAATCATGCATCAGGAAGCCCAGCGGAAGCTCGGCCTGGAACAGTCGCATATTAGCCCAAACCAATTCTCCTCAACTAATGACTCGCTCCAAAAGAACCGTTCTCCCAATCGACCAAGAGAACCGCTCTCATATAGGGCGTATCGACCTAATATCTCGGATCTGCATGAAAATATCTAGCTAAGCCATTCAAATGCTCTGCCCGATTTTCAAGGCAATAAAAGTGGTCAACCATATCCGGACAAAGCTCTACTTTTGATATACCTCACCGTGGATGCCACGTAAGCCGCGACTTCCGAGGAAACTATTTATGAATAGTGGAATCAGTCCTCCAGTCGCTTTTTTAACCAAGGGATGGGTTCCACGCATCCAAGTTTTTCCGAAAAGGTCGGGCCACGTCATAACAGCCCAAGCCGCCATCTCCACCTATAAATATCCCAAAGTTCAAAGAGGAAAAGAAGGGGGTTTCTCTCTGATCTTTCAGACTTCTTGAACTCTTTGAGGCTGAAGCACTCTAAGTCTTGTCCTCCAAAACTTATCATCTCTCACTTTTCTTCAAATAGAGCAAAAGCATTGTATTTGTAATAAAAAAGAAGTAATACATATAAAGTGGACGTAGGCACTGCATTTGCCGAGCCACTATAAAAATTCTGTGTGTGCTCCTCGTTTTTTTATTATTTCTGCATCTTATAATCATTATTCGTGTGCTCTCCACACGATTGGTGGTTGATTGTCACTAGTGACCAACTTTTGACGTCAACATTGCATAATATAAGTTCTATACCCAAACTAAAATACTAGTATTTATGTACTAGTGAATAGGGATCCCGATGGAGTTTTGTAAGCAGGGAATGAGAACCCTAGAGAAGATGACCTAGAAAATTAAACTTGTGCCAATCATCAACTAATATTTGTTTGTTATATTTTGAGGGGTTATATCAGAAAACGAGCAAAGTTTAATCTTTTAACGTTCCCAGTATTTCCATCCATTGTAAGTGGAGTACCAATCATACTTGCTAATTTGCTAATGCCTTTTGCATTCCAGAGTGCTAGATCAAGGTTTTTAAGTCTAATCCAAGTAGGGTGAGATTCTAACATATCTCGTTCAAGTCATAAATTAGGTTCCTATCTTTTAATAAATATTAACTTGCTATCCATAAACAATGGACCCCATTAAGCACTCAATTGCAATCATCTTCTCGTTCAAATTTTATAAGATAGAATATGTTTTCCCTTGCAAAAACATCCCAACAACAAATAGGTTTCCATTTCCTTTTAATGAAAGAATTCAAGTGAACATAAAAAGGCCTCCTTCCATCTAAGTAGATGTAGAGTGAATTTTTCCACATCTACTTAGCCAAATGAAAAACTTTGTTTTCCAGTTTAATGTATTTTTCGTCACCATCTGAAGCAATATCAAATTGTTCAACTCCAGTTGCGATAGTAGTATTACCTACTATAGCATTGGCCCACATACGAATTCTACATTTGAAAATTAGGGTAGTATTGTTCAAATTTTTCACAGTTTTCGTCTGGGGGACACGCGCATATGAAAATACGGTTGGTTTATTTATGCATTTGCTCAGATCCACGGTATGTGCCGCCATATTTGATTAGGTGACATTGTTGTTCTCAAGTGTAAATTTGTTTCCAGTTTCCACCACAGTAGCCTTCAATTTTCTCCTAGATCTGACCTCCTACCATCTAGTATCTGAGTAATTGCCATAGAGATTAGAAGATCTAGTATTACCGCCGGTGTTAGGGTTTGTCTCATCCACCATTTTTCTATGTATATATATACATATAGAATCAAGAGCATCCCAAACACCCCTTTAGCCACCTTGATTTCCATCATACATTCTTGTTTCTCTCTCCTCTAACTAACTCCCATCCCCCACACCAACTTATTTTACTATAAATGAGTGGTGGAAATAGAAGGACTAAACGGATGCTCCATTTTTGAGGTACTGTTGAACGCTCCTTATATATACGAGCGTTACGTCCTGCGCTTTGCGCGTGAGTTATTTATTTATAAATCTTATATGTTTAACATATTTGAAATAAAATAATTTACATATATATTTTAATGTTAGAATCATGTGTTTTTATTCAATATTGCAATATTTTATGATTTGGAAGTGTGGATCTTAATTTCAGTGGTCAATTATTAAAAATGGTTTGTATATAAGAATTATTTATTAGATCATATTTTAAGTGATAATAAGACATACTAATATTTGCAAATGGATATTTTGAAATTTGTAAACGAAATTTATGTGTAAGATCATAGTTTTAAACTATAATATGACCTAGTAATAACTGTAGATTTACGATTCAAATTGGTAAATGAAATTTATCTGCAAGATCTATATTTCGGTATTAAGATTTATAATAAACATATGGATATTTTCGGTAGTTTATGTTTACACTAAAAAAGTGTGACACTAAAGGTATTACAACTATTATTAAAGATATATATATATGTGCGTGTGTATGTATGCGCACATGCATGCGTCTGTGCATGCGCATATCTGTGCGAAGAGTGTTCCATTGCATTCTCAACAATGCAGCACAGTAAAAGCACTCTAATTTCAACCATATATTATCCTTTCTCCTTCCACCCACTCACTCTTTCTCTTGATTACTTATTATTTAAATATAAATGAGTGAGCAAAAATGGAATGTTGTAAAACAAGGGTTTCATATATTGCTCTTTTATACGTGTGTGTGTGTATATATAATGAACCAACCTTATATATTTTTTAAAAACATAAAATAGTTACCGACCCAAGGCCCAACAAAAATCGGGTAGAAGAAGCCACCCGATATCCCAACAATAAAACCAACGAATGAAACCCTAGCATCATATTACAACAGCTACAAATAATACACTTTCTCCTAAATAATGGCGATCGAAGAGGAGAATCCATCAAACTCCAACTTTGAATCTATGAATCTTCAAGGAAACTTCCAAACAAAGTTTTCTCCATCCTCTGACTTCCCATGAAGAGAGTTATGTTTAACTGAAATGTCAAAAACCCTAGTTTCAAATCTCTGACATGACAAATCAACAAAATTATTCATCTCCTTACTTCGAAAAGAAGAACAACCTTCTCTAAGCTTCTCGATTCTCTGAGAGTCTTCGGCCTTCTTACATCCGCTACTTTCACCATCACTCCAGCAAGATAAGTGATAGATCCGGTCATTTATCATGCTTTTATAGTGATTATTGCCAACTTTTTGATGAAAGCAGTGTGATTTATCAATTTTTCTCCTTTTCAGAGAAAGAATGTACTACGGATCACTGTTGGATGGATGTCAACTTCTATTCCCTACATCAGGTAAACAACATGGGTTACTATTCAATTTATTAGCAATAAAATTACTTTTTTTTAACTAAATCCTGTTTACTTCCCTCGTAGGGCATACTGATGTCAAGGCTAGAGTTCCAACCTCCAGGGAGGAAGCCAGAGTGCCCAACCTAATCCATGCTGCCATTAATCATGCTATTGTAATGATTTTATCAATTTTTTGGCGAAAGCACTATGATTTATCAATTTTTCTCTTTCTCGGAGAAGAAATGCATTCGGTATCACTGCTAGATGGACGGCAATTTTTTCCCTCTGCATCAGGTAAATAGCACAAGTTACTATTCAACTTACTATCAGCATAAATGTTATATTTAACTAAATCCTGTTTACTTCCCTTGCAGGATATATTAATGTCGAGGAAAGAATTGCAACCTCTCGGGAGGTAGTTAGAGTGCCCAATTTGGTCCCTGTTGTTATTAAAACTTTGGAATATAAGTTGGATAAAGAATATGTCCATCAGATTTACCCAAGCCTATCTTTCCATTGAGTATGAAATCCTCAACTTGCTTTCCATAGTTAGCATCATTATAGAATTTAGCCTGATTGTTGCTACTATCATTACAATGTCTGTAGGTCTTTCTGATGATAATTTGGTTATCTCAATAGATATTTTTCCACAATTGGTTACTGTTAATCGTCTTAGATATATGCAATCTCTGATTTCTTTCTTTACAAATATAGTAAATCACAGTAGTTAGAATAACACAAGCCCTATTAAAAATTTAGATTTAGGCTTGAAATTATTCAGAATGTACTCAATACTATCTCTGATATTCAAAGTGCGAATATTCAAATTAAATTTCATAACGCATTTGGCATTATACCAAATGAACTGTGAATAAATGTAATAAAAAATAGATGATTTGCATTTTCCAGTTCATTTTTACAGAGAAGACAAACAGAATCAGAATTTTTATTCCATTTACAACACTTTTCCCTTGTAGGAAGTTTATTTAAAAGGGAAAAAAGCACAATGAGCCATTTTTGGGCAATTAGCTTTGCACCAGATAACTTTATGCCAGCTAACTTCCACCTCTTCCCCAATAAAAAAATTCCAAGCTTTTTAGAAAAATTCTCTTTAGAATTAAGCTTTCAGATCCATTTATCTTTAAAATAGTTATGATCAATGGGAATTTTTTGAATGGCAAATTTATATATAAAGGCAACTTGACTATTATGAAAAGACCAACAATTATTTTGGATAATATTCTGGACTGTATCATTAACACTACCTAATTAGTGTAAATTATTCCACCCAAGAAGGTTAATTAAAGAATTACTAAAGATCCATGGATCAAACCAAAAACTGGTTTGATTTCCATCCTTTAGTTTTCTTTCAATTAACTTTCTTCCTATATCTCTATAGTACAGAACATTTTTTCAAACATAAGAATGATGGTTTTCTTTTCAAGTAGTCCAAAGAAATAATCTTTTAAGATACTTAGCCTTCATCCACCTTCTCCATAAGGACTTGCCTTTTAAAAACTTCCAAAAAAGCTTAAGTTTACAAACTTCATTAAGATCCCTAATGTTTCTGAGGCCAAGCCCCCAAACTTTTTTGGTTTACAAACTTTATCCTAGGCAATCTTATGTTGTTTGCCCTTCCAAATAAATTTGGCACACATTTTTCAATCTTTTGAATAACTTTAATAGGGATATTATGTAATTGTATCTAATAGATTATAACAGTTGTAATGTGTAAGCTCCATTCTACCTGCCATAGATAGGAGCTTACTAGACCATCCTTCCAGCTTACTATGGATGATATCAAAAAGTCTAGAGCAGTCCCTTTCATTATTTTGATTGATACTAAGTGGTAAGCCAAGATATTTAACTAGTAAATTTCCTTCCTTAAACTTCAGGAGATTAAGACTGTCATTTTTAAATAAAGAGTCTTTGTTGAAGTATATTTTACTTTCATTCTCATTAACTTTAAGGCTAGCAAATTTATACATATTATCAAGAATGTTTTTAATAGAAGCTGCATTAATCCTATCAGCTTTTACAAACACAAGCATATCATCTACATACAAAAGATGAGTGATACGTTGTTTGTTCCTGCTGATTAACTTAATGTTACCTTCCAATAATTCAGATTTCATTTGAATAGAAAAATATCCATAACAATAGAGAATAAATAAGGAGATAAAGGATCTCCTTGTCTTATACCTCTATTGCTATATATAAACTCTTTGGGGGATCCATTTACCATTACCGAGAAGGTAACATTATCAATGCATTCTTTTATTAAATCTAGACCTGTCAAAATATGACCCTACCCATTTATCCAACTCATTTTACCCTAATTACAACCCTGTTGGGTCAACCCATTTATATATTTTTTATTAAATGGGTCCTAAAAGGGTTGACCCATTTTTAAAAGGGTTACAAATGAATAACCCACTTACCCATTTAACTCTGCCTTCATACAAAGTCGCTATTTTTTTTTTTTTTTTGTAAAAACTGCACTAATTTCTTCATACTTCCCTGGAACCAGATGAGACTTTCTCCGATAGATTCCCACCTAAATTACGAACATTGTGAAACACTCGGACGTTTTGCCTTATGACTGAACATTGTAGTTCTCCAAAGGGACTGCCAGTTGTACTTAGAAAATAACATGCTAAATTCCCATATTTGAACTCTGCCTACATACAAAGTCGCTATTTTTTTTGTAAAAACTGCAGTAATTTCTTCATACTGCCTCGGAACTGGATGAGACTTCGACCGATAGATTCCCACCTAAATTACAGACATTGTGAAACACTCGGACGTTTTGCCATGTGACCGAACACTATAGTCCTCCAAGGGGACTGCCAGTTTTATTTAGGAAATAACAGGCTAAATTTTCATATTTGAACTCCGCCTACATACAGAGACGCTATTTTTTTTGTAAAAATTGCAATAATTTCTTCATACTGCCTCAGAACCGAACGAGACTTCGACCGATAGATTCCCACCTCAATCACGGAAAGTATGGAACACTTAGATATTTCGTCCTATGAACGAACAGTATAGCTCTCCAAGGTGATTAACATTTGTACTTAGAAAATAACAGACTAATTCTTTGTATATAAAAATAGCAGACTACATTTAGATGGATCAAATGGGTAACCCACTTAGTAGGTGGGTTGGGTTAGATAAAGCTTTTTGTTGAATGAGTCAAAATAAAAGGGTCGTAAATGGGTTGGGTCAAATTTTGGTTGTCCCTCATACGACCCTAAATGACCCATTTGACACCTCTAAATTTAAATCACAGAACCAGCGATTAAAACCCATCTGTTTCAGGACAAAAATAATAAAATTCATGTTGATTTTGTCAAAAGCTTCTTAAGATAAATTTTAATGCACATAAGGTTTTTATTTTTAAAATTAAAATTCCTTATTAACTCATAAGCTAATAAGGAGTTTTCATAAACAAGCCTTCCAGTAATAAAGGCACTTTGATTTTCAGAAATAAGAAATTTTAAAAACCTTTTAGTTCTATTACACAAAATAAAGGAGATAATTTTATAAATGAAATTGCAACAGGCAATAGGCCTGTAGTCCTCTAAACTTAAAGGAGCATCAACTTTTGGAACCAAAGTTATAAATGTATGATTTGAATTCTTCAAAAGCTGACCAGAGCTAAAATAATCTTTAATAAAATCATAAAGAGGGGTTTGAATTTCAGACCAGTGAGTTTTATAAAATTTTGCCCCAAATCCATCAGGACCAGGACTTTATCATTATTGGCATTAAAAATAATATTTTAAATTCCTCATCTCTGATAGGAGCTAATAAAATATCCTCACTGTTGCTGTTCACTATATTTTCAAATTCAATATTAGGAAAATTACTTGATAATTCTGTAGAATTATATAGAGAGCAAAAATAATTAATTGCCTCTTTCTCTAAGAGGGAGGCATCATCAATTATTTTGCCATTTGAATCAAGTAATTTATCAATATCATTTCTATTTCTTATATTAAACATTCTTGTATAAAATAATTTACTAGCTTCATCTCCTGAAGTTAACCAGTCAATTTTGACTTTTTGCCTTATATTGATAGAGTGAATATGTAGAGATTTAACAAGTTTGGCTTGTGCATCAAAAAATAGAGAAGCCTTATCACTATCTGAGCTATTATTATCTAAATCATTTTGGAGTCTTTCGCATTCATCCCTATTAAATTTAATGTCAAATTTATTTCTAGAAATGTTCCAAATGTTAAGATTCCCCTTAACAATCTGTAAAGATTTGTTGAGTTAATATTGGACAGTACCAAAAAGGTTATTTTTAAGACTGTTAGCAATAATCTCTTTATAACCATCTTCATATACCCAAACATTTACAAATCTAAATGGAAATTTTTTAACCCCAGCATTATTATTATAGAATGAAATCTGAATAGGGGCGTGATCACTATAATTTTGAGGAAGGGTGCAGCAATTCACTTTAGAGAAAAAGTTGATAAAATCTTGGTTTAGTAAAACCCTATCCAATTTGCAGTTAATGTTTCTAAATTCACCTGATTTCCAGGTGAATTTATTACCACTGATTGGAGGTTCTATTAATCTAGATTTTATAATAAAATTAGCAACTTCCTCGAGTTTATTAAAATGAATTGAAGTGCCTCCCTTTTTCTCAAAACCATGAAAAACAATATTAAAAACCCCAATAATAATCCAAGGACTATTAATGTTCTTGCAAAATTGTTCAATACAATTCCAATGCTTTAATCTATCAGCCTCCAAATAGAGGCATAAATAAAGGTGATTTTTAGCAAAAAACCACCTTTATTCTTAAAGCTACAATGAATGTACTGAAAGTCAGAAATACTTTTATCATTGAGCTTGTGCTCAAGCAAATCAATGATACTAGGTTTATATTTAGTTAAAAAGTTAAGGAGGTCTAGTTTCCTACTAGGGGAACTAAGCCCCCTAATATTGCATGCAATGATATCCATATATAAAAAAGTTAAAAAAATATATATAAAAGATACAATCTAGGATACAAACAACTACTGTGAAGCACTAAATTTGCTATTATCCACTTTCAACCCCAATCGTTTTCCACTTTTTTTGAAGCTTTTGTTATCAGTGGCTTTCAATTGTTTCTCCCACTTAGAATTTTTTTCAATGTATTTGTTTCTAAACTCATGATCATCAGCATCTTCTGCTGAAACAATGTCTGTTATGCTTTTAGTCTTGCCCTTCTTTTTTCTTCTATTTCTGACTGTAGATTGAGAAGCTACCATAGCTTGATTAACTGCATCTTGAATATTTCTATCAGTAATATTCGAGTGATGAGAAGGGGTAGGACCATCAGCAAGAGGTGAGGAGTTAGTAAAAATGGGTTCAGCAGAGAGAAGAGAGGAGCAGTGATCAGAAGCAGCTCCAATTAAATTCATATTATTAGAATTTGTAATATATCTTAAGTCCTCCATTGGGTCGGAGGGCTTTATGACCTGTAAATTATTTGCCCCATCTGATGAAAATTGAGCAACAGCTCCAGAAAGATGGATACACATAACTAATGGAATTTTCTGTAAAGAATTTCCCTCAGTTACTGCTTGTTGTTGCTCATTTTGCATGCTAATTGAAGCGCTTGCAGTGTCTTGAAAATTGTAAAGATCATCATGTGATTCTGGATTCCCCAAATTACCATTATTTTCAGTAACGACAGCCATGTTCATGACTTCTGCAGATTGTAAAGAGACATCACTCTCTAAAAAATTTCTTTGAGTGATGCTCTCAAGAGTGGTGTCTGCTTCGCTGTTACCCAGATTTTCTGGAATAGAATTTGAAACTTGTTTTTCCCTCCATTCTTTTTTGCAAGAAAAGTTTTCTAATGAGTGTCCAAAGCATTAACAATCTTTACAGCGAGCAGGAATCCATTAATATATAATCTGTTGAGTAATGATTTCACCGTCGTGCATTGATATATATGCTTCATTGGGTAATTCAACATCTACATTAATCTCAACAAGGATACGAGCATAGCTAAGTCTTCTTTCCTTTGCAGTTGGCTCATCCAACTGCAAATGAATACCCACTGTGCTCGCTATCGCACTAAAAACCTACTTATCCCACAATTTAAGATTCAACTCAGGTAACTTAATGCATATAGGCACGGTGCTAAGTAACTGTGCAGTTAAAGTGTTTAGCGGTTCTATAGCAGTAGAAATGTAAAAAGATGTAGCGGAGATAAAGCGAGGAAATATCGGGGATATAGAGGAGATGCAAAAATGTTAATTAGATTTAAAACTATATAATTATAATTAATTAATTATCGTTCTCGCATCATTTGTATAGAAGAAACAAATATTAATTAATATTATATAAAATAATATCATGGTTATGCACCCTAAATTTGAGGATTACTACAGATTTTTATATTATATAAGGCACTTATGACTTAAAATAAGCTCTTTTCATTAACTTTTTTGATTTATTTTAAAAGACAACTAGTCAAATCATTTTTTGTATATTAATATTGCTAAAACGGATGTTAAATAACGTTGATTTAGCGGGTACAACGGAAAATAGCGGGGTTTTAAGCGGAGCTACTGTTCATCAGCGCTTAATTGAAATATCGTAGCGGTCGAAAAATGTTTTGGGCTATAGCGGGGATTTTGCGGGGCTTTAGCATGACTTTAACTGCATAGCTAAGTAAATCTCTATCAAGAATGAGCCTTTTCACCATTTCTTGATAATAATGAGTTTCTCATTGATAAAGTAGGGTCCTCCTTTTAAAGGTTTTTCACAGTCTTCCAAATTCAAAAATCTAATTAGGAAGAATCCATTCATTATCCCTAGTGTAAATATCAAAAGTACCGGTGGAATTCCAAGTGCGCATCACATAAACCCTGAAATGGTGATAAGGTGGTCGCTTACCATAGACGTAGGCAATGACTGAAAGACCCCATTTATTCTCTGTTCTATTACTTGTCTTTTCCTTCACCACAATCGTTTTCCTGTTGTTGATGGTGGATGGTTCAATATAACTAAGATCGAAATCAGACGTTTGTCCTCCATTTTTTACCATTTCAGCCCACGTAGAGGATTTGTTGGCATATTTAGCATTAGGAATGTCATTGTTTGCTGATGATCCTTTACTGGCGTCTGATCTGGTATGATTCTTGAATTGATAATTGTTGGTTCTTGCCGATATATTAACCCTCTGCTTAGGTTTTCCATTATAAATCTGTGATTTGCCTATCCCTTTGTGGGTATGCGCATATCCGTTTAATCTTGAATCGGGTCTGGAACTCTTCTTGCGATTAACCATTATAAAAGCATCATCATCCGCAATGAAATTTGGAGATGATTGTGGTAGATGAGAATTGAAATTAGGTAGAAGGGTAGAGATAGATGAGAGACGAGAAGAAGCCCCTGTTCTGACCAGGGTTGCCATAAAAAATGAGATTGTTTTTTATTTTCAAGGCAGTCATGACTACAAAGCCTTTCTCAATATGTTAGCACTGCTTTGTTTTGTTGAAGTAGTGCTATAACAGTAACTTTTAAATTTACCAAGAGTTTCGAACCACCCTTGCACTGGATAAGCATGTTTACGTGAATTCATGATCAGAACCAATACGAACTGATCCTTCAGACCACTTGAAGAGATCAGTGGTAAACAATGATGTAAGCTAATGTCCACTCAAATACAAGGTTTACACGAAAATATAATCCATGGCTATCGCCACTTCGAAATGAAGCCTGACTCAAACAAATCCAACACTCACGCAACCCCACTGTTTCGTAGCATCAATACCAAAGATCTTTTACATTAAACAAGCTTTTTTCTCAGAGTTATATGAACTGTATGATATACACAAAGCAAGCAACACAAACAATCCAAATCTCTCTACCCAACCACATGCTAAAAACACCAACCTAAGACAAATAATATATACACAATATGTTTATACAAGCCAAGTACAACCGCAGTAGCTTTCACCCAGAAAGCAAGTTGTGAAGTGAGCCAATCATCCATACCCATATAGATATATTCATCTCAAGGACGACATAATAGGCCATGAAGTGACATTGCCTGCTGCAGGGAGGGAGGGCCTTATCAAAGGGACACGCTTGACCACTGAGAATGCTTCATTTAGACGAGCGGCACGTGTCATGAACTGAGATACCACCTTCTGCAAAACGCAACTCAGATGTCATGTCATATATTCATTCATAAACTAATGAGAATGCACACATATGCTAAGCTTCTAAAAATCGATTATCAGATGAAATCATGTAACGTAACTGAAGCTTCAAAGTTTAGTTTTGGCCAATTATATCGAAGGAGGGACAACCTTCTAGCAAGTTATGAGAAAGGCATAATTCTTCCAACAGCTAATATATGATTCCATTTTAAGAGGACGATATATGATTCAAAATCCTAGTATAAGAACCAGGCCCGGCCCATGACATAGGCAGCCGATCCATTTGCCTAGGGCATCATCACGAGCAGGGGCAACAAATACAAACGCGAAGAAAAAATACGAATTTTCTTCTTAGGTCCGCAACCATTGCCATCGCCGCTCAACTCAGCAACGTCACAGCCCTCATTTCGTCGTCGCCGCCACCTCGTGCTGGTATCCGTTGAAGTTCGCACCGACTCCAGCTCCTCTCAGCCTCAGGCTCACATTTTGATTTCTCTGCTCGCCCTAATTTCAATTCCTAAACAATGTGAGTATATGTTTTTCATGTACTGCCTGCCTTTGCCTATTTTTTGTATTAATGCCGACTGCCAGGTTAAATTATTTTGTTGATTTCCAATTTTTCATTCTGGAAAACTTCCTCTAATATGAAAATGAGGTCTAAAAAGTTTCCAGTTAAGTTTATGCACTTTGAATTTATTTTCTTGTCTTTTTTCCAACTCAGTATCAAACAGAAGGTATCTATTAACATTATACCTTTCTATGGTTCTATTACAAAGCGACCTCAATAGTAAAAAAAATGAATAATTGATTTTTTTAACTTAAATCTTGGATTAAGTATGTTTACTTTTTTTATTATATAATTTTGGGCTAAGTAAATTTGAAACATCAACTGGATTTGGATTATATTTGTATCATATTTAATTTACTATTTTATTTTTATTTTTCCAATCCTAGACTAAGTTAGTTTAAGAGAAAGCAAGTGGCCTAATTCCTAAATTAGTTTTTTTGGTTTGCCGTTTCACTAATTGGCAGCTATTTAATCCGATTAAGATTTTAAAAGAAAACGATGCATCTCCAAGAAGCAAGGTTGATGGTAGACTTTTTCCTTCTAAATATTACATTGGTGGTTGTCCAGGTAGAGAAGAACATGAAAGAAAATGACCGGCAGTACATGAATGTGACAAAGATTATTATTTTTGTTGTAAGCTTTTTAAGAATACACAAAAGGTATCTCAATTGGCCGGTGAAGGATGCAATGACTGGCATAATTTATCCAAAAAGCTAAGAGTGCATGAAAGTAGCCCATTGAATAATGCAAATCTTACAAAATGGGTCCTTTTTTTTTTTTTAAAGACATAACTAAATCATAAATTCAAAGCTCGCAAAGTTTTTAAAACGTAATTAAAAAAAAAAAAAAGAGTTTTAATACTCGCGGAACATCATAAACACAAAGCGGCAAAACAGCAATAAAAACCTCCAAGATAAACGAAGAAAAGTTGATGTGTAAAACAAACTGCAGCATGCTACTGCCTATCAAGCACCCAGTTCTGCAACCAAGCACCCAACAAAAAACCAACAAGCAGCACCAAATCTCCACATACTAGTAAAATAGCAGCAGTGGCTCATTTCTTCTTAGCAGCTGCCTTGGTGACCTTAAGCCCCGGTAGGATCCTTTTTCTCCACACTCTTGATAACCCCCACAGCAACAGTCTGCCTCATGTCCCTAACAGTGAACCTTCCAAGCGGAGGGTACACCGAGAAAGTCTCAACCACCATGGGATTGGTTGGGATCATCTTAACCATACCTGCATCGCCGTTCTTCAAAAACTTGGGCTCCTTCTCAATCTCATTTCCTGACCTCCTATCGATCTTGGTCAGGATTTCAGCGAACTTGACTGCAATGTGGGAGGTGTGGCAGTCCAGAACAGGAGCGTAACCGTTACCGATCTGACCTGGGTGGTTCATTATGATGACCTGGGAGGTGAAGCTGGCCGCTCCCTTGGCAGGGTCGTCCTTGGAGTTGGAGGCTACGAACCTACGCTTGAGATCCTTGACCGCCACATTCTTGACGTTGAACCCTACGTTGTCTCCTGGAAGGGCTTCATGGTGCATTTCAACAGACTTGACCTCGGTGGTGAGCCCAAATAACTTGCCATTCGTGGTTAAAACACTACCCAGAAATAACTTGCCATTCGTGGATCAAATGAAAAAAATCATGAGAAAAAATAATGGGCTTTTTGGTCCACTTATAGAATTTGTGAACGAATTTGATCCAGTTATGGAAGACCATCTTAGACTGTGGTAAACAACGAAATAAATCATCATTACCTTAGCCATAAAATTCAAAATGAACTCATATAAGTTTATTGGCCAACAAGATCAAAATAACAATGATTCCAAAGATTAAAAAAAGCAAAGTATTTCTCCATCATCCTTGATTGCACTCTAGATTTGATTCATAAGGAGCAAATGTCCATTATTATAAGATGTGTGAATGTTGACGATGCACAAGATATCAATGCAGAAGAATTCTTGCTTGGATTCATAACCGTCGACAATACAAACGGACTTGGTCTTTTTAAAGAACTTGAAATTGTTATGGATAATCTTAAACTTGATATTAATGATGTGAAAGGACAAGGATATGATAATGGTTCAAATATGAAAGGTAAAATTTTAAATTAAATATTATAGTCTTAAACTTAATTTTAAGCCATCGACTACTATGTTAACTATTTTTATTGAATTTGTAATAGGAAAACATCAAGAGATGCAAAAAAGACTACTTGATGTAAATCCTAGAGCTTTCTACATTTATGAGGATGTCATGTCTAAATCTATCTTTATGCGATATGGCGAAATCATGTACGAAAACTAGAATTTTTTTTGCATATGTGCAAAATGTTTACTTTATTTTCCGGTTCAACTCGTCAATGGAAATACTTCGAAATCATGTGAAAGGTTTGACTTCGTACCATTATTGGCAACTCGTCGGGAAAGTCACATTGAAAGTATTAAAACAATAAAATTTCAACCATCGGATAAGAGATGCTTTGATTGAAACTGCAAATAATTCTAAAGTGGACATTGTAATGATGGAGGCTAAAGGATTATGCCAAAATGCTTTAGAAAAATTTGAGTTTCTAATTTAGCCTGTGTATTTGGTACAAGGTATTAGACAATATTAATCGAGTAAGTAGAATACTTTAGCGAGAGGAAATGGATATGGAAGAAGAAATCTCTGAAATTACATAGTGTAACTTTTTTTGAAAAACTTAGAGAAGATGGATTTGAACTCATTATGAAAGAGGCTAAAGAAATTGCAAAAGATGTTGGCATTGATCCTAATTTTTTTGAAAGAGAATTGTACGTAGAAAAAAAATATTTGATGAAGACATCGTAAAGAATTATAATAGACAATCTCCAAAGGAAAATTTTGGAATTGCTTATCTGCATATAATGGATCAAGTTTTAACTTCCCTTAAAGATCGGTTTGAGCAATTTGAACATTATGAAGGAATTTTCGGGTTTTTTGCTAAATTTGAAGTTCAAAATTATCGGTGATGATAAATTAAAGGTCTGCATGAATTTGAAAGGGAAAAAAGAATTGACACATGAGGAAGAAAAAGATATTTGTGGTAAGGAGTTGTTTTATGAGCTTCAACAATCAAAAGGAATTCTACCATCGGAGGTTATTACATCAATTGATATTCTTAATTTCTTGAAGTCTTATCGAGATGTAAGTGGATTTCTCAATGTTTGGATTGCTTCTACTGACTATTCTTGTTTTGGTTGTTTCGGCGGAAAGAAGCTTTTCAAAATTAAAATTAATTAAAACATACATACGAACTACTATGTCGCAAAGAGATTAAGTGGATTAGCTATGATTTCAACTGAAAATGAATACTTGGATATGCTTAACTATGAAGAGATAATAAGTTTGCTCTAAAAAATGGAAGAAGAGTTTGCTTCCGCTAATGTCCATTTATGTATTTTAATATCAAATTGACATTTAGATTATTATTTTCGTATGTAATCTAAATGTTTTGACTAGTATTTTGTAAACAATGTTAACTTTTATAATAGAATTTGCATTTTATCTCATACATTTAATTTTATTGTTGCTTACCAAATTTTGAGGCAACGAAAACAATTTTTTTATACTGGACTCGGGCAATGAATGTGTTTGGGCCGGCCCTAATAAGAACTCATCTTTCTAACTCGTATGAAGATAAAACCTTCTAACAAGGTAAATGGGCCTAATAGAACCATGTGCATAGGTATGATGTATCTGAACCATGACCAATTTTGACATGGAAGAAATGGACTTTACAACCAATATGCTGTTGCAACTCAGTATTCCCACCTTGCTTACCATGAAAATACATTCCATAACATAATTAGTACAGTCTTACTCATTATGATAAACAAGAATTAATACCAAACTATTGTGCTTTATACTAAACCAATGCGCAAATTGACTCAACGGATATCAAAGCTACACAGTTAAAGCTCCATAAAAGCCCTGTTAAAGCACTTAGCGCGTTAAGCATTTACAATTTAGGGTTATGCTATGGAGCCCGAAAATAAAAGGGCAGGGAAGTGCGAATATAGGCGGAATTCACTGGGGAGCATTGATTTATTTGGATCGGCTGAACTGTAGTCATTGGATCTTCTTCGGGTGTTATTTCATACTCAATCTTCGGGCCATTTAGCATTTTCGTACAATTTAATCATATTAAATAACAGATTCGTTAAAGTCCCTCTATCTACAACCAAACCCGCTAAATCACAATTTTTTAAGCATCTGCTATAAAAGATTCAGTATTATATAAAACAATTCATTCAATTTACTTTCATACCAAAACAACAAACTTATAAATTAGAATTTAGAATACAAATTTTGGTTCCAAGTATGAACTGCAGAAACCAATGTGTTCTGGATTTTGTCATACAAAAGTAAAGAATGTCTTTATACATTAATGACGCGAAATTGAAAATAAATACATCAAGCAAATTTGATTTTAACGTCAATACAACTTTTTACACTACCGTTATTCCTCGCTATATCATCCCTACAGTTTTCTTGCGCATTCACTATTGTAAACCACTAAACATTTTAACTATACATAATCAAAGTATAAAATAAATATCAAAATATACTAACAAAACACATAGACGGTTTATATAATTTCAGCAATTAATTTACCTTCTTTTATGTACACAAACTATTAGCTTCTTTGGAATGATTTTAAAAAAATGAACAAAAAATAATTATTTAACAAAACATACTGATAATATTAATTATTAAACAATGTGAAACTGCTGTTGGAATGCTGAATTTCAGGTAGTAGATGTGATGAACATAGAAATGAAACATCACAAGTTAAAAAGGGTATTTTACCCACTTCAAAAGGACATGTTAAATCGTATTGAGTTACTAATAAAATATATATCTAATTCTATTCTTTTAACATGTAGAAAGCAATGGTAAACATTTCTTTAGTTATTTATAACAGAATTCAAGGGAACAACTAAAAATGGTTGCTGATACCCCATAGGCTGAAGAGTAAAAGGAGAAAATCGCCAGAGGGACTAGCGTCGGATTAATTAGTCGGTGAGCCAACAGCTTACATTCCTAAAAGACATGTTAAATGGTATGAAGTTTGTTTCCATAACTAATGGTAAAAATATATTCAATTGCTGTTATTTTTAATATATATCAAACCATTGTAAACTTCTTCTTTTTTTTTTTGGGGGTTTATAACAGAATTCAAGGGAACAACAACTAAAATGGTTGCTACTGAGGAGTAAAAGGAGAAATCGCCGGAGAAAGTACTCGCATTTGATTAGTTAATTGGTGAGGAAATAGAGCGATCAATAGCTGGTCCGTGAGGATGATCAGCGGCTGGAACCGGGACATGGCCCAGACTTCAAAGGGAGGCAGCAGTGGAGAATTTTCCACAATGGAAGAAGTCCCACAGATTAGATTTTTGCTTACAGAAGAAGCAACAA
This sequence comes from Allium sativum, assembly GCA_030737875.1. NCBI lineage: Eukaryota > Viridiplantae > Streptophyta > Magnoliopsida > Asparagales > Amaryllidaceae > Allium > Allium sativum. The sequence goes on from CM060918.1 coordinate 471,268,450, forward strand.
CGGTATCTGAGGAATAAGCATCAGCTAATTTTGTAACAACAATCGCGGTAAGATAGGGGATGCAAGCATTAACTGGGATGATCGAGCGTAAAACATATGTACATGGCTTTTCTAGTCTGTCATTAAATTTAGGGACTCAACCCTGGACATGTGGTGGAAACTACCGAACTGGATTACAGTCCATTATGGAGCTGCAAAATGTGCTAGCAATATGCAAATATGATAAAAGCTAAACCTTAAAAAAATCTACAAAACATCCAACGGATGGCATTAATAAGCAACCGTTTTGACAAAGAGACATGATTATGGCAGAGATAGTGGTACGGAGAATTTCAGTTGCACAAAATTCTTAGTGTCATTTGTCTTAATGTTAATAAGAGTCGATTCGAATCTCCCTTATGTTAAACTGCAAAATATGAAAGCAAATATAATCAAAACTACACCTTAAAAATCAACAAAACATCCAATAAACAGCATCAATACATATAACAAACTGCGTTTTGGACCAAGAAACACAATAATGACAAATACAGCGGTATTCGGAATTTCAGTTGCCTAAGAGAGTCATTTGTCAAAAACATAAATAAACAATAATTACCAGTAGAAAAATTATGATGGATTTAGGTAAAACCAGCAAATCAAGCCGACTATCTTTAGCTAGTTTGAGACTGTCAGTAGACAATACACCAAAATCAAACCACCAAAAATAACCTATATGCTTTCCAATTAATGGCAGATCATAAGTTTTACAATACAAGTCCACCTATCCATCCAAATTATTTAGCAGCGTGATACAAATGGAAGACCGTCGAACAAGCAATTTAAAACATTTTGGTCTTCGTGCATCACGGACTCAAACTGTGTTGGAAAATGCAAATTTAAGCAGAAGACACAGTGACATTTGAGCAAATAATCGAGTAGATAATCAGGTCTCTTTGATATTAAGGTACCGTTTGATTTGTTAACTGGGCAGTCCACGTTGGCGTCTGCGTTAGACGCATCTGTCGTGGGACTCATATGGATGCCCCTTCGAGATGAACGGCTGGAAAGTTAGCTTTCGCGTCAGACGCGTAACGCGTCGGAAGCGTCTGACGCGCAAGAAATTACTGGATAAGCCGATCCTCTTCTCCTTCCCTTATATATTCACTCCAATTCCTTACCTTTTCATCACAAAATCACACAAACAATCAGAAAATTCAAGCTTAAATCCTCGTCAAACCGTTGATTTTTTCAGGTTTTTGTTATTATATTTGTGTTTTTAGCTTCTTAACTCCGCTATATGTTTTTTTCGAAATTTTTGGATATATTTTTTCAGAATGGCAGCAAGTCAATCTTCTTCTACCCGTTCCATTGCCGAATGAAACGACACCATCAATGTTTTCATCGATGTGTGCATGGAACATCTGGATTCCCGTGCGCATAACGTTGGAAATTGGTACCAGCTAATCGCGGCGATGTTCAACCAGCGAACCGGATTGGACTATAATGCTGGTCAAATGAAGAACAAATTTGATAACATGAAAAGGGACTGAAATCCGTGGAACAAGCTGCTTCAAATTCATGGCGAGCAGTGGGATGAGCAAATGGATACCGTCGCTGGGACAGACGATTGGTGGGCGACGGTGCCAGTAGCGTCGCTCAAATTCAAGGATGACTCCCCAGCACGGTTCGGAGAGATGGACTCACTTTTTGGAGGATGCATTCGTACCGACAAATGTCAGTACATAGTTCTAGCAGCTCCACCAGTTCATCTGCACGACGCCCAGATCTTTGGCGCTTTCATTCGGCGCGATATTACTGAGATCTCGAGTCGTCCGGCTCGTACGCATGTCAGGTCAAGTGTTGGCCCTTCTCATTTTGCTCCTCCCTCCATGAACCGAGACGAGATTATAGATCTGTGTATGTCAGTAGGTCATGATGATGATGACTATCAGGAGTGGAAGGTGGCGGTTGTTTTATCAGAGAATGACAGAAGGGGCCACAACCCTTATTATTCTCTGTTTGACAAGCCCGCACAGCTTAGGTGTTGTGTTATTCATTATGATGTGAAGCTAAGGGTTGGACAACTGTAGTTTTCTTATGTTTTTGTTATGTGGTTGTGTTGTGATGGTGTTTTATTATGTGATTGTGTTGTAATGGTGTTGTGTAATGCGTTGTAATGGCTTTTGAATTATGAAATTTAAATTCTACAATTTGTATTCTGCATTCAATAAAACCTATAATAAATACAAATGCAAAAATAATAAAATAATAACTTTACTCTTTCCAATTTGCCCATTTCGTAAATAAAAAACACATTCCGCGTTCGCAACAATTTCCTTTCAAATACCCCTTCCCATTCAAAATCAAACGCACCCTAAATGATATACAAGAGAAATTACTCCATAACTTCCTAGATCACTTATAAAAAAAAATCCTCATTCGACATGTGTGTATTACTGTTAATATTATAGGGGGCCCGGCTTGCCAAACAATCAATCGTTCAGCTCTTCCTTTTCAGGGAGTGAAGCGAAGGACCCTAGCCTAGTCGAGAGCTGCTGTAAAAGAGAGCTTCGCTTCCTCAGTCTAGTCGGTAGGGGGGAACAACTCGTTGGGCCAGTATATTAATTGGCGCCCAGTATATTAATTAAAAGATAAGCTAACAAAAAGCTCAAGCAAACGAGCTGCTAGTGAGCTACTAAGCCCCATAATTAGCTTTTCGGGAAATTTCCAAACGAACAATTTCAACGAAATGTATATTAATTGGGCGGAAACTTGATAAAGTCGAAGGGCCACCATCTGAATCAAAATAAATTAGAAGAATTCTTTACGGAAGAAGAGCAGATTCTTTCTTTGGTCTTCCCAAAACAAATTCCTTTTACTTTACATCGATCACAGGTAGAACGTATTTGGTATTTGGATATTATCCATATTAATGATTTAGTGAGTCACTCATGATTGGTCATGATACCCTTTAATTTGAACTAATTATTCTTTTAATGAATTTTTTTATATAAAAAAAATTCATACGATTGGTTACAAAAGCTTTTTAACAAGCACTTGCTGCAATTGGTCGTTTAGCTAGTTAGCTACACATCAACGCACTTAAGGTGCAAAAATCGAAAGGGTGACAAGGAGGTGGCTTTCCTATTTATAAGATAACTTTCTCCTCCAGGTGCTCTCACTATAAAACCAAACAAACTCAGTGTGCGTTCACAGACAGCAGCTGACCAGTTCAGATTTTTGACGCGGTGCAGGAATAAAAAATTCAAAATGGAACTAAGCCTCTTTTGGCTAGTTGATAGAGCATGACGCGTCAAGCTAAACTGGTCTAACTCCTCTTATATAATCTAACATCATTTCTTCTTTGACTACGATTCACTTCTTTTTACAGTTTTTACAATTTCAATTCAACGACATAGTGGTCCAACTATGAAGATCTTGAAGACCTGATCGCAATAAATGAAAAATTATATGGAAGAAAAGACAGATATGTGCTGATTCACGCTTCAACTTTTACCGCATGCATTGGGTTAGTGATATTCTTTTCAAACATCATGTGTGTTTTCAATGAAATTTTTGTTACGGATTGCAGCACACAAAGCTGTAATAAATTTTTTACATCGCTGCTTTGTCATTCCGACACGTTAGACTGCATAAAGGTTTCAAAGATCATGTAGCACTCTTGTATTTATTTTTATGTTCCAGCGGTTTTTACTTCAAAATATATAAAATTAAACTGGATAATACCCAATTTAACACTATACTAGACATCAAACATTCTCCATTAGGCCAGTATTATTTAGTTGCTTCGAGATATCTGCTAATAAATTGTTATACTCCTTACCAAATGTGAGATATCATATCCTCAATATTTGCAGAACTCAAAATAAATCAGAATTGGATAACAAATTTTTCAATGTGTATCGTTTAATTTAGCATATGCCAATCAAAAGAACATTCTGAATACGAAAGAGAGTTTTCAATCTTAAAGTGCTTACTTATTAATTTTATGTTCGATCCAAAGTAATTTTGCTACAATAGCTATTCACGGTTTCACATGGAAATACAACAGTGGAGACGCGGACTTCATACCATATGATGATGATCCTGATTTTGTCCTAGAATACATTGAAAAATACTATCAATATCGTATTTCTTAATTATTTTTTAAATGAGATTAGTCATAAATCTTTTTTTCAATCAAGGAAATGAAGTTCTGTCCTCGATAAAAATTGAAGAACCATTCACTAATTTCAATCTAAAGATGATTTTAAAGTAAATTGTTAATGATTTCAATTTGCCCCAGATGAAAAAGAAAATAAACCAACCGAAAGAAGTGTTGAAAATAATATGGTGTTGGTTCGAGATAGGATTAAGGAAGAAATCATCATAGCATGACTTAGTTAAATACATTTTCTTTACCGAATCTATATATTTATATTTCTAAATTGTTGCATCTTTTCCATCTGTTTTTGTTATAACTGTTGTGTTTTTATTATTGAACCATCTAATCATGTACGATACTTCTTAACCACGAACAAATTACCATTAGCAACAATTATTGCAATACAGTTGCAAAAAAATATTCCTTGTTTGATTCACCGTTCACACCATAAAATGGTTTTCCATTTCCTTGAATTTTCTCCATTTGTGTCCGATTTAAAACTTCTCTTTCGTGTCCCCTATTCGCTTAATAATGATACACCCTCTAAATCTTCATAAGGGTTCCCACTGAAACCGTACAAACTCAAACATTAATTATCATAAGCTACAATGTGTTGACCCATAATTTTATGGATTGTACATTGATATTTTTATCCTGCCTACTATCATGACTCATCAAGTTTTGTAACTCTAGTTCACACACATCTTCATGCTATGATTTTATGTATTGAACATTGATATTTTCTTCCTGCCTACTATCATGACTCATCAAGTCTTGTTTGTATAGAACTTACATACTATAATTTTATGGATTGTACATTGATATTTTCCACGTCTACAATCGTGACTCATTCAGTTTTGTTTGTATTGATTTTCGTGTTATGATCCAATAAGGAACAAGCAACCAACAAGCATTTCATATGATGGATGTTAATATAAAAGTCATCAATCATGAGCAGCGAAATTTTACTGGTCTTCAAGATTGTTCTGTTTTATGATTCAAGCGTCCAAATATTAAATTTGATCAAGTTGACTAACATCTGCATCCAGCTCCAAAGTTTATGCGGCCGGCCATGCATCTCTGCCCTCAAATTAGCAATGTCTCAAAAATTTGTGCCTGCACCTTTATACACCACGTCTCCCCATCATCACATGCATATCATCTCTAGCTTCCACACCTCCGTATAATTTCAGATCACGTATTTTGGAATAGGTTTCTAGATCCAACGTTATACATCATATAATGGTGCTACACGGTTATTAGCAGTTGCTAAGGCTAACGCTCAGAAGACCTGGATTCAGACTAGAAAGGTTACCAGCCACCTAGCTTCTATGAGGTCAATGCTCAAGTAAATAGGAGGGTTAAGAGAATGCTTTATATCCAGTTTATTTAGTTGGATATTCCAAACAATGCAAATAGTTTCCTCCTCATAAATATACATTGAAGCCATCTCTGAACTACTACATAAGAGCGTGTATGATTATCACATCTCAACAAATTTAACTTTCAATGGTGAAAAAGAAAGCAGCAATGTAATACGCTATTTGTTTTATGTGATCTATCATACACCCAGGCCATTAACCTTCAATCTATCTATCCCTAGGAGGTAACCCTACTTGGGTTCAACAAAAGGTACTCTGCGTAGAATCCAGATCATCCATAAGGGCTTTTCCACCATCTCTGGCTCACTGGGTTGAAATTGGCAGATCTCTGAATATCCTCCAGCCTTATGTAATTCAAGGGTAGCTTTCACAAAAACTAGGAATATAAGCTGGACATCTTAAAAAGATTGCATTTACTGGAACACCCTCTGTGCTCCTACGTAAGAATAAATATGAGCATACCATATCAAAATATTCAACTTAACCTTTGAAAATATTCATGCCATTTGCAATTCAATTATAGCTTTCGCATGAACTTGGGTAAAAACTGGTCGTTATAAGTCAGTCTACCTTTATTGCATCCATTTCCACCAAAAAGTAACAACTAGCTAAATCAATATCTGTAACGACCAAATACTACGGTGCCGTTCGTAGTGACAAAATGATCTGTAACCGTCTTGAATGCGTCCGATAAGGTAACGGTTCTTTTACCTAATTTATCAACAGGAGAAAAACTAACCATTGGCATTCGACACGTCGGACGTGTTTGATGCGTCAAACGTCAACGGTTCAATTTTTTTATGCTATAAAAAGGAATCAAAACCTTCCATTCTTCCTCAACACAGCCGAACTCTCCACCTCTCAGTTTTTTGGCTACCTTTGTTGTATTATTATTATTTTGGTTTTTTCTCCATTAATATATTTATTTTCATTGTATCTACCACATATATTTTTTTGGATTTTTTTAAAGATGTTGAAATTTTGTATTTTCAGCATTATGGCGCATCTATCTGGCTTTGGTTATGTTGCTTCTTCACCCATGCCTGTCGCAAATTCGACGTTTAAACGCGCATCAAAATTTCCGTTGACATACGCATCAGTCACCTTAACCTAAGAGGAAGCACAAGCTCTTTTTTATCAGTTGTACCGTAGATTTCAACGAGCAGTTTAATGACAGTTGGATCGAGATACAAATAAAGAACAAAAGAGAGAATCTGAAATGTTTCTGGAGGGATTGGAACAGACTGCTAGAGATACCAGAAGGTGAATGGGATGCTCATAATGATTTTCTCAATTGACCTAAGGAATGATAGAACAATGTTGCATGGAGGTACAACAAATTTAGAAGAAATACTCCATAGAAATCAGGGAGCTAGATGAGATGTTTGTTGGGTGCATAGAAAATGACACTTGCAGTATCAGATACCAGTAGCTCTACCGCCCCAGCCTCACCCTCTAACTCTTGCAAATACATCTTTGTATGCGATTGGATGTTTGGATGACTGGTTCAACTGCACCCGTTCACCACAGACGTCCCTCCTCCAACAGACAGATGAGTTCAGGCATACCACGGCCTTTTATGCAGACATGTCGTTTCACTGAGACAACGATGTGAGGTTATTCTCTTATATCTACAATTACTACCGTTCAGAGATGTGAGATTATGATTTCTCTCACCGATCGCTCAATCTTGGAAATGACGAAGGCGCTATCTGATGAGGAACTAGAACTGCTTGGGCTTATTAATTATCAGCTAAACAGGTTCTGCAATCGTCGGTAGTAGTATATTCTATTTTGTTTGGTTTGATGTGGTTTGTTTTTCTAGTTTGTTCAATGTGTTTTCTAGTTATCTGGTTCGCTGTTATTTGAAACAAAAACGTATTGTTAACATTGATTGAAATATCAAGTTTATTTTGGTGTGTTTCATTAGCAATTATAAAACGCATATTACACAACAAAACAAAATAATTAAATAACTATAAAACAAGTAAATCAAAAATCGCAAAATAAAATGCTCTGTTTAAATGCTTCACCTAAATGTTCCGCTTGTACCCGTAAACGAATACTCCGTTTAACTTTTAACTCTGTTCAAATACCTAATTTAAATGCTCCACTTAAATACTCATCACCGTTACGTACAAATACACCCAAAAATACCGTTCGGAAGGGTGAACTAGACAGCTTCTGCAACTGACGCGTCTGACTCTAATTTTCCAAAAGCTAGAAAATAAGCCGATCTCTAAACCCTTATAAAATTCATCCCCGCCTCCACCATTCTCTTGACTCTTCTTCTCTATTCTTTATCTTCTTAACTTCTCTAACCCCTTCTTTCACCATTACCTTCGTACATTTTTATCAACGAGAGTGATGGTTGATTCCGAAACAAATTCCGACAATCAAAATTTACAAAACGTTATTGCTATTGAAGCATATTTACGTAGAATAAAAAGAGAAATCCATCGGGTGCACACAACGAAATTTACTAGTATATCGTGGGTGAAAGATATATTGAATGACCATCAAGGACGATGTCAATGAAATTTCCAAATGAAAAGACTTTATTTTCTCTCGTTATACGCTGCAAAATTATGTTTTGATTACAACAGTAGATGTTGATATTTTAGAAATGGCAATCACCGGTTCAGATCTCAAAATTATAGCCTGAGACCTCGTCTGAAATCTCGTTTTGGGCTCCTATCAATATAAAACAGCAAATTTCACTGTAAATCTCCTTTTAAATATATCGTCCAAGATACTACAACATTGAATGATACATCGACCAAGACCAGATATTGGAATATCGTCTAAGATCTGGATTTTTCTGGTTATAATTTAAATCCGTGTCTGAACCAGAACAATAATTAAAAAACTCAAATCTAGCCATGATAATCTCCTACCATTTAACATTTTGCATGTTAAATAACAATATCATATGTTCATATATGTACTACAATGCTTATAATTTTCATATTTATCTTTTTTCTGCATACATGGTACATATGAAATTATGTATTTATGTTCTACTTATCCTGAAGTTTTTATTGTTTTGGATCTTTTTTATGTTTTATGTCTAACAATAATTCATGTTCATAGATAATATGTTGTAAACACTAATCTATTTGCATTGTGTTATATTTTTATTTTAAGCATGTTATGATTTAAAGTATGAATGATCTTTTGTAAATTAAGAATAATGAAGTGATTTTGCAATTCAAGTTTAAGTTACTATGTTTATAATAACATTCATAAAAATCATTGTGTAAGAATATCAGTTTTCAACATATCATGTACCCCGACATTTTCCGATATGAACTTTCTGACCCGAGATGGAGATCTAAGACGAACCCTCGAGTTAGACGCATCTTATCCGAGATCTCCCCTGATACGAGATCAAGTCTCTAAAATTTCCGAAATGAAACACGACCGATATCTGAGATTTAAAACCTTGATGGTAGTCATATTTGTATGCACTATAACTGCGACGCTCTCTAATCGACAAATGGCCGAACATGTAGCAAAATTTTAAGTTGTTTATATGTTGTTTTGGATACTGTATAATTACTCGCTTTAGATATTATAGAATAAACTGACCTTCAATTCAATATTATCCCTGATGAAATTAGAAGTTCAAACTGATATCATCCGTATGTTCAAAACTGTGTTGGTGCAATAGATAGCACACATATAATTACACACTTACCTCAAGATCGAATTATCTCATATATAGGTCGAAAAGGTTGTCCTACTAGAATATCTTAGTCGTATACTCGTCTAATTTATTGTTTATCTATGTTGTAGCTGTTAGATAAGTTGTTATGCATGATAGTAAATTTTTTAATTCAGTTGTATGTGATGAAAGCTTAAATTTTCCTCATCCTCCAGCTAGACAGTATTATGTAGTTGATTTAAGTTTTTCACTTCAAAATGGATACTTATCTGTATCGTAACGTCAGTTATCAAATTCCTCATCAAGAAATTGCAAATCAATCGATTTGATTTCTACCATTTGAGTATACATGGCGATTGAGAGAACATTTGGAATATGAAATAAAAAGTTCGTCATTTTAAAGAATATGCCAACATAATCATTTGAAACTCAAGTAAAGATTATCGTAACTAAAATGACTACACAAATTACATACGAAAATACAACATGAATGATCCAAATTTTATGGCCTAAGATGATGATATGATATTCCAGAAGAGTACCTAAGAAAGTATTACAGTACGTTGAGAAGAGGTCCTAGAACACGTGAATGGTTCAACGACATGGGAACATCGAAACGGCAATAGTTAGAGATAACATTAATGATGAAATTGTTGCAGCGGTGCTACACTAATTAATTGTATTATTTAATTTATATTCTCTGATATTTTGTAATTATGTGTATGTATTTCAGTTTATGTATTGTTTTTTCATTTTAATTACACATATTACACAACAAAATAAATAATTAATTAACTATAAAACAATTGAATCAAAAATCACAAATTAAAATACTTTGTTTAAATGATATGTTTAAATGTCCCACTTGAAACCGCAAACACATATCTTGTTTAATTTCATACTCCGCTTAAATACCCCATTTAATTTCATATTCGGCTTAAATACCCGGCTTAAATATCTCTCTTTCGATACACACAAACGCCTGGTAAGTCTTCCAACTAAACTAAACTATAAGAAAACACACAAATTGCGTACAAACCCATCATTAGTCTAATTTGCAATTGAATCCTTGGATATCTATCTGACACCACACCCCTCGAGGCCTATCGAATGCATCAAAACATAGTGCATTTTACATACTGCACAAACAAATGGATATTCGACCATAAAAATAAAGTAACAAGTTAAAAATCTTACTTTGTCATCGAAAGCAATCTTGATATTAACGGCCCTAGCCTTGCTCCTCATTCTATACAACCTTCTCCCAACCACAGCAATCCCAACCGCAACAGCCATGATCGAAACTGCCCAAATTGGCCTTGTTCTCATAACCCAAACTTTCAAAAACTCAAGTTTGATCTTCCACCAAGTTGTTGCCTCATTTCCGACCTTACTTTTCTCATTCCCGACAACTTCATCTTCTTTTTCCGCATCCCTCTCCATTTCATCACTACTGTCAGAGGTAAAACTCCTTGCATTCGTTTGGAATAGTGATTCGGAATCGGGGTCAATCCAGCTTGGGTTCGAATCGGTGTCTAGGTCTTCAATTCCCGATTTGTGAATTGGGTTCAACGAGAAGTAGTTGCAATCTATTGCGCCGTCTTCGGAATCAGAGTCTAGGGTTTGGACCGGGTTGGGATTTTTGGTCGGTGAAGGAAGGAATTCCCAATCTTGGATTTCTGCCTGAGGGTCCATGGATAGAAATTGTGACTTTATTTTCTACCTTGTGAAGTAATTGGATTTAGGTATCTGTGTTTAAATTGGGTAGGAAGGAAAGAAGCGTGCTGAAGCAGAGGTGGGAAGAGGAAGAACAGACACGCGGCTTCCCACGTTCTCAGTGAAGTTCGGTTTGAGCTATATTTTTAGGGGTGGGGCTATACCGTACCGCGCAATGCGAAAACCGCCCAGATCGAACCGCATAAACAGTACGGAAAACCAAACCAGATTCTCTCTCTAAAGCTAACAACCCAAACCGAACCGACCCGCAACGGTACGGTTCGGTTGCGGTTTGAGCTGTTATCAAACCATATTAAACCGAACCGAACCGCATAGCTATACCGGGTAATGTTACGATAAAAAATTAAAAATTTTCTATGTAACTTTTTATTTTAACTATATATTCCGTCTTGAGGATATATTGTAGTTATATTAATTCAAGATAACACTATGTGTTTTAACCTTCAAGTGACACAACGTCATACAATCATAAATTGATTGTTGATGGAAGTAAATCTCTTGTTACATATTTAATACTGGTTCAAACCGAACCGAACCAAAACCGGACCGTATTGCATCAAAACCGAACCAAAACCGAACCGTTTGAACGGTTAGTATTTTTAATTAACCGTTCGATGCGGTGCGGAAGCGGTTTGAGCTCCAAACCGCACCGAACCGAACCGCGTCCACCCCTAATATTATCTATGGACAATCGATTTACAATCCAAACACGGTGTACCATTTAGAAGTTAAAACACATAATGATATGCCCAATTGAAAGATTAGTTTCTGACTATATAAATATTTCAGTTTTACGTTTAATTACAAGTGAGATTATTTTAGTTCATTAATTAAACACCAACTTTAGTCAATGCATAAACAGTAAGCAAGATAACTCAAGTAAAATTATAATTAGCATTTACTCAAAAAAAAAATGGAAACTATGATAATAAAACTATAATTTTTTCTTTTGTGATAAGGATTATTATTAATATAACAACAACATAGTGTGAAAATAGAACACACATCGTTAAAATTAGATATGAATTAGTTATATTTTTATCATAAGAGTATTATTAGTGCAATTATTCGGTTCGATCCATTTTAATATGGTTTGGGTTAACAGTTCAAACCATAATCGAACCATTAAGTTGTGAATCGGCCCGATTTGGGGTACTTGTTTTAGAGAGAACATTTCATCCGGTTTTCCGCACCGTTTTTACAGGCCGGCATGAGCAGTTTCTATATGGTGGTGCGATTTATGCATACCCTTAATGAACACAATGACAATAAAAAGTAATTATTTAAAGTGTGATAGCAAAGACCATAGAGCAACACTTGATTTGGCACACGATACCATATTTGGTTGTTGAACGCCGCCCATTGTACCTTTAGTCAAAGAATATCCGATGTTTCAAAATCATATGTAAGTTTGATGTCATCATAAGACGTAGAGGTCAACGTTCAACCATCAATCCTAGTGCCTATAATCGAATGGTCTACACCCTTGACATTGCATTAGAGACTCCAAATACATTACATAAAATTAGAGCATCTCCAACTGTTTGGATGCGGAAATTCGATTTTCCGCACCTCGAATAGTTGGAACGCTCTAAATTTCCAACATTTTATGAATCAGGTGTTTGTTCCACAAATGGCTGATTTCCAGACGTTTATTGAACAAACGCCCATAATTTTAAAACTGTGAGGCGCTTGTTGAACAAGTGGTCACTTGTAAAAACAAGCGGGCGTTTGTTCAACAAACGCTTGAGGGCCAGACGTTTGTTGAACAAACGCTTGGCCTTTTACGTCTATATTAGGCGCAAATCAACCGCATTTCATTTCAAACCATACAAAAATTTCGTTTTTAATTTTTTTATTAAATTTTGCGTTGAGATGCCGCTACCTGCCATGAAGACCGGTAAACGCATCATCCGATATTCGACAAACGCGAATGTCGGACGAGATCATATCGCACCTGATCCCACCGTGACTACAGATAGCCTTCGAGTACAGCACAACCTACCTCAGACTATTACGCATCGTGTGACTACTGCTATTGCGATTCCTCAAGTATAATTTTTTTAATATTATTACGTAGATAGACAAACATTTTAATATACATGAATGTTAATAATTAATTTATGTTTACAATAAATAATCATATGTTTAGGTTCGACATGTTGCTATGTGCGGTAGTTGGTTACGTTGTACGACATAGTATTATCATAAGTTACCAGAGCCGATATTGGTTAGGCTTCGTGCGACACCTTTCGGAGATTTCTTAGATTTGCCTAGGTTCGCGCATGTAGACCGATGCCTTGTAGATGCTCTTACCGAGAGACGGTGGCCTAGTACACACACCTTTCACTTTCCTGATTTTGAGTTAGGCCTGACCCATTTAGCTTTTTTACATGCTTACAGGCATAGAGGTAGGTCGTCCCGACCGTGTCCCTGTTCCGTTTGATACATTGTTTGAGGTGGTTGATAGTTATTCTGATTATTGATCGAGTTTAAACTCGGATACGGTTGAGGGAGGTGTAGTTACCATCCCTACTCTGCAGGCCTATATAGTAGCTCATCAGACCACTCAGGATATGCATACTCCAGTGATCAGGGCCTTTTTATTATACATTTTTGGGTCCACGTTTTTTAGCAACAACAAGGGGACTACTAGACTTGGTTTTCTGGCTGGTTTGGTAGACGTTGACCAGCTGCAGATGTATGATTGATGTACAGCTATATTGGGTTATCTTTACGTCGCATTGGATAATTACGCCGTACAACGCTCCGAGCAGTTGTACAAATTTTGGTACGTCTTTCCCTTCTGGTATTACGAGTACCTGACTAACAAGCACCCTAGACTTATCCCAGAGGCGATCAGTACACCTTATGTATACTTTACTAGACTGCGTCGTTGGGGTCCGGCTATGCATGTCTCTCGTACTGCACAAGGAGTGCATAAAGAGCTTATGGAGGTGTGCACACAGATTGATATGAGGCGACGTGATGACATTATTGCGCGTCCATGGGACCAACACATAGGGTTTTTTGCACTTCAGGAGGACCATCCCCTCAGATTTCAGTTTAGTATTTCGAGACGTAAGGTTTGCTTTCAGGTACCTACGTGCCAATTCATATGGTATTTGGGGCAGCGCTGTTGGTTACAACTGTATGGTATAGTGTGTATTCCTTCTGATCTCCCCTATGGGACGAGATGTTCGGCGATATACAGATAGGGCAAGCATATCTTTAGAGTTTGAGGGCCGCAAGATGGGTCGATGGTGAGCCCTTTACAGTTGATGGACACTTTGATTCCTATTGGGTTCGAGTACCTCCACGAGCTTATGCTTTACCAGATTACATTCGGGGTTTGAACTCCGACCATATTGGGTCGTCTATAGTTTCTGGGAAATGTCTGGTGCCTCCTCCCACATTTGAGCCTATATCGCCACAGTACACGCAGATTGGTGTGTTGGACCCCCCCCCCCCCACCTCACATTTTTAGGGCGTACGATGTACATGGTCAGATGGTACAGATTCCATTGTAGTATCCATCAGTTGACCCTCCAGTTGTACCATTAACCAAACTGTACCATTCACATCAGGTATGTAAGAAATTTAAACATTGTTTAAGTTGTTCTTATAATATTTACATTAATATAATACGCATTGTCACAATATCAGTACTCATTATATATGGACCATGAACGACGACTATTGGCTGCATTTGAGCGTATGACGCTCGAGTACACGCATGTGATGTACCAGACTATGTGAAACGACCCAAACTTCCTCTTTCGAGAAAGCCCGGATTGAGTTGAGAACACAACGCATCAGAACACAAACAATAGAACATTTCATTGCTATTACAACAATTACATCAGAGTATAAGGATATTTCAGAGTATGAATAACTATTACACATTGGAAATACAGTATCAGAGATTTAAAAATTACATAGCAGCAGAAAATAATACATAAGTATAATGCATAGCGGAAAATAACAACTGACACAACTGAAAGAGATATATGGATACAAAGATTTCCGAATGTAGCTCTAGCTGTAATACAGGATCATGTGAAAAGAAATATCTGCGAAAATCAAAACTACTAGCTGCCCGTGTGGAAAATATGGCCATCCAGAGTTTAGGTAGAAAAATAAGCTCCGAGTCAGTCATGGGACTGGTGTGAGAACTCAAAATAGTTATTTAAACTTTACTTTAAAATAAGGTAAATCAAGGGACCACGCCGTATAACACAAAATGGGTTTACCCTCAAGAATACCAGTGCCTAAAACAAACAGCGTAATGCTAATCAAAGAAAAATGAAGCTATTATAAGACTCAGGTCCCATCATACAATGCAACGCAAGCCAGAGGATAGAGTTTTACCTTATAATAGTCAAATATGCTTGGTACGCAAAATTTATCTTTTATTATTACTATAAGTGAAGAAATCAATTTCAAATATAAATGTATCAATCCTAGGCAGCATAGGTACCATATATTATGTCGCCATATATAGGTTTACAATTAAAACCGTAAAATGGCGTATTGGAAGTTTAGATTTCCATATTGATGGCTCATGATTCGAAAGATCTATCGCGTAGTGCAATACTCCACGACTTACGTCCCAACTAGAGAAAACACTGTAATGCACATTCGCCGTTTTGGGAAATCAAGTATCACCGTGGCTTACGTCCCAGCGAGAGAAAACGCCACTTATTCTATCCCTATGGGAATTGGGGGGTGTTCCCTATCCCTTTGAGCGTGGAGCGATCACACTCAGCTCATCTCGGTCGATCGAATCCATGACACCTCTAAGGGTGTATATCCTCATCTCGAAAGCATACTGACCTGACCATCAGTTCACCATCATACCGGGGTGTGAGGCTCGCGAATTAACGCTACACAAAGCTATGCTAATTAAATTTATGCTTTGATCATCATCCACAAGGCTTTGTTTTTCAACAAAAGCATTGATCCATGCATCTCAACATTTCACATTGTCAATCCATACCATACCATTGATTTCTGCCAATACATAACCTCTAAGATCGTACGTCTCAGAGAAGGGTGTTAAGCAAGAGAATAAATTCTCTGCCACCAAACAGATATATATTTAGCAGAGATCAACGAATACAGCATAAAGGAATACAACGTCAGACATATCATCCATTTACAAGTCCGTTCTGGGTCTGAACGAAACCGGAGTCACCTTATTCCTCGTCCCGTATGTCCAATAAAGGAGAGAGGCCTCGTATATCCGAACAATCAACAAATACATCTGATGGCTACCATTGTAGCCGCTTCAAGGTAGCTACTCCAATCATGGTCATCAGTAGCAACCCATCCATTCGATGTGAAGATCGTCGGTCTTGCACCGTCTTCAATCTCTTTAACTATTAGTCGTCGTATTCACTATTCAGAATGGGTTGAACCCGGTCTTTCCGAATAACTCGTGTATTTTACAATCAAATGCTATAAAAACACATCATACGCCTTATTCCAATTCAGAATATTCTTTTATTCAAATATTTACATTTTTAGGGAAAGGTTCCCATTAATTTTATCAAAGATTATCACTTTTAAACACACTGTTTAATCCATTTCTTTGGAAATCATTTCAAAAGACTTTATAGTATCTTTTCACCATTTAAACCAAATTAAGGTTTATCAAACTAGTCGGGATTAACGCCTTACCAAAGTAATCATTCATTTTATTATCCCATCCCAACCTATTCATCCCATGGAGTAAAACTGGTAGTACTCCATATCTAACACCACTGTGTTATCGGTAAATTCAATTACCATTTCTCATTCAAATCTAATTAAAGATTTAACTATCGCATGAAGTAAAACTGTGATACTCCATTTTTGAACACTTCTCAAATTTGGCAAATTTAATTACCGCATTAACATTTCAATCTAATTAAAGATTCATTAAAACTCCATTTAGTTATAATCTCCAAAAATCATTATTTAATGATTATTTAAATTTCGAAACTAAATCTTGTCTTTAACTGGGCTAAAGAACGAATGTTATTTAAAACACAGTTCAAAATAAACCCAAAATCACATTCCATTAATTATGGAATTTTCATGGAAAACAAATCAATATATATAATCGATATAAATTTCCGTGTCTGGCTAATAATATAAATGGAATAACGGCAAAGCCTTTTAAATTCCATATATAGTAACGGTCTTCATTCACAGAAGCTCATCTCAATTATTACCAAATTGAATTCCATTCAATTCCAATTTAATATATTAAATTGGAAAACTTTACTTTGGAAAGTTTTCCATTAAATCTAAATAAAAATATTTACAAATTCCAAATCATAACTTCACTGTTAATTGAGTTAAAGAACAAATGTTATTTAAAATATTGTTCATGATAAATCCAAAACTCCAATTTTAATTCATTCCAATTAAATATTAATTAATTGATAAACTTTCCTATTCTTTTCTCAACTGGGTTTAAGAATAGTGTTATTGAAGACATCATTCATGACAAACCCAAATCCAAATTATTTATTTAAAAACATTGGATTTTTATTCTAGTTAATAGCTAGTTCGTTTCGATAAAAATATATTTTCATCTTTTCAAATATGGAATTTTTCTTCCAAAATCTTTCCAAATCACTTATTATGATTTTATATAATTTTTTCATATTTTTAATAATTTTATTAAGGCATTTACAGTCGGTTTCCAATAACGGCCACGGTACTGCATCCATAACGACCTTATCTGAATTTAATTTGGTCATATTTCCCAATCTAACCGTCAGATTTCAAATCTCTTATATTCATTGGAAAGCTCTTTTCGATATGAACCCAATGGTTCTGATTTTAAGGGAATCCGACGGTCAGATCTCCCGTTACATCAATTTGAAGTTAATGGTCGAAATTCGCGAATGGTCGCTGCGCGGCGCGTTCTATTCTAGCCATTAAATATATATATATATATATATATAATATATCGTCGATTTCCCTTTTAAAATGTATTTTATAAAATATTTATAAATTCGTTTTAAAATGATTTCAACTCCATTTTCAATTTTAAATCAGAATTGAATATTATATATCTTTATCATATTAGAATGATAATATTTTCAAAACATTATATTTTGAAATCACTTCTTTTCAATATTTATTATATAATAAATAAAATTGATCGATAAACCTGTTCGGGTTAAAATAGCGTTCAAACATTTTATCTAACACATGAATATTTTATATAGTTTATACATTCAATAAAAAAAAACATTTTATTCAACACATGAATATTTTATATAGTTTATACATTCAATAAAAATGATATTTTTATTGTTCCAACATTTTATTCAACACATGAATATTTTATATAAAATATTCTTTATTTTAAAATATTCTTTATTTTAAAATATTCTTTATTTCTGAATCGGAATGTGACTCAATCAATTACCATATAATTTCAGTTATATGGATTTCATACATCGTAAGTATTCAACAATAACGATAAATAATCATTAAACAGTCCATTCATATCCAGAGTGAAATTTACAACTGTGTAAGCATTAAAAAAAAAATAACGCTCATCACAGCCTGTCAACCCATCGATTGGCAATCAACTAAATATTAGGACTAGTGTATGTCAAATATCATCCCAATACCCATGTGGCGTTTTCAAACAACAACAGTTTATTTAAATAAATCATTGGTTAATAAATTTAACCAATTCTAATATGGTTTGAATTATTTTTCTACTTAGCTAATTTTACTAGTTAAAATTATAAATAGATATTTATAATTTAATTTCAACTACCACCTTAATGTCAACATTATTTTTAATGTGTTAATCATCACAACATCACAAACAAAACACAATACAATCAATTAAATCGTCCATGGTCTGTGGACGAGAGAGGTGAGCTAACAATTTATAATGATTAAAATTGATAAAAACCTGCACTGGCAATTCTATATATTTTTATACATAGATAAAATAACATGATAAAATATAATTTAGTGAGGAGTTCTCACCTTGGGTTTCCACTCCGTCATTTCTTTTTATGCAAAGGAATTTGACCTTTTCGGCTACACAGTCCACATACAACTTCCAAATCACTCCAAATCAGTTTTATTGCGAAGCTCTCGTCGATATGGTTCCAATGCATCTTGTTTTGCTGAATTCCGAGTTCGTATGAAAAAGTTATGCTTCTTTCAAGTTTCATGTACATATATGTAATTAACATAATTATGAGAATGAGCATACCTTAATGCTTACTAATTACATCCTCTAATCTCTTCTTCTTCTCTCAAAACTCAGATATACACAGCAGCCCTATGTCCCTCTTCATGCAACTTTCTCCACCTCTTTCTCCTTCGTTTCTACATGAAATCACAAACCGTAAACACTATTCTCCTTCTCTTCTTCTCCCCTTCAATCTCAACACCATGAATCTCAAACTCAAGCTCTCCCAAAAATCACGTCTTCCACCGTAACATGCATGGTTCCCATAAGCATCTAGACACTTTTTGTCATTGAATTCCTCCAAATTTTGCATACAAGTATCATTTCTTGCCACAAACTCAAAAACGATAACCAATGTTGCTTCTATCTCACGAATTCATCAACCCTAGGCCGTATAAACAAAACAAAAACGTCAACTGTAACTTTTTTGGGTGCAGTAAAATGTTTTTGAACCCAACAATACTTATATGAGGATCAATCTCTCCTCACAAGGATCTGAAATATATTTATTTCATGATTTTAATAGGTGTGTATGATTTTTTTTTTTAAATGGAGGAAGGTTGATTTGTTTTCACGTTGAAAGAGGAGGGTGCGACATAAATTTTTGCTGAAGAAAGAAGTGATTAGGGTTAGGGAGGGTTGAGATATTATATTGGATAAGGGAAATAATTTTTTTTATTAGTTTTATATATTTTATTTTGTCCAATTTATGCATGTTTTTGTGGTTTAAAAATCCGTGTGATCACATACGGATTCCGTTTTCGATGAAAATTGACATGCAACTACTCTTCAACATTATGGACCCAACGAAATTAGTTTCGGCGAATTCCGAGTTTGTATGCACAAACAGCGAATTTTTAAAGTCAAAATATTGTCTGTTTTTCACTTTAAAAATAATTCTCGGTCACATACTGATTTTGAAAATCATGATATTTGGAATCTTACCATTATTCGATGCTACAGATTCAATAAAAAAAATCGTCAAATTCTGAGGTAGTCTCAATAATGTTCCTTTGTAAAATTGCTCAAAAAAGCTTCAAAAATGCGATTTTAGCGTACCTTTTCTTCTTGTACGCCCAAACGCTAACTCCAAAAATCATGGCCTTTTGGATTTAACCATTATTAGATGATACAAGTCCAAAAAAACGTAATCGAATTCTGAGCTTCCTAGCAAAATTTCATTTTTTAAGGCTATGCGATGATTTTTAAAATTTCCAAAACAAAGCTTATAAATCTATTTAATAATTTTACTGAGTTTGTTCTAAGTCAAATAAAATATAAAATCTAATTTTATAATTGTTCTCAAATTTTATTTAGCAAAAATAACCAATTTCTTTTCACACATTCCTTAAAATAGCTTAAATCAAAATTTTAAATTGGTTCAGAAATTCCGGGTTGTTACACTATGCATACAGCTTTGGTCGATCAGCAGGCTACTTATGAGGCCAAATAGCTACGTTACAGGCCCAGATCCAGCAGCAGAGTCCTGGTGCCAATTCACCTCCACCCGAAGATATTGATGACGCCATTGATGACAGATCCGTTGTGGATGGTAGAGATTCTATGCATATTGACTGATGTTTATGTTATATGTCCTTTTGTATATGCTACATCGCATTGTGTATTTTGTTGTTATGTCTAGCATGTTGTATTTTGCATATTATGGTACGTGTAGTGATGTCAGTACCTTTTCAGTGTTGTTCTATGTTTCATGTGTTGTTCGATATCTCACTTCGAATTACATTCATTTGTTATTCTGAGTATTGTCTTACGTTCAATTTATGTAGGACGACCCAATCGTATAACTCATACCTGATTCTATTAATAATTTATTAATTCAGTAAAGCGAGGACGACCCTATTTATAGACTTATCATTAAAGGAATATATTAATTACTCGAGTATGGTTCGTAATAATATAAGCAATTTAAAAACGAGATCGTAACTGTAACTCCCTGTGAAACTCATAAGTATTAACAAATAAATTAAATAATTAAAACAAGCAATGAAATGATATGGCTGGAAAATGGAATTTTTGCAGCTTTAGGAATTTGGCTACGAAACTCTTTTTTTATTCGTGGGGAAATTCTTCATCGTTTTCATATATAATATGCTGAAAACGGTTAACGTATGAAGAAGTTATGAACGGTTGAATTTGGATAGTATACACAAAAATTGTATGTATATATAATTATATGAATATTATATATATTGTCTAAATAATAATTTAAAATTAATAAATTAAAACATAGAAATTCAAATTTGAAATTGGAGATAAGATAATATCAAGAGGATAGAGAATATTGGATATATGGAAAGATGTAATTAGAATTAGTTGCGTTGTTGTATGTGTTTGAATTGATGATATCTAATGGATAAACTACATGTTTGAACAACAATAACTTTCCCTTAAATGGATTTGAAATCCAAATAAATAGATAAAGACAAGGGGACAAAGGATGCGTTACATAAGGAAAAGGATTGGTAAAATAAGCCAAGCAATTAAGCAAATAAAGAACGTAATTAACAAAAATGAACAGTCCAATAAGGCTATGTAATTAGAGTTTTCTAAAGAGGTTATGTTTATATGGATGGTTTAGATAAATTTATTTATAAATCCGACGGCTCCCGCTCACACAAGCAAGTATAAATAACACCTCAAACAACACACTAGAAACCATAATTATTCTAAACCTTTGCCTCCATGTTGTTGAATTCCATAGAAAAATAAAGAGAAAACGGGTGAAGGTTCTTGTACTTCTCTACCTCCATTCCTATATCTCTCTATTTCAATTTATATAAGCTTAGAAAGTTGGAATTTATCACAACCAATATATAAAAGAATCTAATTATATGTTTCTTATATTTATATTGTTAGAAGATCAATCAGAGCCCGCTTGAACGTTGAGAACCATCGCAGATCTAGAGATTTCTATCTCCAATTGATTTGTGAATGGAATTTAGTTTTGCTTAAAGGCATATTCTCATTTTTAATAGTTTGATATATGGATTGATATACCTGTGACGATTTGGTTATGCGATAATATAACATGACAAATCCCCAAATCTTCTACTTTGTAATCACGTGGGAAATTGTCATATTGAATTGGTTTTGTAGAATTGTGGTTTTTGTATTGAATTAAAGGTAAACATGAGTATTGTATTATTATTATTATTATTATTATTATTTATATCTTATGCAATTCACCGTCATCATTTGATTAAGCCTAAAAGTGTTTGGATTTGAATTGTTTCATAGTTGAATTGGGTTTGGATCCTAATTTGGGTGCAAACGTATTCATAAATTGGAATGAATCAAACATTTTGGGTGTATAACACCACAAAAAAGGTGAATTGGGTGAAATATAGATTGTAAAAATATATGTGTGAACGTATGAAATACTCTACTTTTAGTTTAATATTGAAACCTTTTCTACATGCCTAGGATGCAAGTTGTAATTATTATGAATGTGTATGTTTTCCATTACTGCTATTTGCTATATGTTCATTATGCCGTCATGTTATGTTGTAGCGGTAAAATATGGAAAGACCAAAACTTGTATGCCTTAATTTGGATAAATGACAATTGCCATTTCGATTAGAACATTTCCCCATTTACAAGAAAATTAATGTTAATTAGGCGATATTATTATATTACTTATTTAAATGTAATTAACGTAATTAACATTATATTAGCGTAATAAATGCGATTAGATTATAGTTTGAGTTTGAAATGTCCCCTTAAAAAATATGAATATATATATTTGTTAGCTAGTGTGTGCGTATATATTGAATGGCTTAAATACATATACATATATATATATATATATATATATCTGTGTGTGTGTGTGTGTGTGTGTGTGTGTAAATGGCACATAGATTCGAGGTTAGTTGCCATTTATGGTAGAAGCCTGCCCAGAACCAACCAACATATCCAACAACCACAAGTGGGCCCAACTAATGTGAGATGTCTAGGTGCCATAGGCCATTCATAAACTAAGTACACTAGATACGAGGTTAAACCAACTTGTAGTAGAATCCTATCCGGAACCGACCGGCATATCCAACATCTACAAGTATATGGGTTAATGTGAGAGGTCTAGTGTGTGTGTGTGTGTATATATAACTATATATATTTATATATATATAAGTTGATGTGTGAAAACAAGTAGGCTTACTATGCCTTAAGAAGGTCTTAAGTGGCTGACTCACCTTTTATCTAATTTGGGTCTTAAGTGGTTAGGACTAGGATCCCTCCGAATGTTTATTCCTTGGAGAGGAACCCAAGTTACGGGAACCACCATTATTAGTTTAAGGTAAGTCTTTAGGCCCTCCTTTAAAAGTGGTTAGGCGTAAGATGGTTAACGAAGTAGAGTAGCTCACGGGGAACATCCACTTCCTCTAAAAGCTTGTAAGGGCTCAACTAGGGACAGATTAGTAATTGAAGGATATGTGGCCATCGCATGCTCACCAGCTGTCTAAGGGAAGTCTTAAGTGACTTAGGTGTCCTACCGGGTAATATCAGTTAAGTAGTAATGTTCGCAATACTACTTTTCATATTACAAATGGGAGATTAGACTTAAGAATGTTAACGTACTAGAACGGGTTTCTTAAAGTGCCAGGGGTCTGCCTCAGGGTTATAAAAGATTAAAAAAAACCACCATTAATAAGGCCATAAGTGACCGAGAATGCCACCTCGTTGGGTCTTTACCCTAAAGACACTAATGGGCGATTGACTTTGATATCCACCACATTGGTTAGATATTCATGTTTGTACGAAATCTTGTGTGCCGCGTAGACATACCTTAACATATGTAACCTGCTAAAAATATAGGGTATGAACATTAAGTAATACTATATTCCAATCACACAAAACTTTATGTTCTGCCCCCCTCTCCTTCCCTCTCCTTAACATCCAATAGGTCAGTAGATGTGGTAAAAACATGGATGAAGTCCTGACTGAAGACGACGGAGAAGATGAAGTTATTATGATATTATTAGCTGTTATTACTGTGCTTCTTTTGGAATCTTATGAAGATGAACTATTTGATGTACCTATTGAATAAACGTAACTATGACTATGTATTTCTTTGATTTTGAAATAAATGGTACATCTTATTTTTGGTATTATATTTTCTCTTTCCGCTGTGTGAGATTTTCGTTCGAAGTATGTGTTATTGTTATCTGTGCAAATGTAATCCTTGCGGGAACCAACAACCCATTGAAAATGGCTCTAAGTTTCAATGGGCCTTTCGTAGGTCGAAATTTAGGCCCATTCCGGGCGGGTTGTTATAGTAAAGTTGCTGTAGTTTGTCTTTTTCCGATTCGAACTTCGAATGAATGTACAAATTTCGATATACGTCGGATTTCTTTAAAACAAGAAACGTTGGGATCTACCGAATTATACCTTTGCAATGAAAGTGATTAATCGAGATTTCATGTTAAAAATTATGAGTTATGTCCAAATTAAAATTTCGAAAGGTCGCTATGGAATTGTTTTTAAATATATGTCGATTTAGTAAATTAAACCGTAATGGAATTTCATATAAATTAAACAAAAGGAGTTCCACGAAACTAATTGCTTCCATTTATAATTTATTAATTCAATAAAGCGAGGCCGGTCCTATATATAGACTCATCGTTAAAGGAATATAATAATTACTCGAGTATGGTTTGCAATAATATACACGATTTAAAAACGAGCTGGTAACTTCATGGTAGTTAGTCATTTTCTGATTCGAACTTCGAATGAATGTACAGATTTCGATATACATCGGATTTCTTTAAAACAAGAAACGTTGGGATCTACTGAATTATATCTTTGCAACGAAAGTGATTAATCGAGATTTCATGTTAAAAAATGTGAGTTATGTCCAAATTAAATTTTCAAAAAATCGTTATGGAATTGTTTCTAAATATATATATCAATTTAACAATTTAATAAATTAAATCGTAACGGAATTTCATATAAATTAAACAAAAGGAGTTCCACTGAACTAACTGCTTGCATAAGCTACATAGTCAACTAAACTTTTAACCAAACATACGCTACATAGTCAACTAAACTTTAAACCATACGAATGCTACGTAATAAACTATACTTTAAACCAAACAGATGATACATAGTCAAATAAAATCAAAGACCTTCTTCTCTTTTTCGCCTCATATCTCTATTCTCCGTGATTCCATATATTCGCATTGCATTTCATCCATATGAGAAGTATCCATTAACATGATTGCATCTTCCTCTTTTCATCGCTTTACCCCTACAATTTGATGAACTGCATCAATCTGTTCTTGGTGTTGACTGGCTCTTCCCTCCATTACACTAGAATACATTTCATTTGACTCCTTCAAAAGTTTTCCGATTTCGTCTTGATTTCCTCCAGCAACCTTCTTTTTCTTTGCCTCCATTGCTCCTACTGGCCTAATATAGCGGTCATCATTAGGGGTTAAGTCTTCTTCTGATCCGAAAACAAAACTTTCCTGCAAATTTCTAGGACTTGAAATTTCTCCAACTCTTAAGTTTTCCCTCAACTACTGCTAGTTTGGATGTCTTGCACAGATTTCTGAAGTGATGATTTCCATTTCATGTGATTAACCAGTAGGTCATACACATGCATGAACTGATAGAAACGAGGTCCTTGTTTACTTTCTAGTTTATATTTCTGTTTGACTAACTTGTTTGTGGCAAGTCTCTACATCAATAGTATGCTACTTTAAGTATAACTCTATGACGAACAGAATAAAAATAAAAGTAAAAAAAACATTACCATATGAGTATCACTTTCGAATCCTCTAGGGTTACTCTGCTTTAGCTTGAACACCTAAGAATCAAAACATTGGGTTTGGTGATTTATTTTACAATAACGGCCTTTAATAGAAGCTAAACTTCTATTTCGATCCATGTTCTTCCTATTGTAAGCACTAGCGATTTTGCCCCAAAAAGTTTCACTACTCTGATCGGCACCACGAGCAGATCGAGAGAAAGTGAGCAGCAGATGTAGCAAAGATCATAGTCTTCCGTAGCAATCCAATTTGCGGTAGTAACCATTCCAAAAATCAGATGTGTACCATCTTGTGAATAAAAACCTTTGAAGTTATTTCTTGTTGCATCGACATCAAAATCAGTACTCATTTTAGTTTAGAATTTTAGATTTGTGGAAGTAGATTTGTTGTTGAAATGAATAGAGGAGTGGTATATTCATAGAATGGTAGGGAAAATAGTCGTTAGTAAATTTGGCCGTTGAAAATAATTCAATTGGACTCCAGGCGTTTGTTCAATAGATGCCTAGAATAATATAGCCGTTGGATTCCAAGCGTTTGTTGAACAAACGCTTGAAATCAGGCGCTTGTTAAACAAATGCCTGGATTCAGGCGTTTGTTCAACAAACGCCTGATTTTAGGCATTTGTTCAACAAGCGCTTGGATAGTTTGCATATTCCAAACCTCTTCCTCCCGATATCCAAATAACTATTATTTTTGGAACTTTTTTGGATCAGTTTTTGAGGTTGGATATCATATTTCTGAATATCAGATGTTTAGTTGGGGATGCTCTTAGAACATTTGGAAAAAAAACATAGATGAATTCTCCGAATCTTAACTATCAAAAGTAATACCGCAACTTAAACTTAGTCACGGTGAAATATTATCAATCAAATAATACTTTTATTCTCTAGAAAAAATCATAATCTCGATAAATCTTTTGATGGCATGTCTATTACTCACATAAGATTAAAAAACAACCAAAGCAAACTCTAATTATTACCCAATAAGAAAAAAGAAGAAGGATTAACCAAGTCTGATTCTACCGAGAAAATTAACAAAAAACATATTATCTTGAGATACCAAAACATCGTCTGAAGAGAGAACTGAAAAATTCTTACAAAAATTTTATGCGATAAGAAATGAATGAAAATACCAATCTAATAAGACTGAAAAATACCATCTGATATTGTGCAATGAAGAACATCATTAAAAGTTATTATACCCAGCGACATCGTATAAGTTGAAAACGAGTTCAAGTTTGATTTTATTCTACCATCATTGAGTGACGACAAAAACTTGCAACCATAAAAGAGAATATCTTCTACAGAGGAGGAAGCGAATGTAATAATATTTTTTGTGCTTATATTTTAGGATTTTGGCCATATTTTCTCCATTTCAAATTGTTCGATTCAAGAAATGGAAAGCCCAACGGTTAATTTGAAAAAAAATGAATTTTTTTTGTTTATCCTCACTGAATTTAAAGATCAATAGGATTGCACAAGAATACCTCTCTAAGTTCATATTTTTCAAAAAAAAAACAACCATCATCATGAGATCTATCAAATTCAATGGGTATAATTTAACAACGCAACCTGTATAGTTAAGATTATATGGTGTCAATTCAAAAATATGAGCTCAAACGGAATCTAGTGTCATAGTCAATGTCATAAATAAGCTGCTAATATAATTAATCAACTTGTATAAAGATGGGACTAAAGTACGCTCGGATTCTTGTAGATGTAACCGTAGACTCCGAACTCTTAGAATAAATCAAAAGTTATACAACAGAAAAATAAATCAATAAAAAGGGGAATGTGGTTGACTTCTTCAAAACTGCGATACCTATAAATGTTTTGGCTACATCGATGAACAGTGATACACAAACTAAGGTATAATTCCACAAACACATTCTCAATAAAATGTTTGAAAAGGCAATGATGTAACATACCTAATTTGAGATATATCTAAAATAAAAAATTAAATAAAATTGAGACCTGCTTTTAACAAAATTTGGATTTTCTATTGTTTCTTTCCAAAACTAGAAATAAATTTTAATTATTTTATTGTGGAAAATGGTATATGAGAGTTGAAACTTTCGCAAATATTAATTTATTATAATAGAATTGAAATTAAAAATAAGTATGATTGAATTTAACCTTTCTGTTTGAAGTTAAAATAAGTTTCAAAGGAAATGGATGAATACAAAATGAAGAGTAAATAGGTCTAAATGATTAGTGAGACAACTTTCAATTTTATTAGTTGGTTTGATATGCCTTTTTATTGACAATTAAACAATTGCATTAATTGAGCCAATTCATAAAAATAAGTCGAAATTTATAAAATTGCGGTTTCTCTTTTAAATTGAATTTATTAACCTAAAAATTATTCCTTGTTAATTAAATTAAATAAATGAAATTCTATTTTCTTTGTTAACTAATTATGACCAAAATTTCATTAGTAATCATTCATTAAAGATAAATAAAATTTAAGTTCCTTATTAAGTAAAAATTTGCAACATTAAGCACATTTCTTTGAAAAATTGATTAGGGAATTTTTTTTTGTTAAATGAAAAATATAAACTTAGACAAGAAACAAAGTTAGATAAAAAAGAATCAATAAGGTGAAGGCACGGTCTACAACTTCATTCTTTATTCTCTATATTTGAAATATACAGAACATCCACAATTCCCTTTTTCAAACCCTAGAAACTAAAAGCTTCAAATCTCTTTGAAATTGAGTTTGACTATTGAATTTTGAAGGCAATTAATCTCAATTAAAAGAAAATGGGCTAAAGCACAAGAATAGCTTGTTACGTTTCACTGCTTAAAAAGGGTCGAATTAATAGTGAAATGTACCGTGTTTTTCCTTTCCTCACTGTTCTTTTCAGCCCTACACTACTTCAACACCAATCATATCTCCAGCTCACATAGTCGCGTGCTCCTCTTCAAGGGATTGCCCTTCCCATCATCGTTTCCCTCTTCTTTCGCTGAAGTGGCTCAAAGAAATCCGAATTTTTCTGCCACTTCTAAGCCTAAATCTTTTGTTCCTTGGATTAAGAGAAAATTAGGGAAGGATTTTTTTTTTTCAATGTAGGAAAGCTGGTTGCTCGCAAGGAGTCGTCGCAAGCATCATCAGTGCTTCCAATGTGGTTTCTTTGGCCATGTCGCATCCGATTATGGCTCATCTACAGGTCAACTGCCCCTTCCTACTCCGTTGAGCTTCAGCGAGCACTGTTCTTGATTTACTCTCGAGTTCATCAAGCTGAGACAAGCTATTGCTTTTTAATGATTTAGGTTTCGAGGAGGACTTTTATACTTTCTTAGCAAGCTGCTATGGCATCATAATAAGGTTATGTTTTAAGCTAAAATCATTGTAACTTCGAATGACAAGCACCTCTAGAGCTTTCTTAGTTTCGGCTCTGATAGCGTCACTATTTGTCCAATAGGGATTAACAATTGCTTAAGAAAAATCATTTCACCTCGTCTTGATGTAGTGGACTCTCGTGGTTTTGACGTAATAGCCTTGGATCCATATACTAGCTGTGCTTCCAATAGTTTTTATATTCAAGGGAAATCTTCTACTCGAAAGGAAGATTTTGGAATGCCTGAAGCATGTACTTTGACTGACCTAAGTTTGGATAGCCCTTTTGTAGCACAGAGTTTTGCTTGATGATGATTACTCTGATTTTCCATTGGCTTGTAACATTTCTCCAAAGCTGATTATTGATGATGTTGCCACTGGCTGCAACTTTTATGTGAATAGTCCTCAACCTGTTGCTGATTCAGTTATTTCCGATCCTTTGCTTGATGCCATTGATTCTAGAACTTGGTGTTGATGGTTTTCATGAGGATAATCATAATTGCCAGGTTAAATCATATGGTGTTACTTGACCACTTCATGTGCATGCTTCTTCTACTATTCCAGATTCATAAAGTAATGTTTTGTGTGTGCGTAATGATAGCTCTTTGATGGGTGGGCTTAATAAAATAAATAGTTTTAGCTACTTGAAAGAGATTGATAACTTGGTATTTATCAGTTTGAAAATTATGGGGATTTGTTCTTGTTGACATGCTTTTTGGTTGAAGTTGTCACACATCGATAACATCATCAGCAAACACAAAGCGATTTAGTCGAAGTCGTGGCATAAACATAAAAATGGGTTTAAACCCCATTTGGACGACCTCTTTTGGGACTGAAAACATGGATTACGGTGCTTTGCACAATTACTCTTGTAGCCCTCTGAATTCTCAGGTATAAATTTCGTTTGGCCCAAACGACCTTACGTTTTGAAAGTTACTCTCATTTTCATGTGCACGCATCGATCACTCAAAACTGCTCATAGGACTCAACATGGCAAGCTCCATAAATATCATATCACATCCCTTGTCTCGACTCCTCCGCATCACATCCTGACCTCGCATCCACTTCGCACCACTCCAAGTCGTCGCATCCTCCTTATATCGCGTCCCTTACAGGATGCGATATCATTGCATCCCTCAGATGCGATGGAATCGCATATATCAGATGTGTCACTTTTCCCCTTTAAGAAAAATGCATCCCTCTAGGATGCGAAAATTTGCATTCCACCTGAGGGATGAGATTTTTCACTTTACATCAAAAGGGGATGTGATTTTCTGGGTTGTGTGCTTCTGGGATGCGATTTTCTACTATGTGGTCCCCATAACTTACCAACTCCTACCTAACCCTCTACCTATGAATACCCCCAAGCTTCGCATTCAAAGGGGTTGGATTTTTCTCACTCTTGAAGCTCTCAAGCACCATTAATGGCTTCCATCTACTTCCCCATGGCTATTGGACACAGCTTGAACCATTAAAATGTTGCACAAATATTTTCCATCAAATCTTGGACATTTACAATCACAATTACACTGGTTTTGGACTGTTTTCGACATATTTTGGATTTGTTGGACATTAAAGCTCATTTTGGACGTAGTTGACCATGCCAACACAGTTTTCACTCAACGAAGAAGGAGTATTTTTCAGACAAATTTTAGAATTTGCAAGCCATTTGTTGTTCTATCATACAACTATGTACTCTGAAATTGTCTGAATTGTACAACATTGTAACCAGAAATTATATGATGAATGACTACTATAAAGTGGACGTAGGTGTTAGTGCCGAACAACTATAAAAAACTATGTTCTCCCTGCATTTCATTACTTTACATTTGCATTATTGTGTTGCTAATTCACATACACTCGGGTGTTGGTGTGCGTTGAGTCCACGACAATTTTCAATGTCAACATTTTGGCATGCCAGGAAGGGGCGCACAACTTCAGCTTCAGTCTCAGTTCTCGACTTAAGTTTTCAGATTTAGTTTTTGACCTCAGCTTTCGGCTTTGGTCTTCGGATTTTGGAATTCAACTTTCTTTCGAAAACGGACTTCACTCGCTTCCCACCATAGTTTTCTTTCGAAAGCGGACTTCACTCGCTTCCCACCATGGTTAAACAGAAACAAACCTTTCGCTAAGAAGCAGCGGGTATAGGGGAGGAGCAAGAACTCTCCTCGACCAGATACCCTTCTAATTTTGTCACTCAAGACGACTTCGATGGGGTTGTCAAAGATCTGACCAAAGATCTTACTTCTCGCTTGGAGCAACGGGAAGAACATTTCTGTCGCCCAAAGGCCACCATGGCCAGTCTTCTTGCCCAGCTCGAAGGATTTACGAGGTAGTCGGGCCCAGGAAACATTGTCGAAACCAGTGCTAGCATTCTACAAGGTTTAGCTTGGGATTTGGAGCAATTCCCGAGGAACAACCCCATGTCGACAATAACCCGCAGACGACTATTTGATCGGCTAGGCTGGAGGGCAACACCCCTAATCCCATTTAAGGCTCAGCTCATGTTGTAGCTAATCAAGCTTCAGGTCAGGCATTGGAAATGCCGCTTAAGAGCCGACGTGCGCTGCTTTGGACACAGGAACTCCCGTAGTTCCTAATATTGGATTTGTGCCCATTGAGGCACCTTAGGCTAGGATCGAGCTAAATATTCTACTTGGCGCTTGACCTTTCGCTAACATTGGACTCAACGCTAGGGGCATCATCATCAATTTACATAATCTGAACCTGTTTCTTGGCATGGGCACTAAAAGTAAAATTGCGATGCCATCCGACACTACGCCCATGGCGGGGAGCCTTATGCCAGCATAGACTGCGTTAATCGCAGTTCATTCACTTCAGACATCAGGAACCCTTAGAACCCACCGGACTTCAAATTGGCGGCTAGAATCTTTCGACAGTAGGAAAGTTTCTACAATTCATCTCATGCGATACATGCACCACATGGAAGTACATTCGGCCTTAGATGGCATCATGGCAAAGTGCTTCCTTCTTTATCTTATGGACGTCGCTGGTCTATGGTTCAGACAGTTGGAACCAGAGTCCATCAACGGCTGGAGCATCCTGGTCGGAAGATTTGTTGAGCAATTCAGAGTTCACATCGCTCAACCGAGGAACGTCATGACTTTGACATCTGTCAAGTAGAGGTCGGGAGAGACTCTACGCAAATTTCTCGAGCGATTCAATGTGGCAGTGGCTTCTGTCGACAGACCAAATCCATTTATGGTCCTAATGGTCGCCATCTCCGGCATTCTTGACAAAACTCACTTTAGAGCCTCTTTGCGACGGGACCCGCCTAAAGATCTCGCTGAGGCTGAAAGATTTCTTAGGGAGGAGGACTCCCATGGCTAAAAGCATGTGCAGCGAGCCAACTCTGCAACAGGCTCAAGGCCATCTACGCTCGACAAAGGAAAGGGAAAATCTTGGGACAATCTGAACTCAATCTCGCTCCAAGCAAAAGTTCCCAGCTTACTCCGAGCTCACCCACGACTTTGAAAGGATTTATCTCGATGCTCAAGAAACTATATCTTTCCCAAAGCCTCCCAGGAGAGACCCACTCTGCAACAGGCAAGTTCCATAGGTACTGCTTATTCCATGAACTGTCGATTCACAACACCGACCATTGTAGGCAGTTCTACGATCTGCTCGAAGCACACATCAGACGTTGCGAATTAAAGCAACATGTCTTGAACTCAGCAACAGCTGCACCACCTTCTCTACCCCCACAACATATCAAGATAGGGGCAAATCCGAGCGCCCTCAGGGTATCATCATCAACCGATCCCGCTCAACGAATCTCCTTGAGTATCGAACTCTGATCTGTTAGTTTTGTTTGTTCTTGTAGGCGACTTCTCGCGCCTTTTTTTGCTTTTCCTGCATGTAATCAAAGTGGCAACATCGGCCCACACGCACGGAATCATCTTGTGGTCTCCAGTCGTGTTCGGGGTTGGTTCTTGTACACATGAAGTATTAATAAAATGCTATTTTAGCACTCCGACTCAGCACTGGATTTGTCCAGTATAAACATAGGGCTTCGGCTCCATACTGGATCCGTCCAGTATAAACATAAGACTCTGGTCTCCCCCTCACCCGTCTAGTTAAATATAAGACTCTGATCTCCCCCTCCCTGATCAGTCGGGTACAAACTTTGAACTCCAATTCCCAGCCTTCGGACACCAGTCCACGACTTCCCCCAAAGATTTGGCCTTTCGAGTGTTAAGTTTCCCTGAATAAGTTTGCCAAACATAATAACCACCCGACTTGACCAGCTAAGCATGAGAGCTTCTTATCGCAACCCTTTTATCACAGAAACCTTTACATCCTAGCCCTCCATATACATAACATTACATGACTTGGCCTGCCAAGTGCAAAACCCACTTTTGCCGGTACATACTGGCTCCTGCAAAGCTCAACAAGCCCTTGGCTTCTTATTTTGTGGATCTCAAGCATCTCGGACTCGATAGTCCATTCTAAATATGGTCTCGATGATCGTCGACTTTCATTTCTATTACGATCCCAGCGATCATTAGCTTTCTACTCTATTATTACGATCCTAGTGATCGTCGGGTTTCCATTCTAATGTTGCCTCAATGTCCTTCGAACTTCTATTATTACGATCTCAGTGATCATAGGTTTACTATTATATTACGATCTCAGTGACCGTCAGCTTCCATTAGATTTCAAACCCTCTGGTTTCCAAGTTCATACATAATATGATCTGGCGCGATCGTGGCTCTTCAGTTTTATGATTACAGAAGTTCGCTTCGGACTTCACCTAGCTTTGATTTTCTGGTCTTCTCGCAAAACACGTCTTCCTCCGATAAGAAAGACATGTTTTGAAGGGCAAATGTTAACATGCTTTTTGGTCGAAGATATTACAAGTCGATAACATCGTCAGCAAACGCAAAGCGATTTGGTCGAAGTCACGACGTAAACATAAAAATGGCCCAAAAACCCCTTTGGACGACCTCTTTTAGGCATGAAAATATGGATTAAAGTGTTTTTCACTGTAATTCTTGTAGCCCTCTTAATTAGCACCAGGTACAAATTTCGTTTAGCCCAAACGACCTTACGATTTGAAAGTTATGCCCGTTTTCATGAGCACGCGTCGATCACTCAAAAATGCTCATGCGACTCAGCATGGCCAGCTCCACAAACATCTCATCCAACCCTCACCTTGACTCCTCTGCGTCGCATCCTCACCTCGCTTCCACTTCGCACAAATCCAAGCCATTGCATCCTCCTTATATCGTATACCTCACAGGATGCAATGTCATCGCATCCCTTGGATGCATCGCTTTTCCCCCTCAAGAAAAACGCATCCCTCTAGGATGCGAAAATTCATATTCCACTCAAGGGATGCAATTTTTCACTTTACATCAGAGGTGGATGCGATTTTCTACTATGTGGTCCCCGAAACTTTCCTACTCCTACCTAACCCTCTACCTATAAATATCCCCAAGCTTGCCATTCAAAGGAGTTTGATTTTTCTCACTCTTGAAGCTCTCAAGAACCATTAATGACTTTCATCTTCTTCTCCATGACTATTGGACATATCTTGGGCCACTAAAACTTGTACAAACATTTTCCATCAACTCTTGGACATTTACAAGCACAATTACACTACTTTTGGACTGCTTTGGATATATTTTAGATTTCTTGGACATTAAAGCTAATTTTCGGACATAGTTGACCAATTCAACTCAGTTTTCACTCAACAAAGAAGAAGAAGAAGAAGAAGGACTTTTCAGACAAAGTTTAGAATTTGCAAGCCATTTATAATTCTAGTATACAACTTTGTACGTTGAAATTGTCCGAACTTGTACAACATTGTAATTAGAAACTATACGATGAATGAATACTATAAAGTGGATGTAGGAGTTAGTACCGACCACTATAAAAATTTATGTTCTCCCTACATTTCATTACTTACACTCGGGTGTTGGCGTGCATTGAGTCCACGATAATTTACCACGTCAACAGTTCCGAACATCCACC
Source organism: Allium sativum (assembly GCA_030737875.1). NCBI lineage: Eukaryota > Viridiplantae > Streptophyta > Magnoliopsida > Asparagales > Amaryllidaceae > Allium > Allium sativum. The sequence goes on from CM060918.1 coordinate 471,303,725, forward strand.
AAAGATGGTTCACCACTTCATGTTCATGCTTCTCCCTTGCGCAATATGGATGCCTGAGCTGGCACGTGTTTGCGCTCTTCGAATGTTTGTAATTTATTTGGTTTCCCTAGATTTTGCCTGCTTTTCAAAAGAAAGGCAGATTCTTGATTTGATTATCATGGAGCCTCATTGGTTATCAAACTTTGGCCCTGTTGCTTATCTTCAAGAAGGTGCAGTATTATCAATGTGAAAAGTTCTCGAAAGAAGTTCTTCTAATGTTTCTTCGGTGTAAGCTATGTGTTTATATGGGTGTATGGGCAACAATGAATATTTGGTTAGGTTAGTTTGGTTGACTGGGGAGGGTTATGCTCATACGACTGCTGAGGAGTGGTGCTCCATTTATCTGTTTGGATGGTGAATTTGGAGATAGTACTTGCTTGAATAGAAGGGAGTATGTAATTACTGTTTTAGTGTTGCATAATGAACCTAGTTCTTGTTCTACTCTTTCTAGGATCTCCTTCATCGCCATCATTCTATTAGGAAGGAAAGGATCTAGTGTTATACTCTTTCTAGTTTAACAAGGAGGAATGGTCATTGGAGGTTTAGCTCGGGCAGTCCTAGTTTTGTGAGGTGGAGTGCTCGCCTTAGTAATGCGACTATTAAAGCTCCTGCTAGCTCTAGCTCAGGTATTGTTTTTTCCTTGAGTAGTACTTATGATCCTTATATTTCGGGTAGTCTTTCCTCTACCAATTTTACTTAGTAACTAAGACTTTGGATTTTATTTTTGATAATTCTCATATTGATTTCGACTATATTATAAGTAGAGAATTAGAGAAGGCTATATCATTTTCCCAATGAGGTTTATTAGTTGGAATGTTAGGGGTTTGAATGTTATAGGTAAGTGTCACTATATCAGCGAATTTGACATGCCAGGGATGCAGGGATTTGATATGGCTTAAAGCCGTATCGAATTTAATACAGCTCATAGCCGTACCAAATTTCATTTGCTACGCCTCAACCGATTCACACCTTACACACTCGCTAAAATCTAACCGTAGATCTTCAAAGCTTCAGATTGTTTCCTTTGATACGGCTACAACCCATATCAAATCCACATTGTATTTTTTGCCCGCTACGCTATAAAAACAAAGATGCCAAATTTAATGGCGGGCACGAGAAATAATTTTTTGGTCGCTTCTTTTATAATTATCTTCTGTCTCTCAATTTGCTCTCCCGTCTTCCCCTTCTCGATGAAAACCCTACGAAATTAAAATCCACCCTCTCCCTCAGTAAGATTCATTGTGGCTAATAAAGAAACGTTTGTTACTGCTTTCATTTAAAAAACCCTAACCCTTTGCCTTTATGTGGTTTCGTTACCTAAGTCGCCTTCGTTTTTGGTATGTTACATCCTCTTATTGAAGCGTTTTGGCAGAATAAATATGTTCTTCCAAGAGCAAAGGTTAGGTTTTACATTTGTTTTGTGATTTCATATATAATTCGATCTAAATTCGATCATTCTTTGCTGAACTCGATTAGTCTTATTTCCTTTTTCTTGTTCCGTTGGATATCTCAAAGGATTGTGAACTGAGGAAGACGTCAAACAAGCTTCTAAATGGATTGTGTATACCATGAGGTAATTATATGATTTTCAGTTTATTTCGGAGTCCCTTTGTAAACGGACTTATGAAACCATAAATTTATAACATTGTTATATATTGGTATAGTTTATTGATAGTTGTGTAACTATGAACTAATATTAATAATTGTGTAACTATTTCTGAACCGAAAAATAGGAAAACAGAGTTGGCAAATGCGTGTTGAACATAACATAAGAATCCTTGTGATTTTGTTATTATAAGGTGAAATGAAAATGGGAAAGCAGTAGCAAGTTACCAGCAGAAGCTTACACGGTAATTCTTAAGAGAAAAGGTTCATTATATTATAAGATGCTGCTTTTATTAATTAAAAAAAAGCTAATTGTTTATGAGTCAATAACAGGATATGTCTTGAAGAAATTGAAAAATTAAAATATTTGGTACTAGTTTGCCAAAATGAAAGTCTGAAGAGTCATCTTAAAGGAATCACAATCTTTATACTTATTTTTTATATATACAAGGATATTGTTATGATATGTTTGATGTTTGAACTGAATATCAAATATTATTTAGTTTCAACATTTGAACAAACAGCTGCTAATCTAAGAATTTATTGAAATGTAAATGAAATTTTATGATAATATTAGTATAGATTTTATTCACTATCCGTGCTTCTATCTTTCCATAACAATTCCCATTTTAGGCTTCTTAGTGCCAAACAAGTCAATTTTGCTTTTGAACATGCACAAAATTAGTATATGAAAGAGCAGCTATGAACATAATAATTTAATTAGCCAAACTCTTAGTCACCATTTACTGGGTATTCCTCTCTACCACATAATTAATCTGTAATACCTTAGTAGTTTAATACTGCAATTTTCAGTTGTTTATTTTGTTCTATGCATTATTAGGGACCAGTACCGGGTGCACCAATTTAGCAAGGTTGAGATGTTCGTCTTTTGTTTACCTGAAGAAAGCGAATCATACCATGAAGAACTTATTAAAATTGAAGATGACCTCTTTACATCCTTGGGTCTGCATTTCAAGTAATTATATTATTATTTGTTTTCAGAGTTCCCAACTTCATTCAACTACGGTATTCAAACCGTCAAAAAGCATACCATACAGTAGTTACTTTTCTATTGTGCACTTCATGTTTTGGACAAGCCGCGCGAATGAAGCACTACACCTTTAGTGTATCCTGCCTCAAGTAGCGATTCTTTAAAAGGAGGAAGAAGCACTACACCTGTAGTAACAGAAGAAATATTCGAGAATAAATGTTTTCAGCCAATTGTTGGATGGGGTAACAAGTCGTGTGGTGATCGTAAGAACGATCCAATGCCTTGGAGTTCAAGGGGTTTTTCTTCCTTTTCAAAGGTAATACACCCATCCACCAAATATGTTAAAATAGAAATACAGATACAATCGACATAGATGTTTGAATAATATCTTATGAATAGTTCTATATCATATGCAAAGGTAATTTCAACGACCCTATGGCCTGATTTTGGTTCATACATTCCAAGATTTGTAGTTTATAATTATTTCGTCGAAGAAGTTTTTAAATTGAGAATTTGCTCAGACATTCTCTTTAATTTTGAGATTTACTTTCCATGTAGTCAACATTATCTGGATATCTTTCCCTTTGGCATTGATACACAGTTCATTAATGTTCAGGGATTTGGCAAATAATAATTTATCAGGAGAGGTTCCATCGGATGGATCATTTTCATTGTTCACCCCTATCAGGTACCATTCTTTACCATTGGCTAGTAAGTTTGCGTTGTACACAAATTATATTGTGCTTTCTGATCTATCGGATTAATATGTAGTTTCGCGACTGGTAGTGGATAAGGGCTTTTCTTTTATTGACCCACGCTCTATGTTGAAACTTGAAACTTCTTTATGAATCCGAGAAGCCACCTAATTTTTCTTTGTTGCATTGCACCATGAGATGATTCCAGTTCACCTGATTCTAGTTCACAAGAGGTTCATCTTTCTCAAACAACTCGCAGAGAAAAGATAATACTACTTGTGAAAATGAAGAATCATGTTTAAACGAAAATCCAAATGAAGTAAGTATCGCTAACAAGAGAGCTGTTGCTGCTCCATTAGTTAAGAAATTGTAGGTTCCACCAAGAGAAGAAAGCTACTGCATCCTCATAAATTAAATAACTATGCTTATAAAAGAAAGTGAAAATTGTTATTTAACATCATGCAAACCAGCAGCCATGCTAATATGTAAATATTGTACATGCAGGAAATTAACTCATCAAAGAATTTTCAAGCTGTTGCAGATGATGGTAAGGCTATCTTGCTTTGTTATTCCAGGCATCTGTTTTGCACTGTTGGTTTATAAAATGCAGATAAATTGTATCGATTATGCAGAGAGGAGTAAAACAGTAGAATGTAGTACTGCCTGCGACGTATCTCACGTGAACAAGGATTCAGGCATAGCAGAGAAGTTGATGGTCAGATGCAGCTTAAAAGCATGATAGAAGCTCATGTTGTAAGAATATCATCTTGTATATATACACCAAATTGCTACTTACTGCATGGGTTTTTTTAGTTCATTTATTAAATGAGTACATTGTAAAGAACTATCCAAAGATAATGTATAAAACTATGGTTATCTTGCTGTACATGGATTTTAAATGTAGTGTAATTTGTAGATTTTTCTTCTTTTGTGTAATAGTTATCTTGTGGTTTTCTTGTGCTGAAAAATGATTGTTGTGTAATGTGTATATGCTATAGTTTTTTTTTTATATTTTTTTAAAATTAGTTACTGCTAAAGGCCGTATCTATTTAAAAATAAGGCAGTGCTTAAGGCTTTATCTATTTAGAAATAAGGCAGTGCTTAAGACCGTTTCTTTTTTTACAATTAGGCAGTGCTTAAGGCCGTATCTTTTTGAAAATTAGATACGGCTTAAGGCCGTATCAAATAATTAAAGACGCCAATTTTTGATACGACCCAGAGCACTGCCTGATTTGCATTTCTGGTGTAGTGTGTACCAAGATTAGATCTTTTTTAAATGACAATAACATAGACATTGTTTTATTATAAGAAACTAAAATAGAGCATCCAGATTATAGATGTTGTAGGTGTCTTGGTGGTATTTACATTGGTCACTAACCATATCCTTCAGTTGGGATGTGCAGATGGTCTTATGATTCGTTAAAAGGACCAGTATGTGAGGCATTTACTATCGGTTATTAACGATAATTCCTTGCATTTGATTTTTACAAATATCAGTGATGATTCTATTTAAATATTTAAAATGTTCAAGATCCTAATTCTAAGATAGGTCCTAGAGTTATATGGACTGATTTTTTAAATTTTAGGTCACTCTCTCGAAGACATTAGTTGTTTAGTGGTGATTTTTTTGTTGCTAGGTTTTTAGGTGAGAGGTCTCTAAAAGAGGGAGAATTCTCAACTACGAAGGAGTTTGACTAGCTTGTTATTATATATTGCGTAATCAAAATTAAATCAAGTAGTAGTCACTTTACCTGTTCAAATGGTAGAGAATTCACATCTTTGGCTCTTCTCGATATTTTTTTTTATCTATGACGAGTTTGAGGACAAATTTCCTTCTTGTAAGTTAGTTTGTCTTCCAAATATATTTTCTTAACATTGCCCTATTATTCTTTCGTGCACTAATTCAGATCTTAGGTATAAACCATTTAGATTTGTATGGTTACTTGAATATAATTTGAGAAATTTAATTGTTAAAAAATGACCTTCTCTGGATTTGTACAATTACGGATTCCTTAATAACATTGTCAAAGTCTTAGTTTGCAAACTTAAGGACTAAAGATATTTTCTAAAAAATGGAACAAGGATGTTTTCGGTAGTATTAAACCTAAAAAGGAAAAATTAATAAATGATACTATAAACTTAAATAAAGTAGAACAATATAGGAGTTTGAGTATTTTAGATATAAATTTGCTTTCTACCCTAAAAGAAGAGTTCAATAAAAATAATTTTGCAAGAAAAAATTAGGTGGAAACAAAGATTTAGTGTTTAATGGATTAATGAGCATGATATGAACACTAAATTCCTCCATAAAATAGCTAACTGTAGGAAACATAGTATTACTATAAACTTGGTACTAGTTAATAATATAGAGATTTCTGACTAATATGGTTTTAGTAAAGAATTACTAATTATTATAGAGAAATTTTTGGAACTACTCGTATGCATAAAATTAGTGCTAATTTGGACATGTTATACACATTGGACACTAAGGTTGATTTAGTAGGTTTGGATGATTTACAGACAATGAAATTTTGAAAGCCATCAAAGATATACCAAATGATAAAGCCCTGCGTCCAAATGGTTTTCCTATTTGACTTTATGAAACTTTATGGAATTCTTAGAAAGATGACCCAATTAATTAATTTAAGGAATTCTATGATAGCTATTTAAAATTAGAAAGATTTAATTTTGCTAATGTTATTTTACTTCATAGGAAAACTTGGGCTACCTAATTAAATGATTTTAGACATGTTTCTCTATTAAACTTCTCTTTAAAAATTATTTCTATGGTTTTGGCAAATATATTAAATAGTAAAATGAATGAACTAATAAATGAATCTCAAGCAACTTTCATTAAAGGTAGAAGTATCACTGATGTTGTTATTATTGTTCAAGAATTTATTAATCTTTTTAGGCATAGCCGACCGGTTTTTATAGTGTTCCATAACACTCTTTTATGACTAATAATAAAATTACAATAAAGAACAGGTGACTATATTAGCAGTCAGCTAATTTCTGTTTTTAAGGTGGACCGTCCACCACTTATCGAGTTTACAGTGTTCCGTCCACTCTACCTGGCCAGACTTACAGAACAGGAGCTAGCAAATACACTAGACTACACATATAATATCATGCGTACTCCACGTAGGTAGACGTTACACTACAAAAGCTTACACAGTACGATGGTAAAAATATTCGGGCTAGAACCTTGTAAAAAAGAATTACATCTTGATTTACATAAAGCTAGCGCAAGATAAATAAGTCGTAAGTGTTGGTCCTTGCACCATAGAGAAATTACCTACCACTAGCATATACCAAAAGCAGAAGGTACAAGCATAGTAGCCCAGTGCACCTAGGTACATCACTTCATAGCCTTACTTCAAATTCCAAAACCATACCCAGAAAACAGGGCACAAGATTCATCAAATAAAGCAGTAACATGGTCAATATTGTTGGCAACATGATGTGGATTAACATTTCAGAATTTATGTTAACAAGCCTTAACTTGAAAACATCCAATATATTAAAGATTGCCATGTTAAGACATAACCCGAAGCTTGTAAACCAGTGGAGAGAAATAAAAGCATTACCGGCAGTTGCATGCCATGGCATCACCTAGCGCCAGTAACAAGTGTGCAAATCAAAGCCTCGCCGGAAGAACAAGCAAATCCACCCTTCACCGATGTGCTGACAACCCAACCATCTAGACCTTAAAAAAAACAGAAAACAGGCCGAAAACAATTCAACTCACTAAATCCATCGAACTAACAGGTTGAAACAACCAACAAGAGAGAAGCAAACATTAGACATCATAAATGTGCAAGACAAACAACCACCACATCAACCCAAGTACTCAAACTACATGATCATTATATCACCAAGCAATGATAGCACTGACCCGCGAGGTACAGAGGTAGCACACTGCAGTACCGTTTGATGGGGTGGTTGTAATCAAACACGAGAAATCAGGGGCGTGTTCACTTAATCTCCAATCAGAGCCACCACACGCAGCCAAACGTCATCAGTTCGCCAAAAACCACATAACCAACAAGTCGAAAACCACCAAAAGCTAAGACTAGACAACTACTACAAAATTTATTAACTATTGTTATAAGAACAATATAACATGTGCTCTTTTAAAGATAGATTTTGCTAAAGCATTTGATTCAATAGATTCAAATTTTCTTCCATACGTTTTAGTAGCTAGAGGTTTTAGTGTGTGATGGGTAGGTTGGGTGACGACCTTACTTAGAACTTTTGACTCTAATATTATGTTGATGGTATTCTGGGTAATAAGATTCAATTAAAGCGTGGAATAAAGCAAGGAGATCCCATATCTCCTTTGTCATTTAGGTTAGCTACTTTTTTTAGAATTATTAAAGTGGCCATTAGTAATAGGGTTCTAAATAATATAGATCATTGAGTTCGCTACCAAGGGTCCTATATCCTTCAGTTTATCAATGACACTATGACTTTTACATCTTAATTACCTAAACATTTTTTTCAAGGCAAGCCATTTTTATAATGCGCGTACCACTTTTATTATAAAGAAAGGTATTGGTACTCCGCACATGCACAGAGTAACATTACTGGTTTGAAGTGTCCTGTCACTATCATTACACAAATACACAAAGAAAAACATCATAACTGGGTACAAAATGTAAAGCAGCCTAGCTATGGAACATCACCATCAGCGTCATCGCCGTAGAGAGAGCCAGTATAAGGAGTCATATTACGCTTATAGGACCAAAAACAAAGAGCCAAATCATCCATGTTGAAAGGTGCCAATTGACGGTTTCTATCCCATAAAAGATCCTTCATTAGAACTTCATTGTTTTCACCAATTTTATTATCACTCCTAATAATCAATTTGTTACCATCTAATCTGTAGAATAGACAGTTGCGAACTTCCACTACTTCATTAATAAATACAAAGAAATTATTGTCTTTGTCACAATGCATCCCAGAAGGGGCATTCAACCAAGCCGTCTCCTGCTCATTCCAAGTGATAACTGGATCTGGAGGGACGTCGGGCAAAACAGGAGGCAGAACCTCGACAGGTACTTGCTTGGCCTTAGGCACCTAAACACGAACCGATGGACGGGGAAGTGGTATTTTAGGAAGGGGTACGGTAGTTTCAGTTTCAATACAAGAATCTATCGTATGACTAAAAGCTTTGCATGACGTGCATATATCAAGTTTCCATCTGTACTTGCCATCAACTAAAAATTCGTGGTTTTCTACTCTAACCTTGATCTAAGAAGGTAACGACTTGTCTGGGGTGACTTCAATTAGAGCCCTGGCATAAATTAAGTTCTTCCTGGATTCCGTATTGGCGTCGAAGCATTTCAATTTGCCAATACGGCAGGCTAACCAGTTAAGTCCAAGGAGAAGCTGAAGAATAAATGGAACATGCGTGAATTCAGTCCAGACGGGAATGGAAAGGTCTTGCTCTTTTACCCTGTCAATTTTAGAGGTCCAAGTAGTGATAATGAATGGTTTATCATATATAATAGCAGGCGGTCCATCTAATACACATAGCTTTTCTTTATGTATTGAGAACTTGAAATAGTAAAGGCCATCCACAAAGGTGAAGCACATTCCAGCTCGTAACCTCCACGACGTCCGAAATGCTTCATTCATATCGACCTTAGGGGATTTTGAGTCCAAGAAGAAACCAACTAAATGGTCCTTTCAGAAAGATGTAGCTTCCTGAAATAATTCTGGAGGGGTAGACGAGCTTAATTCATTGTGCGGTATATTGAAATCAACAGGTGTATACACTTCATCAATATTTGGTAAGGTTGTAAACAGAGAAGTCCATTGTGGTTTGCCAGAAGCTGCGTTACCCTCTTGAACAGTAGGATTTGTTGTTGAAACATTTTGACGAACAGGTGGTGGGCATTCCAGGTTAGTAGTATTTCCAGTGGTATGGAGTAGAGTGCCATTCGAACCATTTTCTTCACTTAAATCTATACCACAATTTCCAGTTATTGTTTCTTAACCCAAAACTGGATTCCCATTCACATCCACGGACTGCGCAGATGCATTTGCATTCAGCGAAGATGAACCAGGCAAAGGCCTGGCATTAGACATCTGAGCGATCATAGAGGAGAGATGAATTTTACCTCTAATTGGAGACTACGTGGTAGCAGCGAACAAAGTCGAAGTAGGAGGACGGGTAGCTTGTAAATTTGCGATTAGGGAATTAAGTGGGTTATCCGCAGGAAAGGGGTAAAACGGTTTAGGCGGTGGAGAAACGCGAGCTTCGTCATCAGGGTTGGATTCAGATGGCGATTGAATAGGATTGGAGCGGCTAGCAGATCGTGTCACAACCAAAGGATGGGATGAAGTTTTTGTTTCTTATTATTGGCCATGTAGGTGGATCGAAGAATGGTGGAGAGATAAGGGGTGAGAGGAGAATGGAGGTGCACGCTGGATCGGAAATAAGGAGTAGATGCCAGTGAGAGAAACTCTGCCATTAATCGTGAATTGTGTGAAATTGATGTGATATGCCATGAACCTAAACATATTATTAAGCTTAAATTTATATTATATTTTTGTTACCCTGCCTTTCGGCCATGCTATAAGAAGCAATCCAAATTGGCATGATTCGACAATCACGGGGCTAAACAACTTAGAAATTCATTTAAACATCTAGAGATTGAGTCCAGAAAGAGTCATGCAAGTACGATCTTGATCATTGAAACAACTCCCGAATGCACAACTATTTGGTGATCGGTAGGAATCTCTACGGGGATCTGTACGATTTCCCAACACTCCAAACGACTCAACACACCAGAAACATATTCGGGGAACGGTACTACTCTCCAACATCACTAGATTCAACATGACGCTTCATGGATCAGTACAACTCTCCGAGTTCTATACAACTTCAACTTTAACACATACTTCCTGACTTACTAACCAGAATTCAACCAAATTATATTAGAAGCTAAAGCAAACCAAAGAAAGTCATCTCACTAAGTCCCGACCCTAAACCCAAAAACTAAGTATCAGTACCGGTCCTTGTGCACATGGTTGTGGGCCTTAGTCCTCATGGGCCTCGTTTCCCATGCATTCACAAGCTTCACTCCTAAACTACCGCTATATATAGCCTTCGCTTGGACGAGAAAAAGAAATTTGACACTTGGATTCACTTTACTCTTGTAATAACGAGGGTAATATCGATCCAACATTGTAATAATTGATTTTGAGCAATAAAGTGGAAAATATTCAAAGTGGATGTAGGCTTTGATAGGCTGAACCACTGTAAACCATTGTATGTGCATTTTTCTTTATCTGCTAATTCCTCATTTCACTTGTTTAGTTTAATATACGTTGAACTCTCTGGGTGTTGTGCTACTTTTGGACAACAACACTCTGGTCCTTTGCCTAAGAATGCATGAAAAGCTTGCTTTTTCCCGCCGTTCTTTCATCCAAGTTTGAGAATCTCCTCAAGTACTTGAAGATCTACCTACTAAACTTGACATCAATAGTGAAAAGAGGGAAAATCTACCATGGTTGGACATTTCAAAGCTGACCAAAAGGCATCCATTTAGCAACAACTTTCCAATCCTCTATCCACCACTGATGTGGCTGCATCTCATAATCTCGAGGCTCCGATTATGCAAGCCTAGCTAATTAAAGTCATGAGAAAGCTGGAGGAAACACAGGCAGCTAATTGATCAAATTAAGCATAACCTCAATTTGACGTAGTAGTAGTAACAAAATGTTCAACGAGATACCACTCGCCTTTAGGTGAATAAAAGCACTCAACCTCCTTCAAACTATGTCTCTGAGAGATCTTTATCTAATTCACTCCATAGTTTCCACATCTAACAGATGAAAACCATCCAACATGGTGCTGAAATCACCATTAAAGAGGGAACACATCAACACGACCGTTCCCGGCTAGGGTCTGGTCTCGACCAATGGACTAGTACTCAACCCACTATTAGGCAGGTGCAGCCTGTCACAGTACAAAACTTGGCGTGTACGCTTCAAGCAACAAACTTGGCCCATGTTACCTCTAACCATCCTCCACGAATTCGAAGAATGGATGCTGATGAATTACACTATAACACTCCACCCTGAGATACACTCTAATAAGGAGCATTACTAAGTAATACTGTCTATTAGAGCGGAGAATTGGATCGGTTTGGAGTGACATTCATAATCTTGTATTAAATAAGTCTTAAGTATGTCGATGAGTGCTCTTTTTTCCCTTAGGGTTCGACATAGTTAATACTTATGTAATACAATACTACGATGGCTTTAGGACTAATTCAGAACAAGACATACATTACATGATATTTCACAATCAGTAGAATAGTAACACAGCCATAAACTCTCTCTCTCTCTCTCACACACATATATAGGCATACATCAGGTACAGTACAAGATAATATACATAGGTACAACCCCAAAAAGAATATGTACAACAAACAGTGTTTAGCGCGAACATAGATTACGGTCCAAACTTGCTAAAGTGAACTAAATAAAGTAGATTATAAATAAGTGAGGCTGAGTAGCAAAAGGTGTCAACATTAAGTGCTACCTGCAAGATCTCGTTCTGACCAGAGTAGTAAATACATGGGTAAGTCTAGTTGAAATATCAGAACATATGATAATAAATAATAAGGTTTGGAGGCGATATTATCTTAAAGGGTATTACAATGTGAAATACTCCACGTCGTGAAGTCAAACGGTAACATGTGTCACATACCTAAATTTAAAGTATTAGATATAGTGAAATTCACCAAATTTTAAAAATAAACGTAATGGTATAAGTTACCGCATCAAACCACATAGAAAAACATCATCAGCACCATCAAAACAACATGAACCCGTTAAGAGTTAAAAAGGTTATGAATGAAATAACCAAACAATCCACTACCAATCACCACCAGAAAGATATATAATGGAAATCATATTAATTAGGTGAAAACTTTCAAATCAACAATGACATAAATTTAACACAAAGAGATGTCAAAGTAGCAATTGTATAAAACCCATCAGTTCGATTCGCCTACCAATGATAAAATTTGGACGTCCGAACACCCACCAGCAATAAGATTAGGACCCACCAGTCCTATATATATATATCCTATACATTAAAAGCCTAACAGTCTCATTTAGGACCCACCAGTGCAGATTTTCCCTACTGGCTGTAGATTAAGAACCACCAGTCCAAATTTGACCTACTGGTTATAAATTAGGACCCACCAGTCTAAGTACTGGCAACAAGAACACCAACGTACGTCTTCCCTAATTGATTCACCATAAGATAACCCACTCCACATTAGTGTAACTTCAAGAGAATAGTTTGTACTTTAACCTAATATAATAAAGCTACATGTCCCATACCACATATTTTACTATATGTTTAAATCTCTTTCCAATCCCCAGAAGTTTACAAATTGGGTGCAATTATATGTTTAAAATAGTTCGGAGAAAATAGGTTATAAATCATTTTTTTGAAAAATATACGAAATTGTTTTCTTCGAAATTCTTCCCTTTATAGCAGGGATAATATATTATATATATTTATAAAATACTTTAAAAATGTATAAAATAAATATTTATTGAGTTTAGAAAAAACCTAAAAAATTTGGTTGAAAATAGCTATAAAACGTGCACGAAAACAGTAGGAATCAATGAAATTGACATTAAATTCAACTAAAATAATATTGATTTGATGCATGAATTGTAGCTACTATTAGCATTCCACAATGCAGTTAATTGTCAGTTTCAAAATATTCACCATCACTAATAAAATAGCCTAAAACAAATCACAAAACTTCATAAGTTTATGCATAAGAACAACCTTAATTAGGCCCAAAAACAATATACGGCTCACACAAGCAAAAGCCACGCTCACAACACTTTAGGATCAACCCTAAGGTCTACACTCTCAGGTAAGAGGTCAGCCTCCCTTGCATAGGGGTCGACCTCCAGGGCGACCCGCCTTTGGGGATCTACAATAAGGAGCTATGGATTGAGCTACAGGTGATACAATGTGTTCATATTTAACTTTTATACCCAACTACATGGTGCAAACAACACTGAATATCTATGAAATTTTGCAAACATGAAGATAAGTATCTGAACAACAATCCAAAACAATTTTGACATCATTTTGCAGTGATCCAGTTAACTGGTGAGTTTGGTGAGATTAATAAGTCTGAGTTCTACAAGATCACAAGGGATCGTAACTTCAATTTCTGTGCTCCTAATCCATGTTATGTGCCAATTCTTGCCTTGGCTTTTTCTAGATTTACCCATGTTATTGGCCCGACCGACACCACTTGTATATCCTCATCAGCCGATGGGGATACTTTTTTCTGTGTAATTGAGTAGCTTAGTGTAAAGACCGCCCATAACTCCCACACTTAACAAGAGGAATAATGCACTGAAAGGTGTGCTAGGCAGCTATGGATGATCATCAAGGTAAGATAAATACAAGCGGAACCTGTCGTATAACTCACAGCGCAGAGATAAAGTATAATAGAACATATACAACAGGCATATAATAGTGAAGCATATTTGAGCAGAAACTTAAATGTTCATATCAAATAGAAAGATCCATACATCACTGGAGTACATCATAAGTGTCTATACAAAATGCCGCACTACAATCACTCAAGGAACACTCATCAAGCATAACAGTGGAAATAACAACTAGTCTGTATAGTAGAAAATATACGTAAGCCTCCTGGTCAACGTAGCTCAGCAGCATCGCCCTCATCAAGATCTACTACCTTTCACCTGCTACTCAGTCTTCCCATTCATCACATGAATGAACAACCCAAGGTAATAAGAGGGAGACATAAAACCTTGAACCAAACAATAATCTTAATGAGCGATAAAATAGCTATCTAACCTCATCGATAAAGTATATGAGAAATAGATAGATCAACCATCTAATCTACCATCATCCACAGAGAAGAAACTCAAACCTGTCTTCCCTACATCTAACAGTGTAACTTTTAAAAGCAACCAAAGAGAAAACATAGCAGACATAACAACCAGTTATCTAGTGTAGACCATCCTAATCAAGATCAACATTCCCTAATTACAAGCCCTGAAGGACTAAACCAACATTAGACAAGCACCCAAAAGATGTCTCCTTCAATGTTGAATAATCTACACAAGACGATACAAGGAAAAAAATTATCATCCATGACTCTGGCTATCACCACCAATCTTGCTACGAAACCATTGTTAATCGTATGACCGACTCAACATTATGTCATTCGTCAAGGCCTAATGGTAACCCATGTTCTAGTCAGACTACTGCATGTCCTACGTACAGTTGCCTCCCCGAGACAACTAGGCCTATCCTATATGCCTAGGTTACTCGACTTTTCCCACTAGTCTTTTAGGTGACCCTATTATACCCCTGATTTGAGCCCGCTAGGACTTACGACAATAATAATCTCTCAGCCTTCATAACTCTAGTCGTCGTCATCGGTGACTATCAACAAGCCCAGACCTCGTCTCGAGAAACCGTTATCCACGAGCTCAAATCACACTTGAGTCGTCTTCACATTCGTTGCATCTCCCCGATCAAAGAACACTTCACATTGCTTCGAACATTCCAACACACTTCGAATATTCCGTTTTGAATTCATGTTGAAGCTACATCCAACGTCGAGAAAAATAAACATCATTTGGTCACTTATGTGATGGATCACTCATGATCCATCCATGGATCGTTCAAGATCAATCCTGGATCACTTATGATCCATCTCCATCCTGGATCGCTTAAGATCCATTCCGCATCACTTGTGATCCATCTGTATCCTGGATCACTCGAGATCAATCCTGGATCGCTCGTGATCCATCTCCATCCTGGATCACTTGTGATCCATCTATATCTTGGATCGCTCGAGATCCTTTATGGATCGCTCGAGATCCATCATGGAACGCTCGAGATCCATCATGGATCGCTCGAGATCCATCATGGATCGCTCGAGATCCATCACCATCCTGGATCACTTGTGATCCATCCTGGATCACTCGAGACCCATCCTGGATCGCTCGAGATCCATCGTAGATTGCTCGAGATCCATCCTGGATCACTCATGATCCATCTCCTTCCCGGATCGCTTGTGATCCATATTGGACCGCTCGATATCCATCCTGGATGGCTTGAGATCCATCCTGGATGGCTCGAGATCCATCCACATTGGAGATCCATCCTTTCTTGCACAATAATCCATGCATCTAATTCGTCCAAATCAAGCAATTTCAATATTTCAATCATCACCACTTCATGCAATCATCAAGCAACACTTGCACCATAAACAATCATTATTATCATATAAAATTCACCAAAACATGATTAAATATTGATCAAATCATCAAAATGGATCTAAACTTGCATCAACATAGAATTAGCACATGAATTTATCATTGTAATCTTGCTAGATTAGATCCTATAGTGATTCTAATTGAATATATACTTACATTGATTAGGTTTAGGTGAAAACAACATGAAATGATGAAATTAAGATCAAACAACCCATATACCTGATTGAATCCGTGCGAGAGATGCTTATCACTCGCTAAATATTCAAAATAGCTCTAAATCAACTACTCTCTAATCCAGACAGCAAAGAACGATCTTCAAATCTCTTAATTTGATGTGATCCTCTCTCTCTTGACATCTCTCTCTTGACATAGATCTAGCCTTCTTTGATGTGGATCTTCAATATTCTTATATAGATCTAAGATTTTAATGGAGGATAGATGTATTTAATTGAGCAAGGAGGATCACAAGCTCAACCAAATGAGAAATGAAGAAACTAAACTATTCTCCTTGCCTCTACCCCTCTATTTATTAGCTAAACCATCAGCTCACTAATGGGCCTCACAAATTATCCCACTAATGACTAATTAGTCTGTCCAGTAATTGTATAGCACTAAAATAGTGATTCCTCCCAAATCGCAGAACCAAAACTTTAATGTGACCACTGTATTGAATTGGCAACACCATTTCCTTTCCAATAAAATCGATCTTGGCACCTGATTTGATCGCAGTCAAAAGTTATTCCATGTACAAAACTGATAGGGGCAAAATGATCACAAATAAAATTGACAAAAATTATGGACATGTCTCACATCCCTATGATCAACATATCAAAATATGGGAATAATCTAACCCTCAGTGAAATAAATAAAAATATTTTATGATCTTCCGATACGTAAAATGTGGATTGTTACGTTCTCCCCCCTTTTAGGAATTTTGCCCCCGAAGTCCTAAGCAAACATAAGCAACCAAAAACAACTCTGCATGCCTATCATCCAAGAGCAACCAACTTTACCATCCAAACTAGCATCCATCAAACCATGCATCCATAGCCTTAACCTAGCATGCAGAATTCTAACGAATAATACAATTTACAATGGTGTAAGGTGACACGACATTAATGGGTCATAACGACGAAGAGTTCTGGATGGATCGGCTTCATAATCTCTTCTGTTTCCCTCGTACAATCGTCATCATCCTCATCTCCATTGCACCTTGACTAGGTTAACCACCTTCCTCCTAAGCTGTTTTGTGTTATTCCCCACAACGCGAAGCTTCTTACAAGGTTTCGTAACTACAGACTCGACTTTTAGGTCTTCATACTGTTCCATATATATCACCACATTCGAATCATGCACACACTTCCGTAGAAATGACACACAGAAAACATTACACTCGACATCTTCTCGGGTAAATCCAATCTATACGTGAGATTTCCAACCCGCTCGATTATCGGAAACGGTCCAATGAATCTTGAAGCTAACTTTCCTTTACTTCCGAATCGAAAAAAATTCTTCAACATCGAAATCTTCACGAAAAACATATCACCTACGTCAAATTCCAAATCCTTATGACGCTTATCGACATAACTCTTCTGACGATCTTGGGCTGCCTTCATTTGTTGCCGAACGATCTCAATATAATCAGATGTTTCTCTTATCATCTCGGGCCTAACTATCAACTTATCTCCAGTTTCTAACCAACATGTCGGTGAATTACATGGTCTACCATACAACGCCGCGTATTGTGCCATCCCAATGCCCAACTAGTAGCTGTTGTTATACAAAAACTCAACTAAATGTAGATGGTCTTCCCACGATCCTCCGAATCCAATACACAAGCCCTAAGGAGATCTTCCAAAACTCAGTTAACTCTCTCGGTTTGACCACCAGTTCGGGGATGATAAGTCGTACTCAAACACAACTCGGTTCCCAAAGTCTCTTGCAAACTCTTCCAAAATCCACTTGTGAACAATGGATCTCGTTCACTTATTATGCTCTTCAGGATACCATGGAATCGAATTATCCATTTAATATAAAGCTTAACCAACTTCGATGTTGTCCTAGTCGGTCTGACAGGAATAAATCTTGCATTTTTGGTTGAGCGATCCATTGTGACCCGAATTCCTTCGTTTCCTACCCTAGTTCTAGGTAGTCCATCGATAAAATCGACCGATATCTACTTCCACTTCCACGTAGGAACTTCCAATGGCTGAAGCAATCCATTTGGCTTCTTCTACTTAGCTTTCATCAACTGACAGTTCATGCATTTGAAAATGAACTTCCAACATCCCTCTTCATTCCTTCCCAGTAGTAAGCTCGCTTCATGTCCTGATACATTTTGTTACCACCGGGATGAATCATCAAATTTGAGTAATGACATTCTGTTAGAACCTCATCTCTCAATTCGTAAATATTGGGAGCCAACCTTCTCGATCGGCCTCGAATTCCTTATCCTCTGGTTCCAACTTCTGGATATTCTCGACTAGCTTTACATCATGCTTTTGGCTCTCACCAATCCTTTCGATGAGAGTAGGTCTTATCGATAAGCTTGCCAACATTTCAGGTTCTAACTCACACCCAGGCCTGAAATCAAATCCTGCCAAGTACTTAAGGTTTTTCCATTTCAAAAACATTGCTCCCAGAAATGCGTGTCTTCGACTTAATGCATCTGCCACTGTGTTGCCTTTACCAGGAGTATAGGCTATTTCAAAATCATACGATGCCAGAAACTCTATCCATCGTTGCTGCCGAAGATTCAAATCCTTTTGGGAGAAAAGATACTTCAACTACTTGTGATCCGTAAACAACTCGAATCGAACTCCGAATAGGTAATGTCTCCACATCTTCAGAGAAAACACGATAGCTGTTAACACCAAATCATGATTTGGATAATTCATTTGATGTAATTTCAGTTGTCGACTTGCATAGACCACAACTCTTCATTAGTACTGCTCCAAGTCTAGTATCACATGCGTCGGTGTATACCACTATCCCCTCATTCCAACTTGGAATGGTAAAAACAGGAGCACTCTTCAGTCTCTCTTTCAGAATTCCAAATGCTTGCTCACACTTCGCATCCTATGTGAACACTTGATTCTTCTTCGTCAATCTTGTTAATGGTGCAACTATCTTGGAGAAATCCTTTATAAAATGACGATAATATCCCGCCAACCCAAGGAAAGTTTTAACATCCATCACATTCTTAGGTCTTTCCTAGTCCTGGATTGTTGTACCTTAGCGGGGTCAATCGCTATCCCGTTTCCAGAAACAACATGGCCTAAGAACCTCATTCCGCTTTTTTAGAAGTGACATTTCGAAAACTTAGCTCTTAGCTGATGCTTTCGTAAGATTTCCAAAACAACTAGCAAGTGCGTCTTATGATCTTCCTCATTCTAGGAGAAAACCAGAATATCGTCCGCGTACACAAGCATAAACTTGTTCAACTAATCTTTGAATACCCAATTCTTAAGATCCACGAAATACGCTGGCGCTTTATTCAATCCAAATGGCATCACCAACCATTCAAAGAAACCGGATGGTGTCCTAAAAGCAGGCTTCGACACACTATCCTTTGCCATCCTCAACTGGTGGAATCCCATTGCCAAATCCATCTAAGAAAACACCTTGGCCTTGTGAAGCTGATCGAACAAGTCATCTATTCTCAGCAATGTATACCTTTTCTTTATGGTTACCTTGTTCGACCCACGATAATCCACACACAATTTCAAAGATCCATCGGCCTTGGTTGCAAACACAACTGGTGCACCCCATTTGGACACACTTCACCAAATGAATATTTATTTCAAAAGATCACGTGCTTGCACCTCTAACTCTTGTTGTTCCTTAAATCCCATCCACTTAAGAGGCATGACAATAGGTCTAGAACCCTCGACTAAATCGATTCTGAACCCAATCTCACGATGCGGCGGAAACCCTTGGACATCGTCAAAGACATCATCGAACTCACTAGTGATCGGCGCAACTGACAAGTCTTCCTGTGGAATCACAAGCAAACATATATAGCTTACGAAGATACCATCTTCGGGCTTACATCGGATCACAACCATTCGCCCTTCCAGATTCCCGACTGTCACCTCGAACTTCCCGCAATCCACTATTGCCGCATACCTCTTGAGCCAATCCATACCCAAAATAATCCCAAACCCAGTGAAGTTCAAAACAAAGCAATCACACACAAAGGAGCAACCATGACTCGACATCACTAGACCATGAAAAATCGTAAACAAAATAGACGAACCCCCAACTGGATTAGTCACAGCAAAAGGTCTATCACAAATCTCGGGTTCCAAACCCAAACAGCACACAAGCTCAAGACAAACTTCTCATTTTTGTGGTAAGGAGTTTCAATATATGAACGAGCATACTTGGACAAAGCTTCACAATCTGAAACATACTTTAACACTGGCCTACCATTCTACTTCAGCTCAACAACCTCTTGAACAAAATAAATTTTGAATGGTAGAAATGAACTTCATCTTAAAGTTGACTTGGAACTGCTCCCATGAAATCTCATCTTCTTACGTCTCTAGAGTGATATAGTTCCATCAATCCATAGCTCTGCCCTGTAGTTGTAACGACCCAGGATTTTAGGGCCAATTTAAAATTTTAATTTTAATGAATTTAAAGTATTTTAAATGATTGATTTATTTTAATCGAAGTTAAAACGAATAAATTTAATTTATATATAAAAGGAATTGAAAACAAGCGCTGCAGTTTGAAATTTTGATTTGAAACTTTAACTGAATGTACAGGATGCAAAATTTAACGGATTTTAGTAAAACCAAAAATATTAGAATCTATTTAAAAATATCTTTCCAACGAATCCAAAAAATCGAAATTTCATAGCGGAAATCAAAAGTTATGGCTAATTCAAATTTTAGAAAGGTCGGTGGGTAATTTGCATAGGACAAAAATGCTACTTTTTATATACGAATGAATTGGAACTCGAAACCACTTCCATTGAGCTCAGAATGACGTTTCTGCATTGAAAAACAGTAAACACTTATATATTTTGAGTTTCAGAAAATATTTGTTTAAAAATGTATTTTTGATATTAAAAATATTCGCCTTGAAAATAGCCATTTTTCAAAAAGTCTCAGAATTGAACGAAACGAATTTTGTTGTGATCGTATCGTCATAAGAAAGCCAAAAATAATTTTTCCGGATTTTTCTGACTTCGTATGTGGCCCCGGCAAAATTATATTTACGTTCGAATTAAAAATAAAAGATTTATTTGAAAATAAAAGAAAACCATACTGTAACTTCAGAATTGGACCTTGGCGATAGCGCCATCGCGTTCAGAAGACATCAAAACATTAAGTTCGACAGTCGTTGAGCGCGAATCGGAGGTCGTATGTGAAAACGGTATTTTCTTGAATTAAATAATTAATTAAATAATTAAAATAAAACCCTAAATACTAGTATATATATACGTATACAGTACGTATACCTCTTCTTCCTCCTTCGTTGTTCAGCCGCAAGTAACCCATTATTGATCAAAACTTTGACCTCAGTTTTCTCCCTCATCTCTTAACGAAATTCAACATACCATATACCGATTCGAAGCTCTTTCCGAGATCTTTAAATTGGTACCCAACTCAACACCTCTCGTCGACCGTAGCGCCCGCCCCGAGCCCGAGAAACCGCCGCCGTCGCACGCACGTGGGCCCCACCACGTCCAACCGCACCGCCCCCAACTCCCGGCGAAGATCGGCCTCTCGTAGCACTCCAAGCTCCAACAAACGACACCCAAAACCGTTCAGTAAATCAAGAGAAATCCGGATTTGAAGTTTTGAACAAAAGGGTATGAATAGTTTCAGATTTTGTAACGCTTTTAAGCGTGACAGAAGCAGTTGTTAAAAGTCTGGTTAATTAAAACATTGATAACTTATTCGTTTGAACACCGATTCTGAAAATTTCAGATCCGACATGACCGTGAGGGCGAGTAGTATTTGCTGAGACCGATTGGAGCGTTCTGAAAATTTATTTGGATTTATTAGAATTATTATCCAATCAAAGGTGAGAGTTCACTTCTATTTTAATTAAATTCATAATATGCGATGTGAACCTGCTATGAACAAATGCGATGTGAATCAGCTATGACCAAACCTCTGTATGTATGCTAGATCTAATGTTGTGAGTATTCACTTTATTTAAATTAATTATAGATCTATTATTTGATGTATGAAGTATGATGTTTGAATTGTATGGTTGATGTTTGAATGATTAGAAATAGTAGATCTGAAATTTATCATCGATGAATATATTTGCAGTTGTTATGTTTCATGGAAAAATAAGATTAGCGATGTGTGTATGACATGAAAACTTGAATCACTATAGAGGTAGGAAATTTAAGTTGGACGATGTTAATATGACATGAAACAAAAGTTAGAGATTTTATTGTTTTTATAAAAAGATTATATTTTTATTGATTATATAAAAAGTTATATATTTTGTTGTTATAAACAAAAGACCACATTTTTATTGCAAACATATAAAAGTATATATTTTGTTGATTTAATAAGATGGATAGATTTTACATTAGAAATATGTAAATATGAAAATGCATTAATATGAAGAATAACATTTTTGTCATGTGAAATTAGCATTTTTGGTCAAATATTAAGATAGAAAATGGATAGATTTTGTTCAATATTAAAATAGGAATGTCATCGTATGTTAAATGGACATTTATTTTCATTTAATGTTAAACAAGACATTATTCACCGTATGATAATTTAGCATCTTTGTTAATGCTATATAGTAAATTTTCACTGTATGATTGAATTGTCAAATTTTTGTCAATATTAAAATAGAATTATTCATGGTATGTTCGTTGGCATTTTTTTTTGTCAATGTTTAAAATAGAAAATCACTCACCATATGTTCATTGACAAATTTGTGTCAATATTAGAATAGAATTATTCATTGTATGTTCATTAGCATTTTTGTCACTGTTTAAAATAGAAAATTACTCGCTGTATGTTAATTGACAATTTTTTGTCAATATTAAAATAGCAATTGCCATCGTATGTTAATTGACAAATTTTTGTATATTAATATAGAAATTATTCCATCGTAGGAAAATGACATTTATGTTAATGTTAAAAATTAGACAACTGTCACCATGTCAAATTAGCATTTTTATTAATGTTAATAAAAGAAAATGTCACCGCATGTTAAATTTAGCATTTTTATTAATGTTAATAAAAGAAAATGGTCACCGTATGAAAATGACATTTGTGTCAAATGTTAATATAAGAAAATATAAAAATGCATGGTATGAAAAACAACATTTTTGCAATGTTAATAAATATAAAAATGCATTCTATGTAAAATAGAATTTTTGATATGTTAAAATTAGATGAATGGATTGAATGAAAAATAACATTTTTGTCATGTTATGATATAAGAATGCATTGTATGAAAAATAGCATTTTTGATATGTTGTAAACATAGAAAATGCATTGCAAGAAAAATAACATTTTTGTTTAAATGTTAAAAATAGAAATTTCATCATATGGAATTATTCACCGTATGATTGATTGATATTATTTCTTTAATGTTAAAGATAAGATAATTTTTATCGTAGGAAGGTATCATTTTTGTTAATGTAATAAGAAGAGTGGAAATTTACATTGTACGAAAAGATTGAATTTATATTTTTAATATAAGGATTAAATTTACATGGTAAGGGAAGTTAGCATTTTGTTAATATTAAATATAAAATGTGCATTGTATGAAAAATAGCATTTTGTTAATATTATATAGAAAATATGCATTCTATGTAAAATAGCATTTTTTGTCATATTAAAATTAGATAAATGCACTGTATGAAAACTAGCATTTTGTCATGTTAATAATATAATTTGCACTGTATGTTCAACTAGCATTTTGTCATGTTAATAATATAATTTGCACTGTATGTTCAACTAGCATTTTGTCAGGTTAATAATATAATTTGCACTGTATGAAAATTAGCATTTTGTCATGATAAAAATGCATTGTATGTTTAACTAGCATTTGGTCATGTTAACAATATAAAAAAATGCACTGTATGTTAAACTAGCATTGTGTCGTGTTGAAAATGCATTGAATGAAAGGTAACATTTTGACATGTTATAAAATAGAAAATGCATTGTAAGAGAATTAGCATTTATTTTTAGTGTTAATAAATTTGAAATGTAAGGCATGAAAAATTTAACATTTATTTTTAATGTTAATTAAAAGGAAATGAATGCATATTAAATTAACATTCATTTTGATTGGTATATAAAACGAAAGGATGATTTAGCATTAATTTTAATGTTAAGATAAAAGTATTTGCATTTCATGTAAATTTAACATTACTTTCAATGTTAAAACAAGAAAACGCATTGTATGTAAATGTAACTTTATTCTTAATGTTAATTAAGAAGGAATTTGCATTGTAAGATAAATGTACATTATTTTATTATGTATATGAAAAGAAAACCCACCTCGTAGGAAAAAATGTACATTATTTGTAAATGTATATGAAAAGGAAATTTACACCGTAGGATGATTTACCATTATTTTTAATGTTAAAAGAAAAGAATTTTCATTTCATGTAAATTTAACATTAGTTTCAATGTTAATAAATAGAAGGTGCATGGCATGTGAATGTAACTTTATTTTAATGGTTATTAAAAGAGAATTAGCATTGTAAGATTTTATACATTATTTATAATGTAAACAGAAAAGAGAATTTGCATTGTAAGATAATAAACATTATTTATAATGTAGATAAAAAGAGAATTTACCTCGAAGGAAACATATACATTATTTTAAGGTTGAAAAAAAAGAAAGGAAACTGTATGTAAGTATTAACATTTATTTTATGTTAATAAAAAGAAATGAAACGTAGGAAAAGATTTACATTATTCATAATGTATAAAGAGAGTTTACACCATGGAAAAATGTTCATTATTCATAATGAAATTGGAAAAGAAACATATAAAGAAATGAATGGGATGGCACATTATAATTTACATTCTTAAATGAAAATTATAAAGTATAAAATAAATAATAATAAATTAAAAGAAAAGGGTCATCGTCTAATTCTAAACTATATTGTCATGTAAGTAGAAAAGTAAAAATAAGAGAAACGACAGTTATATATAGGAGCGACGAGTTAAACGAGCTATTTATATATATTTATATATATATACATATAATTATAATTAAACGAATTGAGCGCGGTAGTTCGCGTTTTGAAATCGAACTTTTAAACGAATATACCGGAAGATCCGACCGTCGGATTTTCCCAAAACTGAAACCGTTAGGACCGTCTTGGAAAAATCTTTCCAACGATATATGCTACGCTAAAATCCAACGGTTAGATTTTGAGGAAAGTGAAAAACAAAATTGATTGGAAACAGCGCCAAGGTCGCCCTTGACCTGAAGCGTCGTTAAATAAGGAAATTAATTATATTAAAATAATTAAGGCAAGAATTAATCGTTATAAAATAAAATAACGATATGAAATATGTTTTTCTCAAAATATATGAATGCGAGATTATTTGGAAAGACCGGGTTAATCCCATTCCAAATGATCGTACGATTTCAAGAATTCAAGTATGAAGACGGCGTATGAAGACCGTAAATCTCCCCTCGAATGGACAACGATCAAGACTCTGAATTGGTTTGATCCCAATTCAAGGGTCGGGATAATTGCCCAAACGTACGTGTTGATTTCACGGGTTTGACCCTAGTTCAGACCTAGAGCATGGGTATAAATGGATAGTGTGTCTGACATCGTACCCCACAAAATATTATGTTGTTGATATTCAATTAATATATAAACGATTGGTGGTAGAGAATTTATTCTCTACTTAACACCCGTTTATATAGTGACGGACGATCAATAGTACGGTATGGAGTGGCGGTGTGGCATACTAAGATGCAATGATCAGGGTTTCTTGTTGAAAAGCAGAACCTTGTGGTATGAAGAACATGACTTCACGAGCCTCACAAACCGGTAGAGTCTAAAAAGGGGGAAGGGAACGCAGGGAAAGTAGCACGTTTCTTTCTAGTTAGTAGTCATTTTACTTTTGGAGGATGATGAAATGAGGCGCCTCGGATAGGTCCTATAGGACCGGGGAACGTGTACTTAGGAATAACTTATCCTCTAAGCTGTATGTGAGGACCGGCCCTGCCATTTCCAAGGGTTAACTGCGGGTAATCCTGAGGCATTAACTAGAGTGTCTCGAATCGGTAAGGAGTCCTCCCTAGCCTGGACTCATGATGGAAACCCAAATTTCCAATACGACCCCGACGGATTTGATTTGTATTACTAGTATTGGAGGCATAATATATGGTACCTATGCTTCCTAGGATTAATACATTGCTTTGAATTGTTTTAAAACATATACACCCTAATAATAGTATTAGTTTCGTATTTGGCGTATTTAGCATGTTTAACCACCATAAGGTAAAACTCTATCCTCTTGGTGTGCGTTGCATTGTGTGATGGGACCTGAGTCTTATGGTGGTTCCATTTTTCAAAAGACATTGCGTTTTATTACGTTTTACTTATCTGTATTGACACTATAGTTATGCACGGCAATCCATTGGTACAACCCGTTCCGCGTTAGCGGCGTGGTCTTTGGATTTGCCTTATTAGTATAAGTTATTTAAGATTCTCACACCAGTCCCACGACTGACCCATAGTTTGTTTCACCTTTTTGCAAACTTGGGTGCCCTCTCTTCTACACGGGCAGCCAAGTAGACAGGTTCATTCTTTGCTTGGAGTTTTCTTTGAAGCTGCTTATTTTCTCTCTCTTGGATTCTGCTTGGAAGAAGAGGTGATGACTTGGAGCTTGAAGACTTTTTGTTTCTATTGGCATCTTTTCTTTTCTTTTTAGGCATCAAACTTATTTCTTTTCTGCAAACTTGTTGTAATAATCTTAGTTTTCTGTGACTGTGGAATTTCTGTGATTGATGACATTATATTTTTCCGCTGCTATAATGTTATTACTCTATGAATCTCCTTTGCTATATTGTATCTGTGTTCTGTTTTATTGTATTTATGTTGTATTCCAAAATGATTTCTCCTGCTTTCACCCGTGGAAGTTTGGGGCTATCACAGTTGGTATCAGAGCTTTGGTTTACGAAGCGGAGTACAACATATCTATAATAATTCGTTTACATAGAAATCACTATATTCAATGGCGAACAGTTCATGAGATACATAATAGCCAGTCATTTTATCGTCATCTTTTCATTCATCCTTCGATCTTTTCTATCTCTTAGAATCACCATTTCAGTTGTTTTGACTCTTCCCTTGATCGTGCATTCGAAGAAGACTAAGTGAAGTGGCGATGCTCAATTGGCACATGTGTACGAAGGAGCGAAAGGACCAACTTCTTCGGTGGAAGTCCTGATGTTATAGGCGGTACTATTTCTGTTTAAAACGTTTCAACATTCTCTGTGTTTATTCTTCCTCTTCTCCTCTTTTATTTTCTTTTTCCTTTTCGGGGACGAAAAGTTCTTAAGTGGGGGAGATTGTAACGACCCAGGATTTTAGGGCCAATTTAAAATTTTAATTTTAATGAATTTAAAGTATTTTAAATGATTGATTTATTTTAATCGAAGTTAAAACGAATAAATTTAATTTATATATAAAAGGAATTGAAAACAAGCGCTGCAGTTTGAAATTTTGATTTGAAACTTTAACTGAATGTACAGGATGCAAAATTTAACGGATTTTAGTAAAACCAAAAATATTAGAATCTATTTAAAAATATCTTTCCAACGAATCCAAAAAATCGAAATTTCATAGCGGAAATCAAAAGTTATGGCTAATTCAAATTTTAGAAAGGTCGGTGGGTAATTTGCATAGGACAAAAATGCTACTTTTTATATACGAATGAATTGGAACTCGAAACCACTTCCATTGAGCTCAGAATGACGTTTCTGCATTGAAAAACAGTAAACACTTATATATTTTGAGTTTCAGAAAATATTTGTTTAAAAATGTATTTTTGATATTAAAAATATTCGCCTTGAAAATAGCCATTTTTCAAAAAGTCTCAGAATTGAACGAAACGAATTTTGTTGTGATCGTATCGTCATAAGAAAGCCAAAAATAATTTTTCCGGATTTTTCTGACTTCGTATGTGGCCCCGGCAAAATTATATTGACGTTCGAATTAAAAATAAAAGATTTATTTGAAAATAAAAGAAAACCATACTGTAACTTCAGAATTGGACCTTGGCGATAGCGCCATCGCGTTCAGAAGACATCAAAACATTAGGTTCGACAGTCGTTGAGCGCGAATCGGAGGTCGTATGTGAAAACGGTATTTTCTTGAATTAAATAATTAATTAAATAATTAAAATAAAACCCTAAATACTAGTATATATATACGTATACAGTACGTATACCTCTTCTTCCTCCTTCGTTGTTCAGCCGCAAGTAACCCATTATTGATCAAAACTTTGACCTCAGTTTTCTCCCTCATCTCTTAACGAAATTCAACATACCATATACCGATTCGAAGCTCTTTCCGAGATCTTTAAATTGGTACCCAACTCAACACCTCTCGTCGACCGTAGCGCCCGCCCCGAGCCCGAGAAACCGCCGCCGTCGCACGCACGTGGGCCCCACCACGTCCAACCGCACCGCCCCCAACTCCCGGCGAAGATCGGCCTCTCGTAGCACTCCAAGCTCCAACAAACGACACCCAAAACCGTTCAGTAAATCAAGAGAAATCCGGATTTGAAGTTTTGAACAAAAGGGTACGAATAGTTTCAGATTTTGTAACGCTTTTAAGCGTGACAGAAGCAATTGTTAAAAGTCTGGTTAATTAAAACATTGATAACTTATTCGTTTGAACACCGATTCTGAAAATTTCAGATCCGACATGACCGTGAGGGCGAGTAGTATTTGCTGAGACCGATTGGAGCGTTCTGAAAATTTATTTGGATTTATTTTAATTATTATCCAATCAAAGGTGAGAGTTCACTTCTATTTTAATTAATTTAATTTAATTCATAATATGCGATGTGAACCTGCTATGAACAAATGCGATGTGAATCAGCTATGACCAAACCTATGTATGTATGCTAGATCTAATGTTGTGAGTATTCACTTTATTTAAATTAATTATAGATCTATTATTTGATGTATGAAGTATGATGTTTGAATTGTATGGTTGATGTTTGAATGATTAGAAATAGTAGATCTGAAATTTATCATCGATGAATATATTTGCAGTTGTTATGTTTCATGGAAAAATAAGATTAGCGATGTGTGTATGACATGAAAACTTGAATCACTATAGAGGTAGGAAATTTAAGTTGGACGATGTTAATATGACATGAAACAAAAGTTAGAGATTTTATTGTTTTTATAAAAAGATTATATTTTTATTGATTATATAAAAAGTTATATATTTTGTTGTTATAAACAAAAGACCACATTTTTATTGCAAACATATAAAAGTATATATTTTGTTGATTTAATAAGATGGATAGATTTTACATTAGAAATATGTAAATATGAAAATGCATTAATATGAAGAATAACATTTTTGTCATGTGAAATTAGCATTTTTGGTCAAATATTAAGATAGAAAATGGATAGATTTTGTTCAATATTAAAATAGGAATGTCATCGTATGTTAAATGGACATTTATTTTCATTTAATGTTAAACAAGACATTATTCACCGTATGATAATTTAGCATCTTTGTTAATGCTATATAGTAAATTTTCACTGTATGATTGAATTGTCAAATTTTTGTCAATATTAAAATAGAATTATTCATGGTATGTTCGTTGGCATTTTTTTTTTGTCAATGTTTAAAATAGAAAATCACTCACCATATGTTCATTGACAAATTTGTGTCAATATTAGAATAGAATTATTCATTGTATGTTCATTAGCATTTTTGTCACTGTTTAAAATAGAAAATTACTCGCTGTATGTTAATTGACAATTTTTTGTCAATATTAAAATAGCAATTGCCATCGTATGTTAATTGACAAATTTTTGTATATTAATATAGAAATTATTCCATCGTAGGAAAATGACATTTATGTTAATGTTAAAAATTAGACAACTGTCACCATGTCAAATTAGCATTTTTATTAATGTTAATAAAAGAAAATGTCACCGCATGTTAAATTTAGCATTTTTATTAATGTTAATAAAAGAAAATGGTCACCGTATGAAAATGACATTTGTGTCAAATGTTAATATAAGAAAATATAAAAATGCATGGTATGAAAAACAACATTTTTGCAATGTTAATAAATATAAAAATGCATTCTATGTAAAATAGAATTTTTGATATGTTAAAATTAGATGAATGGATTGAATGAAAAATAACATTTTTGTCATGTTATGATATAAGAATGCATTGTATGAAAAATAGCATTTTTGATATGTTGTAAACATAGAAAATGCATTGCAAGAAAAATAACATTTTTGTTTAAATGTTAAAAATAGAAATTTCATCATATGGAATTATTCACCGTATGATTGATTGACATTATTTCTTTAATGTTAAAGATAAGATAATTTTTATCGTAGGAAGGTATCATTTTTGTTAATGTAATAAGAAGAGTGGAAATTTACATTGTACAAAAAGATTGAATTTATATTTTTAATATAAGGATTAAATTTACATGGTAAGGGAAGTTAGCATTTTGTTAATATTAAATATAAAATGTGCATTGTATGAAAAATAGCATTTTGTTAATATTATATAGAAAATATGCATTCTATGTAAAATAGCATTTTTTGTCATATTAAAATTAGATAAATGCACTGTATGAAAACTAGCATTTTGTCATGTTAATAATATAATTTACACTGTATGTTCAACTAGCATTTTGTCATGTTAATAATATAATTTGCACTGTATGTTCAACTAGCATTTTGTCAGGTTAATAATATAATTTGCACTGTATGAAAACTAGCATTTTGTCATGATAAAAATGCATTGTATGTTTAACTAGCATTTGGTCATGTTAACAATATAAAAAAATGCACTGTATGTTAAACTAGCATTGTGTCGTGTTGAAAATGCATTGAATGAAAGGTAACATTTTGACATGTTATAAAATAGAAAATGCATTGTAAGAGAATTAGCATTTATTTTTAGTGTTAATAAATTTGAAATGTAAGGCATGAAAAATTTAACATTTATTTTTAATGTTAATTAAAAGGAAATGAATGCATATTAAATTAACATTCATTTTGATTGGTATATAAAACGAAAGGATGATTTAGCATTAATTTTAATGTTAAGATAAAAGTATTTGCATTTCTTATAAATTTAACATTACTTTCAATGTTAAAACAAGAAAACGCATTGTATGTAAATGTAACTTTATTCTTAATGTTAATTAAGAAGGAATTTGCATTGTAAGATAAATGTACATTATTTTATTATGTATATGAAAAGAAAACCCACCTCGTAGGAAAAAATGTACATTATTTGTAAATGTATATGAAAAGGAAATTTACACCGTAGGATGATTTACCATTATTTTTAATGTTAAAAGAAAAGAATTTTCATTTCATGTAAATTTAACATTAGTTTCAATGTTAATAAATAGAAGGTGCATGGCATGTGAATGTAACTTTATTTTAATGGTTATTAAAAGAGAATTAGCATTGTAAGATTTTATACATTATTTATAATGTAAACAGAAAAGAGAATTTGCATTGTAAGATAATAAACATTATTTATAATGTAGATAAAAAGAGAATTTACCTCGAAGGAAACATATACATTATTTTAAGGTTGAAAAAAAAGAAATGAAACTGTATGTAAGTATTAACATTTATTTTATGTTAATAAAAAGAAATGAAACGTAGGAAAAGATTTACATTATTCATAATGTATAAAGAGAGTTTACACCATGGAAAAATGTTCATTATTCATAATGAAATTGGAAAAGAAACATATAAAGAAATGAATGGGATGGCACATTATAATTTACATTCTTAAATGAAAATTATAAAGTATAAAATAAATAATAATAAATTAAAAGAAAAGGGTCATCGTCTAATTCTAAACTATATTGTCATGTAAGTAGAAAAGTAAAAATAAGAGAAACGACAGTTATATATAGGAGCGACGAGTTAAACGAGCTATTTATATATATTTATATATATATATAATTATAATTAAACGAATTGAGCGCGGTAGTTCGCGTTTTGAAATCGAACTTTTAAACGAATATACCGGAAGATCCGACCGTCGGATTTTCCCAAAACTGAAACCGTTAGGACCGTCTTGGAAAAATCTTTCCAACGATATATGCTACGCTAAAATCCAACGGTTAGATTTTGAGGAAAGTGAAAAACAAAATTGATTGGAAACAGCGCCAAGGTCGCCCTTGACCTGAAGCGTCGTTAAATAAGGAAATTAATTATATTAAAATAATTAAGGCAAGAATTAATCGTTATAAAATAAAATAACGATATGAAATATGTTTTTCTCAAAATATATGAATGCGAGATTATTTGGAAAGACCGGGTTAATCCCATTCCAAATGATCGTACGATTTCAAGAATTCAAGTATGAAGACGGCGTATGAAGACCGTAAATCTCCCCTCGAATGGACAACGATCAAGACTCTGAATTGGTTTGATCCCAATTCAAGGGTCGGGATAATTGCCCAAACGTACGTGTTGATTTCACGGGTTTGACCCTAGTTCAGACCTAGAGCATGGGTATAAATGGATAGTGTGTCTGACATCGTACCCCACAAAATATTATGTTGTTGATATTCAGTTAATATATAAACGATTGGTGGTAGAGAATTTATTCTCTACTTAACACCCGTTTATATAGTGACGGACGATCAATAGTACGGTATGGAGTGGCGGTGTGGCATACTAAGATGAAATGATCAGGGTTTCTTGTTGAAAAGCAGAACCTTGTGGTATGAAGAACATGACTTCACGAGCCTCACAAACCGGTAGAGTCTAAAAAGGGGGAAGGGAACGCAGGGAAAGTAGCACGTTTCTTTCTAGTTAGTAGTCATTTTACTTTTGGAGGATGATGAAATGAGGCGCCTCGGATAGGTCCTATAGGACCGGGGAACGTGTACTTAGGAATAACTAATCCTCTAAGCTGTATGTGAGGACCGGCCCTGCCATTTCCAAGGGTTAACTGCGGGTAATCCTGAGGCATTAACTAGAGTGTCTCGAATCGGTAAGGAGTCCTCCCTAGCCTGGACTCATGATGGAATCCCAAATTTCCAATACGACCCCGACGGATTTGATTTGTATTACTAGTATTGGAGGCATAATATATGGTACCTATGCTTCCTAGGATTAATACATTGCTTTGAATTGTTTTAAAACATATACACCCTAATAATAGTATTAGTTTCGTATTTGGCGTATTTAGCATGTTTAACCACCATAAGGTAACTCTATCCTCTTGGTGTGCGTTGCATTGTGTGATGGGACCTGAGTCTTATGGTGGTTCCATTTTTCAAAAGACATTGCGTTTTGTTACGTTTTACTTATCTGTATTGACACTATAGTTATGCACGGCAATCCATTGGTACAACCCGTTCCGCGTTAGCGGCGTGGTCTTTGGATTTGCCTTATTAGTATAAGTTATTTAAGATTCTCACACCAGTCCCACGACTGACCCATAGTTTGTTTCACCTTTTTGCAAACTTGGGTGCCCTCTCTTCTACACGGGCAACCAAGTAGACAGGTTCATTCTTTGCTTGGAGTTTTCTTTGAAGCTGCTTATTTTCTCTCTCTTGGATTCTGCTTGGAAGAAGAGGTGATGACTTGGAGCTTGAAGACTTTTTGTTTCTATTGGCATCTTTTCTTTTCTTTTTAGACATCAAACTTATTTCTTTTCTGCAAACTTGTTGTAATAATCTTAGTTTTCTGTGACTGTGGAATTTCTGTGATTGATGACATTATATTTTTCCGCTGCTATAATGTTATTACTCTATGAATCTCCTTTGCTATATTGTATCTGTGTTCTGTTTTATTGTATTTATGTTGTATTCCAAAATGATTTCTCCTGCTTTCACCCGTGGAAGTTTGGACTATCACAGTAGTTGTCTCGATGCAAACTTATTATTTGTTGCATAATCAATTCCTAGGTCTCAAAATATCTTAATGCAAGTTTCAAGCCACCCTTGAATCTCTACAGTCGGCTCCATCTCTTTAAACGGCTTCTCTTCTAGAGTAGTGAAGTCTTTGCACAACTTCGCAAAGTCGACAGCCCTAGGCATCTGCAATTGAACCCCCACATCTACCGCAATAGTCCCTAGAGTAGGTACCCTCCTCATGATCGTTGCCGCCATGGCGTCGAACATAGCTGGTGTAACACCCCACACTTTTATGCATCCGAATTTTGATAAAAAAAAATCAAAACTTGAACACATCCAAGCATAAGCATATATCTGGTACCTGCAATAAATGAGAATGAGCATAATCAGAGTACGATAAAATAGCTCACAGCAGAAACAAACTAGGATAAATTAATATTAACTCAAGCAACTACCTTTTTCAAAGTTAGTCACTTTACCAATACTGAGCATGAGAGAGAATGAAAACTGAAAGCCAAACTTAAGCATCTCTGAGAACCCAACCTTCTCTATGAAACCTGGAGGTTGTAATGAGGAGGGGGTCAAAACAATAAGTTCTGGTGACTAAGAAATGTACAACACAGTCTATAACACAGATATATTCCGTTTGGTTCAACCCAAGCTGTATGCCAAACCAGGTTAGTGGTTCTAGCCCAACCTACTAATTGTTTACGCACAACTTTACTATTTAGCCCAAAGTAGTATTTCTAAATTATATTATGGAGATAAGACATTTACATACATTTTTATGAAGCCTTTATACAAGAGTTCAACTGGTTAATTATATCGAGATTGGGCCCCTAATTACGGTTTTTTTATCTATTTCCTCAACCACTATTCTTTATTGTTTAATGTCTCACTATCAATGATATATAGGGTGGATTCTCCTTGATCACTAAAGACCCCAGACAGACCTATTAATCACTTAACCCTTGATAATATATTAAATGTTAATACAAAACTAGAGGGCACTAGCTATGGGCCCTACTAGTTAAGGCTTCCATCATTCACGCCTATACCTTTACCCGCTTAAGATGAGAGTAGGTATTTTATCGTTCGTTATGCCTTCTAACTGAACTTATTAGATATCCTCCTTAGTCACTTACTACTTCCCGTAGGATAAATGACCATATTTGGCCCTTTTAATTTGCAGGATTGGGTAGGCCAACACACACCTACCATTTGAGCCCCTGTAATATCCCAAAATTTCTATTTAAGTTTAATTTGGATTTTTATTATATAATTTAGTTTTTCTGTATATAAATTGATTTTAATAAGGTTTAAAATACAAATTCTAATATTGAATTAGTATCTTATTTATTTTAATAAATATGATTTTGTATAAGAGAACTCATTTTAAAAGATTTATTTAATTTATTAGATTTTATAAATATTTCAATATTTACAAGTAATGATATTATTTGATTTTCATTATTTATAACGATAATGATATTAGAATATGATTTGGAAAATGATAAGTTATTTTAAGATTGTACAAGAATAATTTTTTATTTTATATCAATAAGTAAGATAATTTATAATGGTGTTTATAAATTTGTATAAGGATTGATAAATATATATTTTTAACCATTTATTAGTATAGATTTTGGTAAAAATATATTGACAAATATTTGTGAAATATTAATAAGTTATATTTTGATAAGATGGTTACATTTATAGGTATAACTAAATTTGGCTACATCTATAAGTGTTGCAACTATGTTGCTAAGATAAATTAATTCTAAATTCCTTAGGATAAGACGAGTGGCGAGGTATCTTTGTAGTTGTCTTCATGCATGATAAGGTCTTCATGATATGAGGCAAGTGTCCCTTAATAAAATGACTAAAATACTCCTCCAAGAGCCTATATAAACACCTATCCCCTCCATGAAAACCCATACCACAGTTCAAATCTGCATCACATATCTCACGTTCAAAACTTCTTGTTCTTCTTCATTCCCTATTGTTGCTTCCAGTAAATGAAAAAATCACAATTCTATTCAATTTAAAATCCACACCTCTCAAACTATCCAAATTTAGCCTCCATCTCCAACGCGAATATTGTCCGGATCATCCTTGCCGATTTTCAGAAATTGACGGATCTATATTTCATCCAGTAATGAAAGAGAGATCGCAGATTTATAGAGAATTGAATAAATGGGTTCAAAACTTCAGAAAATAATATCTCTCAATCCGGGAAGAAAGGATCGACGCCGTCTGTGCCATTGCGATCAGCAGAGAATGTAATATTTTTCATGTAAAAACGGTGCGATTCTATGTCGATGGTTTTGATGATCGGAATCTAGGGTTAGAGATTGTCGAGGGATCTAGCGATGATTGGTGAAGCGGAGCATGGCGTTGTGACGAGAATGGAGTGAGCTTTAGGGTCATAGAGTTTTGTGAAGCATGTATGGGAAGTGCGACATAGGAGGATCACGCAATTTTTTCCTGTTTTCAGTCTGGCGTGATGTTCGGATTTTGATTTAACGCTCCGTAATCATGGCGAGTGGGTGCAGATTGACGAGGTGGTGAAATGGGATACACGTGTGGTCTCGGAATGGAATATAGTGGAGCAAGTGATGGTGCACGTGCACACCGTGAATGGATGTGTTGGGTTCAGGTTTCGAAAATTGGACATGCGAGAGGAAGAAGAAGGAGAGGGTGCAGCGGGTCGGGGGGTTGTGCAATTGGGCTTGGGCCAGGTTTGTTGGGTATGTTTTATTTTAAATATTATTTAAGTTATATTAGTTAAAAACTTTAACACTCATATCTCATTCGTTTTAAATCCAATTTACTCACCGATGGGTCCGTTAGAATCGTATCTGAACATAGAACCTAGTGGTATATAATATTGATAATTTTTGTTAAGTATAAATTATAATAAAATAAAATAAACGGTCCTTATATATAACAATATATAACAAACGTTGTTATTAATTTAATTCCAATATTAAAATTAGCAGAAAAATCACTAACTGCTAATATAAGTGGATTGAAAGCCATATGAGTAGCGATAACATTGTTTGTTGGTTGGTTCGTCTTGGTAATGAAGATTTGGAGATATAATGGTGAGAACTCCTAATTTAAATTATTTAATTTAAATTTATAGTAGTTGAATAATTATAATTAGCTGCAATAAATATTATTTGGTTGGATATGGATGTTTTTATTTGAATGGATGTGTAGATAGCACACTTAACACTGATAAGCGTTATTCACCATAATGCTTGTGCACAGCTGAAATGTTTGTTCGTTGTGATTATAATTCACGTTCATCTGATTTATATGGTTGATTTATGATCGCATGAAAGCACACACACTGTAGTTGTGGAATTATACCATTGATCGATTTAATCTTCCTTCCATACAAATGAAGATTGGTTTTCATATATTAAAATATTACTATTAAGTTCAAAATGAGATTTGAAATCGGAATATGGATTTAAAATATGTATATTTTTTTTTCAATGTTATATATATATATATATATATATACAAGGCCGTTCTAGGACGATAGAGAGGATAGTGTCTAGGCTTGGGTTTGGAAATATAGTTTCCTACTCTCCCTGGCTATCCCTAACTGATACGACAAATGGGATGGTTAATTCGAAATCAAATTTGAAATATAATTTGAAACCATTTTTCCAAATGAATTGAAAATATAAATTCAAATTGAAAAGGATTTAAATGATTTATATTTAAATCATTATATGGCGTGAATAGAATGTGCTGCAGTGCGACAGTTCGTAAATATCAATTTTAAATTTTCAAATAGTTATAACTTGATTGTTTGAAATTGGTTTGACTTGAAATAAGAAATATTGGATTTCAAATGATAATAATTTTTGAATAGAAAGAAAATTTTCCAATTCCAATGTATGGTTTTCAAATTATATTTAAAACCAATTTGGAAAATCTCGCTATATGTGCAGTTCGGTGACCATAGTGGAAATCGAATAAAAGAGGTTAAAATGGAGAAAAATTATGATAAATCTTACTTAATTAATTTAAAGTGATCAGAGCTAAGATATTTGAATTTAAATGATCTAAAATCTATTTAATTTAAATGGCTATTCTACAGCAGCACTTTTAGTAACATTTCCAAACGTTATTATAACAGTTCAAAGATAATTTGGTTTTGAAGTTTATAAGTCGTGAACTATTATTTAAACTATTAAAAGGAATTGTAAATAGTCTGGAAGGGTTTTAAGTGCTTAGATATTCATATATGGAATTATTTATCGATTTTAAAAACTGGAATTTAAAGGGAAATGAGTTGGGTAGGGTTTATTGTCAGATATTCGATATGTAATTCCAGAATTGGACGAATACTATCAGAAACACTAGAAAAAGATTACATCAAGATTCTGATAGCATTCGCCAAATATATGAATTGATATCAAATATAAGTCGATTAAACTCTATTTAAACTTATGTTTGAATATCAATTGTTTGGATTATCGTGAACGGAAATTTCAATCCAAATAAGATTGGTGAAATTGAAGACTTAAGCTGGGGAAACGAAGAAATATGCGTTGAAATATAAGGGAACAAAGAAGTATGTTTTATGTATAAAGACCGAAGAAATTGTTTTGAAATATGAAGTTGATAAGATGAAAGAGTTAAGATAATAATGGGATTCATGGAATTTAAAGAAAATCCAATCTTGAATTGTTAATGAATTGATAACGATCTGGAAGGAGATTTGGATTGAAAAGCCTATGTAACGCGTAACTTTTATTTTAAAAGTACGCTTATTACTTGGAAAGACCAGGATCGAATATATGTTTGAAAACCATTCCAAGTAATAATACGACGCTATTGAAGACTTGGAAACGACGAATGAAGACCGGGATCCTTTGAATTGTTTAGATTGATTGCTAATGTCTTGGTTGGGTAGGCCACCCGATACGAGGTAATAAGTGGCATCATGTTTAAATATATTTGGAGATTTTCGGATTGGTGTTTCATTCAGACCCAAAACGGAATCGTATGGATTGTGTGTCTGACATTGAAATTGACTGCGTAGCACTGATCTCTGTTAAATATATATATATCTGTTTGGTGGCGGAGAATTTATTCTCTTGCTTAACACCCTTCTCTAAGATGTATGAGCTTAGAGGTTATATATTGATCAAAATTAGTGATGCGTTGTGGATGGACAATTTGGCATACCTAAGGTATGTGATGAGCTATGGATGATCAAAGCATGGCTTATTTAAGCATAGCTTTGTGTATATCCTGACCTCGGCAAGCCTCACAACCTGATAAATGGCTAAAACAGGAAAGATGAAGCGAGGTTAAGGGTAGTTATTTCCTTCTAGATAAAAGGTGTACTGTGGTATGAAGCCCAGGTAGTAATCTATGTGGAAAACTTCTATTTATATATATGTTGATGTTGCGAGGCCTCGGTCTTAAAGGTTGGTAATGACCGGGAAGTGATATACTCAGCCGTGCTCTAAGTTACATAGTTAAGGTGTAACCCGCCCTCGTGTTGGAAGAGAGCCCGATTTCGTTCTTGGGGCGTCCCTTTAGAGGCATACCCATTAGCTCGGTAAGGAAGTTCCTTTGCCTGGTCATTTGTTGGAAATCCAATTTTCCAATACGAGCCTGTACGATTTTAGTTGTATAACTTGCTACCAGCAGGATTACGTCAGTATAATGGGATGGGGCATTATGCTGGCTATGATTAATACATTTATTTGCGAAATTGTTTTCACACTATGCACTAATAATAATATCAGAGGATTTTCACGTATCAAGCATTTTTGACTATCATAAGGAGAAACCTCTCCCATATGTGCGTTTGCATTGTGTGAGTACTGCAAGACCTTATGGTACTTTCATTTTTCAAAAGTCGTAGCGAATTTCTATGCATGGGAATTCAAATGGAGTAAACCTATTCCGCGTTAGTGGCATGGTCCGTTGAATTACCCAACTTTAAAATGAATCCTAAATAATAGCTATTTTGAGTTCTCACACCAGTCCCATGACTAACCTGGAGTTTATTGTTCCCTCACCTAAACTCTGGGTGCCCATAATTTTTTCATGGCCAGCTAGTAGTTTGGCTCAAAAATTTAGCCTTGGAGTTGGTTGGAGCAGGATTATGGTTTTTTGGCTGGAGTTATATGATTTTGGAGCATTTGTGTAACACCCTATATTTTCTATGTTTATTAAAGTAACGAATTAAAGAATAATTAACTTTAAAAGTGAGAATTAAGGGAATGGGTTACGCTATTGCGTTCGTCTCGGAATTCTGCTTGAGATAGAGTCCGAGTTTGTGTGAATCGGACTCCGTATGAAGAAGTTATGGAGTTCAGAAGATTTCATGTTTAAACAGAAAATTATATAATAATTAAATAAAACAAAAAGAGTTCAAATTTTGAAAATCACTTGGATCAGCTGGGTGGGAAAATTCCCGCCCATAGGGGTCGACTCCCCCCGAAGGGGTCGACATAGGTGTTGACCCCCCAAGAGGGGTGTCGACTGGGGTGTCGACCCCCGGGTCGACCCCCTCGCCCAGATCCAAACGGTGACGATTTCTGAGTTGTTGCTGAGTCACTAGGGCATAAGTGGCAATTTATGGATAGCTCTATCTAGTCTGGATGGTTGTGATTGCTCCTAGGTTGATCTAACGGCTCACATAAGTCTAAACCTCTATAAAAGCAACCCCAATCCTCAACCCTAAACCACACAATTTCATTCCAAGGAGCCACCATGCTGTCCATGGTCAACCTAGCATAGCCACCACTTCTACTCCAACTAGGAATCAAACTAGAAAGCAAGTTAAAAGCTACGAATCTAATCTAAATTTGAGAATCGATAGTCTATGTCAAGGGATTGCTTTTAAGTTTCAGAAAACAGATCCCTGAAAACAAGATTTTCTTTTGTTTGTAAGTCCTATTATTATTTAGATGTGAACAATTAAAAGTTATGATTTGTAATAAAATGAAACTAGAGTTGTGCCTAGTTATAAGATAATGGTGATGTTGATTCATGTCTATTCTTGTAACGATTCTATCATATATGCCTATGAGACTATTGTGGTTTATTGGACTCATTATGTTGTATGTTAAACCAATCGTGTATAATGTAAATTTGGTGACTTTTCATGTTATGTTACATGCAAGTTTTTAGGCAAAGTCATGTATATGTTTAGATCTACATTCTCCTATGTTTAAATCCATATTAATTGGATCCAAAATGCAAGTTCACATTTACAAGCCTAATTGGATTTGTGTAATTCCATGTAAGTCCCCGTTCATATGCTTAAGATTCATGTTAATTGGATCCAAAATGCAATTTCATATTTACATGCCTAATTGGATTTTTGTAATTCTATGTAAGTCTCTGTTCATATGCTTAAGATTCATGTTAAAATGCAAGTTCATTGTTTTATGCCAAATTT
The DNA here is from genome assembly GCA_030737875.1 of Allium sativum. Lineage (NCBI taxonomy): Eukaryota > Viridiplantae > Streptophyta > Magnoliopsida > Asparagales > Amaryllidaceae > Allium > Allium sativum. The sequence goes on from CM060918.1 coordinate 471,344,903, forward strand.
ATATGACACATGTTTAGTTAGATACTTATTATTTTATGTTGTGGGAATAGTACATGCTCCTTTCTTTTCTCTTTTGTATATAAGTTAGGCTAAGTTGCGAGCCTAACATTCTATGTGAATTTTGCGAATATATGACGGGGGTATCATTAGCAAAAACCTTAAATTTCAAATTATTGTCATAGTTTGGCTCATAATCATATAAATGATTAGCAGCATAAATTGGTAAAATTTATATACCTAAATTTTTTGAACATGATTTAGTCGGTAAATGGGGCATGACTTGAATGGCAATAATTGTCGATAATTTACATATATGTATGAAGGGTAAATATATAAATTAAGTAAAAGACGAATATGCCTAACCTGAGGTTAGATTGAGTTACGGGGTAAGACTGCCCGGTACCTCCCAGCACATCCAGCAACCGTAACAATATTGATCTAACGTGAGAGGTTGGCGCATCAAGCCCAAAAGAACCCGTGGTTAGATCGAGTTGCGGTGTAAGACTGCCCAGAACCGACCGGCACATCAGACGACCGCAACAATACATATCTAATGTGAGTGGTTGATGCTTTAATGAATGAATTAAATTTAAGACAGAAGTGGTAGGGTTAAGTTAAATAAGGCAATACTTAACCAATACAACATGTTAACTAAACTGATGGGTTGGGTTAGGTTAATTTGAGAACACTTAACCATTTTAACATGTTGATTAGGAAACCCTAGTAACGGGGACCCATTTCAGCAGTAACCCACATAGATTCATCATGGTACCCTGAACTAGGCCGGGTGGGGCATGATTACTGGGCTGATTATAAGCGGTCAAAACAACGACGGGTGGTGCGTCAGTGTAGGTTCCGATGGAGTGCAGGTATGCACGTATTCCGGAGTGGAAAAATAGGCATTGGGCATCAGTAGTTATACACTGTGCATCTTGAATTGTGTTGGGTTGCCACCATAGGATTTGATACACCCCATGGTGGGACCAGCATAGGTATCTACAATCAAGCGGGGCCGAATGACACAAGTGATAAACGTATACGAGTAGGAGCCAATCGATAAAGGGGATCATTTATCTTGAACACATGGTGCTAGTTGAAACACTTGTACGTGGGTGTAGAGAAATAGTAATGAGTGCGATAGCATATTTAGTTTTATTATCTTATTTCTAGGTTGCTGTCCTAGGTTCAGTTTATTCATGTCACGATCCTTTTTCCTGTTTACATGCTATATAGTCACTGGACTTACCAGACTCATGTCTGACCCATTTTTCTTTCATCTTCTTTCTTCCTTTTCCCCCCAGGTCCACAGGGAGGGAATACTTCAGCTTAGTTCAGACCATTTCTAGCTTGAAGAGAGTTGATGTATTGCTTGGATTCTCTTTCCTTGGGCTATGGCTTTGGATACACTATTATTGGGGAATTATGCTACCTTATTGTTATTTCATGCTTCTTTATGTTTTAATCAAGACAGAGATTTTGTTGTAATAATTTGGAAGTTGGTCTGAGACAGTTGTTGTAATGTTTTAACTGAACCACGTACTTATGAAATAAATTTAGTTTTTTCGATGTTTATATGTCTGTCTTGTAAATTATCTGTATGTTTTACCTATAATGCTCCATGAAAGTTAAGGCATTCCCTTTGTGAGTGACCTTAACAAAGGTGGGGTGTTTCACTTGGTATCAGAGCTGATGGTTGACAGATCAGATAAAAAATTTGGAAATTAATTTTCAAAAAGAAGTTTAAAGAAGCATTTTCAAGAAAAAGTGTTGTTTTGAAAGGCATAATCCCCCCAAATCCATGTGCACTATCTTTCTATCCTTTGTTTTGAATCTTTTCTTTTTCGTTTTAGCATGTTTGGGGATCTTAACCTTCCAGAGGGCGTACCGGTACCTGGCTGGTTCAGAAGGTACCTAGAGACTAGGGCTAATGACGCAGGCTCAGCAGACGTTCCTCCTCCCCCAGTTGCAGCTGTTCCTCCTCCTCCTCCTCCTCGTGCAAATGCTTTCTCAAAGATATGTAGAAATTTTCGAGCCATGGGTGGAAAGAACTTTAATGGGACCGAGTCATTTGTAGAAGCAAGAAACTGGCTCAAAGAAACCAAGGACTTGTTTGTTATGTTCGAAGTGGACGATAGGCAGAAGATACAGTTGGCCGTATGGTTGCTTAAAGACGAATCCTCTTATTGGTGGGAAGTTACTAATGCTGAGAGGCCAGTTGAAACTTGGGAGGATTTCAGAATGAGGTTTGAAATGAAATTCGTCTCACAAGCTGAACGAAGCCTACAGATGGAGAAATTTTTAGCCCTCAAAGAGGGAAGTATGTCGGTCAAGGAATACATCAACCAATTCAACCAGCTGGATAGATTCGGATTGGAGTTAGTGAACACTCCCCATAAGAAGGCTCTACGTTTTGTTAAAGGGTTGAATGAGCCGCTGCACAGCCTAGCTATGTCCCATATACCTATGGGTGCAACTTATGAGAGACTGGTGGACATGACACTGTTACAGGAGGAAGAAAAGGATGGCAAGAAAGAGGCAAAGGTGGAAGTACCTCAAGATAAGAAAGTGGAGGGATCGCAGAATAAGAAGACAGATTCAAAGAAGGGCGGGAAGAAGAACAAACCCCGTGACAAGAGGAAGTGTAATTTTTGTGGCATTCCTAGACATCTGATTAAGGACTGCAGAAAGAAAAAGAGGAAGATGGGTGGTTGTTTTCACTACGGCGGGACATGACACATGGCTAAGGACTTCCCAAGAAAGCAGGGGCAAGGGCAGAGGACTGGATCTACTTCTGGAGGGAAGGTTCACGCTCTCATAGCACCTCCGCAAGAATGAGGTAGAAATATTTCTATTGAGAGTTTAGTTTATCTTTTTGATCATCCTGTTCGTACACTCTTTGATTCTGGCACATCGCACTCTTTTATATCTACTACTTTAGTTGAATCTCTGCACCTAGACACCAGTATAGTAGAGGATCCCTTGGTTGTTTCAAATCCAATTGGGGGCTAGGCTTATTTGTTAATGATTTGATTGGATTTGGAAATTTCTATACTAAGCGTTGGGTTTAGATGTAATGCCTATGTTTTGGGCTTCACGGCTATGGGTTGATTCTAGGCATGGATTGGTTCTCCCGTAATGGTGCCATCCTAGATTGTGAAAAGTGAGTGGTTAGACTTATGACTTGCCTCGGTAACACTCTCAAAATCTCTTGTAATCCCATGCATTATGTTATTCTTAGCTACCTAGAATCTCTTGATGCGTCTGTTGAAAACTTGCAGTCTGTTAGAGCAGTCCGTGAATACTCAAATGTATTTGAAGAGGTGAAGGGCTTACCGCCAAAGCGGGAGATAGACTTCCGCATATACCTTGTTGATAATGCAAAACCCGTAGCTCTACCCGTTAGACACATGGCTCCAAGGGAGAGGAAAGAGCTTAGCAAGCAAGTTAAAGAGCTGCTCGAGAAAGGGCTCGTATGGCAGAGTATTTCTGAATGGGGTGCTCCAGTAGTATTCACAACCAAAGTGGATGGTTCACTTCGCCTATGCGTTGACTATAGGGAGCTAAACAAGCTGACTTAGAAGAATATGTACCACTTCCAAGAATAGACGACTTATTTGATCAGCTCATAGGTGCATCGGTTTTCTCACAACTAGATCTGGCTACCGGGTTTCATCAGCTAAGAGTGGCTGAAGACAGCATTGATAAGACCGCGTTCAGAACCCTGGATGGTTTCTTCGAATGGCTTATCATGCCTTTCGGTTTGACAAACGCACGCGCTTATTTCATTGACTTGATGAGCAGGGTGTTCAGGGAGTTCCGTAATAAGTTTGTGGTGGTCTTCGTAGACGACATTTTGATTTTCTCGAAGAATGAAGAAGAGCATGCTCTGCATTTAAGGGAAGTCATGGATACTCTTCGTGCACATCAGCTGAAAGCCAAATTATCCAAATGTCATTTCTGGAGAGAAGAGGTAAGGTTTCTTGGACATGTGGTGTCCAAAAAGGGGATAGCTGTGGACCCCTCAAAAGTAGTTGCGGTGCAAGATTGGAAGGTTCCATGGAATGCAACCAAAGTCCGAAGCTTTCTCGGTCTAGCGTGTTTTTACCGAAAGTTCATTAAAGACTTTGCGAAAATATCAGCCCCACTCAGAAGATTGACAAAGAAGAACCTAACTTTCGCGTGGGATTTGGATTGCGATGTTGCTTTCCAATGCTTGAAAAGGGCTCTAAAAATAGCCCCAGTTTTGACATTGCTTGAGGGAGAAAAATGTTTACCGTATACACAAACGCATGCGGTACAGGATTAGGCGCTATCTTGATGCAAGAAGGAAAGGTAGTTTGTTATGGGGGAAGGCAATTAAAGGTACATGAGAAGAACTACCCAGCTCATGATTTGGAGCTAGCTGCCAATGTTTTCGCTTTTAAGTCATGACGTCATTGTCTACTAGGAGAAAGGTTTGAATTGTTTACTGACCATAAATCGTTAAAGTACCTTTTCTCATAGAAAGATCTTAACTTAAGACAACAAAGGTGGATGGAATTTCTGGCCTCATACGATTTTGAGATCTCCTATACCCCTGGCAAGGGCAATGTAGTAGCAGACGCCTTGAGTAGGAAGAAGTTGACCTTAAGACCTCTCTTTGTAGAAAGGCAAAGCTCGGAGTACATAGCAAACTTTGACTTTAGGCCCTCCTCTGAATTTGTACCTGGTTTGTTAGCATCGCTAGAGGTACAGCCTCTCTTTTGGACTCAATAGGAACCGCGCAATGTGAAGACCCTCAGCTATTTGATATGATGGATAAGCTAATTAGGGGTGAGACTTCTAGTCACCTCAATGGATACTCCATCGATGTTAAGGGTTGGTTGAGGCGGGATGGAAGGCTATGCGTCCCACAAGCAAGGGATTTGGTGAAGACGGTTCTCGAAGAAGCACACCATTCTAAGTTGACCATACACCCAGGTGGAGACAAGATGTATAAATACATAAAAAGGGTTTTCTTTTGGAATGGCATGAAGAGGGATGTAGCTGAGTTCGTCGCTAAGTGCTTGATATGCCAGCAAGTCAAAGCAGAGCAGAAGAAGCCTGGTGGTCTGCTTCATCCTCTAGAGGTCCCACAGTGGAAATGGGATAGCATTTCGATGGACTTTGTTGATGGGTTGCCTAGGTCAAGAAGGGGCAATACCAGTATTTGGGTAATAGTGGACAGGCTCACTAAAACACTCACTTTATACCTGTTAAGTGTAGAAGGACTGCCTCGTCCTTAGCATCCATTTATCTTAAAGAGATAGTCTAAGTCCATGGGATACCCTCCAGCATAGTGAGTAATCGAGATCCTGTCTTTACGAGCGAGTTTTGGAGGAGTTTGCAAGAGATTGTAGGCACACAACTATGCTTAAGCATAGCCTATCACCCCAAAACCGATGGTCAGAAGGAAAGGGTGAACAGAGTATTAGAAGACCTCTTGAGATTGTGCATTCTTAACTTTGGAGGAACACGGGAGGATCATCTTTCTTTGGTGGAATTCGCTTACAACAATAGCTACCAAGCCACCATAGGCATGGAACCCTTCGAGGCTTTATATGGAAGACTATGTCGATCACCAACTTGTTGGTGGGAGTCTACAGACAAGCTCGTACTTGAGCCAGACATGATTAGAGAAACTTCAGAGAAGGTGGACTTGATAAGAAGACGAATGAAGACTGCACAAGATAGACAGAAGTCCTATGTAGATAAAAGAAGGACTGACCTTGAGTTTGAGGTTGGAGATAGGGTGTTCCTTAAAGTATCTCCTTTGAGGAATGTCATTCGCTTTGGGTCCATAGGAAAGTTGGCACCAAGATTTGTAGGACCATTTCCTATCGTTGAAAGGATTGAGACGATGGCTTACAGAGTAAAGCTACCCGAAAGACTAGCTGGAGTTCATAATGTTTTTCATGTTTCTCAACTACGAAAGTGCTTTCATGAGTCTGTGGAAGTTGTGGAGCTAAGTATAGTAAAGGAAGTAGAAGTGGAACGAGAAGCAACGGTGAGGAGAGTTCCAACTCGTATCTTAGGGACAAAAGTCAAAAAGCTATGCAACCGTGAAGTCAAGCTTGTTAAAGTTCAATGGAGTAACATTGAAGAAGACGCGACTTGGGAGACTGAGAACAAGATATGCGCAGCCTACCCTTTTCTTTTTGAGGGTACATCCTTGATCTCTTTTTCCATAAGTTTATACATGCTTGTATCTACCTTTTTAAGTATATCTCCTCGGTCCTATTCTTGATCCTTAGGTAGAAACCAATGGATGTAAACATGAATTTGAAACATGTTATGGTTGATGATTGCAAGTGGTTGCTAGTGGTTTCTCGTGGATGCATACACACACACATTAGGTACTAGATTGGCTCAGTCACTTTCATATTGCATATGCATATATGTATTTGTATATGGATTGAAACTTGGAATGTTATCATATGGACGTTGCATTTGTATGGATGATTGTGCACTCATGTAGAAAGTGTGATTAGGAATAATTGCATGCATAATGGACTCATGGCACTGACATAATTTGCATTAAGGAGGTCAACTGAATCAGTAGACCGCCTGATTTTGCATTAGGTAAGGACATATATACACACACTATGCATATAATCATGAAAGCATTAGAAATCTTTTAAGGACAATAGATTCCGGTGTTTGATGGTTGAGAAGATGGATAATTGGATGGTAGGATATACGTTCTTCATGACTTGAAGATTTTGGAGACGAAATCCTTTAAGGAGGGGAGAATGTAACACCCTGTATTTTCTATGTTTATTAAAGTAACGAATTAAAGAATACTTAATTTTAAAATTGAGAACTAAGGGAAACGGGTTACGCCATTGCATTTGTCTCGGAATTCTGCTTGAGATAGAGTCCGAGTTTGCGTGAATCGGACTCCGTATGAAGAAGTTATGGAGTTCAGAAGATTTCATGTTTAAACAGAAAATTATATAATAATTAAATAAACCCAAAACAGTTCAAATTTTGAAAATCACGTGGATCAGCTAGGCGAGAAAATTCCCGCCCATAGGGGTCGACTCCCCCCGGGGGGTCGACATAGGTGTCGAACCCCCCCCCCCCCCCCAAGAGGGGTGTCGACTGGGGTGTCGACCCCCTCGCCCAGATCCAAACGGTGATGATTTCTGAGTTGTTGCTGAGTCACTAGGGCATAGGTGGCAATTTCTGGATAGCTCTATCTAGTCTGGATGGTTGTGATTTCTCCTAGGTTGATCTAACGATTCACATAAGTCTAAAACTCTATAAAAGCAACCCCAATCCTCAACCGTAAACCACACAATTTCATTCCAAGGAGCCACCATGTTGTCCATGGTCAACCTAGCATAGCCACCACTTCTTCTCCAACTAGGAAGCAAACTATAAAGAAAGTTAGAAGCTACGAATCTAATCTAAACTTGAGAATCGATAGTACACGTCAAGGGATTGATTTTCAGTTTCAGAAAACAGATCCCAGAAAACAAGATTTTCTTTTGTTTGTAAGTCCTGTTATTATTTAGACGTGAACAATTAAAAGTTATGATCTGTAATAAAATGAAACTGGAGTTGTGTCTAGTTGTAAGATAATGGTGATGCTGATTCATGTCTATTCATGTAACGATTCTATCATATATGCCTATGAGACTATTATGGTTTATTGGACTTATTATGTTGTATGTTAAACCAATCGTGTATTATGTAAATTTGGTGACTTATTCATGTTAGGTTACATGCAAGTTTTTAGGCTAAGTCATGTATATGTTTACATCTACATTCTCCTATGTTTAAATCCATGTTAATTGGATCCAAAATGCAAGTTCACATTTACATGCCTAATTGGATTTGTGTAATTCTATGTAAGTCCCCGTTCATATGCTTAAGATTCATGTTAATTGGATCCAAAATGCAAGTTCACATTTACATGCCTAATTGGGTTTGTGTAATTCTATGTAAGTCCCTGTTCATATGCTTAAGATTCATGTTAAATTGCAAGTTCATTGTTTTATGCCAAATTTATATGACACTTGTTTAGTTAGATACTTATTATTTTATGTTGTGGGAATGGTACATGCTCCTTTCTTTTCCCTTTTGTATATAAGTTAGGCTAAGTTGCGATCCTAACATTCTATGTGAATTTTGCGAACGTATGATGGGGGTATCATTGGGAAAAACCTTAAATTTCAAATTATTGGCATAGTTTGGCTCATAATCATATAAATGATTAGTAGCATAAATTGGTATAATTTATATACCTAAAATTTTTGAACATGATTTAGGGGGTAAATGGGGCATGACTTGAATGGTAATAATTGTGGATAATTTACATATATGTATGAGGGGTAAATATGTAAATTAAGTAAAAGACGAATATGCCTAACTCGAGGTTAGATTGAGTTACGGTGTAAGACTGCCTGGAACCGCCCGACACATCTAGCAATCGTAACAATATAGATCTAATGTGAGAGGTTAACGCATCAAGCCCAAAAGAACCGGAGGTTAGATTGAGTTGCAGTGTAAGACTGCCCGGAACTGACCGGCACATCCAACGACCGCAACAATACGTATCTAATGTGAGTGGTTGGTGCTTCAATGAATGAATTAAAGCTAAGACAGAAATGGTAGGGTTAAGTTAATTAAGGCAACACTTAACCAATACAACATGTTAACTAAACCGATGGGTGGGGTTAGGTTAATTTGGGAACACTTAACCATTTTAACATGTTGATTAGGAAACCTTAGTAACGGGGACCCATTTCAGCAGTAATCCACATAGATGTATCATGGTACCCTGAACTAGGCAGGGTGGGGCACGATTACTGGGTTGATTATAAGCGGTCAAAACCACGGCGGCTGGTGCGTCAGTGTAGATTCCGACGGAGTGCGGGCGTGCACGTACTCCAGAGTGGAAAAAGCAAGCACTGGGCATCAGTAGTTATACACTGTGCATCTTGAATTGTGTCGGGTTGCCACCATAGGATTTGATACACCCCATGGTGGGACCAGCACAGGTATCTGCAATCAAGCGGGGCCAAATGACACAAGTGGTAAACGTATACGAGTAAGAGCCGATCAATAAAGGGGATCATTTATCTTGAACACATGGTGCTAGTTGAAACACTTGTAAGTGGGTGCAGAGAAATAGTAATGAGTGCGATAGCATATTCAGTTTTATTATCTTATTTCTAGGTTGTTGTCCTAGGTTCAGTTTATTCATGTCATTATCCTTTTTCCTGTTTACATGCTAAATAGTCACTGGACTTACCAGACTCATGTCTGACCCATTTTTCTTTCGTCTTCTTTCTTCCGTTCCCCCCAGGTCACAGGGAGGGAATACTTCAGCTTAGTTCGGACCATTTCCAGCTTGAAGACTGTAGATGTATTGCTTGGATTCTCTTTCCTTGGGCTATGGCTTTGGATACACTATAATTGGGGATTTATGCTACCTTATTGTTATTTCATGCTTCTTTATGTTTTAATCAAGACAGAGATTTTGTTGTAATAATTTGGAAGTTGGTTTGAGACAATTGTTGTAATGTTTTAACTGAACCATGTACTTGTAAAATAAATTTAGTTTTTCCGCTGTTTATATGTCTGTCTTGTAAATTATCTGTATCTTTTACCTATAATGTTCCACCGAAGTTAAGGCATTCTCATTGTGAGTGACCTTAACAAAGGTGGGGTGTTTCAATTTGCATTCTTCCGCTGAGTTAGTATCTCTTCCGCTGTGTAATCGATGTACCTGATGTATTCCTTGTAACTCTGATGTTATATTATGGTAACGAAATGAAAATTTATGTTACTTTTTGTGCATATATGTAAGTACCCATAACTATCCGTCTTTATGAACGGTTTAAGTTGGTTTAATTACCAGCGAAAACCGGTTAAAAAGTCAGGTCGTTACAGCCCCCTATACTAAAAAACCTATTCCTAGGTGGACCCTTTAACCTTAGTCACTTAGTATTTTTGGACCCAGGAAGTGGACTATACGTGAAGGTTATTCGTTCGCCCCCTTTGCCTTTAACACCTTTCCCTTTTCGGGATAAAGTAGCTATTAAGTCATTCCCGTTTAATTCCTTTATAATGAAATACCTACGAACGCCATTTATTTGTATCACGGGTTTATATGATTAACAATGTCTCACATTATTAGCCTACTAAGTTCAACTATAGTTTTAATTATAAGTTTTATTGACATAAATAAGGACGGATATATTCCCTTTTCTCCAGGGTATATATTTAATTTCTTCCCTAATTTGGACTTAGTATTTAAAGACAATCAATATCCATTAATCCCCCTTTTGATACACATTTCTTTTTATTTCCCCTTTATGAATATAACGGTCATATTTTCCTAAGGCAACTATTTATTAGTCCCAAGTTATCTATTTGTTGCGCCCCAACAGACAATTTTTATTCATATTTATTTATTTATTTATTTCAGTTTGTTTGTTTATTTGTTGTTATATATATATATATATATTTATTTATTTATGTGCTAGGCCTCCCACATTAAGTTGGATACCTGTGGATCCTGGAATTGCCGGTCGGTTCAGGGAAGACTTCTACCACAAGTGAACTCAACCTCGTGCCTTGGTACATTTATTTTTATGTAGTGGACCCCTCACATTAAGCTGACTGCCTGTGGTTACTAGATTTGCCGGTTGGTTCTCAGGCTTACACCACAAGTTGAGCTTAATCTCGTGTCTAAATGCAGTTTTATTTTTACATTTCTTAATTGGGGTCACAATAATTATCCTAATTAGTTTAGGAATTGTAACCATTTTCCCATCATATTTATTTTCCCAAACCAATATTGGTTACAATGGTTATTCCCTTATTTGGTGTCTCATTTATGGAAAATAATTATATTTATTGTTACAAATGGTCACCACAAATATATTAATTAAAAAATGGATTATATTTACACATAATTCCAAAATTGAACTTTATCCAAACATTCAAATATTCCATATAATTTACATTTCACCGTTTTACGCTGATTTGGACAGATCATATGTATCTATTCATTTTTATATTTTCGTGCGGTCAAAGTAGTTATTAGCATTTATTTATTATTTATTGTTTTGCAATACTTATTTTTAAATCAACGATTTGGTATAATCAATTAACCAAACATTCCCTTTTTACCAAAAAAAAAAGGTTTCAAATCTCACAAGGACCGTTAGCCAAAAATCACTATAAATCATGCCTTTTTTTTTTGAATTGACACATTTCCAAATCACAAGAAATATATGTTGTGACGGCCTGGAATTTCGCTCGATCCGAATCAGTCGTTAAACCGATCTAGACCGTTCGAAACCCCTGATCGTTTGAGAACAGGACAAATCAGAACACAAACAGAAGAACATTTCATTGTTATTACAACAATTCCATCAGAATAATTGAATAAATTACATTCGATAAATATCAGAGATTACAATAAATTACATAGCAACGGAAAATAATACAAAGCACAACTGAAGGTGATATACGGATACAAAGCTTTCCGGATATCATTCCAGCTGTAAACCAGGATCCTATGAATATAAATCTGCAAAACCGAAACTACTAGCTGCCCGTGCGGAAAATAGGGGCACCCAGAGTTTAGGTTAAAACAATAAACTCCAGGTCAGTCATGTGACTGGTGTGAGAACTAAAATAATTATTAAAACTTTACTTGAAAAGAAAGTAATTCAAGGGACCACGCCGTATAACACGGAATAGGTTTCCTCCCAAGAATACTAGTGCTTAGAATAAACAACGCAATGCTTTTTCGAAAAATGAAGCTATTATAAGACCCAGGTCCCATCACACAATGCAACGCAAGCCGGAGGATAGGGTTTTCCCTTATAATAGCCAAACATGCTTGGTACGTTTAAAACAAATCATTTGATACTATAATAAGTGTATAGTGTCAAAACAATTTCAATCATAAATATAAATCATAGACGGCATGGGTACCATATATCATGTCGCCATACTAGTTCTACAATTAAAACCGCAATACACGTATTGGAAATTGGATTTCTGTCATGAGTCGAGGCAAGGGGCAAGCTCCTCTCCGCTTCGAGACACTCTAGCAAATGCTCAGGACTACACACTCTGGGCAGCCACTTGGATCGGTTGGGCCGGTCCTCACTTACGTTAGAGGATTAGTTATTCCTGAACACACGTTTCCCGGTCCTTACAGACCTATAACCGAGGCGCCTCATTCCAACAACCACAAAGGTGAAAAGTATATAAATGTCAGGGCTGGTAAGTCACTGACACCACCAAAGCTAGAAAGAAACGTCGTGTTCTCCCAACGGCCCGTATCCCGTTTTTAACTCATACCGAGGTGTGAGGCTCGCGAATCCACGCTATGCACAAATCTGCCACGTAGGCGTGCTTTGATCATCAACCACAAGACTTTGCTTTTCAATAAAAGCCTTGATCATTGCATCTTAGCGTGCCATACAGGCAATTCATGCCATGCGACTGATGTCCATCGATATACAACCTCTGAGCTCATACGTCTCAGAGAAGGGCGTTAAGCAAAAGAATAAATTCTCCGCCGCCAAACAGATGTATATTTAATAGAAATCAATCAACACAGAATAAAATTCAATGTCAGACACACAATCCATTTACAAGTCCGCTCTGGGTCTGAATGAAACCGGAGGCACTTTCCTCGCATATCCATCCATCCCCAAGTACGTCTGGACGACCACCAACTATTTCCATCCTCTTGGGTGTACAGCCCAATCAGGATCGTCAGTAATTATCCAAACGATGTGAAGACTTCCGGTCTTCAACCACCGTCTTCATCTTCGATTAATCGTCGAATCGGTTATTCAGAATGGGTATAAACCCGGCCTTTGTGAACAACCCGCGTATATTAAAACAAATGTTACACAAAAACAACATACGTCTCATTCCAATTCAGAATATTCTTTTATTCATAAAATCGCATTTTTAGGGAAAGGTTCCCATTAATTTTATCCAAGATAAATTCTTTCAAATTTATCCTTTAATCTTCCTTTGGATGTCATTTCAAACCAGATTATGGTTTTCTAAACTAGTCGAGATTAGCGAACCACACCGAAGTAATTATTTATTTTATTTCCCAATCCCAACCTATTCATCCCATGAAGCAAAACTGGTGATACTCCATATCTAACATCATGGTGTTATCGGTAAAATTAATTACCATCTCACGTTCAAATCTAATTAAAGATTTAACTATCGCTTTGGAGCAAAACTGGTGATACTCCATTCTCGCTCATTTCTAAATTGGATAATTTAGATTATAGATTCACATTTCAATCTAATTACAGATTCATTAAAACTCCTTTTACTGGGTTAAAGAACTAGGTGTTATTTAAAACACAGTTCACGACAAACCCAAATCACATTCTATTTATTATCGGGTTAAGGAACTAGTGTTATTTGAAACACCGTTCACGATAAACCCACAAATCAATTCTAGTTTAATTTAATTCAAATATATTAGGAATTCCGATTATTTAAAACCCCTTTTTTAAATCTAATTTATTTATTTAAAAACAAATCGGGTTTTAAATTTAGTTCAAATTAGTTCATTTCGATAAAAATCCATTTTTATCTTTTCAAATATAGAGTTTTTCATCCCAAATTTTCCCAAATCATTTCTTATGATTTTACACAAATTATTACTATTTTTAATAATTTTATCAAGGCCCGTACAGTCGATTTCCATCAACGGCCATCGAAATGCACTTACAGCGACCTTTTTCTAATTTGACTTGGACGTATCTCCAAATCCAACCGTTAGATTTTGAATTTCAAATATTCATTAGAAAGCTCTTTTCGATACGAATCCAACGGTTTCGGTTTTAGGAGAATCCGACGGTCGGATCTCCCGTAATGTCCGTTTGAAATAAATGGTCGAAATTTACGAACTGCCGCGGCGTGACGTGTTCTATTCAGGCCATTATATTATATATATAATATATATTTCGTCGATTTCTAATTAAAAACGAATTTTATAAATAGTTTTGAATTCGTTTCAAAAACAATTTCAACCTCCATTTCAATTCAAAGCAAAATTAAATTCTTCTTTATAAGTTCGTTTTAAAATTCATTTCTAAATTTGATAATTTCAATTCAATTTGAATTCATTTCAATTCGCTTTCTATTAATTTGAATTCGTTTTCAATTCAATTTAATTTCAAAGTCGTTTTCTATTCGATTCAATTCAAATTGGTTTTCTATTCGATTCAATTCAAATTGGTTTCCTATTCGATTCAATTCAAATTGGTTTTCTATTCGATTCAATTCAAATTGGTTTTCTATTCGATTCAATTCAAATTGGTTTTCTATTCGATTCAATTCAAATTGGTTTTCTATTCGATTCAATTCAAATTGGTTTTCTATTCGATTCAATTCAAATTGGTTTTCTATTCGATTCAATTCAAATTGGTTTTCTATTCGATTCAATTCAAATTGGTTTTCTATTCGATTCAATTCAAATTGGTTTTCTATTCGATTCAATTCAAATTCGTTTTATATTCGATTCAATTCAAATTGGTTTTCTATTCGATTCAATTCAAATTGGTTTTCTATTCGATTCAATTCAAATTCGTTTCCTAATCAATTCAAATCAAATTCGTTTCCTAATCCATTCAAATCAAATTCGTTTTCTAATCAATTCAAATCAAATTCGTTTTCTAATCAATTCAAATCAAATTATATTATATATTCAATTCATTTCGAAATCATTTTCTATTCAATTCATTTCGAAATCGTTATATATTCAATTCATTTCGAAATCGTTATATATTCAATTCATTTCGAAATCGTTTTCAATTCCATTCATTTCGAAATCGTTTTCAATTTAATTCATTTCGAAATATTCGATTTCAAAATTACTTTTTAATATTCATTTTAAAATGAATAAAATCGATATAAATATCGTTCACGTCAAAATGGCGCATCTCTAATCAACACGACTTTATATATTCCTTTATTCTATTCAACAAATGAATATTTATTTTTGTCAACACACGACTAATCTCAACGAATGAGTACTGTCCACGTGTGACTATTTTTGTTAAATTATTTCATTCAACACATGACTAATCTCAACGGATGAGTACAATTAACACATGAACCTTTGTTTTATATTGATAAAAATGTAAATTTTATTATTAAAACATTTCGTTCAACACATGACTAATCTCAACGAATGAGTACAGTCAACACATGAACCTTTATTTTATAATATTCTTTATTTTTCCGATTGGAATGAGGCCCAATCAATCACCATATAATATTAATTATATGGATTCTCATACATCACACGTATATAATAGCATTGAAAAATAATCAACCATCAACCAAAGTGCACTACACTGTATAAGCATTAAATATAGATATCTAACGCTTATAACAGCCTGTCAATCAATCGATCGACATATTCAATCTATCAGGACGAGTGAATCTCAAATTTCATCCCGACACTCGTGTGGGGTTTCCAAACAATCAAACACAGATTTTAGTTGTGCAGTTGGGCGATGTGTAAAATTTATCGACCCAATCAATATCAGTCAAATCAGTGTATATAAACAAATCGGCCGATTTGTTTATAGATATTTATTTATTCACTTTCACGTTAAAAATTATATTTTTAACGATAAAACATTTTTTTAACACATGAATTTCTATTCAGTTCATTCTTTAAATAAAATGATATTTTTATTTTCTAACATATTTTAGAAAATTTCGGCGGCATAACGACACGATACTAGAAACGGGACGAGGCGTAGCCTTATCCCCGGTCTAGTGAAGGCCCACGCCATTCACACATCAATCAAATTCACCAAACAACTAAATTCAAATCAAATCATCTAACTAATCCATGCAACCAAACAAAACAAGTCCATGGTCCGTGGACGATTGTGTCGGGTGCTACTAAGCACCGTCTGCATCCTAGTATATATATAATTAGAAAAGAAATTGAAGAGTGAGAAATTCTCACCGATAGCTATCCAATCATCTTGACTCTTCTTTGATAGAAATCTTCGTCGTTATCGCAATTTTGTCCTCTTCGTTGCTGTAGCCACTACATATGTAAAAATCGAATTTTTTTTACTATACTATTCAATATATAAAACTCGAATTTTTACTATGCTATTCAATATATAAAAATCGAATTTTTACTATGCTATTCAATATATAAAAATCGAATTTTTACTATGCTATTCAATATATAAAAATCGAATTTTTACCTCCATGCTATATAGATAAAAATTCTATTTTTACACCGTTATTCTCTACATGAAGATTTCGCCTTTTCAAAAATAAATATTTCGCCTTTTCAAATATAAAGATTTCGCCTTTTCAAAAATAAATATTTCGCCTTTTCAAAAAATAAATATTATAAAAATCACATTTTTATTTTTCTACACATATAAAGATTGTATTTTTAATATTCCTATCATGTAAAAATTATATTTTCAATTCTCTACCTAAACAAAAATCATATTTTTACATCTTCTACTTAATAAAGATTATATTTTGAACACTTTAAAAATATAAAAATCATATTTTTACTTCACTACTCCTCTCAAAATATCGTCTTTTCTATTTTAAAAATCATGTCTTTTCTATTTTAAAAATCATGCCTTTTCTATTTTAAAAATCATGTCTTTTCTATTTTAAAAATCATGTCTTTTGCCCTTTTACATATAAAGATCTCGCCTTTTTAAACTTATAGATGTCGCCTTTTCAAAAATAATTTTATTAAGCTATATATATATTAAAGGTTATATTTTTATCAAGCTTTACAGTTTTAAGAATCCTAACTTTACAGTTTTTAAAAATAATGACTTTACAGTTTTAATAATAATAACTTTACAGTTTTAATAATAATAACTTTACAGTTTTAAAAATAATAAATAAAATCGGTTTTAAAAATAATAAATAAAATCAGTTTTAAAAATAATAAATAAAATCAGTTTTAAAAATAATAAATAAAATCAGTTTTAAAAATAATAAATAAAATCAGTTTTTAAAGTAAAATAAAAAAAATCAGGGAACTTACAGAGGGGGGGGGGGGGGGGGCGATGCGGCGGTAGGCAGAGGAGGAGGGGGTATCGCGTTCGTCTTCGAGGGGGGGTTGTCGCGAGCTCGGCGCCACTGGGGGGCTCCGATGGTGGACTGCGGCGAGGGGGGGTCTGATGCGAGGTTAGGGGGAGGTCGCGATAGGGGGGGGCTTCGATTGCGTCGCGCGATCGATGGAGGAGGAGAAGATGCGGCGGTGGCGGAGGGACGAGCGTCGGTGGCGGCTGGAACCTGGTGGAGGCGGCATCGATTTAGGTTTAGTTCTATTTTTTTTCCTTTCTTTCTATTAAATGAAATCGGGGGGGCCAAAACGGGCTAAAGGGGAGAGATTTAATTTTTTTAATTTTTTTAATTAATTTATATTTCAAAAAGTAGACTTTTACATATGACCCCTGAACGAGGTCCACCGCCTGTCGCCTATAGCGTTTTACCCCCATTCCGAACACAATGGGATATGTATCGTAAGCTGATTCGACCGTTTAAATCAGTTTCCTTTAAATTTACATTTAAATCATTATATTGAATTTTAAACGTACATTTCAAATTACCGGGGTCACATACTAACTAGAAAAATTCCAGAAAAATATTTTCTAGCTTCGTATTGACGATACAGTCCTAACAAAACTAGTTTCGTCGAATTCTGAGACCGTTTGAAAAATGGTCATTTTCCAGTCGATTAAATTCAACTAAAATGGTCAAAACGCGTTTTCCTTTGCCACGCTCACATATTGATTCGAAAAATTATGAAATTTGGAATCTAGCAATAACTTTACATCACGGACCCAACAAAAGTGGTTTCGTCGAAATCCGAGGTCGTTTGCAAAATTCCCATTTTTAAGGGCCTGAATTCCATAGCGACTATTCAAAATTTTCAACTGGACATATCTTTTGATTCCCGCTATGAAATTTTGATTTTTCGGATTCGTTGGAAAGATATCACTAATTAGATCCTATTGTTTTTGGTTTCACTAAAATCCGGATTGTTTTGCACCCGGTACATTCAATTGAAGTTTGAAATCGAATTATCGAACTACCGCGCCATTTTCAATTCTATTTATAATTATATATAATTATTTATATTCTAACGACGACGCGTATAATATATACGTTCTAATTATATTCAAAATAAATTTCTCGTCGATATTATTTAAAATAATCTATTTTAAATATTTAAAATTCGCTAAAACTGCCAAAATAAAAATTTTAAACTGGCTCAGAATTTGCGGGTTATTACATATGTAATACATTTTTATATTGGAATAATCTATGCAAATTACATACAAATGATCTTCTACATCCTAGGTCTCCCCGTTCCATCATCTGACTTATGTTCTTCATGTAGCATTCAGACCGAATGACTCTATGAAACAACGTCGATACTTCCACATATTACGGGTAACGTAGGAGACATCTCTATTTTCCCCGGGGGGATCTTTATAATTACCACTGCTTAGCTTTCAATTCGCCTCTGACCATCAAATTAAATGTGAATAACCCGTCCTCCTCTCTTTGAAACAAGGGACGCTTCCGGTTCTGTGCGTGCTTCAAACAATTTTGTCTTCTCCATATTACCATATCTCTAGAGTCAATAATTTTCTATGAGGAACTACTGAACTCAATCACCTGCTGTCGTTACTCAACAGTTTTCTGTTGAGGTCTAACATGTATTTATTTTTATATGTACATGTGCACCACTTTTCCTGTTTTAATTCTTTTTTTTTTCATACTTTTTGTGATTCTAAAATAATGCCTCTTTATTTAAAAATGAGGAAAATGACATATTTTACAATGCTTGAACAAAAAACCCAACGATATTGAATGTAAACAAGGAATATTTCTTTTATTCTTACAACCACATACTACACGAATTCATCGTTTTACCCAAACTTACATATTTCATATTTCAGCACTAAACTAAAGATCTGGAACATAACTACAACAAATTTATGTTTAATGGGACTGATTTCTAGATCCACAGTGCTATGTGGCATATACCACATATTTCAAAATTCATGACATAATTTGTAGGAATATGTGGGGATATATATATATATATATATATATATATATATATCCTACAATTCATGTTATACATAATCACAATTTTATCATTTACTAATTTCAAACACATTCATAATCAGATCTGATGGTTTTCACAATTTTCAATTATTTAAATAACAGATCTGATAGGCATAAAACATGGATTGGATTCAAAAGAAATAGGTAAACCATTATATCTTTATTAGTCAATTTCCCACTCACCTTATAGCTTCCAATTTCCGAATGTTGAACCATTTTAGGCTTACTATCCCCAAATTCTTATAAAAGCACAGTTTATCTAGAAAGGGGAAAATTCTAGATCTGTAGAAATGTAAGAAAAAGGGAAGAGAGCGAAGAAATCTATCGTTGAGCATTCTCTTCCATTGAATCTATTTATCTTCCCAATTCCATATGAATTTGATTTGATTTGATATATGTATGAATATATTTTATTTGGAAATTAGGTTAGAAGAGGAAGAAAAATGGTAGAGCTCCACTGCCTCTATAGATTTTGAATGGAAAAGAATGAGCCTTTACCCCTTTATGTATAGGGTTGGAAATGTCCATGCACCATTGGATTCATTTTAAATAACATTCATCCATCCGTTTTAATATAATTTTATAAACCAACTCCCTTAACCCTATCCGTCGCTGCCTGGCTCGACCAAGCGGTTGCAGCCAGTGGCCGACTGCTGGTCGACCGCTTGGTCGACCTGGCAGTGAGGTGGCTGGGGGAAGATTTATTTCTAAATATATTATTCTACTTTATTTATTATCCGTCTGTTTTCATATTTCGTCCGTAACTTTTTCATACGGACTCCGTTCGCGAAACTCCAAATATGAAAGTTAACCAGAATTCTGAGATGAATGCAACAGTTAAAGTTTTGTGGTCATATTCCATAGTTTGCAGAAATTCCAATTTTTGAGCTTTTAATTATATAACTATTTACTGTCAAAATTTTGGGTTGTTACATTCTTCCCCCCTTCAAAAAAATTTCATCTCAAAATTCTGACACCTAGTTATCTTATCCTACACAACCAATTTGTGTATACCCACTTTGCAACCATGTGTATATGTGCATGGTGTACTTAATGCATTTCAACAATAAAACATGCATGCAAGACTAAATCGGGCCCTCTATACGTATGCATTGAGATTTTTAAAACACTTTCAAAAACATAATGCAAAACATTCTAAATATACTAGTAGCTCTATATGAATGCAATTTTTGAAAATTCTTTTTCATCATAATCTTCAGTCAATTACGAATAAAAGTGTGAAGCAAACAATTTTGCATAAAAACACACCAACCAAAACGTCATGCAATCTAATCGTTTCTTATTTAATTTCTCCTAAACCGGAAAAAGGAAATTAAGGCGAAGAAATTTAACATTCCTTCGCTTTCAAATATTCCATTTTCCGACCTACAGTGGAACTTTTACCTCGGTTACCCAAAATAATCCAAAAAATTCCAAATGTAGACTATAAAAGAGGTTTAAAACAAGCTCTAAACCGTAAAATGGGTTAATTAATAGCTTGCGTGCACCGTTGACAAGGTATGGAAACAGCGTTTCCAAGGCTAAACGGCCTTTTCGTTGTTACCGTTAACGTTTTTATCTCATCGTCAGTCCTATTGCACCACTGAAACGCGCATACAAAGCATCCAAAAATCTTCCTTACACCGTTCATGTAACCAAATATCGAAATTTTTCATAATAACAAATTTCCGCTTGAAAACTTGTTATGTTTATTTTGAAAATTTCCTCTCAAAACCGTTTCATTTCCCTATAAAATAAGAAAATGATAGAAAAATGTATTTTTTTCAAATAACATTTTCCATAAACTTTTAAAAATGAGAATTGCGGAAATTTAAACGATTCATGTCACATGTTGGCAAATAAGGAAGTCAGTCAAGCCAAAAATGCGAAAACTGAAATCACTCAAAAGACAAAAATAAATTTTAGTTTTGACAAGGAACGGTGGTTTATTTATTTTTATACCCGTGACGTAGAACCATTCCTTTACTAAAATTTATCCGACACAGAATTCTATTCTTTCCAGCTCTAGGACAACTATTAGTTTAATTACGAAAATGAGATTTCACTCAAACAGGCACACGTGAATAACATAAACCTTTCCAAACTTAGAAATCTCATTAACCTAAGTCATGCGATTTAACAACACTAAAAGTTACAAGCACAAATCTCCAAAAAACCAAAACCTCGATGTTGGAAAGCAATAACAACCAAGACAACGATGAAATAACACCAAACTCCCTAAAACAATGGCTATAAAAAACGAGATGTCTTGCTCCGCGGCTGGAGCTCAAACCAATATTTATGACTTTTAAATTAATCATGGTAGCTAAAATGCTCAATCTCGTGCTACAAACACTATCTATGTTGTTGGAGGTTTCCACATCACCATCTCTGCTAAGAGAGAATTTATAATGAGAAAAGAAACCTACTAGAAAACCGCTTCTCATGGAAATCCACTAAATATTGTCTAAAGACAAAAATGGATAGATGAAATTACAGAAAGTAACCTCATGATATAACATACAAGAACAACAAGTTGAATCAAATATGGTGTGACATTGAATGATAGTTACGCCACCGATCAAGCAAAGGATTGATTTCTGCATCATGAGACAAATCTAGTTATAACTTCCCACTAATAGAACGATGTGCTAAATGGGTCACACGTCTATAAGGGCAGTTTGAACATAGATTCCCTAACACAAAAACTGACATTAAGAAAAAGAGATTTGCTGCAAAATCTCCAAAGCTGGTTAAACAAAAGACCATTCAAGTCCGCATAAGATATGGATTCTTCTAA
This sequence comes from Allium sativum, assembly GCA_030737875.1. Lineage (NCBI taxonomy): Eukaryota > Viridiplantae > Streptophyta > Magnoliopsida > Asparagales > Amaryllidaceae > Allium > Allium sativum. The sequence goes on from CM060918.1 coordinate 471,366,882, forward strand.
AATCTCATTGAGATTCTCCTTAGAAAAACTATCCAAAGATAGATTAATGTTCATCTCCAAAACGACGGTCGCCTTCGAAAGAACCTATTCGAACAAGGTATAGCAAAGGCGGATGTAGCACAAACACAACCTTATTCTAAGATCTTGAGCAATGGACCGGTGCAAGTCCAACTACCACAACAAATTTTCTTAGCCCTAAAGCGGTGAGACACTTTTGCTCATTCTGATCCATCCAAATGATCTCTACACAAGGGTGAGACTTAAATGGTGCGAGTAAGATCAGATAACACAATTAGGTACTATGGACTAAGAAAAGGTCGGAGAGAAGAAAATTAGATCTTGGAATACTAATGAGGCAAGATCTAATGTGCAAACAAACGCAGAAAATGAGGAGATGAGACGGCGACAAGAAAGAGAAGAAGGATAAAGATATGGTTCGGTTAGATGAGGAAGAAAGGACGAAAGAAGGAAGTTAAGGGGGTAATTTGGACGCAACTTTTACAGTTGAGTCCTTGGTCCAAGTTGTACCAAAACCCATCAATTAATTGACCATCCTAGTATAGCACTAAACGGTCAACTACCCAATGGGCTTTAAACAGAGGTTGGACCTTGACCTTATTATGCCGAATTAAAATATTAATCATCCCACATTATCTTTTAAGATTCAACGCGATTCAAAAAATAGTCATTCTAATCACCGTGGTATTCTAAAACCGCAGTTAAACTCCGAACCAACTCCAAGGATTTATAGTCTCAACGACGATGTTGCTTCTACACAACGAACGAACGAATTCCAAAATAATTCAACTAGAAATCCGTAATATAATTTAAAATGGATTTTCCTCTTACCTAGCTGACAACAGACAGATAATTTACAAAATCAATTACCCTGAAATCCGGACGAAGGATTTTCCTTAGCCTTTCCGAAGAAAAATTTAAAACTTTTCCAAAATGGAATGTTATTGTAAATATATATTATTATTACTATTTATATTCCGATTTTATATTTCAAATTGGGAAAACCTTTTCATGTCCAAAATATTTGAGCTTTAAAATCTTAAGGGTTAATCGTGGTAATTTCAATAAATTATCTAATATATATAGGAAAATGGGTACTAAAAATCACAAGGAATAGATATTTATTGTTTTCATGTTTAGTGGCATATTCCTTGTCCTTCCTAATTCCATCTTTCCTACCAATCAACTATATTTGTTATACACAATAGCTCTAAAATTTTGGAACACGAATATATTAAAATTTAAAACCATATCTTCACAAACTACTTTCCTAAACCATATTTCAAAACAGTTGAAATCCATTTTTATTTTTCAAATAGCTTTTTTAAAAATAAATTTCCTCGATTACAGGGCCAAGAACTCAATTGAATATCTCAATAATGGTAGATTCAGAATTTTAATGAAGTAACAAATGGATACACCTCGTAATTGTATTTTCGAAATGGATATGACATATTAATGTGAGCTTTCTCCCCATTTTGCATCGAGTAATTGTCTTAACTGGAACTACCAACGAAACCAAACCAGGAAATTATGACTATCTCGGTTGTACCTAGATTTTTATATTAACATATATATTTTATTCCAGTTTCCAAATCTCGAATCAATGGAATCCACCATATGTCGTCTCATGCTCTTCACAACGAGATTGCCAACATACTGTGGGGTAAGACAGAATTGGCTAGAACCCGAACCCAACATATTTCAACCCTTAGTCGATTAAAGCCCATTGCACATAATTAGGCCCACGACTAATTTCTATAATCAAAATAAATTAAAGTCGAGTAAGAAAGACAAAGGAGAAACAAAAAATAAAATCGAATTACGTTCTCTTACGATTCACAATTTAACTAATTCCTCTAATTGTGCAACCTAAGCTCTGATACCAAATGTAACAGCCTACACTTTTCTGCACCCAAATTTTGACATAAAAATCAAAACTTGAACACATCCAAGCATATAGCATATATCTGGTATGTACAATAAATGAGCATGAGCATAATTAGAGCACGATAAAATAACTCATATGTTAGACCAAAAAGTGGTCCTAACACCCAAATTGTCGTATTTAGAGCATAGGATATGAAGAAATAACTGAAAAATACGAGAAAAAGCAAGACAACGAGATTTTTATAGTGGTTCAGCATTAACGAGCCAACGTCCACTTCATATTTTCTCATTTCATTCACATATTACAATTACAATGGATATTGTCTCTCAATCACTCGAATTCAATGAATAATTCTCTCCAAATTCATTGATTTTTATTGAGGAAGATGGTAGTTATTCAGGGAGAAGTGTTAGCCATGGCATCCATGGATGTTAAGATGACAAAAGTCCCCTGAAAATGCCCTCTGGAGGTGTATTTATAGTTGTAGGAGAGCTCATATGGTGATAAGGTCGTGGTAGGACACGTGGCACCCGATCCGGGAAAGTTGGAGCGATCATAGCCTCGAGAATAGGTCAAAATCTACATGTGTAGTAGCGGGTCCTGGTCGCGTTTCGTGGCCACGGTTCATGAGCCGGGGCGGTGAGCTGGTAATGGTCGTGATGGTGATGGTCAGGCCGGGTCATGATCACGAACCGCCCTCAGGGGGTGGTCACGAACCGACCCTAGAGGGTGGTCACGAACCGCCCCCAGGGGGTGCTCACGAACCACCCTCAAGAGGTGGTCACGAACCGACCCCAGAGGATGGTCACGAACCGACCCCAGGGGGTGCTCATGAACCGCCCCCAGGGGGTGCTCACGAACCGGTCTTCAAAAATGCCAAAATCCATGTTTTTCCATATTTCTGCATGCGTTCACGGAAACGGACATAACTTTCAAACCGTAAGGCCGATTGGACCAAACGAAAGCCCTACTTGAAGCTAATTCAGAAGGCTACAAGAATCTGATGTGTTTAGATCCAAATGAGGTCGTTTAATAGGGGTTTCGGTCCAGTTTATATTGATGTTGTGATTTTGACCAAACTGCCCTGTGTCTTCTGACGATGCTTCCAATGCCGGAGAGTGATGTTATTCAGAGATTCCATATGTGACAGCATTTGCCAAAAAGTGTGTTAACATGATCTTTGATTTGGGTAGCCTGGTCACAAAACAGGCTAACATCATAGTAAAAACAAACCAGGATAAATTAGTATATATTAACTCAAGCAACTACCTTTTTCAAAGTAAGTCACTTTGCCAATACCAAGCATGAGAAAGAACGAAAACCGAAAGCCAAACTCAAACATCTCTGAGAACCTGACCTTCTTTATGAAACCTTAAGGTTGTAATGAGGAGGGGGTCAGAACAACAAGTCCTGGTGACTAAGAAATATACAACACATTCTATAACACAGATATATTTCGTTTGGTTCAACTCAAGCTGTATGTGATTCTAGCACAACCTAGTAATTGTTTATGCATGACTTTACTATTTAGCCCAAAGTAGTATTTCCAAATTATATTACCGAGGTATACATTTACATACATTCTTCTGAAGCCTTTATACCAAAGTTTAACTGGTAAAATATATCGAAAGTGGGCCCCTAATTACGGGGTTTCTATCTATTTCCTCAATCATTGTTCTTTATTATTTATTGCCTCACTATCAATAATAGATATGGTGGATTCTCCCTAATCACTTAAGACCCTAGGCTGACCTATTGGTCACCTATTAACCCTCGATAATATATTAAATGATAACACAAAACTAGAGGGCACTTGCTATAGGACCTACTAGTTAAGGCTTTCATTATTCATTCCTATACCCTTACCCCGCTTAAGGTGAGAGTAGGTATTATATCGTTCGTTATGCCTTCTAACTGACCTTATTAGATATCCTTCTTAGTCACTTACTACTTCCCATAGGATAAATGGCCATATTTGGCCCTTTAAATTTTCAGGTTTGGGTAGGCCAACACACACATGCCATTTAAGCCCCCTATACTAAAAAACCTATTCCCAGGTGGACCATTTAACCCTAGTCACTTGGCCTTTTATGACCCAGGAATCAGACTACATACGAAGGTTATTCATTCATCCCCCATTTGCCTTTAACACCTTTCCCTTTTTGGAATAAAGTAGGCTACGTTATTAATTCATTCCCATTTAATTCCTTTATATGGAAATACAATACGTACGCCATTTATTTGTATCACGGGTTTACATGGTTAATAATGTCTCACATTATTAATCTACCAAGTCCGGCTATATTTTTAATTATAAGTTTTATTGACACAAACAAGGAAGTTTATTTTCCCTTTTCTCCAGGATATTTATTTAATTTCTTCCCTAATTTGGACTTAGTACTTGAACGACAATCAATATCCATTAATCCCCTTTTTGACACCCATATCTTTTTATTTCCTTTTTATTTGCCCTTTATGACTCTAACGGTCATATTTTCCAAAGGCAACTATTTATCAGTCCCAAGTTATCTATTTGTTGTACCACAACAAAAAAATTCTATTCTTATTTATTTATTTCTGTTTATTTATTTATTTGTTGTTATATATATATATATATATATATATATGCACTAGGCCTCCCACATTAAATTGACTATTTGTGGATGTTGGATTTGCCGGTCGATTTCAGGCAGATTTCTACCATAAGTGAACTTAACCTCGTACCTTGCTACCTTTATTTTTATGCATTAGACCCCTCACATTAAGCTGACTACCTGGGGTTACTGGATTTGCTGGTTGGTTCCGGGCAGGCTTAGACCACAAGTTGAGCTTAACCTCGTGTATAAATGCGGTTTTATTTTTAAATTTTCCTCATTGGGATCCACAACAATTATCCTAATTGATTTTAGGAATTGTAACCATTTTACCATCACATTTATTTTCCCTAATCAATATTGGTTACAATGGTTATCGCCTTATTTGCGGTCTCATTTATGGCAATTATATATATTTATTGCTACATATGGTCACCAAAATATATTAGTTAAAAAATGAATTATATTTACACATAATTCCATAATTGAACTTTATCGAAACATTCAATTATTCCATACAATTTACATTTCATCATTTTCGCTGATTTGGACGGATAATATGTATCTATTCATTTTTATGTTTTCGTGCGGTCAATATAGTTAGTAATATTTATTTATTATTTTGCAATACTTATTTTTAAATCAATGATTTGGTATAATCAATTAACCAAACATTCCCTTTTTACATTCAACCTTACCAAAAAATGGTTTCAAGTCTCACAATGATCGTTAGCCAAAAATCACTATAAATCATGCCTATTTTGTGGAATTGACACATTTCCAAATCACAAGAAATGTATGTAATATATTTTATACTAGAATAGTCGATGCAAATTACATACAATACATGTATTTATATTTATATTTACCTTTGCACCACATTTTCCTTTTTAATTCTTTTTTTTCAAACTTTTTTTGATTTTAAAATAATGCCTCTTTATTTAAAAAGTAGGAAAACAACATAATTTACAACGCTTGAACCAAAAACCCAATGATATTGAATGTAAACAAGGAATATTTATTTTATTCTTACAATCACATACTACACAAATTCATCTTTTTAACCAAACTTACATATTTCATATTTCAGCACTGAACTAAAGATCTGGAAAATAACTACAACAAATTTATGTTTAATGGGACTGATTTCCAGATCCACAGTGCTATGTGGCATATACCACATATTTCATAATTCATGATATAATTTGTGACGGTCCGCCCCGCACCAACCGACATTTACTCTCCAAAGCTGCGCTGTACACATGTCCAGTTAGCACGGAACGGGTCGCCAGAAGGAAAAGGAAGAAGGAAGAAGGAAATGAACATACAAAGAACCTGTAGAATGTCTCACAGCGCATAGAACAAAATATAATAATAACATACTTGACATAAAACAGGAGAGACAGTGCATAAGCTGAAAATCAGAACTAAACATCATAGCAGCGGAAATTCAGAATACAGCTTATTACAACTTTTCAAACTGTCTTAAAGCAAAAGTAAGATAAATGAGGTACACTACTAATGCCCAAGTAGCGACCACCAACGACACAGGGAGAATGTGTTTATATGTATATCATACGTGGAAGCCTCCTGCCCGCCTCCGAATCAGCTACTCGCGCATCACCAGCTAACCTGTCTCTAGTCTACTCGTGTGAGCACCCAGAGTAATAAGAGGAGATATAAAACTCTGGGTCAGACATAAAGCCTGGCATGAGCGATAAGCATCTAAAGTGAACAATAACAGGTAGACTAAAACATACCTGAACCTGGACTTGTAACCAAAGAGTTAGCACTGCATACAGTACAACACTCTAAGGTACCATATCAAACAGTGTAAAGATACGGAGGTGGGGGAGGTGTGCATGTCATAATGATGGCAAACAATCAAGCATATCATCCATCCTCACATCTCTCACTCAGTGCATAAAGCATACGATATTCACCACTTCGATCACCCAACATACCTTGCTACGATCACTTTGCCCCATGAAGTCATAAATGGCTTCACTGCACTGATAACGTAGCCACAAATCCTTCACTATGTCCACTTTGCCCCATGGAGTCACAAGGACCCCACTGCACTGGCTCATAGCCTTACTAATCCTTATTATGTCCACTCTGCCCCATGGAGTCGCAATGACCCCACTGCACTGGCTCATAGTCCTACTACGCATCACTTTTCCCCTCGAGTCATAATGACTCTACTGCACTGATAACGTAGTCTTGCTACCATCACTTTGCCCCTCAGGTCATAATGACCCTACTGCACTGATAAGTAGCCCATCATCCAATTTTTAGTGGTGAATCGAAGTTATGAACGTCGACAACTCCTTAGCACACGTCCCGCAACAAAGTCCAACCATGAAGTGAACTCATTGGTTCCCAACTGGATCCTGAGCTCTAACTTCCCATATTGGACTACCTTTGCATCTCGGGTTATTGATCAATACTGGGTTGGGTTGGATCAGAAGCTCCTTCTTCACTGAATCGGTTCGGGTCGCCATCACCCCTGGCGGGTCGGGTCGGGGTCTCCAGCTTGCCATGGTTCGGATCGTCATTGCGGTCCTCTTTCTCTTTGCTTCGGATCGTGCTCCTCTCCTCGGTTCAGATCGGAATACCCCATACGGATCGGATCGCGCTCCTCCAGCTCGTGGCTCCCCCTGGTTCGGATCGGCATCTCGTAGTGCATCGGATCGTGGATGCTGCTTTCCTCTGTTCGGAACGTGATATGAAGCACGAGTGGATCGGATCGGGTAGCAGTTCGTGATTGGTGCTCGTGGGCCTTGCGCAGATGGTTTTGTTCGGAGGAGATGACTCGACTCGTGGTAATGTCCCACGATCCCATAGGGCGATCCGATCGACCCTCAATCCCCTATCCGATCCGAATCCCTGCACCTTGTCCAGCGAGTTGTTTACGCCCCTCGACGGCGTTTTCGACCATTCCAACTATTCTAACCAGTCACAAAGCATTTCATACAGTCATAGCAACATGCATAATCAACCACGAACATCAAAACATCAATATGATAGGTAGAAATGGATCAAACATACCCAAAATCCCATATTTCCCCTTAAGCACGTTTAGGGGAAACTAATGATAGGATTAGCAAAACTTAACCAAATTAACCCAAATTCATATCAGAGGTCTAAAACATCATTCCGAATTTTATAAACATTTTTCCAGAGTTTTATTGTGTTTAAATTCGCTAATTAACACTAATCACCCCTAATTAGCCATAATTAGTGCAAAACTATGCAAATCACTCACCTTAGCCACAAATAAACTAAAATCTGAAATAAATCTCTGATTTGATGTGAATCCCAACGCTAAACAGCAGCTCCAATGTTGATTTGGTGTAGATCTTCCTTGATTAGGGGTTGCTAAGCCAAATCCTTGACCAAAAGGTGATTTGGAGGTGATTTAGAGGTTGGAGGCCATTTTTAGGGTTCCTTGGTGATAAGTGGAGGCTAGAAAACTGAAATGGAATGATTCTCCATCTCATTTCAGCCTTCCCATAACCCTAATCCCGAAATGGGTTATGGGCCTACTCACTAATCACCCGATTTGGCCCGGTTAAGCAGTTTTTCACCCTCCAAACCTTATTTCGGCCATATCTCCCAAACGGTAAGTCCGTTTGGCTATTATGACCACTCTACGGAAAGGTAAACCATCAAACGAATCTAATGGAAGTGGTTTCAGGTCAAATTTCCTTTCCAATCAAAAGTTATGGCCAAAACAGTACCAACTAGGGGCAAAATGGTCATTTAAAAATCGACAAAAATCATGTACATGGGAAATGACTCTAATAGGTGTTTCCCAAAGTTACATGACCATAAGACTTCACATGGGAAAGAAATAAAAATTCTACAATCCTATGATGTGTAGAATACGGGTCGTTACATAATTTTTAGGAAAATTTGGGAATATATATATATATATATATATATATATATATATATATATATAAATCCTACGATTCGTTTATACATAATTACAACTTTATCATTTACCAACTTCAAACACATTCATAATCGGATCTGATGATTATCATAATTTACAATTATTTAAATAATAGATCTGATAGGCAAAAACATAGACTGGATTCAAACGAATTAGATAAATCAATATATCTTTATTAGCAAATTTCCCACTCACCTTATAACTTTCAATTTCTGAATTTTGAACCTTTTTAGGCTTATAATCCCCAAATTCTTATAAAACTACTGTGACACCCCACGTCCGTTAATGTCACTCACTAAGGGAATGCATTACGTTTCGTGAAGCACTATAGGTAAACAAACACAGAATAATTACAAGATAGATATAAATAAGGCAGCAGCGGAAAATTTAATTTTTTTATTTCAACCATAAAGCATAATACCGTGGTCCACAATTTCATAAGCCACAAAACCATTACAATAAAATAACTTCTGTCTTGCACCATTATAGTACATAAGTAAATAAAAAACATGATTCAACAATTAAAAGAGTTAAGCTATAGTAGAGACAAGAACTTGAGCCATACTTCAGAAGTAGCTCCTAGCAAGATGATATCTGAGTCCTGATTAAGTCTGAGTGTTTCCTCCCTGAGAACCTTGGGGGGGGGGGGGGAGGAACGAAAGAAAGAAGGAGAAACAACGGGGTCAGACATAAAGTCTGTCGAGTCTAGTTACTTTTTAGCCAGTAGATAAATAAAAGCAACATGGTAGGCATATAAAATGGATAAGAGAGAGATCACTACATAAATGGCAGGTGTGACATGGTAAGCACGATAAGGTGTATGTGCCTCACTAATGATTACTTTGCACTGTTACTAGTATAACTAAAATGAGATGATTCGTTCCACTATAAGTCGGTAAACTTAGGGAATACGTCCGTGTATGCCCTAACCACTACCCTAATCGATCGGCTCCCTACCCCGTAGATATCTTGTGCTGGCCCCACATTAGGAGGTATCAATCCCTAGAGTGGCAACCCTAAATTCCAAAGATGTGCACAACCATATCTACTGGTGTCACGGTCGTCTTATCCCCTTCTGCCCGGCTCATGCACGCACATGGCCCGGTCGGTTTGCGCCGCCCACACCATCCGTTTCATTTGGATCTCTTATATTCAATCAGTAAGCATGCCCCTTCTCTGCCTAGTACAGAGTTCTTTATTTGATACCTACTCTGGGTTACTGACTTGAAATAGGTCCCACACAATATGATACAAGCTCCCCCCTTTGTCTTGTATCCCCACTAGGTTTTTCACTGACTATGTATACCCTTAGATGTCTTTAATTACATAGCCCTAGGCCAGTTATGCTTACGCTCGAGGGTGTCTTTAATTACATAACTTTATTATTTTTTCCACCGGTTATGTATACCACTAGGAGTCTTTAATTACATAACCTTATTGGTTTAAGTTCATTGGCCTATATATATATATATATATATATATATATATATATTACCCACCCCCTCTAATTTACTTAACTCACCCACTACTCATCCAATTTTACTTAACCCTAAGTTTATAATCATACAATCCTTATGGATTAAATTAGTTAAGTAGTCCAATTCATTACCATGTCCAATTATGGTTATAATGGGCTAACCTCCCACATTAGGCCTACATCGTGTGGATGCTGGATATGCCGGTCGGGTCAGGGCAGTCATATTCCACAGTTGGGCCTAACCTCGTGTCTTAGCCCGATTCGTATTTGCGTACTTAGACCTCTCACATTAGGTTCATCATTAGTGGCTGTTGGATATGCCGGTCGGGTCCGGGCGGACTTCCGCCACTAATGCAACCTAACCTCGTGTCATAAGTACAATTCCAATTCCTAATTGTAATTACTAAGTATTCCGTTATTATCCAAATCTACCTATGTCATTATAGGTAATTATTTCTATGTTTCCCCATTTGAATTAAATGTCCAATATTACATACATTATTCCAATTATAAACCCATTTTCCCCCATTTCCTAACTAACGTATTCACACGTATTTTGGCGGCATCTAGGCTATAAAGTAGCCTAGCCACAACAATGAAAAAGGGAATATGACAAAGGTGATAGTTTTGAACATATCTTGGCATGCACATAAACTTAACGTGATAGCAAGGTGAATGGATATGTAACTAACATAATCACAAGGTGGACATAAAGCTGATAACTTGTGGCAATTACTATGGTGTCAAAGAAAACATGATGAGATCTAAATTAACCCTTTACTTGTCCAACTATTTAGATCTAGCATAATCAGGGTGATATAGTAACATGTTTAGATCTAAAAATGGCTTCACATGTCAAGTTTACAACATATTAGATTGATCACAGTATGACAGGTGAAAGGTAATTTACATAAGGAACTAGATCTAGCCATTGTTACAATTGTCCAAATTAATAGATGTACATTCACTATAATATGGCTACAAGTCAAGATCCACATAGGCAATATAATAAAACAACTACGATTGTATTAGATCTAGGGGAATAGATCTATCATGATACAGTATAGGATTTACACAAGCACAAAATCATACTATACAACATATCCAAGTCATAGTCTTTCACATTTTACTTTATTTATCTAAACCTAAAACAACTGGAAACTCACAGTGTTAGGTTTAGAGAATTAAGAAAGAACGGGTCTAGAATTTCTAAATTTGATTTGCAAAGTATGTTGTTGTCGAAAACGGTTCAGTTCACACTCTAGCAGCATATGGCCTCCATGACTTGCAAAGAAGAAAATATGAGAAGTAGCCACATATGTATAGCTGCAGAATCCTCTGAAACCGACTGTCACCTCAGCCCTCGGGGTGTCGACACCCCTGTTGGTGGGTCGACCCCTAGGACGACACCCCTCTAGGGGGGTCGACCCCCAGAGTCGGAATTTTGCCGCTTTGTGGAATTTTTCGAATTTGAATCTTTTTGGATAAAATTCTGACTCATCACTGACTCACCTCTGACTTATGCGTATATATATAATTCTTCTGCGCGTATACAAATTTAAAACCCTCATAACTTCCTCATACGGTGTCCGTTTTACGCAAACCAAATGTCTATCTTGACCAGAATTACGAGACAGAAGCAATGGTGTAGTCTGTTTCCTCTAATTCTGAATATTAAATTAATTATTATTTAATTTATTCTCTTTAATGTTGTTAAAAATTCGGGGTGTTACATTCTCCCCTACTCAAAGGATTTCGTCCCCGAAATCTCTAAGTTGAGAAGAATGCATATCCTACCATACATCGTCCATCCACTCATCCACCAATTACTGGCATCTATTGTCCTTAAATATTTCTAATGCTTATATGAATATATGGAAAGGTGTGTGTATATGTCTCAACACTAATGTGAAGTTCAGGCGGTATACTGATTCAGTGGACCTCCTTAATGCAATGTATGTTAGTGCCATGAATCCAACATGTATGCAAATAAACCTATTGTATCATATAAGTTCTATATGTGTGCACACCCATCTGTCCAAATGCAACATACATATGCTAGTTCATCAATTTTCATCCATAAAAGATAAGAAAATGCACACACATCCATATGTAGTATGGAAGTGATTGAGCCGATCTTAGTGCCTAATGTGTCTGTATAGGCGTCAATAGGAAACCACTAGCAAACACTTGCATCCATCAAACCAAACATGTTTCAAACAAATGTTTACATCCATAGGATTCCTGTCTAAAAGTCGAAAATACTACGGATAAGATATACTTTATTGACAGAAACAAGCATTGATAAAACTTAGGAAAAGGAGTTAAGAACATACCCTCGAAAAGAAAACGGCAAGAAGCACAAATCTTGTCTTCGGTCTCCCAAGTCGCATTTTTTTAGGTTATCTCCCTATTGAACCTTTAGCAACTTGATCTCCTTATTGCGCAGCTTCTTAACTTCTGACCCAAAAATATGGGTAGGGACTCGTCTGACTATCGCCTCCCGTTCCACTTCGACTTCTTCCAACATACTCGGCTCAACAACTTCTGCGGTGTCATGCAGGCACTTCCGCAAATGAGAGACGCGGAAAACGTCGTGAACGCCAGATAGATTTTCTAGGAGCTTTACTCGGTAGGCCATTTGGCCAATCCTCTCGGTTATGGGAAATGGTCCCACAAACCTAGGTGCCAACTTCCCTACTGATCCGTAGCGAACTACATTCCTTATAGGCGATACTTTTATAAAAACTAAGTCTCCCACTTTGAATTCAATGTCAGTACTTCTCTTGTCTGCAAAGGACTTCTGCTTATCTTGAGCTGTCTTCATCTGCCGTCGAATAAGGTCAATCTTTTCGGACGTTTCCCTAACCATATCTGGTCCAAGTAATAATCTTTCTGTAGATTCCCACCAACAAGTTGGCGATCTACAGGGTCGTCCATACAATGCTTCGAAGGGTGCCATGCCGATGCTAGCTTGATAACTGCCATTACAGGCAAACTCTACTAAAGGTAGATGCTCTTCCCAAGTCCCTCTGAAATCTAGGATACATAGCCTTAAAAGATCATCTAAAATTCTGTTCACCTTCTCTGTTTGCCTATCAGTCTAAGGATGATACGCGGTGCTCAAACACAACTGTGTACCTAATGCTTCTTGCAAACTCCTCCAAAATTTGTTGGTAAAGATGGGGTCACGATCGCTTACGATGCTGGAAGGTACTCCATGTAGACGAATTATATCTCGGACATGAATTGCTGCCAACCATGATGCCGTCCTCTTACTCTTAACTGGAATAAAGTGAGCGCTCTTAGTGAGTCTATCCACTACCATCCAAATGCTGGTGTTACCTTTCTTCAATCTAAGCAAACCATCTATGAAGTCCATAGAGATGCTCTCCCATTTCCACTGCGGAACCTCCAACGGATGAAGTAATCCACCTGGCTTCTTTTGCTCAGCTTTGACTTGCTGGCAAACTAAACATTGAGAAACAAATTCGGCCACATCTTTCTTCATCCCAGCCCAAAAGAAAACCTCTTCATGTCCCTGTACATCTTATCGTCGGCTGGATGAATTGTCATTTTAGAATGGTGGGCTTCTTCTAGGACTGCCTTTATCAAGCTTCCAGTTTGAGGAACACAAAGCCTTCCATCCCGTCGCAACCACCCTTTTTCATCTATGGCATACCTACTGAGGTGACTAGAAGTCTCCCATCTTCTGAGCTTATCCATGATGTCTAGAATCTGTGGGTCGCCTTGTTGCGAAGCTCCTATCTGATCCATAAGAGTTGGTCGTATCTCCAAGGATGCAAACAAATCAGGAAAAATCTCGATGGAGAGTCTAAAATCAAAAGATGATATGAACTCTAAGCTCTTCCTATCCATAAATAGAGGAATCAAGGCCATCCTCTGCCCACTTTGTGCGTCTGCCACCACATTACCCTTGCCAGGGGTATAGGCAATCTCAAAATCATATGAAGATAAGAACTCCATCCACCATTGTTGCCTTAAGTTGAGATCCTTCTATGAGAATAGATACTTGAGAGATTTATGATCGATGTATAACTCGAACTTTTCTCCAAGTAAACAATAACGCCACGTGTTTAACGCGAATACTATGTTAGCTAGCACTAGATCATGGGTGGGGTAGTTCTTCTCATGAATTCTCAACTGTCTACCCCTATAACATATTACTTTCCCTTCTTGCATTAGAACCGCACCAAGCCCTGTACTGCACGCATCAGTGTAAAAAGTAAACACTTTACTTCCATCAGGCAAGGTCAAGACTAGGGCTGTTGTCAGAGCCCTTTTTAGTCGTTAGAAAGCAACGTCATAGTCTATGTCCCATGAGAATGCCAAATTCTTCTTTGTCAGCCTGGTGAGAGGGGCTGATATCTTCGCGAAGTCCTTAATGAACTTCCTGTAATAACCTGCCAACCCAAGAAAGCTTCTCACCTCGGTTGCATTTTTAGGAATATGCCAATCTTGCACTGCGACCACCTTCGTGGGATCTACAGCTATCCCTACTTTGGAGAATACATGCCCCAAGAATCTCACTTCCTTTCTCCAGAAATGGCATTTGGAGAACTTTGATTTTAGCTGATGGTCACGAAGAGTTTTCAAAACTTCTCCCAAATGCTGGGCATGCTCTTCTTCATTCTTGGGGAGATCAAAATATCATCAATGAAGATTACGACGAATTTGTTTAGGAACTCCCGAAACACCCTACTCATCAAATCAACAAAATAGATAGGTGCATTTATCAACCCAAAAGGCATAACTAGCCATTCAAAGAAACATTCCGGAGTTCTGAAAGCAGTCTTATCTATGATGACCTCAGCCACCCTCAGCTGATGGAACCCCATAGCGAAGTCCTACTGAGAAAAAACCGAGGCACCAACAAGCTGATCAAATAAATCATCAATCCTCGGAAGTGGGTGCCTATTCTTTTTGGTGAGCTTATTCAATTCTCTATAATCAACGCAAAAACGAAGAGAACCATCCGCTTTAGTTGCGAATACTACTGGAGCACCCCGTTCCGATATGCTTCGTTTGATAAACCCTTTCTCAAGTAGCTCCTCTACTTGCTTACTCAGCTCCCTTCTTTCCCCTGGAGCCATGTGGCGCACTGGAAATGCAACTGGCTTTGCATTGTCCACCAGATATATGCGGAAGTCAATCTCGCACCTTGGAGGTAAACCCTGTACCTCATAAAAAACATCGGAATAATCTCGAACCATTGGAACAGATTGCAAATCATCTATGGATGCATCTAGAGACTCTAGGAAGCTAAGCATAACAGACCCTTGGGGGTCACAAAAAACTTCGAGGGTCTTCCTATGACAAGTCAGGAGTCTAACAACCCTCCTCTCACAATCTAGAATGGCCCAATACGTGGTAAGCCAATCTATTCCTAAAATCAACCCATTGCCCATAAACCCGAGCACATACGCATCGCATTCAAACTCGACGCCTAACACAGATATTTTCAAACCCCGACAAATCATCGATAAATGAGCCGAACCACCAATGGGGTTTGAAACAACTACGGGATCTGCTACCATACTAGTAATTAAGTGCAAAGATTCAACTACAGAACTAAATATAAACGAGTGTGAAGCACCAGAATCAAAAAGTGTTCTAACTGGATGGTTTGAAAGAGAAACTAAACTTTATATGGAAAATTTTCTACCTCTTTCAGGAGCAATGATGGCGAAAGCATGCACCTTCCCTCTAGAAGTCCCTGCTCTTTGACCTTGTCCCTGCGATCCCTGTTTCTTCGGGCACTCTTTAGAGAAGTGTCCGATCTCTCCGCAATTAAAGCAATTGGCCTTCCTTCTCTTACAATCGTTGATCAAGTAACCCTCCTTTCCACAATTGTGACATTTTCTCTTTTCCCTGCCTTTGTCATCTTTCCCTCCTTTCTTTTGCTGTTGCTGCTGTGGTTACTGTTGTTGCTGCCCTTCTTGGGCCACACCTTATTATTCTGTGATGTACCCTCAGTCTTTGCTTCCTTATTCTCTCCCTTGTCCTCCTCATGCATAAGGGCCATATCAACAAGCTTTTCGAAAGTAACCCCCATTGGAATATAGGACATGGCTAAACCATGCAGAGGCTCATTCAGCCCTTTAGCAAACCACAAAGCCCTTTTGTGTGGTGTGTCCACCAACTCTAACCTGAACCTTGCCAACTGGTTGAACTTGTTCACATACTCCTTCACCATCTATATGCTTCTCTCAGCTTGGGAAAGAAATTTCATTTCGAACCTCTGTCTAAAGTCTTCCAAAGTTTCCATCGGACGTCCAGCTTGGGTGACTTCCCACCAAAATGAGGCTTCGTCCTTTAATAGCCAAGCAGCTGGATTTTTCTTCGGTCCTCCACTTCAAAGATTAGAACAAGTCCTCAGTCTCCTTAAACCAATTCTGAGCTTCTACGAATGTATCGTTACCATGGAATTGCCTTCCTCCCTTAGCTCGGAAGTCTTTGCAGACTTGGCAAAGTTATCAGCTCTTGGAGGGGGATGAGGAGGAGGAATAACTGTTGCAGCTGGGGGAGGAACATTTCCTTGGGCTTCGGCAGGTGTCGTGGTCTACAAATACCTACGGAACCATCTGGGTATTGTGACACCCTCCGGAATATTAGGGATGTTTTGTTCTCCAGACATGCTGAAAAAGGGAAAAGGAAGAAATTTAGATAAAGGACTGAAGGATACTACTTATAGATTTTTGGGGAATGTTTCTCAAAACAAACTTTTCTCTTGAAAATGCTTTCCTTTAAAACCTTATTGAAAACAATTTGCAAAAACTTTTATCTAATCTGGTAACCTTCAGCTCAGATACCAGGTGTGACTCCCCACATCCGTTAATGTCACTCACTAAGGGAATGCATTAAGTTTCGTGAAGCGCTATAGGTAAATAGACACAGAATAATTACAAGACAGATATAAATAAGGCAGCAGCAGAATTTTTTTATTTTTATTTCAACCATAAAGCATAATACCGTGGTCCACAATTTCATAAGTCACAAAAACCATTACAATAAAATAACTTCTTTCTTGCACCATCAGAGTAAATAAGTAAATAAAAAACATGATTCCCCAATTAAAAGAGTTAAGCCATAGTCGAGACAAGAACTTGAGCCATACTTCAGAAGTAGTTCTTAGCAAGATGATATCTGAGTCCTGATTAAGTCTGTGTGTTTCCTCCCTGTAAATCTTTGGGGGGGGGGGGGACAGAAGAAAGAAGGAGAAACAATAGGGTCAGACATAAAGTCTGGCGAGTCTAGTTACTTTTAGCCAGTAAATAAATAAAAGCAACATGATAGGCATATAAAATGGATAAGAGAGAGATCACTACATAAATGGCAGGTGTGACAAGGTAAGCAAGATAAGGTGTATGTGCCTCACTAATGATTACTCTGCACTGTTACTAGTATATCTAAAATGAGGTGATCCCTTCCACTATAAGTTGGTAGACTTAGGGCATACGTCCGAGTGTTCCCTAACCACTACCCTAATCGATCGGCTCCCTACCCCATAGATATCCTATGCGGGCCCCACAGTAGGAGGTATCAATCCCTAAAGTGGCAACCCTAAATTCCCAAGATGTGCACAACCATATCTACTAGTATCACGGTCATCTTATCCCCTTCTGCTCGGCTCATGCACGCATATGGCTAGGTCGGTTTGTGTCGCCCGCACCATCCATTTCGTTTGGATCTCTTATATTCAATCAGTAAGCGTGCCCCTTCTCCGCCTAGTACGGAGTTCTTTATTTGATACCTACTCCGGGTTACCGACTTGAAATGGGACCCATACCATATGATACAAGCTCCCCCTTTTGTCTTGTATCCCCACTAGGTTTTTCACTGACTATGTATACCCTTAGGTGTCTTTAATTACATAGCCCTAGGTCAGTTATGCTTACCCTAGAGGGTGTCTTTAATTACATAACTTTATTATATTTTCCACCGGTTATGTATACCACTAGGTGTCTTTAATTACATAACCTTATTCGATTAAGTTCGTGGGCCAATATATATTACCTACCCCCTCTAATTTACATAACCCACCCACTACACATCCAATTTTATTTAACCCTAACTTAAGTTCATAATCATACAATCCTTATGGATTAAATTAGGTTAAGTAGTCCAATTCATTACCATGACCAATTACTGTTACAATGGGCTAATCTCCCACATTAGGCCTACAACGTGTGGATGCCGGATATGCCGGTCGGGTCTGGGCAGTCTTATTCCACATTTGGGCCTAACCTCGTGTCTTAGCCCGATTCGTATTTGCGTACTTAGACCTCTCACATTAGGTTCAGCATTAGTGGCTGCTGGATATGCCGGTCGAATCCGGGCAGACTTCCGCCACTAATTCAACCTAACCTCATGTCATATTTGCAATTACAGTTCCTATTTGTAATTACTAAATATTCCATTATTATCCAAATTTACCTATGTCATTATAGGTAATTATTTCTATGTTTTCCCATTTGAATTAAATGTCCAATATTACATACATTATGCCAATTATAAACCCTTTTTTCCTCGTTTCCTAACTAACATATTCACACGTATTTTGGTGGCTCTAGGCTATAAAGTAGCCTAGCCACAACAATAAAAATGGGAATATGACAAAGGTGATAGTTTTCAATATATCTTGGCATACACATAAACTTAACATGATAGCAAGGTGAATGGATATGTAACTAACATCATCACAAGGTGGACATAATGCTGATAACTTGTGGCAATTACTATGGTGTCAAAGAAAACATGATAAGATCTAAATTAACCCTTTAGGTGTCTAACTATTTAGATCTAGCATAATCAGGGTAACATAGTAACATTTTTAGATTTAAAAATGGCTTTACATGTCAAGTTTACAACATATTAGATTGATCACAGTATGACAGGTGAAAGGTAATTTACATAAGGAACTAGGTCTAGCCATTGTTACAATTGTCAAAATTAATAGATGTACATTCACCATAATATGGCTACAAGTCAAGATCCACATAGGTGATATAATAGAACAACTACAGTTGTATTAGATCTAGGGGAATAGATCTATCATGATGCAGTATAGGATTTACAGAAGCACAAAATCATACTAATTAACATATCCAAGTCATAGTCTTTCACAATTTACTTTTATTTATCTAAACCTAAAACCAACTAGAAACTCACAACGTTAGGTTTAGAGAATTGAGAAGGAACGGATCTAGAATTTCTGGATTTTATTTGCAAAGTATGTTGTATTAGAAAGCGGTTCAGTTCGCACTCCAGCAGCATATGGCCTCCATGACTTCTAATGAAGAAAATATGATAAATAGCCACATATTTATAGCTGCAGAACCCTCTGAAACTGACAGCCACCTCAGCCCTAGGGGTGTCGACACCCTTGTGGGTGGGTCGACCCCTAGGTCGACACCCCTCTAGGAGGGTCGACCCCCAAGAGCGGGAATTTTGCCGCTTTGAGAAATTTTTCGAATTTAAATCTTTCTGGATAAAATTCTGACTCACCTCTGACTCATGCATATATATATAATTTTTCTGCGCGTATACAAACTTAAATCCCTTATAACTTCCTACGGTGTCCGTTTTACGCAAACCAAATGTCTATCTTGACTTGAATTTCAAGATGAACGCAATGGTGCAGTCTGTTTCCTCTAATTCTTAATATTAAATTAATTATTATTTAATTTATTCTCTTTAATGTCGTTATAAATTCGGAGTGTTACAACTACAGTTTATCTAGAAAGGAAAATTCTAGATCTGTAGAAATGTAAGAAAAAGGAAAGAGATCGAAGAAATATATCATTGAGTATCCACTTCCATTGAATCAATTTATCTTCCCAATTCCATATGAATTTGATTTGATTTGATATATGTATGAATATATTTTATTTATAAATTAGGTTAGAAGAGGAAGAAAAATGGCAGAGCTCCGCTGCCTCCATAGATTTTGAATGGAAAAGAATGAGGCTCTCCCCCTTTATTTATTGGGTTGGAAATGACCTTACACCATTGGATTCATTTTAAATAACATCCATCCATCAGTTTAATATAATTTTATAAACCAACCCCATTAACCCTAGTCGCCGCTGCCTAGCTCGACTAAGCGATCGCAGCCAGCGACCGACCGCTCCGATCGACCGGTTTGTCGACCCGGTAGTGAGGTGGATGGAGGAAGATTTATATATATATATATTATTTTATTTATTATCCATCCATTTTCGTATTCCATCATTAACATTTTCATACGGACTCCATTCACGAAACTCCAAACATTAAAGTTGAACAGGATTCCGAGATGAACGCAATAGTTAAATTTTCGTGGTTAAATTCCATCGCTTGCAGAAATTTCTATTTTTGAGCTTCTAATTCAATAACTATTTATTGTCAAAATTCCGGGTTGTTACAGCTGGGTAATCTAGTTTACCACCATTTCCCCCTCCAAGAACAGACTCCTCCCTAGCAGTATATCTCGATGATCGATGACTCATTCTAAATATAAAAACGAAATGATCAGTCCACACATGAGAAAACTACAAATGGAGTTCAAACTCTATTATACTATACATTTATATGTAGTATACATCCATCAGGATTCTACAAATACGTCTCTCATACGTTATTATGCCCTTGAACTTTGATTAAAATCGATTAACCAAAGCCTTGATACCAAATGTGACGACAGCCCATAACTCCCGCACTTAACAAGAGGAATAATGTGCTGAAAGGTGTGCAAGGCAGCTATTGATGATCATTAAGGTATGATAATTGCCAGCGGAACCTATCGTATAACTCACAACGTAGAGATAAAATATAATAGAACATATACAACAGGTATATAATAGTGAAGCATATTTGAGTAAAAACTTAAACTTTCATATCAACTAGAAAAATCCATATATCACTGGGGTACATCATGAGTATCTATACAAAATGCCTTACTACAATCACCCAGGGAACACTCATCAAGCATAACAGCGGAAATAACAACTAGTATATATAGTAGAAAATAATATGTAAGCCTTATGCTCGTCATCACTCAGCGACATCATCCTCATCAAGATCTACTACTTGCTACTCAGTCTGCCCATTCATCACATGAATAAACAACCCAAGGTAATAAGAGGGAGACATAAAACCTTGAGTCAGACAACGGTCTTAGTGAGCGATAAAACAACTATCTAACCTCATCAATAAAGTATTGAGAAATAGGTAGATCAACCATCTAATCTACCAACAAAAACAGAGAAGAAACTCAAACCCATCTTCCCCGCATCTAACAGTGATAGCCTTTACGAACAACCAAAGAGAAAACATAGCAGACATAACAACAAGTTATCTAGCGTAGACCATCAAGCTCAACATCCCCCAAGTAACAAGCCCCGAAGGCCTAAACCAACATCATACAAGCACCTAAGAGATGTCTCTTTCGACGTCGAATAATCTACACAAGACGATATAAGCAAAACAATCATCAGCCATGACTCTAGCTATCACCGCCAATCCTACTTCGAAACCATCGTTAATCGTATGACCGGCTCAACATCAGGTCTTCCGTCAGGGGCTAATGGTAACCCCAGTTCTAGTCAGAATACTGCACGTCCCACGTACATTTTCCTCCCCAAGACAATAGGCCCATCCCATGTGCCCAAGTACTCGACTTGCCCCACTAGTCTTTTAGGCGACCCTATTATACCCTTGATTTGATCTCGCTAGAACTTACGACAATGATAGTCTCTCGTCCTTCATAACTCTAGTCGTCATCACCAGCAACTATCCATAAGCTCAGACCCCGTCTCGAGTGACCACTATCCACGAGCAGAAATCACACTTGAGTCGTCTTCGTATTTGTTGCATCTCCCCGATCAACGAACACTTCATGATGCTTCGAACATTCCAACACACTTTGAATATTCCGTCTTGAATTCACATCGAAGCTACATCCAACATCAAGCAAAAATAGACATAATTTGGTCACTTACGTGATGGATCGTTCATGATCCGTCCATGGATCGTTCAAGATCCATACTGGATCATTTATGATCCATCTCCATCCTGGATCACTTGTGATCCACCTCCACCCTGGATTGCTCGAAATCCATCATGGATCTCTCTAGATCCATCTTGGATTACTTGTGATCCATCTATCCTGGATCGCTCGAGATCCATCTCCATCCGGGCGTGTAGAAGCATTGGGAACCCCAATATCTTTCTTCGGAGCAGTTTTTTTCCCGGTATGCACCACCTCGCCTCGGCATAGCGCTTCTCTTCCGGTTCTTCAGAAGAATTCACTGACTTCTCCCTTCTTCATTGATTTGGGGGAAAAGGATCCGTCTACCAATTGGGAAGCTAGACATCAAGGTTGTGGCTTGATGAGGATAACTAAGCTGACACGCCGGAGTTGGCTGCTGGCACAACAGGGTGGTGCCTTACCGCACCGCAGGCGCACGCGCGATAGTGTTCGTGGTGGTGCTTCAGGATTCCAATGTACTGCATCCAAGATCAGAACGAGCTTGCCGGCGGACCACTGCCGTCCAATTCTTGAGTGAGCTTTGTGATCCATTCTGGATCGTTTGAGATCCATCCTAGGTCACTTGTGATCCATCCTTGAATCGCTGGAGATCCATCCACATTGGAGATCCATCCTTTCTTGTGCAACAATCGATGCATCCAATTCGTCCAAATCAACCAATTTCAACATTTCAATCATCAACATTTCATGCAATCATCAAACAACACTATCACCACAAACAATCACCATATTATCATATAAAATTCACCAAATCATGATTAAAAAATAATCGAATCAACAAAATGGATCTAAACTTGCATCAACATATAACTAGCACATGAATTTATCGTTATAGTCTTACTAGATTAGGTCCTGTGGTGATTCAAATTGAAAATATACTTACATTAATTAGATCCAGGTGAAAACAACTTGAAATGATGAAAATAAGATCAAACAACCCATATACTTGATTGACTCCGTGCGAGAGATGCTTATCTCTCACCAAATCTTCAAAATAGCTCTAAATCAACTAATCTCTAATCTGGACAACGAAGAACGATCTTCAAATCTCTTAATTTGATGTGATCCTCTCTCTCTTGACGTATATCAAGCCTTCTTTTATGTAGACCTTCAATCTTCTTATGTAGATCTAAGATTTTAATGGAGGAGATATGTATTTGATTGAGCAAGGAGGATCGCAAGCTCAACCAAATGAGGAATGAAGAAACTAAACTATTCTCCTTTCCTCTACCCCTCTATTTTTAGCCAAACCATCTGCCCATTAACAGGCCTCACTAATCCGCCTAATAATGACTAATTAGTTTATCTAGGAATTGTGTAGCATTAAAACAGGGATTCCCCCAAAATCACTGAACCAAAACTTTAATGTAACCACTCTACGGAACTGGCAATACCATTTCCTTTCCAGTGAAATCGATCTCAGCACCTAATTCGATCGTACTCAAAAGTTATACCCTATACAAAATTGAAAGGGGCAAAATGGTCACAAATAAAATTGAAAAAAATTATGGACATGTCTTACATCTCCATAACCAACATATCAAAATATGATAATGATCCAACCCTTAAGGAATTAAATAAAAATATTTTACGATCCTCCGATATGTAAAATGCGGGTCGTTACACTTGGACACCTCAGTCTAACACCGTTTGTTATTGAATGGTGGTAGACCACCTTAGTAGTAGCAAAAGCACTCAGCTTCTCCCTTGGTTTGTATTTATTTAAGTGTTCTGGCACTACAAATCATACTTGGAGTTCTCTTCTTGTGTATAGCTCTTTTTCCCTTGTCTTCTTTCTAATAAATAGGGGTAGACCACCATAAAATCGACCTGCTTTGCCCCAATTTTTTTTCCTTAGGAACTAGAAGAGACAGAGAATAGAATCAAATCAAATTCTTAGGAAATACAGAGAATATCACATGCAATTGATTTCAACTAGGATGTGTGAGTTTCACTTACTTGGAATCTCGAATTAAGATCCTATAGCAAAAATTTTGAACTTGGAGCTTCAAAAAGCCTTCTCAAAGCTTGTAGATTAACCTCTATAACGTGCAATCTCAAAAACATCAATTTACAGTGAATGTTCTTCTCAACAGAGATATTTGATGGAAATACACTTGGTACTGGAGTGATTACCTACTAGAGATGATAATTTGCAACCTAATTTCACTAGTTTAGATTGTTTTAGGATTAAGATTTGGATTTGAATAGGTTTCTAGAAATTTTCATTTGTTGTATTCTTAGAGAATGAAGAGGAAAGAGAAAAAATAATGTACTGTATGCATTTTTCCAGAATCGTTTTCTCTTAAGCCATAATTAGGGGCCTAATTAGCCCAATATAGGTTATAACAAGTGTGTAGGCCCTAAGTAAACAAGTATTCCTAATTAACTTACTTAACGTATCGACTGCACTATAATACACTACTTTTAAAACATATTGTAGCTTATTGTTATTATAACTTAATAAAATCACTTATAAGGATTACTTTTGTTAAAGGTTTTTAATAAAATTTGCTAACCTTATATTGTTTACAAATTTTATAATTTATTCAAAAAAATTATTTCTTTTGAGAATTTTCTGCAAATTAAAATGTTATAAAAATTTTAAACAACTTTGTTTTTTCATACAAAATTTTACAAACTTATAAAACTATTATTAACACATATATTTGTATTTTAATAACAAATTTGAAATTATACATTCTATTTTCAACTTAAAGCTTAGGAAAAACACTTTTTGTCGTAAAAATTATTATTTGCTTATAAATTGAAAGTCATTTAAACTAATTAACCCAACAAATCAGAAAACACTTCTTCTTCCCTCTAAATCATCTACAAAGGCATTTTCAACATTTATTTTCCTTCTTGACTTTTGTTACATAATAAAGAATTTCAATTTAACTCCAAAGACACAGTATATTACATTTCATTAATTTTCTTGAATTTCCATAAACCATCATTAAATTCTTTTATCCTAAACTTCACATTCACCTAATATATATATATATATATATATATATATATAGGTATTTATATGACCCAATAATTTATATTTGCATAAATTTTCACTAAGCTCCCAAAATAACCAAATAACCTTTTTCCCAACTTTCTCCAACAAATTGCCACTTGTAATTAAATAAATTCCCAAATTTAGCCAACCGAGCCCAAATCAGATTATAAATGACATTTATATCATGGCTAACAAATTATAATTCATGTTATAATTTATTAATCACTATAGTAGGTAATCGTCTAAACCATAGTTGTTACAGACTCCCCATTACAAAAATTGTATCCTTTCAATTTCCTTGGGGATAAGTCGTACACACCCTAACTTGTTCCGTAAACATTAGGAATAAATAGTGAAAGAGGTAAACTTGATTATAGGATTTCCCTTGTCAATCTTAGAAGATAGAAAATTATTATAGGCACACTCGATAAACTCATAAGTCTCCCCACATATAGTTATCGGAATTACCCAACCACTGAAAACTTTCCCAAGGATGTTTAACCATTGAAGCAGAAATCACTCAGGGTGTTATGTGATACATACAAAAAAAAAATCCTGTTGACATAAATGAATGAACACAAGCATAGTATTATAATTCCATGAACACTTCCTCAATTTAGAAGACGTAAATCTCAACATGGACTCTTAAGGATCAATCAAGAAGTTTTACACAAAAAGCGCCAAGATTAATATACTTGATGATAGGAAGTGTCTTTGTATTATAATGCTAAATTTCTAATTTTCACACAAATGTATCACTCTACCAAAAGGAAGATTGACGGAGGCAAGATAACCAAGGGAAAACTGAAGAGACCACAAGTAGTAGTCCGTATGGAAGTTGAGGCAATCTGATGCCTCTTCTCATTCCCAATCGAAGATGTGCTTTCTCCTAGGCTCGAATCAAGAAGATGGCGATTGGATGGACTTCCGTATAAGTTTTGAAATGCCAACCTAAGAATAATAACTACGGTTGTGGAAGGTGTTAGGAAAAAGGAAAAATGTTTTTCTCAAAACCATTGATCAAGAACACAAGCACAACACAATCCTCCATAACACGATTCATATGCTGAGTCTGATCAACAGACTATAGAGTAAAGTGATTTAGAAATTTATCTTTATACTCAAAGCTTATCGAAGGATCCACCAGCAGTCATTGTTGACTACGGATCTCAAACACAAGTAACGCAAGAAACAATACATGGAAATCTCACGTCTTCTTCAGTATAGAAATTATAATGGTAAATGGAGGTCGATTGGATTTGATAGAAAAGGATGATTGGTTTCAAAGGATAGCCAACCAATCCTTCGTGTGAAGGCAACAAAACATTGAAGCTGAAATCCCTTAACAGGACGTCACAGGCCTCAGGCTTACACAGTAGGATAAGATACACGAGTTCTGGACCTTGCCTCAAAGAATCGGTCTTACAGTCTAACAAACCAAAAGGATTTCAAATATTTTTATTCTTTTTAAATAATAGTCTTCAATTTATTCTCCAAAAACTTACTTGATTTAATTCACTCCTATCTTTTTTATTTTTCTTCTAATTTTCAAGTTAACAAAGATATCAAAACCATTTCAATTTCCAAATAACCATTATCTTCATATTTATAAAAGGTTACTAAACAAAACTTTATTCACCACTATTGTAGGACTTTAAATCTTACTTAGTCCCTTATAAAAATCTGATTATCACAAGATTTATTCCTTATAGCTTAATTACAATTACTGCTATATATATATATATATATATATATCTACAATTAAAACCTTTTATTCATCCTTAACCTCAAAATACCTATTTAAAAAAAGTTTTTCTCAAATCTCATTATCTTCGCTCTAGATTTCAAAATCCATGATTAAATTTCAAATCTAAATATTCAAATTGGTACTGAAATATAATTCCATCTTCTTTGATTAAATTTTGAATTCCATCAAAATATAAGTTGTGAATCAAACCATTGAATGATTATAAAATCATTCATTGTTATTTATCAAAACCTGTATTCCACTAAACCCTTTTTATCAACTTAGAATAACTATAAAATTAATTCTTTTCATAGATCGATTATTTCTCATGTCAACTATGCCTCATCCATCGTTTGGAACCCCCATCAACCAAAGGCGTGCCTTGTCTCGACCAGAATTCTTAAACCACATTTAGTCATATCAACATGATTGATATGTCATTAACAAAATAAGTTATTAACTTTATCTTCAAATATTTACAATTTAATACCTTGCCTATCATCATCATACTAATTATAGAAAAATACACATCGAATAATTCTCATAGTATATTTATTAATCTTTGTGCTCAGTTAAGATGATTAACTACTTTTCACTACACACTATGATAGTTTACATTCTTTATATTGGTTATAACAAGTTTTAAACCAATTTATCCCAACAAGGAAGAATAGAAGAAGAAAAATTCGAATAGCGCAATCCCATAGCACAAGTCGAGTGTCTAAACTTCACGATAACCAGAATATACGATGCGGGAAGGAAATCACAAATGTCATTGAAGAATAAGGCTTTAGATTCCTACGTTTGCGAAAATGGTTCCATTTCCTTTAAGATGAGCATCCTCTCGTGAGGACGTCTAACAAGGTAAGCACGCGGGGTGGGATTGATTCGAGATCCAATTGCATGCATGGACGGCTTACCCGAAGCTGACCCAACACCAGAGGAGGTTCACACACAGCAACAGTCAGAGATGCATCTTTATTATCCTAGTGTTCTAAGAAAATAAAATAAACGATTAATCATTTAAGGTTACTCGAGTTACCGAGTTTTCAGGTCTTAAAACTTGACTCCAAACTGGGCAAGCTAACCCTTACTTAAAACATATTAATAACCCTATAAAGGAATTACATGCCAACATGCAAGAGCCAAGTAAACACATAAAAGAATAAGAATATGGGATGTGTTGTCAACATCTCGTGAATCAAGAGAAGATAAGAATGCTCAACAATAAAAATCGACTTCACACAACGTTAGGATAAGTGATGAATAAGGTTAAAGCAAGGATTTATATCTAGTGACAAGGGATTTGGGCTTCAAAACAAATAAGCCAATTTATCGCCATTCTCTATAATAAGCCCCCAATTGAGCGTTATAGTATTAAGGAGGTTTCTACAATTACTTACCCTACTATAACTCACTAATCAAGGATACCTCATTACGAGTCCTTTTCAGAATGAGTGGGTACAACACACTCATATTGAAAAGATCTCAAATAAAGAATTCACATGACATGAGAAAGTCTTTAAAATAGAAGAGAGTACCTTCGAGATGTGAAGCACTATCAGAAGTATTTCCAATAATGAGCCCGTTAAAATTAGATTTATTTTACTTTTTTGGGCACGAGAAGATCTTATGCCCCTCTTTCTTGTAGTAACAACACATAAGAGGTTTGGGCAATCTCAAGCAAGGTGTCCAATAAGGCAACAATTATAGCATGCCCTTTGTCCAAGTTATGCTACATTAGAAGGACTAGTGTTAACACACTTTACCTTCTCGTTAATCAGGTTGGATGTGAGTTCACAGGAAAAGTGCCTTTTATTGTTTGAATTCTTTTGGACAACCAACTTGTCAATAGGCTTTTTCTCTTTCTCAACCGCTTCCAAATGTAGAGCATATCAACTATTTCTCTATTAGAAATTTGGAACTGAAGAGTCGCATCCTTCTTATGTGAAGGAGATAATCAAGTTGAAGTTGGAGATTACCGCTACAAATCAACTCTATGAACTGCTTAGCAGACATGTGGACTTTGACTGGAAGTAGATCACCAGTCTGCGCACCGTTGGAGTTTTCAACATTTCCTTTCTCATCCATAAGCCAGAAAGTCAAGATAAGATAGGATTATACACAAGATAAGATATTATAAATTAAACTTAATTGGGAAGGAATACTATGAAATCAAAAAGAATATTCCTAAATGTATTCCCAAAAGACACAAGGAAAGCTGATAATTGGGTTAATTATAACATGAGGTGGAGATGACATATTTTTCATCTTGTACCTCGATGTAATGTATTGTATATACTATCCTGTGTTTTATCATGTTTTGTCTGAACTAACATTTGATACCAAGCTGTAATGCCCCACCCCGAGACCCACCCTAATAAAAAGCATTACTGGGTAACACTATCTGTTAGAGTGGAGAATAGGGCTGGTTAGGATCAATCATTCGTAATCTTGTACTTAAAAAGTCTTAAGTACATCGATGGAGTGCTCTCTTTTTTTTCCCATGGGGTTCGAAATAATTAATACTTATGTAATACAATACTATGATGGCTACATGACCAATTCAGAACAAGACACACATTACATGATATTTCATAGTCCACAGAACAATAGCACATCCATAAATACATACATACATACACACACACACACACATATATATATATACACACACACACATTAGGTACAGTACAAGATAATTTACATAGGTACATCCTTAAAAAGAATATGTACAAAAAATAGTGTCTAGCATGAATACAGGGTATGGTCCAAACTCGCTAAAGTAGATTATCCATGAATAATGCTAAGTAGCAAAGGGGGTCAACATCAAGTACTACCTACAAGATCTCGGTCTGACCCTAGCAATAAACACACGGGTCAGTTAAGTTGAAACATCGGAACACAAGGTAATAAAATAATAAGGTCTGGAGGTAATATTATCTTAAAGGATATTATGACATGAAATACTCCACGTCATGCAGTTAGAAAGTAACATGAGCCACGTACCTAAAATTAAAGGATTAGGTACAAAAAATTCACAAAATTTTAAACATAAACATAGCGTTATAAGTTACTGCATCAAAGCACACAAGAAAAACAACATCATCAACACCATCAAAACAACATGAATCCGTTAAAAGTTCTAAAGGTCATGAATGAAATCACAATAAAATCGACCACCGATCGCCCACCAACGGGATATATAATTGAAATCATATTAACTAGGTGAAAACATTAAAATCAACAATTATACAAATTCAACACGAAGTGATCTCAAAGCAGTAACGGTATAAAACTTGGACTCGTCGGTCTAATTCGCCTATCAGCTATAAAATTAGGACATTCGAATCACCTACCAACGGTAAGATTAAGACCTACCAGTGCTATATATATAGCCTACTAGTTCTGGTCTGCTAGGTTCTATACATTAGAGACCCACCAGTCAGGTTTTTCCCTACTGGCTATAGATTAGGACCCACCAGTCCAAATTTGCCCTACTGGCTATAGATTAGGATCCACCAGTCCAAGTCAGGGAATAAGAACACTAATAGATTATGCCACAGACTTCCAAATAATAATCCGAGAAGCAAAAATAGTATGCCCATACCGTACGTTTCCCCAATTGATTGACATAAGATAAGCCACTCCACTTAATGTAACTTCGTGAGAGTATTTTGGAGTTTAACCTGATATAATAAAGCTACATGTCCAATACCATATTTTTACTACACTGATCAATTTTTTTCTAATCCATTGATGTGTGCAAAACGTGTGTTTTTTTATATTGAAAATAGTTCTAGAGAAAACGAGTTAAAAATAAGTTTTCTAAAAAATATACGAAATTGTTTTCTTTGAAATTCTTCCCTCTAGAGGGGGGATAATATAGTTTATATATTTATAAAATAGCTTTAAAATGTACAAAGAAAATATTTACTGAGTCTCGAAAACACTTGAAAATATTTGGTTGAAAACGACTTTAAAACATACACGGTAAAAATAGGAATCAATGAAATTTCACTTTAAAATTCATCCAAAATAATATCGATTCGATGTAAGAATCGTAGCTACCATTGGCATTCCACAATGGAGTTAGTTACCATTTTCAAAATATTCATCTTCACCAATAAAATGGGTCAAAACAAATCATAAAATTTCAGAAATTTAAGTATAAAAACCAATCGAATTAGGCCTAAAACAATACACAACTCACACAAACAAAAGCCACGCTTACAACACTAAGGGGTCGACACTCACAGGCAAGAGGTCGACCTTTGGGTCGGTCTCTCTTTCATAGGGTTAGACCTCTAGGTTAACTCCCTTAAGGGATTTGCAACAGGGAGCTACAGGTTAAGCTACATGTTATACAACGTGTTCGTATTCAACTTCTGCACCCAACTACATGGGGCAAATAACACTGGAAAGCTATGTAGTTTTGCAAACATGAAGACAAATAACCCAACAACTAGAATGTGGGAGGTTTACTCAATTAGAATCCGTAATTAAGATTCTACGACAAGAATTTTGAAGGAAAATTTGAATGTGGAGCTTCAAAAATCCTTCTCAAAGCCTATAGATTAACCCACTGTAACATACGATCTCAGAAACATCAGTATACAACGAATGGTATTCACAACAGAGATATTTGATGGAAATAAACTTGATATTTGGGTGATTACCTGCTGGAGATGATAATTTGCAACCTAATTTCACTAGTTTAGATTGTTTGAGGACTAAGATTTGTTTTCGAATAGGTTTAAAATTTTCATTTGTTGTGTTCTTAGAGAATAAAGAGGAAAGAGGAAAAATAATGTACTGTATGCATTTCTACAAAATCCTCTTCTCTTAAGCCATAATTAGGGGCCTAATTATCCTAATTAAGGTTATATTAAGTATTTAGGCCTTAAGTAAACAAGTATGTCTAGTTACCATGCTTAGCTTATCGATTATACTATAATACACAACTTTGTTAAACTTATTGTAGCTTAATACTATAAACACTTTATAAAGTTACTTATAGGAATTATTTTTATAATTATTATTAAAGGTTTTTACTAAAATTTGCAAATCTTATATGTGTTTATAAAATTTACAAATTGTACACAAATTTTATTCCTTTTAAGAAACTATTACAAATTAAAATGTTATAGTAATTTTAAACAACTTTATTTTTCCACGGAAAATTTTTACGAACTTATAAAAATATTTTTAAATCATGTATTAAAATTTTACATTCTACTTTCAACTAGAAGCCTTGTAAAACACTGTTTGTCACAAAAATTACCATTTGCTTATAATTTGCAATCCATTCAAATCAACTAACCTGACAAATCATAAAACACTTGTTCTTCCCTCGAAATCATTAAGAAAGGCATTTTCTACATTTATTTTCCTTCTCAACTTTTACTACTTAAATAATAATTTCAGTTTGATTCTAAAGACCCAATAATACATTTTTTAACTTTCTTGAATTTCCATAAACCATCATTAAATTTTTTGTCCTAAACTTCACATTAACCTAATATATATATATATATATATATATATGCATATATATAGGTATTAATCGTCTAAACAAGGGTAGTTACATACACGATGATGAGGATGTCCATCCAAGGAGGCTCCCGATAGTAAACTCCAAAGTTAGATCATGACCGTTGGAATCCAATAGAGATCGAAACTCCATCCCTCATCGTCATGGTCCATAGGGTCAAGAGAGAATTAAGAGGCCACGCCTATAGTGAATGAGAAGCCAATACGAGGCATAACACATTCACTGAAATGTTCTAAACACCGAATGGCCTAAGTGCTTCAACATGCCATAAATAGTGGCTTACTCGAGGAAGATAGACCCTCGAAACTTCTTAAGCTGTTATGAACAGCACATAGATTTTGCTCGCACCACAGATCCCATGAAGTGCAAGTGCTTTCCCTTCATTCTTGAAGGCTTAGCTTTGTTGTAGTTCTCTCGACTTACGCCGGGAACCATTCCAACCTTTGACCAACTTGCAAGGGAGTTGGTTAAACGGATCAGGATGCACATGACCTGGCCTAAAGACATACTGGCTATTTCCAACATCTACTAAGGAACATGCCAAATACTAAAGAGCTACTTAGAGAGGTTCAATAATTCCTTCCAAGAGGTTGATGATCCAGATCCTGTACCATCCTCGTCCAACTTGCAAAGGGTGTGCTTCCCCTTTCATAATTCGGGGCATGGATCGATTGAAAACAACCAAAAAGCTTGGAATTTTCTATGAAAAAGCCAATCAATTCCTATGCTAAGAAGAGGCACAAAGGAATCGTGGTGCATGACGTGGCCATCCTAACAACCCATATCAGGGAACTGTGCAAAACATCGTCATTGCTAAACAGACCGAGGAAAGATAAAGCTAGTCCCGATGCCCTGAACAAACCCACCCAAGGCAGAAAACGTGGAGCTATTCATGATAAAAATAGAATATATCAAGATTCTAATCACTCGACAGTTACACTTCGCTTAGTGAATCCACTAAGAACATTTTCCTTAAAACTTGCAATACTCTCTAGTATGAGAAGCCGAATCCTAGAGATCCGATGGATAAGTCTAAGGTATCTGGACAATAATGTTAGTACTATGAAAAGTATGGCGATGACACAAACGACTGTCTTCATCTGGGGGATGCTATCGAAAAGCTTATTCACTAGAAAAAACTTAAGCAATACAAACAGGGTCCTCCAAATGATGTTCCTAAGCCATCTAACGCTCCTCAAGAGTGATAATCAACGAGTGCCTTGGTTATATACTAGATCCTCAGGGATCAACTCTTGATCTCAGTAAGATTTCAATAGAAATAAGTGGTTTTGATCCATGAAGCCACGACATTCATTTCACTTGAATTTAAATTCAATGTAAACCTTCTTGTTCATTTTTCAAAAAATAGATTTATTGTAGGTTGTTACTTCGACATGATATTTGAGTCGTTAGCATGGTCGACTTAGATGTAACCCTTGTGTGAGGTGCTAAAGTATCAACTTAAACCTTTGTGATTCATATGTGTATCGTCAGTGTACTACTACTACTACAAATGCAATCAGATCATTATACTTTTCATTTACCTCCTAATCTAAGGGCAAATATTCAAGTCTGATAGATATGACACGACCAACTTATACCCATGCATATTTAGGAGTCTACCCATTGGCATGGCCTTGAACTTACTAAACAAAAGTGTGACTAGAGTTAAACGTGTTCCATCCATTTACTCATCGAATAACACTACCGGTAAACTCCCATATGCGTAGCACATTTGTTGGGGTTCGACTGACTCACACGCACAAGTGCAAAATAACAAATATGATGTCTTAGAGTGTGGCATCGATTCACTACTTTGATTATATACTTATACTCTAACCTTGTAGGAGTGATCCGATTCTCCATAAGTCAACTCGAGTCTCGTACCTGCGATGAGATTGAGTATAAACAACTTGCGATAATTATGACTTAAGTGTACTCTTGACCCTTCATCTCTGGACTTGGCGGCAACATTCCACATTGAGTGAATGTGATACCGACCGTTCACTTGACCAACTTTAATCCTCAAAGTTTGGTATTGAGTATAAACTGGAAAATCAACTCTGACTCGAACGAAATAATGGGAGTGTATAAAGGATGAACAAATGACATCCATCCCTCATCTCCTTATGACTTGGGGTCGACGACAGAAAGAAGCTCCCAAGAGTGGAGCTACCAAACACGAACTTCATACAACTTGATATAAACTACAGAAAGGAAGTCTTGGAAGTGAAGTTAGTACATTAAAACTTCACATGACTTGAGTTCATAGAGAGTGGAGTCTCGAGCAACATGAATCAAAATTTAAGATGAGTTACATTTCATGAGTACAACCATTAGAAAATGTTAAAAAATACCCAAACACTTAAAATAAACACAAGTGAAATGAAAGTAAAGCTAACTTCTATCACAAGTCAAAGTTTCAAACAACACTATTTACCTAAGAACAACATCGTGCCACTAAAAGCGAGGGCCGAACTTGCATTACAATCGACCAACATAAGCAAAAAACTTCCTCAAATCTGCAACATCATTTGGAGGAGCCATCCTTTAACACCCGTGATTTTAAATATTAAAAATTAACGAATTTAAGATACTTAATTTCAAACGTGAGAACTAAGGGAAATGGGTTATGTCATTGGGTTCGTCTCAGAATTCTGCTTGAGATAGAGCCCGAGTTTTCCTAAATTGGACTCCGTATGATGAAGTTATGGCCTTCCGAAGTTTCATAATTCAAATAAATTAAAAACAGTTCAGAAATTCAAATTCAAACAGGGGAGCAGGCTGGGCGGGAATTCTCCCGTCCAAGGGCCAGGTCGACCAGAGGGTCGACCTACCCATACAGGTCGACTAGGGGGTCGACTTGCCCTCCCCCCTGGGGCAGATCTGAAAGATGACGCTATTTCGACTCATTGCTGAGTCATTAGGGCTGAGGTGTTATTCTATCTTATCTGGATGGTCTTGATTGCTTCTAGGTTAATCTGATGACTCTTAATTAATTAAAATTCTATATAAGCAACCTAACTCTCAACCTAAAATAATACTAATTCATACCAAGAGCCGCCATGCCGTCAATGGTGAACCTAGAGTAGCCACCGTTCTCTTTCAATTCAAAAGCAAGATAGAAGCAAGAATCAAAATCAAATCTAATCTAAATTAGAATAACAATTAGTCTACATCAAAGGCGAGCAATTCAGTTTCAGAATACAGATCCCAGAAAAACAAGACTGTTCTTTTGTTTGTGAGTACTATTTCTTTCACAATATAATTAATAAATTAATTATGATGGGTTGTAATTGGATTATGAGAACATGTCTATTGAATCATGTGATGTTATTGCCTGTTTGTGAACATATGACAGTTTTGTTATTGTATGTTGGTAGATCTATTTATATGTACAATTATACATATTTAACTTGATTCATTTTATGCAAGTTTACATATGCTAATTTGTATATGAATCTTATGCAAGTTTGGGATGTTAAAACATATGTATGCAAGTTTAGGATGTTAGAACATATGTGAATCAAGTATATACATATGCTAGTTTATATGCAAAACATGTGACATTTATTTACATGTTTAGATCCATATGCAAGTTTGTAGGAATCTATATGCAAGTTCACATTTTTACATTAGATCTATATTTAAGATCCATGGGTTTAGGTGGGAAACCATATTTATGCACAAGTTCACATTTTTATTAGATCTATATGTAGATCCATGGCAGTAACATACTTATGTAAATTTATGACCATTTCTTGTGCTAGTTTTGTATGTGAATCATATGCTAGTTTGAATGTAAGTTTGTATGAAATTCATATGCTGATTATAGGAAAACCATATCCACATATGCAAGTTCATGATTACATAATTGTCACTCACAAAGGGAATGCATTAACTTCCATGGAGAATTATTAGTGTATAGAACAGAATATAACAAGACAGATACATACATTGGTACTTGAAACATTTAAACAACTTTTATTGCAGCGGAGAAATAGTTTGATTACAACAACTTCATAAACCAACAGTAAAACCAAGTACACTTAATATCAATCTTGACAAATTGTTTTCTGAGTACATAAAGTAAAAAGCATAACCCCAAACACAAGCAGCCATAAAAGAGATGAGCTAAACTTTACTTTAAGCAATCCAAGCACTTCCAAAAGAGAGAGAAAGGTCCTGATCAAGTTCCACTAGTACTAGCCCCACCCTGAGAACCGGGGGGGGGGGGGGGGGAGGGGGGAGGGAAGGAAGAAAAGAGGCGAAAACAAAGGGGGCCAGACATAAAGTCTGGCGAGTATAATAACTTTAACAATATAATTATTAAAGTAATTAGGATAAGGCATAAATTGGTAAAACAAGGAATGGCTGTGAAATAAGTGGGCATGACAAAGCAAACAAGAGGAATATTCTGGCGTTAACATCATTCCTAATCACTATAGGATAATTATATACTGCACCATTACTAATCACCCTAAAAGTTGATCCCGTCTACAGAACATAATAATGATAATGGTAGTTCCGTGTACTCCTAGCCGCCTTCATAGGTGCCGTCTGCTCCTATCTCCACTAGTTGTACCCACTACCCCCATGCGATCAGCAACCTAACTCTCAACCTAAAATCACACTAATTCATACCAAGAGCCATATATCTTTCTTTCGAATTCTCCGTTTTGAATTTCTTACTAATGCCGAGGCCTTTTGAGGAACAAAACCCCACACCTATACGGTGGATAAGTTGGGGACAATATTTTGCATGAACGGAGGTGCATGGGGTGTTACACGTGGTATCAGAGCTAATTTGGGGACAAATTTGAATAGGGATATTAATCCAATTTGGGGTTAAATAATTATGTGTAATTAACCGCCTAAGACACGAGGTTAGACTCGTTTGCGGTATAAGACTGCCTGGACCCGCCCAGGCAGATCTGAAAGATGACGCTGTTTCGACTCATTGTTGAGTCATTAGGGCTGAGATGTTATTCTATCTTGACTGGATGGTCTTGATTGCTTCTAGGGTTAATATGATGGCTCTAAATTAATTAAAATTCTATATAAGCAATCTAACTCTCAACCTAAAATCACACTAATTCATACCAAGAGCCGCCATGCCGTCAATGGAGAACCTAGAGTAGCCGCCGTTCTCTTTCAACTCAAAACAAGATAGAAGCAAGAATCAAAATCAAATCTAATCTAATATAAATAACAATTAGTCTACATCAAAGGCGAGCAATTAAGTTTTAGAATACAGGTCCCAGAAAAACAAGACCATTCTTTTGTTTTTGAGTATACATGTTTAGATCTATATTTAGATCCATGATAGTTTATGCAAATTTATGTTGCCTATGCAAGTTATTTTCTATGCAAACTTATGTTATGATTCTTAGATCCATTTTAGGTGTTACACGTGGTATCAGAGCTGAAGGTTACCAGAACAGATATGAGATTTTGAAAAACTGTTTTTCAAAAGCATTTTATAATGAAATACTTTCAAAAGTATGTTTTAAGGAGAGTATTTTCAAGGGAAAAAGTTTGTTTTAAAAACATAACCCCCAAGAGCCATATATCTTTCCTTCGATTCTCCATTTTGAATCTCTTCCTCTTTCCTTCTTGAATTTCTTCCTCCACGTATGGACACTTTTTCTAAGATATGTAAGAACTTCCGTACAATGGGCGGAGAACCGCTTCATGGGGCTGGGACGTTTGTCAAATCTAGAAGGAAGTGGAGAACTTGTTGGTACCTTTAAGATAGACGATGGGAGGAAGGTTCAATTAGCTGCTTGTTTAATGAAGGACGAAGCCTCATTTTTGTAGGAGGCCAAGAACAGAGAATGTGTAGGAGAGACATGGAGAGGACACATGATAAAGTTGATCCAAAGAAAGGCGATAAGGATAACAAGGGGCCAAGAGAAAAGGAAGGGCCACACTTGTGACATACCTGACTACTTAAATAAAGACACTAGAAAGAAGAAGAAGACTAGTTGTTATCGTTACGGAGAAACATGACTTCTTACTAGGATCGTCCAAAGAAGCAAAGGGCAAAAGTAAGGACAAGGTACAGGATCTTCTAAAGGGCAGACGTGTTCCCTCGCGACTGGCATACCTGATAGAGGTAGAAATATCTTGGTTGGAAGTTTGGTTTTTCTTCTTGATCATCCTGTTCGAACCTTGTTTGAATTTTGGTGCTTCGCACTTGTTTGTATCTACTTCGTTAGTTAAAACACTGCACCTAAATATTAGTCTAGTTACGGATCCCAAAGTAGTCTCAAATCCCATTGGTGGTTCGGCTCATCTTTCGATGATTTGTTAGGATTTGAGAATGTCTATCTTGGGCGTAGGGATTGAATGAAACGCCTTCGTTCTTGGCTTCATGGGCTACGGCTTGATTCTAGGCATGGATTGGCTAGCCAGATACGGTGCCATCCTAGACTGTGAAAGAAGGATAGTTAGATTGTTAACTCGTTGTAGAAAGACCCTTGATATTTCTTGTGACCCTAGAGGTCCGGTAATCCTTAGCTACCTAGAATCCCATGACGCATCCAACGATGATTTGGACTCTGTTCGTGTGGTCCGTGAATATAGTGACGTCTTCCATGAAGTTCGAGTTTTACTCTGAGGCGCAAGATAGAATTTCGAATATACCTAGTAGATAATGCAAAGCTAGTTGCATTTCCAGTGCGCCACCTGGCCCCGAGAGAGAGAAGATAACTTAGTAAGAAAGTGAAAGAGTTGCTTGGAAAGGGGTTCATAAGAAGAAGTATTTCGGAATAGGGTGCTCCAGTTGTTTTTGTTACGAAAATTGATGGTTTACTTAGACTGTGCGTGGATTATGGAGAGATGAATAAGCTCACCTAGAACAACAGATACCCATTGCCGAGGATAGATGATTTGTTCGATTAGTGGGTGGGTGCTTCGGTTTTCTCGCAATTGGAATTGGCTACAGGATTTCATCAGCTAAGGGTGGCTGAAGACAGCATAGATAAGACTGCATTTAGAACTCCTGACGGTTTCTTCGAGTGGCTCGTCATGCCTTTTGGTTTGACGAATGCACCCACATACTTCGTCGACTTAATGAGTAAGGTGTTTA
Source organism: Allium sativum (assembly GCA_030737875.1). Classification (NCBI taxonomy): domain Eukaryota; kingdom Viridiplantae; phylum Streptophyta; class Magnoliopsida; order Asparagales; family Amaryllidaceae; genus Allium; species Allium sativum. The sequence continues at coordinate 471,406,279 of CM060918.1, forward strand.
GGGAGTTTCTAAACAAGTTTGTGCTAGTCTTTGAGGACGACATCTTGATTTTCTCTAGAAGCGAAGAGGAATACGCCCTACATCTTAGGGAAGTCTTAGAGACCCTACGAGTGCATCAACTCAAAGCTAAGTTCTCCAAGTGCCATTTTTGTAGAAAAGAAGTGAGGTTCTTAGGACACGTGGTCTCTAAGGAAGGAATAGCTGTGGATCCTGCGAAGGTGGTAGCAATCCAAGATTGGAAAATTCCTAAGAACGCAACAGAAGTAAGAAGCTTTTTAAGGCTAGCTGGTTATTATAGGAAGTTCATTAAGGAATTCACGAAGATATCAGCCCCACTTACTCGGTTAACGAAGAAGAACTTGACTTTTGCTTGAGGACGTTGACGGCAACTCCAGTTTTAGTTTTTCCAGATGGAAGTAAGCCATTCACAGTGTATACCGGTGCTTGCGGGACAGGGCTTGGAGCTGTTTTCGATGCAAGGGGAAAAGGTGATATGTAAAAAGCGGCAAGTACGAGCATCGCTTATCATCCACAGACGGATGGACGGACAGAAAAGGGTGAATAGAATCCTTGAAGATCTTTTGAGGTTATGTATCCTAGATTTTGTAGCGACATGAGAAGGGGCAATGAGCTTAGTAGTGTTCACGACGTGTTTCACGTATCGCATTTGCAGAAGTCTTACAAGATACCGCAGAAGTAGTGGAGCCGAACATGCTTAGAAGAAGTGGAAGTAGAGTGAAATGCCACGATTAGACGAGCTCCTACATGCATCCTTGGGTCGGAGGTATATAAGCTACGCGACAAAGAGGTCAAGTCGGTCAAAGTGCAATGGGGAGATGATCAAGGAGATGTGACTTGGGAGGTGGAAGACAAGATGCGTACGCTGTATCCTTTCCTTTTTGAGAGTTAACTTCTCCTTTCTCTACCGCTTTGTTGATACTTGTCCTATCATTTAATATGTCCTTATGGTGATATCTTCGATCTTTAGTTAGGAAAAACCCTATGGTTGTAAACATGTGTTTGAGACATGTTATGGTTGGTGGATCCAAATGGATGCAAATGGTTGCTAGTGGTTGCTCGTGGATGCATGTACACACACATTAGGCACTAGATCGGCTCAATCACTTTCATATTACATATAAATATGTATGCATATTTAAATTAATGGATGTATAATGGTTGTGTTATCATATGGATGCTGCATTTAGATGAATGGTTATGCACACATGTTGAAGTAATATGTATCGTTAGGATTCTTTCGCATACATAAAGATGCATGGCACTATCATGATTTGCATTAAGGTGGTCAACTGAATCAGTCGACCGCCTGATTTTGCATTAGATAAGGAACATATACACACTTTTTGCATATGTTCATATGGCATAAGAAATCTTGTAAGAACAATGGATGCATGTGTTTAATGGTTGAGTAGATGGATGATTGGATGTTAGGATATACATTCTCCTTAACTTGGAGATTTCGGGGGCGAAATCCCTTTAAGGAGGGGAGAATGTAACACCCCATGATTTTAAATATTAAAAATTAATGAATTTAAGAATACTTAATTTCAAACGTGAGAATTAAGGGAAATGGGTTACTCCATTGCGTTCATCTCGGAATTCTTCTTGAGATAGAGTCCGGGTTTGCGTGAATTGGACTCCGTATGAAGAAGTTATGGCCTTCCGAAGTTTCAGAATTCAAATAAATTAAAAACAGTTCAGAAATTCAAATTCAAACAGGGGAGCAGGCTGGGCGGGAATTCTCCCTCCCAAGGGCCAGGTCGACCTACCCCCCCTCCCCCCAGAATATCTGAAAGATGACGCTGTTTCGACTCATTGCCGAGTCATTAGGGCTGAGGTGTTATTCTATCTTGTCTGGATGGTCTTGATTGCTTCTAGGTTAATCCGACGGCTCTTAATTAATTAAAATTCTATATTAGCAACCTAACCCTCAACCTAAAATCACACTAATTCATACCAAGAGCCGCCATGACGTCAATGGTGAACCTAGAGTAGCCACCGTTCTCTTTCAATTCGAAAGCAAGATAGAAGCAAGAATCAAAATCAAATCAAATCTAAATTAGAATAAAAATTAGTCTACATCAAAGGCGAGAAATTTAGTTTCAGAATACAGATCCCAGAAAAACAAGACTGTTCCTTTATTTGTGAGTACTATTTCTTTCACAATATAATTAATAAATTAATTATGATGGGTTGTAATTGGATTATGAGAACATGTCTGTTGAATCATGTGATGTTATTATCTATTTGTGAACATATGACAGTTTTGTTATTGTATGTTGGTAGATTTATTTATATGTACAATTATGCATATTTAACTTGATTCATTTTATGCAAGTTTACATATGCTAATTTGTATATGAATCTTATGCAAGTTTGGGATGTTAATACATATGTATGCAAGTTTGGGATGTTAAAACATATGTATGCAAGTTTGGGATGTTAGAACATATGTGAATCAAGTATATACATATGCTAGTTTATATGCAAAACATGTGACATTAATTTACATGTTTAGATCCATATGCAAGTTTGTAGGAATCTATATGCAAGTTCACATTTCTATATTAGATCTATATTTAACATCCATGGGTTTAGGTGAAAACCATATTTATGCACAAGTTCACATTTTTATTAGATCTATATTTAGATCCATGGTAGTAACATACTTATGCAAATTTATGACCATTTCCTATTCTAGTTTTGTATGTGAATCATATGCTAGTTTGAATGTAAGTTTGTATGAAATTCATATGCAGATTATAGGAAAACCATATCCACATATGCAAGTTCATGATTACATGTTTAGATCTATATTTAGATCCATGATAGTTTGTGCAAATTTATGTTGCCTATGCAAGTTATTTGCTATGCAAACTTATGTTATGATTCTTAGTTCTATTTTAGGTGTTACACATCCTTTTTCCTCATATGACTTTTTCGGCAATGATTTTGGTGGCTTATCCTCTCTTTCCTTACTTTTCTGCTTCGACCCACTTCTTCTCGTTCCCTTCGGTCCTTTTGACGAAGTTGTCTTGGGATAGGGTCTCGTCTCGAAGCCGTTTGCTTGGTCCTCTTCAGACATCTTCTCCCACTCATCCGAGATCTCTGTCATTTCATCTTTGGGGAGAATTACGTTTAGCGGAGAAGGAAAATTTCAACTATGGTTGCTGAAGTCTAAATCTTCTCGGCCTCCTCCTTCGAATTTTTCTTGGCTGGTTCCTGAGTATTTCTGTCGGCCTCCTCTTAGGATCTCTTCTCAGCCTCTTCATCAGCTTTTCTTTGGGTTCAGCATCCTCCGACTTGATAGAGATGTGGGCTTGTTGTTGTTGATCTAGTTCTTGCATGACCGACCTGCCTATCTCACCACCTTGATCGGTAACCCTTAACTTCTCTTCCTTCTTTCGCCTTTTTTCCTCGATCGATTGTTCCATTTCAGCGAACAAATGATCCTGGCCAATCTCTCCCGACTTTGGCCTTTATAAATGTTGACATTTCCGAACTCATCACTTATTAGCCTTTTATTCTCGTCAGTGCTAATGTAGGCATGGCAGTTGCTGAAGTCACAAAGGCGATCAGGATCTCCATTCAGAAAGTACCTGTATGTCGAAGAGGAAGATGTTTCGATCTTCTTTTGTTTCTTAATATCACCCTCTCAAACACTAGATAAATGGTGAATATACCTCCTAACATGTGCTAAGAACTTTCCATGGTGATGGTGCCCTCAGCTATTGACAGAAGGAAGCCTCTAGTGTCAATCCTGGATGCTAGGTGTCATACCCCGGATCAGTAGAAGTCGAGTGGGATGGACCACTAGTGGAAGCTAGTAGGATAGTTGTTAAATGAGAAGAACCTACTTCAACCGTGTGAGCAATGATGACGCTCTATGTCATGGCTGATTTCCTTCTGGTCGTGATAGCTCTCTTTGTCGCTTTTGCCTTAGCATCCTACTTTAACATTTCATTTCCTTTTGTCAGAACTCGGCGCTCATCCTTAGTCAAATACTGAGTCATCACAGGTACTTCATCCATCGCATAAAGATCCAAAGTAGCAGCCTCATCATACAGGAACCTCTCCTAAGTTTGGGAAAAGATTCTAAAATAATCATCAACCCACGAGATTCCGCTGTGACAAATAACTTGTGTATAAAATCCAAGGATTGATGATTCATGTAACCTCTCAACGTCTGCCTTAGCTTCCCATTCCTTTGCTCTAAGCACATCTAGTTGGGCTTATCAGATTGTCCCAACACATCCATGTTTGACGACTCTATTGCTTCACTCTCTTTACTGGCCAATACAAGTTCAAATTGGTTGGATTCTAGCCTCTTCCTGAGCTCCTCACATTCTTTCCTCAACCTCCTCCTTGTCTTTTCTGAGCAGTTGAATCTCTAGAGTAAGCTCTCTATATCCTACTCAACTATTGTAATTCAAGAAACTGGGATGCTAACACCACATTATATTCTTCCTCGACCTGAGTAGCTGTTGCATCTAGTTACTCAGGCTTTTGGTTAGCAACACTTAGTTCTTTCTTCAACTCCTCGATCTCTGGATCCTTGAACTTGATCATGTCTCGGTCTACACCAGCTTCAATCTTTAAGCCATTTATCTCAGCATTCTTCTTATATATCAGCACCGACATCTTTTTTCCATGGTCCATGGCAATCTTATATATGTTATTGATGTCCCAAATCGTATTGAATGTCTCCTTGTCAATGTCCAAAGGAATGGGAGGCATTTTGGGCAGTGAGATGAACTCTTTAAAGTAATAATTGGAGAAGCTCTTCTTTAAATACTCCTTACGCTCCTGATAAGTCATCTCATCCACTTCGAGAGCCCACTTAGATTGTCTGCTTCTCTTCCCCTATCCTGATTCCCTAACTCCTAAGCCTTCACTGGGTTTTTCCTTGCCCGTGTATCTCTTCACAAACGCAGAGCTAAATTTCATTTGTGGTGATGAAGGAAGAGGAAGTGGGGGAGCCACTGATTGCCTCATGCTCATTGACTCGTTCTTTCTTGCTCCAATGGCCTTGTACTCGTCCACGGAGACTCTAAGCACCGAGGATAGTTTCGATGGTAGGGACTGCTACCATATTAATGAGACCGCTTGCGACGAGTCTCTCGACTTTGTGTTCCCTTAGCGATAGTCTGTACGATCTGCGTATTTGTCAACGAGAATTATCTTGTCTACGATCTCTTTCACCTCTGTGGCTTTGATACCTATCTCAGTCTCTATCGTCGTCTCGGGCCACTGTACCTGGATGTAGTAAACCCAAATTAGAGACAATCATTCAACACATGCATAAGATAAGTATTGTAACATGCAATGCTTATAAGTGTATATGTATCCCCCCGACGGACCAATTTTTAGATTGCTTGAAGGGGTTATCTCCCCAACTTTCAACGATAAACTTTCGACATTTGTATCGCTCAAGCCAAACGAAGATGTTTCCACGCTACTAGATAAAGTTGAATAGACTTCGCCCTTTCAACATCAGTTTGTAAAACCACCAATGTTAAAAGTTCTTTTAACATTAGTAAATTTTAAAGTGATGTTAAATAGTTCTTCAAACATCGGTTTTTAAAACAACCGATGTCTATCTTTAAACAAAAAACCTATTACCTTATGCATGAGAAAACGAATCTCCCAAAATCATTTCTCTTGCCTTTTATTTCAAAAAATAAAAATAAAAAAATGGCAGATGAAACCTTCCGCCGTTTCCTCAATCACCTCGACTGGCCATGTCCAAATTGCCTCGCTACCACCTGCAAATCACGAGCCACTGCTAGCAGTCGAGCAGGAATGGAAGTGTAAGCATTTTCCTCTTTCAAATTAGGGTTTTTGATAATAAATGATTCTTCGCTTTTCGATCCGTCCTCTTATCTCGAGCACGGTAGCGATTGGAAAATTGTAAGTGATTCTGTTTATTGTTTTGCTCGATCTATCCTCTTATCTGGAGCATGGTTTATGTTTAAGCTTGAACTTGAGTACACTCCTATGCCAATGATGATTGGGTTTTGAATAAGAGTTGGAACTCCTATTTTCTAGTTTGATTTTGATTGACCGATTAAAGTGATTCTAATTTGCTGTATGTTGCCCTATTCATAAATTCACTCAAAAAAATGTAATCTTTGTACAAAGGTTTATATAATTCTTAGCTTAAATGAGAGTTTATATAATTTAATAGCTGTTGCTATACTGATAAGAATTTGTTTCTTGCAGCAATTGTATTATATTCATGATATTTTGTATACTTGCTTTACTTTTGACTTATATATGCATGAATTTTATATATGTGTTAACTCATACAATCTTATTGCCGTGATGTGCTGATTCTTGCATGCCTAGCATCCATGAATGCTTGGTAATCAGCTGCTCCTTGTTGCTTTTATGCCTTACTTGATGTTGCATTCTTGGAAACATGACTTAGTATTTACGTGTATATACAGATTATTAGCATACATAAACTTGCTCAAAATTGACAAAAAGAGATACTACACTTGGTCAAAACTGAAAAAACAGATAATATAGAAGAAAAAGATGACGATGGACAACCCAAATACCTAAGGAAACAATATAAAAAATATATTATTTTTTATTCGTGTTATATTTAGTGGTTTCTACTAAGTGTCTCTTGTGATTATAGGTTGATCTACTTAGTGCTTTTTGCACCGGTTAGGGTTATGGCTTGAGCTTATGGTATCGGTCGAGCTGTTCGTAACAATAGGAACGTTGTCCGTGTTGGTGGGATAAGGCTAGTCAAAAGGGGACGCTTTTGATTGGTCTAATCCCACCAACTTCGGACAATTTTCCTATAATTATTGGACAATGTTCCTATTGTTGCGAACAACTCGACCGAAACCATTAGCTCAAGCCTTACCCATAACCAATGCAAAAAGAACTAAGTAGATCAACCTATAATCACAAGAGACACTCAGTTGAAACCACAAAATTAAGCCTCACCCTTAGCTCGAAAAGGGATAAGCCTCACCCTTAGCTCGAAAAGGGATCACAGCTAGTGTAGGTATGTTGACACTTTATACATGAATTTTTTGTTCGAGTTATATTTAGTGGTTTCTGATGAGTTATAATCATGTCTAGTTCACTTGCCTTGCCTAGTTTTGATAATGATTGTTTATATGTGATGGCTGCCGCACATATGTGTATATATAAACATTTTGTTTGTGTATATACGTATCGGAAGCATGCGTATATACAACAAACTCACCCAGTCTTATATCATCAGTGCATCTACCACATTGCTTTTGTTGTACTTTATGTATGACTACCTTATCCATTTTTGTTATCTGGGCTATTTAGTTTTGTTGTGTGCGCAATTTGGTTGCATGCACAAGGAATATAGATACAACAATAATAGTTTTCCTGTGTGCACAATTTTGGTCTTTTGTGCATGCTTCGTTTATTTCTTTTGCTGTGACCTAATAACCTATATTATTTGGTCTTTTCTATGACAGGTTTATAGTGACTGGACTGAACTGGAAGCAAATGCAGACTCAGTGTATATGAATTTATGTATAAATTGAGTGATATTGAGTGTAGATGTGAAATATAATGTATGAATAACAATGTAATGTACAGTGGTGTATAAAATATTTTATTGAATAAAAAATACTGTTTGAATATTTAAATTATTTGCAATAGCATAATTATTCAATATCAGTTATGTTTAAACAAACTAATGTAGCAAGGAGCCTATAACATCAGATGTTCAAAAAAGTGATGTAATAAACCATCTTTTACATCACTTTCTACAGAAAAAATATGTATACAACAAGTAACATCAGTTCTTTTAAAGCGATAGATGTAATCATATTTTTAACAACAATTCTTTATAAATAACCAATGTTGAATTTGCATGAAGACATCGGTTGTGAATCAACAAATATCCTAATAAAAATGTTGTAAAAAGCCATCTTAGACATCGACCAAAAAGCGATAGGAAAGGCTCTGACCTTTCTCTACACATGCGAAGACATCGGTCAAAATTCTTTCAAACACCGGCAAAAAATTGATGTTGTAGGTAGTTGTTTTAGTAGTTCCATAGGGATTTTGCCTAAATCCTTGAATTTCCCTTCCACTCCATCGATGCGGTGGTTTCCAAGGCTATCACTGGATATATCAGCTTAGAAATATCTCCTAGCCTCATCTCCTCTAATGGAGATGGAACATGAGAGGGTGGAAAATACCCTTCTCCAACAAACACCACCTCAACACTCATGCTATGGCATTCCTCTTCATCCTGAGCTCTGAATTCTTCCCCTTTAGCTGGGGACACGTCGGGAAGCACGACAGGGCACACAACCGGAAGCGGGTCCGGAGGGCACATCTCCTCCTTCAGTTCTTGCTTCAACATCATTACTACGACCGTTGGAATGACCCTCGGGAAATAATCCCATCAAGTGGAGAAGGTAGACAGAAATTAAAGTACGGGCACTGAACCTTTCATCTTCTATGTCTTTCAAAGCGAAAACCCTTTACGAGTATACTAGATCTCTTACCCTATGGAGAATACCATTCAAGATAGATTTTAAATTAGTCTGGTGCTTACGTCGTGGATAACTTGGAATGCAACATAAGTGTTAAAGCACTTACTCCCGTCTAACATTAAGAACCCAAAATTTTGGCAATAAGAATTATTTATTAGAATTTTTAAAAATATAAATTTCTACAAATGATGGAGTTTGACTATGAAATCTTAACCGATGCATTCGTCTAAGAATTCTGGTCAACTTTCATGTTTGGGGTTTCGCGAACGGAGTCCGTATGGAAAAGTTACAGATGAAATATGAAAATTGACGGAAAATAAATATGTTGGAATCAGATAGAATTGACGGAAAATAAATATGAAAATAACCTTATTTAAAAAGCCTCGCTGGGCAATTGACGACCCAGGCGGTCGACCCACTGGGCGTCAGATGGCCCAACGACGGATAGGGTTGATAAGGTTAGTATATAATAAATTAAAAACGAATGGACGGATGTTAATTAAAATAGATCTAATGGTCCAAAGCCAATTCCACTCGTACAAATAAAGGGTAAGGCCTCATTCTTTTCCACACAAATCCGTAATAGCAGCGGAGTCTGCCATTTTCCTCCCCCTTCTAACCTAATTTCTTAAATAAAAATATATTCATATGCAACAAATCAAATCCAAATCATATAGAATTGAGAGGATTATCATATCCAACGGAAAAGAATGCAAATTGACGCTCCGAATTAGATTCTCTCCACTCTTACTATTTTCTTACATCTCTGCAAAACTGAAATTGTCCCCTTTTCTGATAAATTGTAGATTTATAAGAATTTGGGAATTGCAAGCCTAAAAGGTTCAAACATTAGATTTGGATGCTTTAACATGAGTGAGAAATTTACGAATATAGTTATAATAGCCTATCTGTTTCGTTTGAATTAGATCTAAATTTCTATGCCTATTTCTATTAGATACGTTCACTAAATTATTGTAATTGGAATGACACCCATCAGATCCGATTGTAAACATTGTTAAAACTTGTATATTATGAATAATATTAATTGGGGGATTCTTAAATTTGTTTATACCTATTCATACAATTATGTTGTAAAATGTATTGCAGACAATGCAAAGCACTGTTGATTTGGAAATCATTCCCATTGAACACCATTTAGAAGTTGTTATATTCCAGATCTCTATTTTCAGAGTTGAACAATAAATAATATGAATATTAAATAAAATGTTAAATTTGTGCGATTGTGATTTTAAAAGAAATAAGCCTCTTTGTATTCAATATTGTTGGGTTTTGGCTTAATTGTTGTAAATATGCCATTTTTCCTCTTTTCGAACAAAAGATGTTATTTTGAATTCACAAGAGGTATGACAAAAAGATTAAAAAGGAAAAGTGGTGCAAACGTATAAATATAAATATTTGTGCGTAGTTTGCATCAACTATTCCAAATATGTGTATGTGTATATATATACATATATATCTTGTGAATATCCACAAATCAGGCAATATTAACAATAATTACGGCTAACGGTCTTTTTGGATGATTGAAACCTTTTAGCAAGATTGAAAGTAAAAAAGAATGCTTGGTTATCGATTAAACCATATCATTAAATTTAATAATAATAAAAAAAGATAACAACGTTGACTGTACGAAAACACAGAAATAAACATATACATATTATCCGTCCACATCAGCGTAAAATAGTAAAATACACATGGTATTGAGTGTTTGTGTAACACACCATGTCCATTAATGTCACTCACAAAGGGAATGCATCAATGTCCATGAAGCGTTATTGTTGTATAGAACAGATAAATTACAAGAATAAATAAATAAAAGAACACAGCGGAAGATAAAACTTATTTCATAGCATCATAACTCAAAACAAGCTTACATAAGTAGTTTCCAAAACCATTACAACAGGATCAATAGTCTTTTCCAAAAACTTCAAAGTACATAAAGAAGCAAGTACTTAAATAACATAAATGCATAAATCTCCACTAAGCTTAAGCAAAGCCATAAAGACGAGAGAGTCCAAAGCGATACATCTACTCTCTTCAAGCAACTGAAAGAAATCGGCACTAAGCTGTAGTATTCCCTCCTTGCGAACCTGAGGGGGGGGGAAGGAAAGAAAAGAGGTGGAAACAAACAGGTCAGACAAAGTCTGACGAGTCCTGTAATTTTAACAAATAATAGGTAAGGTAAATGATCAAGACATAAATAGGCATCATGATATGGCTGTAACATAGATAAGGTAGATAAAAATGATGGACAAAATGATTTCGTTCCTAAGTACTAAGACAATCCTACACCTTGGCTAAGCGAACAACCCTCCAAGTACTAACCCCGAAGACCGAAGTCAACATCAGACTAGCACCCAAAGGACTATCCAACTCAACCAACATGTATTTCGTTACACCGCACTTTTGCTAAGTTACGCCACATTACTTAATTACACCGCACATCTACTAGTCTCTTTTACTCAAGGTTGATCCCTTCCCACTAACTGTACCCACATGACAAACTTGGTAGTTACTTGTACCTAGCTGCTATCGTAGGTGCCGGCTTCCTCCTACCACCGCTAAGGTACCCTTACTCTACCCATTCGATCGGCTCCTTAAACCCCGTAGGCACCCGTGCTGGCCGGACAGTGGGGTGTATCACTCCACAAAGTGGAAACCCTGATACCAACATGAAATGCACGGCCATACCTACACGATGCAACAACGTCTTACCTACTAGCCCAGACCCGTGCACGCACATGAACCTGTTGGACTTGCGTTGCCACCGCTATTCACGTTTTGACCTCTTATATTCAAGCTCAGTAAGCATGTCCCAACCCGGCCTAGTACCGGGCCCAATTAGATACTCAAACGGGTTACTGGTTGAAACGGGTCCCCATCCGACACAAGCCACCCACCTATGCTTGGCCCCCACTAGTTTTTTTCCCACTTAACCATTTTAATTTAAATGTCCATGTCTTACACATGCTACGGTTAAGTCCATGCTTACATGTCATAATTTACATGTCCTATCTTATTCCGGTTAAGTCCATATTTACATGTCACAATTTACATGTCACCCCACTTAACCCTCTAACCATACCCATGTCTTATTATGGTTAGTATTCCTTAATTCATTTCTTATGACGAACGGTGAATGACCTCTCACATTAGACCGAACACTTTGTGACCGCTGGATTTGCCGGGCGATTCCGGGCAGTCTTACGCCACAAACTGGGTCTAACCTCGTGTCACCCATCGTTACGCCTACAATTCATGCCTTGACCTCTCACATTAGACGTCCAATTGTGGCAGCTGGATTTGCCGGGCGGTTCCGTGTAGTCTTACACCACAATTGCGCCTAACCTCGTGTCAAAGGTTTATTAATAATCGTATTTCACCCAAACCCCAATTTTCATGTCATGTGTTTCCAATTCAACATATAATCATGTTTACACTTTTTGCCTGTTCCAACTTGTCACTAATTTCACTAATTACGTATTAATTAGCCTCAGTTACAAATTTTCAATTATAGGCAATTTCATCAATTCCATGTAATTCATACCCAAATATGCCAATTTCACATATTATCCGATTATCCAAAATATCCAATTTTCCATATTTCACATATCCCCATCGTTCCCATGTATTCGCATTCGCGCGTATTTTTAATATAGGCTCGAAGGTAGCCTAGATCCACAAATAAAAGGAATATGGGTAAGAAGAGAGAATTAGTTCGTAGAAAATTGGAATAAAACATCATCATGAAATAAAGAGGCATATAGACTAGCATAGAGGCATAATAAAAGATTCAACATGAATAAACTGATAAAAGATATGAACTTTACATAGAAACATAGGCATATGATGACATGAATCAGAAAGGTGAAGACTTGGTGAGATTTTCATTACAAACATATATGAATCCTTTTTACAACTTTTTCATGTTACTTTAATCCCATTAAATTTGTGAAAATAATTGTGCTCACCTTTCGTGGTTAAAGAATAGAATTATGCACTGAAATTGGTGTAGAAACATTGCAGTATTGCTGATTTATCTTCTTTAATTGTTGTTGAAGCTCTAAACTTTGATTTGAATTGAAGTTGAATGCTTGCAATTTGAATTAGAGGCGGCGGCTAGGGTCTAGGAGAGAGTTTGACAGCATAATGGTGTCTTAGAAATTATTAATGAATTAGGGTTAGGTCTTAGGGTGTATATATAGGTGTAGGAAGTTATTTAGGCCTTAGGATTAACCCTAGAACTGATCTGGACCATCAAAAATCGTCCCAGGCCTAAAAATCGCACCATCCAGCAACCTGGTCGAACCAGGTTCGACCCCCCCAAAAGGGGAGGTCGACCCCCAGGTCGACCTGGGAGTACCCAGTCGACCTCCCTCCTTGGGAGGTCGACCTCCCTGGTCGGCCTGCTCAAATATAATTTTTTTTCTTATCTTCCGAGGGCCATATCTCCTTCGTTCGGACTCCGTTTTTCGAAAACTTGGACTCTATTCCACGCAGAATTCCGAGATGAACGCAATGGTGCAACCCGTTTCCCTTCATTCCTATTTTAAAAATTAAGTGCTCTTAAATTTAGTTAATTTGATCATTCAAAATTCGGGGTGTTACAGTTTGAATGTTTGAATAATGTTCAAATATGGAATTATATGAAAATGTAATACATATTGGATTAATATATTTGTGGTGACCATTTGTAGCAATCAATATAATTAATTGCTATAAATAGGACAGCAAATCAATAAATACAAATTGTAATCATTATTAATTAGGGAAACTGAATATAATGGGATAATGGTTACAATTCCTAAATTAATTAGGATTAATGTTGTACATACCAATTAGGAAAATTTGAATTATAACCACATTTAGACATGAGGTTAAGCTTAACTTGTGGAAGAAGTATGTCTGGAACCGACCGACAAATCCAACATCCACAGGTGGTCAGCTTAATGTAAGGGGTCTAATGTGCAAATATAATTGTGCAAAGGCATGAGGTTAAGTTCAACTTATGGTAGAAGCTTGCCCGGAACCGATCGACAAATCCAGCATCCACAAGTGGTCAACTTAATGTGAGAGGTTTGGTTCATAAATTATATATATATATATATATAACAAGCAACAAATAAATAAATAAACAAGAATGGTAATTGTCTGTTGGGGTACAACAAATAGATACCTTGGGATGGATAGATGCCTTAGGAAAATATGACCGGTATGGTCAAAAAGGGAAATAAACAAAGAAATAAGAAGTAAATGGGCGTAATACAGGGATTAATGGATATTGATTTGTTGTTTAAATACTAAGTCTGAATTAGGGAAGTAATTAAATAAATATCCCTGGGTAAAAAGGATATAACTTTCCTTATTTACATTAACGAACACAGAACTTACCACTACAAGAAAAACCGCATATAGTAGCAGCAATATCCGCTTCTAATCTGTCGCTATATTGGCTTTAGCGACGGATTTCCTGCATAATACTGCGGTCGGTAAAAACCATGACAGTAATTGTGTCATATTTTTGCGACTGAATTTAGCATGAGCTTTTCGAATGTTTTCCATCATTTTACTAATTATATAATATGAATATAATTTTATTTATTAATTTAATTTTAATTTATTTACTGACTATTTACCGGCTGTTAAGTAATTTATAACAAATTATTATTTATAAAATACATTGGTAAACCTTTACTAATTTCCAAAGGATTAGCGACAGAATATAAATAGGGGTAAACTTAACCTCACTTTTTTTGTTGGTAATTCGCCGCTATTCCCTTTCTGATCTGCCAATATATATATATATATATGTATATATTTATATATATATCTATATGTATATGCATATATATACACATACGCACATACATACACATATATTCATATAAATGCATACATATATATACAACAAACATCATTCAACGGTGAACACTAAAATAAATAACATATTAAAAAAACAAGATAAATTAACCAACAATATTAATTTAGAACTAAAAAGAACATTCATATTCACATACAAAAAAACCACAACGTCCATAATCCTTCATCAATTCATACACCAAGCTGAATTATGAGCAACAAAACTATTCAGTTAGTGCTAACATTATCCCACATACAAACACATATCATTCATAACCATACTGAAACCACATAACGTCATATTTACACCAAAATAAGTCTAACTAACATACTCAACCATAATGTCAGCAATATCAAGGTCGAATGCCTTGACAGTAATTCCCTTGTCTAATACCAGGCATGCCTCATTAACAATTGCGAAGAAAACTATCTTTATCCATAAGCTTCAGAATATGCGTAAAATATCTGCGTTGCATTGAGTATAAAATTTCTGTTGTCAAATAGAGGGCTCCATATGTATTCTCTTGATAGTTCTCAGAAATGATATATTAAAACCAGTGACATGGTGACTAATAGTATTACAACATTTCAAACAAGCACTCTAATTACTCACTTTTTACAAAGTGATATTCACCTAAAAAATGATTGTCTCACATCGAAGGATGATGCACTCACATTCTATGGGTAGTTATACCAGTATCCATAATTTGTCACTTGATAACTTTTCATCATGCACATTTTTGTTAACTGGACACGAGTTTTTATAGCTCAAACACATGCATACTCGTTCCCATTGGAATTAGCTTTGAATTTCCAAAATGTAAATATTTAGAAGACCTTATACTTTGGAGACTAAGCTATATAAGGTGATATGATGAAACAACATGCGATGGGAAATATTACTTACAAAGAAAAATCGGGAGATGGGACAAGTAGCAGCTCTTCTCTGTGCTTCTCTGTAAGTAGAATCTAGCTTCTTGTTTCCATTAGGAGTGCTAGCCCATACACTATATTTTACACACTTGTATAGATCATCCTTACTATAAGACTTAATTATGAAAAATTTAGCATCTAGATATTCCACTTCAAAATGTTCTTTATCTTCTAGAACTTAGCGAGTGTGGCATAACTAAGTAGAAAGTTACATAGTCATGTAAAATAAATAACTTCAAGTCATCATTCAGACCAAGCTTATTTACCAAGTACTTCATCAATAGCCTAACTTTCATCCCACCATCCTTGAAATTTATCAAAAATAAAAAGTTGAAAAAAGGTTAGGAAAGGAAAAAGGTTAAAACTTTTTGGTGATAGAAAAGCAAACAAATGAGAAAGCCGCTACCTAACCACGAACTGGAGCACAATACCACTGTTTTCATGTGAATTGATGTCGGGTTATAGTACAATAACATTGTATTTGTTGGGAATGAAAGTAGCGCAAAGCCAAACAACAAAACACATTGTGCCACTACCAGATGCGATACCTGTAGAGTAGCAGAAATCTTTTTATGATCGGTGCTTGGGCAACCAAAAGGTATACCCTGCACATGGATAAGACATGCAAAAAAAAATTCCGAGCCTGTGAAGATGATAAATGTCATTAAATCAATATTTTCAGTAGAGATGAGAAGTACACTATATTCATATGTAGGGCAGGGAATAAATTCAAAAATAACACATAAAAATGTCAATAATCATTTGGAAATAGTAAGAAGTTAAGTTATTTTTGCTATCACCGATTTAAGTGATCAATAGTTAGATAACAAATTCGAATAAATCAGCACGAAATTATTCAAGGTTCTAGAAGTGAGAAGTTGGTGTACTATTTCCTAATGTAGGCCATAATAATTATAATAATGCATATAAATACCTATTTTTGTTAGTTAAAACTATACGTGTACAAAATTTGAACCAACACATAAGTAATTATTTGTACAAAACTGATACATGTAATTTAAACAGCATAGGTAGAGACCAAATGTGATGCAAAGTGTACTGTCCTAATCCACAAAAGTAAATCAAACAAAATATTCACATTTTTGCAGTAGAATCAGTAAATCTAAATCGATTGTAATCAAATCTTACATCATTCAAACTACCATGACCAGATTTAAGTGAATTTGTCATCTGATTTCACATCTATTTCAATTTTCAACAAATTCTGAAATGAAATTTGAGATGCTAGCTTTAATTGTATGGTTCCAAACGAAAAACAAGGGATAAGATTAAATTACGAGTGAAAATGATTCATGCGTAACAGACAGATTCCTTGGAAGCGAAACTGATCCAAACGGAAGCTATTTCGTATTCATTGTTATTGAAAATATGAAACGAAGAGGGTACTAGCAATTAGACTAAAAAACCTGCCTCCTCGAAAATCCACATCGTCGTTGACTCAATGGTACGACTGTAAATCAGTAACCAAAGGTCTTGGAGAAGATGCAAATTCCATCAAAAGCTATACGGCCTCAGAGTATCCTAGCATCGAGAGGAATCCAAAGGCAGGACCCATAGAATTTGCACGATCGTAGTCGATGTTACTATGATTTTAGCGTTGTGGTATTGGGAATAGCGTAGAGTTGATTAGAGGTTAAAGACATTCGCCATGGAACGTAGGAATGGATTTGGGATTTAGGGTTAAGGAAACTTAGACGACGAGAGAATTTAGGTATGAAATTGTGGAAGGCCTTGAAATTTTACTTGCCGCCATCTGCTAATAATCGAATGTTATTTGTTCTAATTATGTGCTTTTATTATTGCTCGTTATATATGTTCGTGTGAACTGTGAACGTATCTGAAAGCGACTAAGAACGAATCTTTGCCAATTCAATTATAAATCAATGAATATAAATTATTATTTTTAAATTTTAATAACTATTTATAAGAGAACATTAATTATTTATCACACATTTTTGAGTATTTATTTGTTAAATCATATTACTTATTTGCCTTAATTATTAAATGTTATTAATTTTGTCACTTTTCTATTATACTCAAAATATGTAATTAAAAAATATCATTTACTATATTACTCATTGATTATCAAAATAAATTTAATTAAAGATCGAATATTAATCTATTTTATTAATTATTATTACCTCTTATTTATATTTTATAGTAACTAATAATTAATCAATACTAACTATTTAATATAAAATACTTTTAATAGTAATTATTTATTATTAATATATTACTAACATTAATTATTTAAATTTTAGATTTACTTATTGATTACTAAGTAAAAACACAAATGTAAAACATTTTATAAATAATAAATAAAAAAGTCATTTTCAAATCTCTTGAGAAACTGCTGCAAAAATAGCTTTAAAATTTTGACGATGGTAAACAGCCTCTATCTGCAACGGAATTTAGCGTTAAATTTTTCATGATGGTAAAGTGCTACAATTTCCAATGATTTAGCGACAGAAATTAGATTCAACGGTAATAATTTAAAATAAGTTCACATATAAAATCAAAAATAATATCCCTTACAAAGTCCACGAAAATCCGTCGCTAATTTGCAATGGAATTTTTCGCTGCTAAAATCTATTGCTATATACAGCTTTTCTTGTAGTGCATAATTAAAGGTAGAGTTGGACTTAGTAGGTTAATAATGTAAAAATATTGTTAACCATAGTAACCCGTGACGATAATGAACCTTATGTATATAATATTTCCGTGAAGAGTAGATAAACGGAAAAGACATAATGACGTGGCCCACTTTATCCCAACCGGGAAATGTAATAAGGGATAATGGGGTGCGAAAATAATAACCTTCACGTTTAGTCTGCTTCTTGGGTCTTAAGCGGCTGGGGTTGAAGAGTCTACCTGGGGATAGGTTTTCCAGTATAGGGGTCTTAAACGACATGTGTGTGTATTGTCTACCCGAACCTGGGAACTAAAAACGTCAGATATGACTACCTACCCTATGGGAAGTAGTAAGTGACTAAGGGGGTTATCTAATAAGGTCATCTAGAAGATATAACAAGCGATAAAATACCATCTCTCACCTTATGTGGTGTATGGGTATATGCAGTGTATGGGTATATGTGTGAATGACGGAAGCCTTAACTAGTAGGGCCCGCAGCTAGTGCCCTCTAGTTTATAAGAATGTGGAACAATTTATTGAGAGATATTAACTGACCATTAAGTCCGCCTAGGTTTTTAAATGATTAGGAGAATCCATCCTATCTATCGTTGATAGCGAGGCAGAAAACAATGAAGGGTAAGAATATGGAAAGATGTATATATGTAAACTCCACAGTTAGGGGTTCACTTCTCTGTCTAATAAGCCAGTAAATTATAATCTAACAATCAGCTTAATTACTGTTTAAAGGCTTCCTAAATATTTGTGTAAATGTTTTATCTTGGTATTATATCTTAGACCACTACCTTTGGAGGAGTAGTAGGTTCATACGTAAATATTTTACAAGGTTAGGTTAGAATCACTAACCTTGGTAGGCATACATCTTAGGTTGAACCAAACGAAATACATCTATGTATTATAATCTGTGTTGTACATTTCCTGTACACAATAATTCTAATGTTCTGACCCCCTATCCTCATTACAACCACCCAGGTTTTCTAGAGAAGGACGGGTTCTCACAGGTGTTTTAGTTTGGCTTTCGGTTCTCTTTCTCTCTCATGCTCGGTATTAGCAAAGTGACTTACTTTGGAAAGGTAGTTACTTAAGTTAATACTAATTATCCTATTTCATTTCCGCTATGCGTTTTCTTTTATCGTACTCTGATTATGCTCATGCTCATTTATGGCAAGTACCAGATATACACGCTCCATGCTTGGATGTGTTTAAGTTTTGATTTTTATCGAAATTTAGGAGCATAAAAATGTGGGGTGTTACATTTTGTATCGGAGCTTGGTTAAATTATCAGAGGAATTAGTTAAATTAGGACTCGTGAGAGAACGTAATTCGATTTTATTTTCTATTTTTCTTCGTCTTTCTTACTCGACTTTAATTTAATTCAATGATAAATTAGTTATGGGACTTATTATATAAAATGGGCTTTAAAGCGACTAAGAGTTGAAATAGGTTAAGTTCAGATTTCTAGCTAATTCATTCTTACCCCCACAGTACGTTGGAGATCTCAGCGTGAAGAGAATGAAGATGACATATGGTGAATCCCGTTGATCTGAGTTTGGAAACTGGAATAGTAATATATAATATAAAAATCTAGCTACAACTGAGATAGTCACGATTTCTAGTTTTTGGTTTCGTTAACAGTTCCAGTTAAGAACATTACTCGATCTAAAATGGGAAAAGTCCATGTTATTATGTTGTATCAATTTCGGAAAATATAATCATGAGGTATATCCATTTGTTACTTCGTTTAACTTTCGAATCTACCTTTACTGAAATATTTATTTGAGTTCTTGGCCTTGTATTCGAGGAAATTTGAATTTTAAAACCATTTACAAAAATAAAATGGGTTTCAGTGGTTTTGAATGAAGATTTAAGGAAATGGTTTATTGAAGGCCTAATTTTATAAAGATATGGTTTTTTTTAGATTTTAATCTATTCATGTTTCAAAAAAAAATTGGGCTTTGTGTAATTTTTATAAATATAACCCGATTAGTAGAAAGGAAGGAATTGGAAACGACAAAGAATATGTCACTAAACTTAAAGAATAATAAATATCTATTCCTTATGATTTTTAGTATCCCTCTCCTTATATATATTGGATAATTTAATGAAATTATCACAGTTAATCATTAAGATTTTGAGGCTCCAACACTTTTGAATATGAAAAGGTTTTTTAGTTTGAAATATAAACTAGAATATAAATAATAGTAATAATAAAATGAATTTATGAATACGAAACCGTTAGTTTATAATAAATTCCATTATTGTAAAAGTTTTAAAATTTTCTTCGGGAAGGATAAGGAAAATCCTTCATCTTGATTTTTGGGGTATTTGATTTCGTGAATTGTCTGTTTGTTGTTAGCTAGGTAAGGTAAAAATCTGTTTTAATTTATATTATGGGTATCTAGCTGAATTGTTTTTGGAATTCGTTCGTTCATTGTGTAGTCGCAACATCGTTGTTGAAGCTATAAATCCTTGGAGTTGGTTCGGGGTTTAACTACGGTCTTTAAATACCACAGTGATGAAGATAATTATTTTTCGGATCGCATCAAACTCAAAAGATAACGCGGGACGATGAATATTTTAATCTGGCCTAAAAAGGTCAAGGCTCAATATCTGTCCAAAGTAAATTAATAGTTGATCATTTAGCGTTATGCAAGAATGGTCAACTAGTTGATGAATTTTGTTGCAACTTGAATCCAGGACTCAACCTTAAAAGTTGCGTCCAAGTCACCCCGTTAACTTCTTTCGTCCTCCCTTCTTCATTTTGCCGAACCATATCTCTATTCTTCTTCTTTTCCTTTGTCGTCCCTCGCCTCCTCCTTTTTCGCACTTGTTTGCGCATTAGATCTTGCCTCACTAACACTCCCCAAACTAATTTCTTCTCTCCGACCATTTCTTAGTCCATAACACCTACTTGCACTACCTGATCTTTATAGTATCATTTAAGTCTCATCCTTAGAGAGAGATCATTCAGTTGGATCGGAATGAGCAAAAGGTCTCACCGTTTTAGGGATAAGAAAATTTGTCATGACAGTTGGGCTTGCACCGATCCATTACTTCGAGATCTTAGAATAGGATTTGTTGTTTGTGCTACATCTGCCTCTGTTATATCTTCTTAGGATAGAATTTTATGAAGGCAATCGTTGTTTCGGAGATGGGGATTAAGCTATCTCTTGATGATTTTTTTGAGGAGCATATCGACGAGATTTTAGAGGAATCCGTGTCTTACGCGGACTTGAATGGTCTTTTATTTGACCAACTTTCGAGATTTTGCAGCAGATCTCTTTTTCTCGATATCGGTTCTTGAGTTCGGGACTCTATGTTTAAACTACCCATGTAGACATCATTCTATGAATGGGAAGTTATGACTATACTTATCTCATGACGCGGAAATTAACTTTTTGCTTAATCAGTGGCGTAACCATCGTTTAGTACCACATCATATTCGATTCAACCCATTGTTCTTATGTTGTCTCATGGAGTTATTTTCTATAATTTCGCCTATCCATTTGGTATTTATATAATATTAGGTGGATTTTTATGAGGAGCAGTTTTGTGGTAGGTTTCTTTTCTCATAGCTAATTCTCTCTTAGAAGAGATGGTGATGTGGAAACCTTTAACAACACCAGTAGTGTTTGTAACACGAGATTGAGCATTTTACTACCATGATTTGGTTTATTGAAGATCATAAAAGTGGTTTGAGCTCCCGCCGTGGGGGTAAAACAACTCGTTGTTGCAGGATCGATAATAACCCTAGAAGGGGGGGGTGAATAGAGTTTTAACAAAAAATTAAAATAAATTCAGAGATAATAAAAATCAATGCAAAAAAAAATCACACGCAAAGATACCCAGCTTCGGCAAACTGTGCCTACTGCTGCCTTTCTAAGATTTCTACTAGGAGATACAAATAGATCCCGCTTACAATCCTATGTAAACTTGCAACTCCTGCTCCTGTCTGACCCTAAGCTCAAAATCCTAGACTGGCCTGTGTACCCTAGACCAGATTTTCCTAGATTATATTCCACCAATCTGTAATTCTAGTTTTACAACAAAAAACTAGAAAAGAAAAGAAATTGTTTGTAAAAGAAAACACAACAAGACAAAATTACAAATTAAAAATTAAAAATTAAAAAGAGAAGTAAAACAATGATCTCCCTTTTTAATATCTTTGTTTGGACACTTTAACACCGTCCGACCCTTTTGAAAATGTGTTGTACCGATCTTCCTTTTTCCACCCGATCCTTTCTCTTTGGAAAATCAAAACAATGGCGGCTGCTCTGAAAGGAATCGTGGCTAGGGTTTCTGAAAGGATGAAATTTCTTGGCTTTGAAATCCTTCTGTTAATCTAAAAAAAAAAACTGGGCTTTGATTGTTGCTTGTTTCTGCGGCGTGCTCTTCCTTTCTCTCTCGATCAATCAAGTAAGCAAATCTGATTTTTGCAATTAGGGTTTCGGTTTTTTTCTGTGAATTGTTTTTTTTCAATGATTTCTGTCGATGATGAATTGTGTGTATTTATAGGGTTTTTACAACCCTAATCCCTGATTTCGCTGTGAAAGCTTGCCCCTTTTGATTATTGGAATATTCGGATCTGATTGTTTGTGGTTTCCCCTTTTAGAATCTTTGATTGAAATGGATTTCTGTATATTCCTCATTTTGATTCCACGCCTTTGTCTTAAAAAACTTGTGTGATTTTTGAACTTGAATCATCACTAGAAAGCACTTGATTTCTTGCAAAAAAATGCTTGATTAAATATGATTATGTTCAAATCTGGAAACAAATTTAATCTCTTTCATGATTTCAAAAAAAAAACATAACCCGATTCCATCTTGTAAAATCTGCTCCACTGATTTTATCTTTCCCAAAAAAAATGCATTCAAAGACAGATTCCTGAAATTCTGGAATTAAAGCTTTGTTTCAGGAATATTAAAAAAAATGCCATACATGTAGAAATTTAAAACTCGAAGCAATTATTTGTTGGCTCATGCAAATCTCCTTGGCCCTTTGTGTGTTTAAATCTGTAAACATTTAATGCCTTGCTAACCATACACACACAGATTTTCTGATATTCAGCAATGAATATGCTGATTTCTTGTACTTAAGATGTTGTTCCATGCTTGCTTCTGCTTTGAACTTGTTTTCATACTTACATGAGTTGCTTCACCTGAATCACACTGTTTCACCCATGCTTAACAGTTTTGAACATGCTGCTCACATATTATTCATTTGTCTGCACCATGCATTTTGTTGTATGTGTATATGTTTTCCCAGAGATGACTTCATAAATCTGAAAAAATTGTTTCACTGGTCTCATGTATAAACTCTTGATCCTTGCATCACCATCTTGAATCATTCTGTCTGTCATGTACACCATGCTAAATTGTGTATTTGCACACCACTTTGCATTTGTTTCATCACTGCATTGCTCACTTGATTGAGCTGGCTTGAAAACATGCACATATTGGACTGAACCATGAAAACATGCACATATTGAACCATTTATTATCACTTCTACATGCTGGTTCATGTTGTTGCTTTATTCACCACTTTTCTGAACTTACCATGTATATTTATGCTGAATTGTTTGAGCTTGCTGAACTTTATTATACCCTCACTGCATATTTACTTTGCACTTCTTGCATTTGCTCATAACTGCTCGACCATTCTTGTAGCTGTTTCCATGCTATAGCTCCATGTCAACTTCTCCTCTTGATTGTCTTTCAAGATGCCATGTTTTGTTGTATTTGTTGCTTGTTGATTTGAATCAAATTTTCTTTTTGATTTTGACTTGTGTTTTGACCCTGAAATAAAAGAAAAAAAACAGCACTCAAACTGTACTGTGTTGAGGCTGGTCAGAATCAACTGGTTCTGATCAGCAAACCAGTATGGTTATGGTGTGGCTGTTCAAGTCTGAAATATGATGAGAAAAACAAACAGAAAACTGAGACAAATAGAGAATCCAAATCTATAAAATTCTATTTGTTCAGTGTTTATTTTAGTTCCAGTGTACTGTGTGTATTTTCTTTTGTGTGACAGGTTTCAGGATTATGCAGCAAAAGGCAGAACAGAAAAACTGGGACAGTAGGAGTGTGAAGAGCAGAATTTGTCTAGCAGAGAGTTGTGTACGAAATGTAAAGAGAGTTGTAAGGTCTTTTGTATTGAATTCATTTGTAAAGTGAGTTGAAAAAACATGAGTGTTCCAAAATAATTGTTTTGTAAAATAAAATAAATGTTATTGAGTAACAAATGCTTGTGTAAATTACCTGTGTTCTGTGTAAAGCACTATTAAGCAATAATACTTACTATTCCACTATCAAACACATCAATAAAATCTATTTTTTATCATCAAACAAAAATCATATATTCAACAGTTGTATATGGCCATTGTTTGGAGGTTCTCGGTGTTATTGTTCTGCCGTCGTCTTTGTTATTTTCCCTTTCTAGGATCGAGTTGTTGGCTTTATGGTGATTCGTGCTTGTAATAGCTAGTATTGAAAATCGCATGACTATGGTTAATGAGATTTCTATGTTTGAAATTGTCTTGTCATTCACGCACGTTTATTTGAATGAAATCTTATTTTCAAACTAGCACTTATCCTAGAGCTGGAAAGAATAAAATTCTTTGTTGAATAGATTTTAGTAAAAGACCGGTTCTACGTCACGGGTATATAAATATAAATCAGCGTTCCCTTTTAAAACTAAAATTTGTTTTGGTCTTTTGAGTGATTTCAGTATTTGCATTTTTGCGTGACTGACTTCCTTTTTCGCCTACATGTGACTTGAATCATTTATGTTTTCGCAAAAAACATTTTTGAAATTTTTGGAAAACGTTGTTAGAAAAGAAAAAAAAAAGCTTTTTATTATTTTCCCATTTTTTGGAAAGTGAAACGGTTTTGAAAGGGAATTTTCAAAATGAATATCAGGAGTTTTTTAAGCGGAAATTTATTTTTGTAAAAAATTTCGATTTTTGGTCACATGAACGACGTAAGGAAGATTTTTGGCTGTTTTTTGTGTGCGTTTAGCGGTGCAGTAGGACTAACGATATGATAAAAACATCAACGAGAACAAGAAAAATGCTGTTTTAGCCTAGGAAACGTTGTTTCCATACCTTGTCAACAATGCGTGCGGGCTATTAATTAATTCGTTTTATATTTTACAACATGTATTAAGCCTCCTTTATAATATACAAATGGAAATTTTTGGAGTATTTTGAGTAGCTGAGGTAAAAATCCACTACGGGGCGGGAAATGGAATATTTGTAAGTGGGGAAAATATTAAAATTCTTCACTCGATTTCCTTTTTTCAGTTTGGGAGAAACCAAATAGGAAACAATTATACTACGTGACGTTTTGGATGGTAGGGTTTGGATGCAAAAATGGTTGCTTCACACTTTTATTCGTAATTATGTGAAGGTAATGGATGAAAAAGAGTTTTCAAAATTTGCATTCATATAGAACTGCCAGTATATTTAGGATGTGTTATGTCATACTTTCGAAAATATTCCAAAGATTAAATGCATACATATAGGAGGATCCGATTTAGAATCATCTTGCATGCATATTTAATGGTTGAATTGCATTATGTGCACCATGCACATATACACATGATTGCAAAGTGGATGTACACAAATTGGTTGTGTAGAATAAGACTATAGGTGTCAGAATTTCGGAATGAAATTCCGTTTAAGGAGGGAAGAATGTAACAACCAGGAATTTTGGCAACAAGAATTAATTATTAAAATTTTAAAATAGGAATTTATGCGAATGATGGAATTTGACCACGAAACTTAACTAATACGTACGTCTCGGAATTCTGGGCAACTTTCGTGTTTGGAGTTTCACGAACGGTGTCCATATGGAAACGTTACGGATGAAATACGAAAATGGATGGAAAATAAATAAGTCGGAATAAACAAATATATATTACCTTATTTTAAATAGCCTCACCGGGCAACTGACGATCCAGGCGGTCCACCGGCGGTCAACCCAAGAGGTCGACCCACTGGGCGTCAAATCGCCCAGTGACGGATAGAGTTGATATGGTTAGTTTATAATTAATTAAAAACGAATGGACGAATGTTAATTAAAATAGATCTAACGGTCCAAGGTCAATTCCACTCCTACAAATAAAGGGGTAAGGCCTCATTCTTTTTCACACAAATCTGTAACAACAGCGGAGTCTTCCATTTCCCTCCCTCTTTTAACCTAATTTCTTAAATAAAAATATATTCATATACAACAAATCAAATCCAAATCATATAGAACTGAGAGGATTATCATATCCAATGTAAAAGAATGCAAATTGACACTACGAATCAAATTCTCCCCTCTCTTACTTTTTTCTTATATCTCTACAGATCTGGAATTTTCCCTCTTTCAGATAAATTGTAGATTTATAAGAATTTGGGAATTATAGGCCTAAAAGGTTCAAACTTTGGATTTGGATGCTTTAAGGTAAATGGGAAATTTACGAATATAGTTATAATAGCCTATCTTTTTCTTTTGACTTACATCTAAATTTCTATGCCTATTTCTATCAGATCTGTTCACTAAATTATTGTAATTGGATTGACACCCATCAGATCTGATTGTAAAAATTGTTAAAACTTGTTTATTATAAATCGTGGTTAGGCATAATATTAATTGTGGGATTCTTAATTTTTTTTATACCTATTACATACAATTATCACTACAAGAAAAACAGCAAATAGCAGCGGCAGAATCCGCTTCTAATCCGTCGCTAAACAGGCATTAGCGACGGATTTCCCACATAAATGTTTGGTCGGTAAAAACCATGACGGTATTTGTGTCAAATTTTGCGACGAATTTTAGCATGAGTTTTCCGACATTTTACTAATTTTATAATAAAAATAAAATTTTATTTATTAATTTTATTTTAATTTATATACCGACTATTTACCGACGGATAATTAATTTATAATAAAATATTATTTATAAAAGACGTTGGTAAATCCTTACTAATTACCAAGGAATTAGCGACAAAAATTAAATTAAGGTTAACTTAACCTCCCTTTTTTGTTGGTAATCCGCTGCTATTCCCCATATATATATATATATATATATATATATATATGTATGTATGTATATCAGTACGAAGACACGTCCGATGGACGTGTATAAATTAATGTGACCAAAACTGAAAATATGTTAAACTATGAATATTTTCAATCTTATACCTGCTGCATAAGAAAATGTGATTATACAGCTGATATCATGCACCGGACATTAAAAAATATAGTGAAACATCCAAACAAAAACAAATAGCTCCAAGCCCAGTTTGAATGCAACTACATTACAAATCTATGAAACATAGTCATGAACTCCTACAAAACACTGGATTTATTAACAACTAAATTATACATTTTAGATCTTACTAAACAAAATGTCACTCCATTCACTAACCATGTAACTCAAATCTCAATTGACAAAGAAACTCGTACTGAAAAGGTATCGTTTGCTTCCGTTGTGTTTCAACTGCTTCGTAGTGAAGAATATTCTTGTATTTGTTGCACTATAAACACGTGTTGCTGCCCATTTAAAACTTTATATGAGGGTGGTTGAAGCTCAAATTACCTGAAGAATTACAGAAGACTGAATATGGATAATAGCACGGTTACTGTATATTGAGATGAGCATAATTAAGGAAACAGGTAGGTAATTGTTAAATGCCAGCAAATTAGTATCATGAGAATAAATTTTAACCAATGATACAAAGATCTAAATCAACAATAAAAGAATTGAAGAAAAACACACCTGCTAAATGCCTAGTTGATTTGGGGCAAACACTCTTCTAAAGAACACTAGGCATTGACGCAACGCCATTAAGTTATGTATTCATGTCAATATAAATATAAGGTCAGGTGTTACTCAAACAAAGTGGATTTATATTAAACTGTCCAAACCATTACATAATAGGTTATGTGTTCTTCAAACAACCCAAATATATTACTGCTTAAGCAAATATATATACATAACAGACCAAGTGTTTACCATTAATGGGCATATATACTAATATGTCTAAACATATGTACATATATATATATACACACACACACACACACACACACAACTGGTTATGCATCATCAAACAGTTATAGATAGGCAATTCTATACTCAGTTTATACTGAGTATTAACAATGCGTGTTATAGTGGTGTCCAGGTTAACATAAACTCAACAAATCCTCATACTTGATGAATTGTACTGTTAACCAGAGCCGGTCCTGTGATTTATGATGCCCTGTGTGATTTACTAAATGGTTCCCTGATGTAAAATTTTGCACAATGATACGAAATAATATTAATATTGTAAAGCAAAGTAAATATCAAAAAAAAATCCAATACTGCCATTAAGGGTTAACAACGCAAACCAGATAAATAAAAATAGCCTGGTTATAGTACAAAAATCATAAATAATAAGTCTAAGCCGAGAATTTTTACATACAAGAGTTGAGCTATTTCAACTACTAAAACTAAAACTTATGTATTTGTTACAACACTTTGTTCATCTAACTTATAAACAAAAAGTGGAAAAATAAAGAAAGAGAAAAAATTATAGACCCATCGTCAATAACGCAATGCTAGCTTTCCAATATGATGTAACGATGTTAATTCAAATGCTATGTTTCATCCATCAATAACTCTTGCATACGAACAATCATATTATATGAACTCACTAGTCATTGTCCCTTACAACTCCGAAATATGAACTAAATTATGCTGAAATGCACAAAAAATAACAAAGGTAACCTGTATCCAAATCATTAAAGGTCATAAAATAACATTCGCTTGCTTTTGCAAAACTAGTCATTGATCAACAATCATGACAGAGTAGACAAAACTAGTAAAAAGCAGCATAAGGAAAGGATATAAATACTATCAAAATCTTGAAGAGCATTAAAAGAACCCAAGAAGAAAAAAATAAATACAAACGGAAATTAAACCCATTGCCTCATAAAAATTTAGTTTGAGAAATCACAGTAGTGAGAATAGGAAGGGAGTATGTGCATTCAGCCTTAAACTGTATATAGCAACGACCAATATCTAGTTGTGTATGATTTTATCATACATATTGCTGTCGACCGTAACATTTACGGTTCTAGCCACCAACCAAAAATTAAACTAATTAGGATATTTTATGAAATTAGGATTACCTATTTCAGATCTGAGATCCCCAAATTCTAGTTACATCTACGCCTTCTTCGAGATTCGTTTCTTCTTTGTGTTTATGCGAAATCTTCCTCCATTGCTTTTTTATTTCAAATCCTCATGGAATTCACGGCTTTTTTTTGCTTTTGCTTAGTTCTTTTTTTAATGCCCTCCGTCGGAATTCTGCCCTGTTCGTACTGCCCCAGGGCCGGCGCTGCTGTTAACACAAGTATAACAACCAATTAATAAGACCAAAATATGCACAACAGTTTTAGCACACACGCATATAGTAAACATACATATAGCAGTTTTTATGTATTACAAAGAAATGCACATATCAATCATAAAACATGCATATGTATGAAATTGCCTAAACAGATACAAAAGATCATGTATCCACAATATAATATGTAATATATCTAACTGTCTAAACCCATATTTAAACATACAATATATATTACTCAGTGTACCATTTTTATTGTATCATACTGTCTTAAGCAAATTACTCCACAACACATTAAAAATGTATGAACAGATGTACCCAGTTCATGTATTCATCAAACAAATCACCCATACTTTAAACTGTCTAAAACCCAATCTGGATGTATATATGTATCCCGTCTGTTGATAACATACAATCAACATTATTATTAACTAACATTTTTCCTGGTTTTCATGTATATGTGTGTGTGTATATATATATACGCACACACACACACAGAGATCCGATGCACATTTCTAATGAATAACAAGAGCACATTTACACAAACTCAGTCTAAATTTGTGTAAATCTGATGTGTATATTCACGCTTCCTTGTTCCCCTTGTATTCATTCCCCAATACCGACATGAATACCCACATAAGCATTAACATACAACCCAATTTACACCTAATAGTCAAGTGTCATCAATTAAATCTTATACCTCAGATTTTTAGGAGTAATAAGCCAACTACACTTATATCTGAGGCCAACCAAAATTGTATGTAGCAAATCATACATAAAATAGCCAAAGCATACTATCATTCAATAGCACATCACTCAAAGACAAACCAGGGGGTCCAAACTTGTATTGACAGATACAGTAATGGTTATATATCTTAAGTCACCAGGTGTTCAAATGACATTAACCATATTAATTCTTACATACGGTTTTCTATCAGGTTGTACTGATCATTTTCCCGCATACTACCCAACAAGCAATCGATACAAGCATTCATCACTGTCATAACTTATTATTCAGATTTCATATAGCATCCACTCACAAAACAGCCAACAAAACACATACGATCACACATCTAACACGTATACTTGTTTATAACAATCATACATTAAAACATATAAGTGAATCGACTGCCTATGAAAGGATTTAATTACCAAATAAATGGAAATACACTCACCATGATTTTTACTCTCGATTTTTATATTCCAGATCTTGATTTTGGCTTTCGAACTCCTCAGATCTGCTGCCGCTTCCCCTCTAGAAACCATATCCCTCACGAATCCATCTTTGCTTTGATGCAAGATGATCGATCTTCATAGATTTTGTCCCAATTGGATTTTTAGGGTTTTCGGCCATTGTTGTTTTCATTTATTCTGAACGTGAAAAAAAAATGGAAAATGATAGGGTCGGCTGGCTTTTCTTTTTATCTACCCAGCTAGGGTTCTGATGGCCAATTCCCAATTTGCCCCTACGGTTTTATATTGGTCCTTAAAACTCTTAATCCCATGTTACAACTCTTAAGCCAATTGTAATAGTTTAATATAAAATTAATTTAATTTAATAGTATAAATATTTTAAATAGTTATATCACAATTTAAGTGGTGTTACATAGTTAAACATCACATTAAAAATCTTAAATATATTTTACATACCATTACAATTAAAATTTATTATATCTTAAATATTAATGATTAAATATTAAATATTAAGAAATAATCAATACTAATTTTAAGAATAATTATTAATTATTGATTATCGAAAATTGATAACAGCCATTTATCACAACAGACATTTTATGATCATTGTAAAGTTTGCATCAGTTAAAAATATATTTTATAACCATTATATAGTAATTAATAATTAATCAGCATTAATTTTTTTTTAAAAATAATCAGCATTAACTATTGAATTTTATTTATTTCTAATAGTTATTATTTATTATTAATTACTAATGTATTATTAACATTAATTATTTAAAATTTAAATTTACTAATTAATTACTAAGTAATAACACAAATTTAAAACATTTAATAAATAAAAAATATAAAAGTTCGTTTCAAATCTCTTGGAAAACTGCTAGAAAATAGCTTCAAAATTATGTCGACGGTAATCCAACACTATTAGCAACGGAATTTAGCGTCAAATATTATATTACGGTAAAGAGCTGCAATTTCCATTGATTTAGCGACAGAATTAGTATTCGACGGTAATAATTTATAATAAGATGACATATAAAATCCAAAATATTTTCTCTTACAAAGCCCACGGAAATCCGCCGCGAATTAGCGACGGAAATTTCCGCTGCTAAAAATCTGTCGCTAATCTCGGTTTTTCTTGTAGTGTATATTATAAAATGTATTGCGGACATTGCATAGCACTGTAGATCTAGAAATCAGTCTCATTAAACACCATTTAGATGTAGCTATATTTCAGATCTCTATTTTCAGAGTTGAATAATAAATTATCTGAATATTGGATAAAATGTTAAATTTATGTGATTGTAATTTTAAAAGAAATAAGGCTGTTTGTATTCAATAATGTTGGGTTTTGGCTTAATTGTTGTAAATATGCCATTTTTCCTCTTTTTGAACGAAAGATGTTATTTTGAATTCACAAGAGGTATGACAAAAAGATTAAAAAGAAAAAGTGGTGCAAACGTACGTAAGAATATACATATAAATATTTGTGTGTAGTTTGCATCAACTATTCCAAAAATATATATAAACATATATATATTTCTTGTGATTTGAAATATGTCTATTCCACAAATAAGGCATAATAATTAAATCTAATAGTCTTTTTGGAAGATTGAAACCTTTTGTCAAGATTGAATGTAAAAAAAGAATGTTTTGTTATTAATTAAACCAAATCATTATAATTATTATTAATAATAAAAGAAAACTACGTTGACCGTACGAAAACATAAAAATAAATATATACATATTATCCATCTAAATCAGCGTAAAACGGTAAAGTATACATGGTATTGAATGTCTGAATGTTTGAATTAATGTTCAATTATGGAATTATATGAAAATGCAATCCATATTAAATCAAAATATTTGTGGTGACCATTTGCAGCAATCAATATAATTAATTGCTATAAACAGGACTGCAAATCAATAAATAAAAATTATAACCAACGTTGGTTGGGGAAAATGAATATAATGGGATAATTGCTACAATTCCTAAATTAATTAAGATTAATGTTGTACAACCCAGTTAGGAACATTTGATTTATAACCGCATTTAGACACGAGATTAAGCTTAACTTGTGAAATAAGTCTACCCAGAACCGACTGACAAATCCAGCATGCACAGGTGGTCAGCTTAATGTGAGGGGTCTAATGTATAAATATAAATGTACTAGCACACAAGGTTAAGTTCAACTTGCGGTAGAAGCCTGCCTGGAACCGACCGACAAATCTAGCATCCACAAGTGGTCAACTTAATGTAAGATGTCTGGTTCATAAATAAAATATTTTTATATATAACAAGAAACAAATATATAAACAAGAATAGTAATTGTCTATTGGGTTATAACAAATAGATACCTTGGGGCTGATGGATGGTTGCTTTAGGAAAATTTGACTGTTATGGTCATAAAGGGCAATAAACAAAGAAATAAGTAGTAAATGAGTGTCATACGAGGATTAATGGATATTGATTGGTTGTTTAAATACTAAATCAAAATTAGGAAGTAATTAAATAAATATATGAGAGTAAAGAGGATATAACTTTCCTTATATTAATGAACATGGAACTTACAATTAAAAGTAGAGTTGGATTGAGTAGGTTAATAATGTATACATATTGTTAACCATAGTAACCCGTGACGATAAAAAACCTTATGTATATAATATTTCCGTGAAGCGTAGCTAAACGGAAAAGACGTAAAGATGTGGCCCACTTTATCCCAATGGGGAAAAGTAATAAGGGCTAATGGGGGTGTAAACCTAATAACGTTCACGTGTAGTCCGCTTCATAGGTCTTAAGCAGCTGGGGTTGAAGAGTCCACCTAGGGATATGTCTTTTAGTATAGGGGTCTTAAATTATATGTATGTGTATTGTCCACCCAAACATTAAAACTAAAAATGTCAGATATGACTACCTACCCTACGAGAAGTAGTAAGCGACTAAGAGGGTTATCTAATAAGGTTAGCTAGAAGGTATAACAAGCGACAAAATACCATCTCTCACTTTATGCGGGGTAATGATGACGAAAGCCTTAACTACACTACAAGAAACGGTAGAGTAGAAGACATCACACCGGTCGCAAATTCAGCCGATGTCAAAACGTTTTTTAACATCGTCAATATTTAAAGTGATGTTGGTTTCTAAGATATCTATTTATTTAAATTAAAGACTGATGTCTTGTATACACTTTAGAAAAAAGAAAAATCGGGCCACTCGAATAATTTGTTTCCCTTCTTAACCAAATTATTTCCCTTCAGCGCCTTACTCAATTTTTTCCCCAAACAAAACACAAAAAGCTTCCCCGACCAATCTCTTGAACCTTAATTTCTGAAGCTGCTCTTTCTACATCAAAATCGTTTTCCCCAAAATCATATTTTCCGAAGTCGCAACTCCAATGGCCTCTGAGCGGTCACCTTGTCTTCTCCGTTTCATTTTCATGCCCTCTAGCTAGCACGCTCCTTGACATCGACGTCGCCTTCCTCGATTTACGCAAGCCTGATATTCATTTAGGCTTCCTCCACCATTCGAAAGGTCTTGAAAGTGGTATTCGAAATGATGCTCTGGATGCTTCTTTAGCAATGCAACAGAAGGTTCTTTGATAAAAAGTGTAAACAATAATTAGTATATACATGCATTACATTTATTAAAATTGTTGATAGCAGATTTACTGTTGCAGTGGCGGCTCTGTGAGATTGGCCTTGAAATTATTCCTTTGTTCTCTTAA
Source organism: Allium sativum (assembly GCA_030737875.1). NCBI lineage: Eukaryota > Viridiplantae > Streptophyta > Magnoliopsida > Asparagales > Amaryllidaceae > Allium > Allium sativum. The sequence continues at coordinate 471,440,590 of CM060918.1, forward strand.
TCAGGTAACTACTTCATTCTATATCTGTTTTCTTATCTTTGATGTCAAATTTGGTGAAAGCTGACATGTTGTTATTAAAAACTACATTCCATATTTGTTAACTTGACGATACTCATTCCAAAGTTAACCGGAACACGTTTTAAGTAGATGTAAACTTTTCGATAAACGTTGCCAGGTTTTCAAGCGAGCAATTCATTTGAAGAAAATTAACTGATTACTACTATACACATAATAAATTGAATGAAGAAATTCGCTAGTATTTTATTTGTCTATGAGTATGAGATCAAAAAGGTGTCCTGCATGTGTCACTGTACAAGAGAAAAGATCAAACCAACTGGATTGGAACTGCTCACCTCACAGCAGTAGTTGAGGCAACGGATCCAGTATATTAATTATAGGGATAACACACAAGGCAAAATTAAATGAACAGAAAGTTAAATAATAATTTTGTAATTGTTGCAAATTAAGCTTTTTTTTCTATGTATTAACAATTTACGTTCTTATGTTTTGTTATCAAATTTCTATTTAAAAGGATGCTGGTATTTTTGAGTTGAATTTCATATATTATTTAATGAAAAAATTGGAGTAAAAACCAATATTATTAATAAATTTTTAATGAATAATATTTGCTGAGAGTGGTTATGATTTGCTCATTGTAACTTTAGGATCATCAGCATGCTTTTTTTGACTCTGCTAATTAGGCTCTAGGAAAGGTATAATTATCAATATTTTTGTGTTCCTCTAAGGTGTTATTTTTGTCTTTCTTTAAGAAATAATTATGTAAGTACATCGAAATTCGTTCTCAAAATTGTTTTTGTCTTCCTGATGACTTGTAGCAAGGAGTAACTCCTAAGCTTAAAGGTCCTCTTGAGGCTCTTCGCCCAAAACTGCAGGTGTTATTTTGTTGATGCATATGTGAGTTCAAAGTTGTTGACTATTGATGCATATGTGAGGTAATCAAATTCTAAGTTGTTGCTACATATGTGAGTATGGGGTAACCAAATTCAAAGTGCTGCTCAATTGCATTATGTAGCCATGTTAATGTGAACATTAACTGATTCAATAATTAGTAGAAATTGGCATATAGCAAAGCATATGAGATGCTTATACAAACTAATGCAGGGTGCATTGGATGGTTACTAGGTATATTCTTATTATGCACAGAGTATTGTTTCATGCCAGCTTACTTTTCACTAAATTGATTATGGTTTATTTCATCAGTTAATTCTATTTTGATTTATATATTTTATAATCTAATAGTGTGATTTTGACGTTTTGCTTTAAGTAAAGTTTGTATGTCATTCATTTCTGTCTACAAAACATCCATCAAAATAATATATAGTTTTCACATCTATTCCCTTACCTGTACACACTCCCATTCTTAGCTTCTTATTATCTGTTGCGTGTCATTGTCACCGCTTTGGGCTTGACAGATTATTTGAGTGTGCTTAACTAAATTTATTTGCAGTACTTCTATTTTGATATAAATTCTTGTTTAATGATCTTTATCTATTGCGTGTCATTATCACCACTTTGGACTTGTCAGATTATTTGAGTGTGCTTAACTAAATTTGTTTGCAATACTTCTATTTTGATATAAATTATTGTTTAATGACCTATTTGCTCAATATCATAGATTGCTTAATGCTATTGAAGTTATGGGAGGGTCATCTTGGCTTTCGCAAAAAGCAGACTCAAAAGATATTTTAATTTTTAATGAACTACTTTCTTCACTTATCATTGGCATTCAACAAATAATCCTTGCGGGTTGGAACTCTGAAGAATGTGTTGCTATAGTAAGTGAATTAACTGCATGAAAAGAAAAAGGATTGTGTGAAGCAGAAGGTAATTTATTTCATTTGAAGAAATTTTTGTTGAAATTTGTACTACAACATTTTGAGCATTCCACTAGCACGATTTACATTTCCATGATTTTTGCTCGTGGCATTTTAAGTGGACTTTATAGTGTATTAGTTCGATTTACATTTGAGAAACTATTTTTTATAACCATCATATAATCCGTATATGAGTTTTGAAGTTAATTTGACTTATTTCTACTCAAGCCTCAATATCTTGTATTGGACAGGCTTGATTTGTGCACATAATTCAAACATCATTCTTATTATATGCATCAATTACAGTTGTAAAGCCGAGGATGGCAAGGAATTAGCGAGGAACAAAAAAGCCGAATAATTGCTCCATGAAGAAATGCAAAAGAGTAGAGGATCTTCAAAATTTAAACGGAATTGATGCTTACAATGTTGCCGTTGTCATAGGGAAAAATGAACCGAGTTTTACTTATCTTAACCGGAGTGAACTGCAAGCTGCTGTCACTGCCCACTGAGTGCTTGCGGTGATGTAACAGACTTCTTCTTCACGTTTTTGGCTTACGGCTCAACGAAGGTGACTTCGCTGGTCTTGACGTTGATTACCTTTATGAGGTATATCTTTTTAATTTCTCTTTCATTTGTTTAGGAATAGTTACAACACATATGGTTTTGGTGGAAAGAAGAACTCGGTTCTGTTAAGTTTTACTTGGACTGGAGGAAGAAGTGATTTTCTTGGTATTGCCCATTCAGCCGTGGATGGATTGTGCTTCTTTTTTCCAGCAGCCTTTGCTCTTATTTACTTACTGAACCAACAGAAGCTTGGAGATCCTTCATATTTGTCATGGAACAGAAACCAAGGCCACTAATACTTGTATGTATGGAAGCAAGCAATGTGATTGTATGCTTGAAAAATGCTGTATGCGAGAGAAAAATAGGTTACTATTTTCCTTATGAAAACATTATGTACATGTATTCCATAGAATCAACTTCACCGTGCAGACTTAATAATATCCATTTCTTTTAAGAGCTTACTGTTTGATTAAAAAAATTCCCTTTCAAAAAAGAAAAGAAAAGAACATGATATGACATTTTACATTACTATCATGATTGTTTAGGCTAATCAAAATGCAGTAAAACTTGGGAGCAATACCCATCAGTGACCAACAAATTTAAAACGTTGAAACTGCATTGAATGTGACACATGCTGAAAACATTTTTAATCCAGAAAATTTCATGTATAAATCTTGCGGTCATGCTTCAAATTCGAAACACGTTTTCCTAAATTATATGATTTCTTGTTTCCTAGGCATCCATAAAAATTATGTAGATTATCTATGTATATGTAATTGATGAAATGCATATAGATGTGGCAAATTTACAGATCGACATGATCATCTTCTTTTGCGCTAGGTTTTAGCTGCCACTAAACTAGGATTGCTACAACGATTTGTATCTCTACAGTTGAGTTTGTGGTTTTTAGGATTGCTACAAGTAGAGGTGTACACTCCTGAGATCATCTATTCGTAATTCACAAATTTTGCCTCCTTGTAATAAAGAAACATCACAAATTCTTCAGTAATGTTGTTGTTAAACTTATCTTGACCATTTATCAATATTTCTTAATTTGACAATATGGTTCATTACATGTATTAGTATTACATATGTACAAATAAACACGCACGTGGACAAACATAGAATATTTCTTATATTTATAAGTTTGTTATTCAATTCTGATCCCATTTTCTTCCTGCTATATTTATGAACTCATTTTGATAACCAGATGCTTGGAAAAGCATTTGGAATACCAGAAAATAACGTCTGTATGTACGTTGAAGCTGAGATTCGTGCTGGGTAATTCCTTTACCTTACTCGCTTGTTTCTTTTCTTTTTCCCATTTGAGTACCAGTAAGTTTTAAAATTTCCATTATTTTTTGATTCTAACTTTGCAGACAATATTATGCCTGTTCCGTGGTATATTCCTCACTCTTTCTCAACATACAGTCTTATTATTAGCTGTTTTTTAGATTGGTTAATTATGAGTTATGTTCACAGTTTTTTGATATCATAGAAATTGTACATGTTAACTATATTAGATTGTGCATGTGACACCCCATATCCGTTAATATCACTTTTTATCAAAATGCATTAAGTCCCATAAAGCACAATAGGTAAACAGAAACAAAATATCACAAGACAGATATAAAATAGCAGTGAAAATTTAGAACTTCATTATTTTGCCGAAAACATTATAGTCTCAAAACTAGTTACAATTCAGGCAAAAAATACTGAAACCGAGTACATAGAGAAAAACATCCATCTTACGCTAAAACCATAAGAGTACAGAAATGCAAAATCATAATCTCCAGTAATAGCCATAATAAAATAGACAAGTAGTCGAAGCGGTACATCGAAGTAGATACAAATCCTAGCGAAAACAGAAGAGAGAGAGCGTTCCCACCTTGAGAACCCGGGGAGGGGGAGGAAGAGAGAGAAAAAAACAAAACGGGTCAGACATAAGGTCCGGTGATACTAGTATAACATATATGTGACGGGATTATGTATTCCCTAATTACTTAACAGAAACAGGATGATTCCGACAGAAACATATTGATAGTTTTAGGTGTACTCTAGTTTCATAACGGGTTTTAACCCAAACAGAAATAACGGGTACCTTACACTACAACAAAATGACCGTATTACAATGATGAAACACCGTTGTAATATACATTTTACAACGGTGGGTTAACCGTCGTGTATTAAGAAGTTGTAATAGACTAAAATCTTTAACAACTTTTTTACACCGTTGCAACACCGTTGTAATATGTATATTTTGCAACTATTTTACACACTTGTAATAAACTTTATTACAACAGTTATGCACCGTTGTAATAATATCTACTACAACTGTTATGCACCGTTGTAATTGACATTTGGGTTTTAAAAAAATAGACATCTTTTGCAACTGAAAAGAACAATACACTAAACATAACAATACTCCATAAGAAAATCAGATATTACAGTTATTTGCAAACTAATTTATTAAAATACTCAAATATTCACTATTACAAACACTAGACAACATTTCGTGCATTACAAACAATAAGTTTCAGATATTACAGAGCTTGATGCATTCTTAACTCAAAAGACATAGAAGCCTTGCTACATGGTCACCACTGAAGCTCGGTCCACCAGTGAAAGGTGCCCAGTCATTCGTCAGACTCATAAATTGCAGCAAAACCATACCAGATGTCAACCGAAGCCATTGAGAAGATCACTGCACATAAAACACATTAAACCACAATCTGCACGGTCCTTTGTCCCAATTAAAAATGATATATGGAACTAAAATGGCAGTAGAACCAGAATAAGAATATAGCACGGTGCAAATTACAGATTAAAGATTCATATCAACATTTGGTTACTGGTTATACCAGTAATCAAAATAACAAAACAATGATTGCATGTCATCCTCAAAGAATTTTCCATTAAAGTAGCAATAACAATAAACTTTTCAATTTGTAAAGGTTAAATTCAGGTTATTGATTTATTGTTATAAATATTGCTATACATATAATTTATTTACTGGTCAAGTTATGGTAAAAAGGGAGCAGGGTCACAGGAGTGGAGAATGCTATTCTCTCTTAGGAAAGATAAGGATGGACATCACCAAAAGGAAACGATCAAAGATATGGAAAAATCAGGATGAGCTCAAGCATATTGATAAAACAACTGGTACAGATTTAGTTAAACTCAAGCTCAAGTTTTACTTTTATATTGGAATTAGATTAAATGTTGAATTTGGATCAATTTGATTCGGCTAATTGCATTAGTTATTATTATGGAAAATAAAAATAAAAGAAATAACACAAATTGTGGCATTTTAGTCAGTATTATGAAATAAGCATGCAACACAGATAATTAATTTTAAGCTACAAGTGAATTTAGGAATACAACATTATTCTGCAAATTATTATAATTTATTGCGTACATATAAGTGGATCTAAATGGCAAACTGATTAATTTTTGAGAAGCTGTTTGACAAAATGTTGAAGAATTGCAACTACCCTGTACAGATAACTATCAGCCGATGAGAAATTATGCAGTTCCCTCTAAAATATTACCGAGTAGCAAAATTTCCATCCTAAAACGCATTTTTAATTATGTGTGTAACTTGCGTTATGCATCAGCCTTTGTGGATTATGAAGGTGAGATTGCTAAAACCAAAGACGAATTGGTATCCAGCGATGACTCGAACACTAGAAATGCAACCTTGATACAAGAGATTTTAAAGTCCAATGACAACGAGTCTGAGATAAAGCTAGCACTCCTGTGACCCTTTAATCGTTTCAAAGGTTGTTATAATGGCTCCTCTTTTACAATACAAGTAGACTTATGATTCATCTTATTTATTCTTCCTGATTCAGATGTAACTGGTAAACTAATATAAGGTTAATCTGATAGCTAAGGATTTCAGTTTTGTTTCATGCGCTATAATTTCAGGATGATTTCAGTTTTGTTTTATCCGCTATAATTTGTTGTCTGATCAAATTCAGGGAACAAAAATTGCGAGTAAAACCAATTACTGGGATCCCTAATTTGAATTCAAAAATCAAAACATATGTTAATTTCACAAAAATTAAAAATTAGGATTACCTAAAGATATCAGATCTGAGATCTCAAATCGTAGCGCGTCTGTTCGTTCTTCTTTCTTTATTCCTTAAGTTGTGCGCTCCACATTATTTTCTTTTTTTCCCTTCCACTTCTCGTTTCCTCCGTCTTCCTCGACTCCTCAATACGCGATCGGCTTCCTCCGCTCCATAGTTCCGCCTTCTTCCTCAACTCGTCAACACAAGCTTTTTTTTCTCCTTTGCTTCACACATGAGATAGATTTGATAAGAGAGAGACTAGCGAGTATACTGATGAGGAGATTGAAGTGTGAAGAGAGAACATGGAGAAGAGAAACGAGAAAAAGGGATGTAACAACCCGGAAAATCTGAACCAGTTTAAATTTTTTAATTTGGCTATTTTAGTGGATTTTAAATATTTAAAATAAATTATTTTAAATAATAACGATGAAAAGTATGTTTGAATCGATGCTTGAAAATAAATATATTTATTTTAAATTATAAACAAGGCCTGAAATGACGCGGCAGTTTCAAAATTTGAGTTCAAACTTTGACTGACTGTACCGGGTGCAAAATAAAACGGATTTTAGTGAAACCAAAAATATTTAAATCTGTTTATGAATATCTTTCTAACGAATCTTAAAAATCGAAGTTTCATAGCGGGAATCAAAAGTTATAGCCAAATGAATTTTCAGAAAGGTCGCTATAGAATATATATAGCCCTTGAAAATAGACATTTTGCAAACGACCTCAGAGTTCGACGAAACCACTTTTGTTGGATCCTGGATGTCAAATTATTGCTAGGTTTCAAATTCCATAATTTTTTAAGTTAGTATGTGAGCGTGGCAAAGGAAAATGTGTTTGGTTGATTTTAGTTAAATTGGATCGACCAGAAAATGACCATTTTTCAAACTTTCTCCGAATTCGACGAAACTAGTTTTGTTGGGACCGTATCGTCAAAACATAGCTAGACTTATTTTTCTGGAATATTTGGGATCTGTATGTGGCCCCAGCAAATTGAAATGTACGTTCAAATCAAATATTGAATGTTTTATATTTTAATTTGAAGAGAAACTGACTGAAACAGTCGAATGAGCCTACGAAACATATCCCATTGTGTTCGGAATGAGGGTATTTAGCTAGGGACGATAGCCGTTGGGTTTAGATTGGAGTTAGTGTGTGGAAGGGGGTATTTTCGGATTTTATAAAAATATGAAAAAAAAAACAAGCCAATCACGTTCACTCTCTCTCCCCCGCCTTCTTCCACAATACTCCCGCGATCGACGGCGATAAAAGCTCCCCCCTTCTCTCTTCTTTTTCTTCTAATCCACGCCTCGATAGCCCTCCACCCAGTTGGGGTTTTCGTAGAGCTCGACCCCCTCTTCACATACATACTTGTCTCGACCCCCATCGTGCACCGTTCAGCGAGATCGACCTCCTCAAAGTCAGCCCGCATCGACTAGGTTTCCGCCGCCACCTGGAACTCGATCTGAGCGAAACCCACCTCGCCGGAAAGCCCTCATGTAGGCGGAGGCTGTGGCAGCCCCCGATCGTTCTATAGCTTCAAGGATTAATCAAAAAATCTAAACCTAGATTTGAGCGTATTAGAAAGGTATACAGTTTAATTTAATTAAACTGTTTTTATCATTTAAAAGCGTTACAAAGATTGATTATATTGAAAAAATCATATCTTTTTCGTATATTGACGAAATCCAGTGAAACAAGAGACAGTGGACTCGTGTGGACGTCTTCTACATTCTAGAAGAGACCGGATATTTTTCTGAGCTTCCTGCTATTTTTGGAGGAGTGGAACCCAATGTGAGATTTCTGATTTATAAACGATATGGAAACAACGATGTATAAATTATATAGTCGGTGTATGAGTTATATAAGTTGTATGTTCGATGTATAAGTTATATATGCGTTGTAAAAATGATATACGCGTTGAAATGAATTGAAATAATATTGAAATGAAATCGAAATATAGTTATATACGTATATATATATATATACTCCCCTCGTCCACATACCATGGACGATATATATTGGTTGTGATATTGTTTGGATTATTGATTGATGTGAAATTTGGTGAATATCATGAGTGATTGACTGGAAATGATTGATTGTGATTGAAATCCCAATAGGATTAGTATATGGGAAAATTCGTCTGCGTACGAACTAGATATTGAAATCCCCATTGTCAAAAGCTGCGAGGCTTTAAGGTAGAGCGAGGAGCCGTACTCGGGACGGTGCCGGTTTTAACTACCCTGTCATTATGCTGCCGAAATTTTCAATAATATTCATGTGTTAGAATTATTTTCATGTGTTGAAACTATATTCATGTGTTGAAACTATATTCATGTGTTGAATAAAATTCATGTGTTGAATAACATTCATGTATTGAATAAATTCTTTGAAAGATAAAAATAACATTTTTCATATATATAGACTATATAAAATATTAGTGTTTTAAATAAATTGTTTTACAATAGAAATCACATTTTTATTATATATATGAATTGTTAAAAATTGTGATGTGTTGAAATAAATATCTATTGGATAAAAATATCATTTTTATCAAATATATAAAATGAAAATTGTTTTGAAATCGAAGAATGAATTATATATATATATATATATATGTATATAAATATAATTAAAATAAATCGAATAACGAAGCTGCAGTTCGTATTTTGAAACCGTGATTTCAAACGATTATTGCGGGAGATCTAACCATCGGATTTTCCAGAAACCGAAACCGTTGGGTTCACTTTGGAAATATCTTTCCAACGACACCCACTTTGTAAAGATCCAACGGTTGGATTGTCTGGAATGTTTAATTCAAATCTAAAGAAAAACAGCGCCAGAATCTATTATATTTTTATATATATATATATATAATTAAAATAAATCGAATAACGACGTTGTAGTTCGTATTTTGAAATCGTAATTTCAAGCGATTGTACCGAGAGATTCGACCTTCGGATTTTCCCAAAACTGGAATCGTTGGATTCGTTTTGAAAAGATCTTTCTAATGATATAAAATTTGCAAAGATCCAACGGTTAGATTTTCAGGTATGTGTAAATCAAATCTGAAGAAAAACAGCGCCACGGCCGCGTTATGGCCTGAAGCGTTGTTTGAATGAATTGACTATTTTTAAATAAATAAAAATAGCGATAAATCGTGATAAAATATTATAAACGATATGGAATGGAAATAAACTGAATTTGCTCGGTTTATTTGATATTTGATGGTTGAATGTGTTTGACATAAAAATTACATTAACGCATTGAATTATTGATGTCGAATAATTTAACCATTGAAATGAATTGATTTGAAATTCTAAATATACGTGAATTATTTGAAATGGCTGAGTTAATTCTCATTTCAAATAATTGATCGACGATTAAAAGTCGAAGATATGAAGACGGTGCAAGACCGATGATCTTCATGTCGAATGGAGGGGTGCAACTGATGCTCATGATAGGAGTAGCTACCTTGAAGGGGCTGAAGTGGTAGCCGTCCGGACGTACTTGTTGATTGTACGGATATGCGAGGTATAAAGTGCCTCCGATTTTGTTGAGACCCAGAACGGACTTGTAAATGGACTGTGTGTCTGACATTGGATTTCATTCTGTGTGATTGATGCATATCGGTTGCATGGAGTTGTTTGCCTGTGTGGCATGCTAAGATGCAAATGATCAAGGCTTCTGTTGAAAAGCAGAGTCTTGTGGTTGATGATCAAAGCACGACTTTGAATAGCTTGCTTTGTGTTTAGCGTTGTTTCGCGAGCCTCACACACCGGTATGAGCCAGAAACAGGAGAGGTCATCAGGGAGGACCTGCGTTTCTTTCTAGCTAGGAGTGGTGTTTTGGGTTTGACACGCCCGGGCATTTTACTTATGTGGATGATGGATAACGAGGCGCCTTGGTTAGTTCGGTCTCTTCGGAGCCGATGGTTTGGTCGGATATAACCAGTTTACGCCCCATAGGGTGGGGAAACGCAGTGTTCAGGCATTTTAATCCACATCGAGTGGACCGGCCCTGACGATCCAGGGGCCCACCTAAGTCTGGGCCCTGAGACATGGTAGGCTAGATTGTCTCGAAGCGGTAAGGACGATCCCTTGCCTTGGTTCATGACGGAAATCCAATTTCCAAATACGACAGCATTCGGTTTTGATTGTATACCTGTATATGGCGACATAGTGGTATGGGGCATTAATGCCGTCTATGATTGATACTTATGATTGAAATTGTTTTTTAAACATATAAACAATAGTAATAATATCAAATGCTTTTGTTTTATTCGTATCAAACATATTTTGGCCATTATAAGGTAAAACTCTATCCTCCGGTTTGCGTTGCATTGTGTGATGGGAACTGAGTCTTATAATGGCTTCATTTTTATAAAAAGTATTGCGATGTTTAAATGATTTACTTGTTTTAAAGCACTGGCAATCCAATGGAGTAAACCCGTTCCGCGTTAGCGGCGTGGTCCTGTGATTGACCATATTATAAAGTAAGTTGAGTAGATTTCTCATACCAGTCCCATGACTGACTCGTAGTTTGTTTCACTTGCAAACTCGGGTGCCCCCTTTTTCTACACGGGCAGCCTTGTAATCAGGTTTTAGCAGGCTCTTTCTGGATAGCTGGAGCTGAAGATGGGTTCTATCACTTCTTTCTTTTTATGCTGTTCAGCTCCTATTGTACATATTATGTTTTGTTTCCGCTGTAGACATTTATATAAAGTTGAACTGTACTTTGTACTAAGTATGATCTTGTATACTGTGTAACTATGATGATTATGTTTATCCAGTGTATTCTATTGCACATTATCTGGTGTATTTATTTATTTCTGTTCTGCTGTGATCTGTTTATGTATTATATTCCAAAGATTACCCTTGCCACCATGGAACGGGGTTTGGGGTCGTCACAACGTGGTATCAGAGCTTTGGTTAAGCTTAGTTCTGGAATATAACATATGATTGAACTCATCAGAAATGGAACAAGTAGAGTTTTAAGATGGATCGCTCATTTCAGATAGGATTAGTAATATCCTAGAATGAGTGAAGCAGAATGAGATACACCCTGATAGACACATTTACATTCAAGTATATGTCTTTATGTTTTAAAAGTACCTTTTCTATTGGCCTAACACTATTTGCAGACATTGAAAAATGAGTGTCAGAAACAGAAGAAGGAATACAGAACCAGATCTAGAAGCTCTATTTAAGAAATATCGAAATCTGGGTGGAGTATCCTTCTAGGGCAATGAATCCATTAGTCAAACTCAAGATTGGATGCGTTCTGCTGAAAGAATTCTTGAGCGTCTCCAGCTAAGAGATGATCAGAAAAGATTACTGGCATCTTGGGCACTCAAAGACGAAGCTTTGTTCTGGTGGGAAACAGTTATTAAGGATGATCCAGAAGGTAATATTACCTGAGATAGATTTAAAGAAAATTTCCAACAAAGATTTACTCCAGAAGCAACTGAGCGGTTATGTGATGAATTCTACTATTTGATACAAGGAGATATGGATATTCCAGAATATCATAAGAGATTCAATGAACTTTCTCGTTTTGCCCCGCATCTAATTCAAGATCCAAAGAGTAAGAATCTGAGGTTTATTAATGGTCTTCAAAGAAAATACCAGAATAGTGTAATGGGGCATGTGAAGCTTCCTTATTCTGAAATGATATACATGGCTTATCAGTATGAAGATCATGATAAGCGAGGTCTTTTAGTTGATGAAGAGGAAGTCAGTTCGAGCAACAAAAGGAAGTTCGAAGCAGATAACCCAGAGACAAGTACGCAGCCTGAGACAAGTACGCACCCTGAGGCAAGTACGAAATCTGAGGTCAGTAAGAGGCCAAGGGCCAGTCAGAAAAAGGTTAAAGCAGTCGTATGTTTATAGTGTAATAAGCAAGGACATTCGATGAGGAGCTGTGAATCTTCGAGCAGACGAAAGAATGAGGGGTCTAAGTCTGGTAAGAAGGCTCGAGAGGGCCGAGGATGCCATAAGTGCCACCAAGCTGGTCACATTTCGAAAAATTGCCAATTATCAAGGAAATCTGAAGTAGTTCAAGTAAATGAAGTGGATGAAACTTCAGGACCCTCAGATAGTCAGGGAAGGCCAGATGTATTATAAGGAACGCTTACTGTCAAAAATATTCCTGTCAAGGTACTGTTTGATACAGGCGATTCATGAAGCTTTATTGCAAAGAATGCGGTTAAGAAACTGGATTTGAATTTGAAAAAGATCAATGAACCCATGAATGTCCATAATCCAGTTGGGGGTTCCCTCGATCTTAGTTGGGTTTGTGGGGTGCCCGTTTCTTTTTCCTGTTATCGGTTCCCTACTATTGCCATCGTCATGAATTTCACAGAATTTGATCTTATTCTGGGATTGGATTGGTTAACCAAATATGAAGCCGAGGTTAAATGCACTGAGAGAGTTGTAAAGGCAAAGGCTAACATGTGAAGGTCCGAATTCTGATAGGAAAGACTTTTGGTCAGCTTTGGATGTTTCTCCTGCTCAAGTAGAACCTATTCCAGTCGTTCTGGAGAATATTGTGGTCGACATTGAAAATATTTCAGTTGTCAAGAACTATGCAGATGTGTTCGAAAAAGTTGTTAGCTTACCTCCGCATAGAGAAATTGATTTCAAAATCTCTTTAGTTCCGAATGCATGGCCAGTAGTTCACACTATTCGAAAAATGACTTTGAAGGAGAAGGAAGAATTAGATAATCAAACTCGACAGCTTGTATGGAAAGGTCTGATCAGGCCTAGTTTCTCTGATTGGGGAGCAGCAGTGGTATTTGTCCCAAAGTCAGACGGTACTCTCAGACTACGTGTAGATTATCGTGACTTGAATAAGCAGACGCTGAAGAACAAATATCCATTGCCGCGGATTGATGATTTGTTGGATCGATTGAATGGCGCACAAGTATTTTCCCAAATGGACCTAGCTACATGTTTCCATCAGCTTTGTATTGCCGAAGAGTGTGTTCCTTTGACAGAATTCAGAGGCCCGGATTTATTCTACGAGTGGTTAGTAATGTCGTTCGGCTTATGTAATGCTCCAGCGTACTTTGTTGATCTAATGAACCGTGTATTCAGGGAAGTATTGAATAAATTCGTACTAGTTTTCATTGATGATATTTTGATCTTCTCTAAGTCAGAAAGTGAGCATGAAAAACATTTGGAACAAGTGTTAGAGATTCTGAGAAAGAAGGTTTTCCAAATGTATATTCTGGCGAGAAGAAGTCAAATTCCTTGGCCATGTCGTGTCAAAGGAAGGAATTTCTGTGGATCCCAGTAAAACCACTGCTATTCAGAATTGGAAACAGCCTCGTACACCACAGAAGTCTGAAGTTTTCTCGGATTGGCCAGTTATTATCGGAAATTCATTAAGGATTTTGCGAAGATATCCAGTCCCTTAACAAAGCTTACTAGGAAACATTTGAGATTCAACTGGACTCCCGAATGTGAGGCAGCTTTCCAGGAGCTGAAGTTAAAACTGACAACTACTCTAGTGTTAACAATTATTGATGGCAACCAAGAATTAAAAGTCTGGACCGATGCTTCTAAGGCCTTGGCGCAGTGTTAATGCAAAGAGGTCAAGTAGTTGCTTATGCTAGACGTCAATTGAAACCACATGAAAAGAATTATGCAACTCATGATCTTGAATTGTTATCCATCGTGTTTGCTATGAAAATCTGGAGGTATTATCTATTGGGTGAGAAGTTTGAATTATACACTGATCATCAATCATTGAAATATTTATTCACCCAGAAGGATCTGAATATGAGACAGCAACGTTGGTTAGAATTTCTCGCCGCATATGATCTTGATATTATATACTCCGGGGAAAGCTAATGTTGTGGCTGATGCGCTCAGCAGAAAGAATGTAATTATCGCCAGTCTGATCATCACACCATCGTTGATTGATAAAATATCTATTCTTTAGAAAGACGATAGTTTTATTAAATAGATGATCAAAAGAATTCAAAGGGGCGCAGTCTCCAGTTTCCAAGTGGATAGCGCAGGAATTCTGAGATTAAAAGGAAGAATTTGTGTTCCCGACAATCTTGAGCTCAAAAGAGAAGTAATGAATGAGAGTCACAAGTCCAAACTGAGTATTCACCCAGGGGTTAGTAAAATGTAAAATGACTTCAAGCGAACTTTCAAGTGGAAGGCAATGAAAAGAGATATCTCTATATATGTTACCCGGTGTTCCACCTGTCAACAAGTCAAAAGCGATCAACGGAAACTCGCCGGATTGTTGCAACCGTTGGAAATTCCAGGTGGGAAGTGGGAATAGATTTCTATGGATTTCATAGATGGTTTTCCCAGAACCAGGAAAGGAAATGACATTATTTGGGTGATCGTAGATCGTCTCACGAAGACCGCCCATTTCACACCTGTCAAATCGAATAGAACTGCTCAGAGTCTGGCGCAGATTTATTTTAGAGAAATTGTTAAACTTCATGGAGTCCCCATGAGCATTGTTAGTGATCGTGAGCCGATTTTTGCTAGTAAATTCTGGGAAGCATTCCAAGAAGAATTGGGAACGAAACTGAACCTGAGCACTGCTTATCATTGTAACACCCCGCCTCCGCTAGGGTCACTCGCAAAGGAATGCACTAGCTTTAGAGGGGCATTATTGGTAAACATGCACAGAAACATCACAAGACAGAACATATATAAATAGCGGAAGTACAATCAAACTTTCATAACATGAATAAATAAGGTCTAAAGCCTTTTACATCAGAGTACATCAAAACCTGTCTTGCAATAGTAAAGAAGCATAAAGACTTTTTAATAAATTATTCCCCAAGTAAAACAGTAAAGTAGCCATAGCCAAGAGAAGTCCAAGCCATCCATGATGACCTTCAAGCAGAAGAAGTCCGAACTAACCAGCATTGTTTCCTCCCTGAAACCTGGGGGGGGGGGGGAACGGAAGAAAAGAGGCGAAACAAAACGGGTCAGTCAAAAAGACTGAGTAAGTCCTATCTACTTCCAGTATAAAAACAGGTAAAGGTAACATGACATGCATAAACTGAAAGTAAACATAAGGATAACTACAAGATAGATAAACCAGGGTAGCCGGTTGAACTACTGCGGCAAGGTAAACTAAGGTATCATGATAAACTACGATGTTATGATAAGTCAAGGTATCACATCGTCAGATTTCTATCGAGTGCATTATCCCAAGGTATCTACCCCGTCTAACATCCCACGGTATCTATTGTGTATATTCTTCCTAGTTCTAACATGTATATTTGCTCTGCACCTCTCGCACTAGTATCCCTACCCGCGTCATGTGTTAACCATGAATGTCCCGTGCTCAAAGTCATGTAATGCTCCATGTCAACCTAATATCGCATATATAGGTTACCCAAAATCATATGTTTCTTTCCATGTATATAAGTTCAGTCCTTTGCCGTACCTCGTACGGGCTTCCTCATGTCGTATTATCCTTGAAATCGTTTGGACTGTCACCCTTGTTCTAGCTAGGCTCTTCCATATGAATCATCGTTTGAACTACTAGGACTTACGCCACCTAGCACCACTAGGGATTACGCTTACCTATTGCACGCTTTCGTATCTCGGTTTGGGTTAAACCACCTAGGCCACTAGGGATTACGCTAACCCTCAACCACGCCCTTTTTCCCACGCATTCATCGTGAATCGTTTTTCTATAACTGTATGCACATGTATCACATCGTGCCATCCGAGTCCTGTCACAGGGCAAAACAAGACATACAGGACTCGGTCGGGAGCTTTAGATTTATCTGCCGATGCAGATGCTAAGGTCTGCTTTTCTACACGTGGCTATGGTCCTACGAGACCCCTCCCTCAACTAGCGAAAGGCAACACAAGAGAAGATCTTGCATGAGAACTACACTCCGGCCAGCCCACATCCTACGGCCTACCTCACCCATAATTAGATAGCAAATCATGGTCTGTTGGGTGTTCCCTGCCTTTCCGTACGTACACGCTTGACTCAAGATGGTAGATGATCGACGAACTTGCTATCTCGGGCACCTTATGTATTCGCCGACTCACTGCTATCCACCCCAGTCTTTAGGTCGCTCGCATAGCAACCAAGGCATATTCTTGGTTCTTCTACCGCAGACCTCAACCTCTCGTGAGCCTAGTATAATGACCTGGCAGCTCACAGAGGGATCCCAAGAATATCCTCACGTTCCCCGAAGCCGCTGCTTCGTTACCCAGTTCGTTGGAGCCTTTATCTAAATCAGATAGCCTGCTCCTACACGCATAATTAAACGTATCGGGTTACTAATCTATCTAAGAAATGGTCCAAATTTCCTTGACTAAGGATTATTACTTAGTTTCCCTTAACTAAGGTTTACCACTTAGCCTTATTTCCATAATCCTTGTTAACTATGGTTATTTACCTAATCCTCCGAATTAGGGTTTATCTAATGGGTTAAGTGTCACTTAAGTTCATAACTTAGCCCGTCTACAAACCATGCCAAAATTGGCTAAGTATCCAAGTCCAAGACTTAACCCTACAAACCATGTGTCAAGTTGGCTAAGTATATTAAGCAATCCATAACTTAACCTCGTCTAATTATCATTTTAGATTGGTTAATTATATAAATTAACTTGACCTTGTCAAATTACCGAGTCAAATCGGTCAAGCATATTCAAGTGATTCGTGACTTAGCCTTATCATGTTTTCACGTTAGATTGGTTAAGTATAGGTTAACTTAACCTCATCAAATTAACGAGTTAGATTGGTTAAGTATAGGTCACTTAACCTCATCAAAACATCGTGTTAAATTAGTTAAGTGTTTAACTTAACCCCATTAAATTACCAAGTTGGATTAATTAAGTCGAGGCTAACTTAACCCCATCCGATTACCATGTTTAGATTAGTTAAGCCTAATCTTAACCCCATCCATTAACTGTATTATACGGTTAAGTATCGTTAAGAAAATTTACTTAACCTTATCACGTTATCGTGTTGGATTGATTAAGTGTTGGTTAACTTAATCCCGTCCACTAGTCGTATAAAAATGGTCAAGTGTCATTAGGCAAACCAAGTTACTTAACCTACCCAAGCTTATCATGTTTTGTTAAGTATCATTAGCCTAATCAAATTACTTAACCCATTTGTCCCTATCATATTTGGTTAAGCCTCATTAATCAAATTAACTTAACCCTATTATGTGGCATTAATTTAATTAATGCACCCTCAACCTCTCACATTAGACCTTGTTGTGGTTACTAGTTAAGCCGGGAAGGTCCGGGTAGATTTACACCACAACCTAGTCTAACCTCGGGTCTTAAGCGCGACATGACCAACTTCTCACATTGGGTCCTATTGTTTGCAACTACTAGTTAGGCCGGTCGGTTCCGGGTAGCTTTACGTTGCAAACTCAACCCAACCTCGAGTTGGCCACACTTATATTATCTAAGTTCATCATGTTTCCAAAACATGTTACAAGTTTTCAAGCATTTGGGTAGACCTAACTTAATAGGTAAATTCCCAAAGGGTAGACCTAACTTAATAGGTAAATTCCCAAGCTCATGCTTTTATGCATACTTACATGTCATCTTCCATGTTATCTTTCAAGTCATATTTTCAAGTATAAACACATGTCATATTCAAGTTAAGATTTTGCGACATGTTCATGTTTATTTAGCTACCCAAAATCGTGTTTTCCCAACGCAAGCAAAGCGAGTCAACATAGTAAGGATACTATGTCACATATTGGTCTCAAAACATGCATGATGCCAAAAGGGCTTGGCTTCCACATGCATAACATCATAAAGAGATTGGCCCTAAACATGCATAGTGTCATAAGGTAATTTGGCCACAAACATGCATATTATCAAAAAGGGTTTGGCCACAAACTTGCATGTTAGCATAAGGGGTTTGGGTTCATAAACATGCATAAGCCCCAAAATCTTGTCTTAGCCAATGTTTCACAAGTAAAGTGGTTCCTAAAGGTTCATGCTAGCATTTCATGCATAAAGATCCAAACTTGCAAGTTAAACTAGGTTATGCATAGCATGAGAGGCATGATTAAGTCACTCACATGGCCTAAAATCATAAACATGAACACAAGAGGCAAGGTAAGGTTCATATAGGTTCGCATAATCATGTTTAGCCTCATTTTATCCCATGTCATTATCAAAACTACCGTTTCCATCTAAAAGTAGCTAGAACTTACATAGTTAGGCCTAGGGAAAGAAGCATGAATCATCTTGGCTAAGAAAGGTGCCTCCTTTGTTGAAGAATCGTCATGGAACTCGCATAGCAACGTTGATTTTGCCTCTCTTTGGTGTAGCAAGCTTGCATCTTTTGATTTGAACTTGATTTGGATGCATAGGCTCTAGGGATTTGAGATGGAGGCCATGAGAGTAGAAATTTGGCCATAGTTTAGTTACATGAGTG
This sequence comes from Allium sativum, assembly GCA_030737875.1. NCBI lineage: Eukaryota > Viridiplantae > Streptophyta > Magnoliopsida > Asparagales > Amaryllidaceae > Allium > Allium sativum. Next base: position 471,459,479 of record CM060918.1, read on the forward strand.
AATAATGAGGGTTTAGGGGTAGGTTTAGGGTCTTTTTATAGATTAGGCAAGTGTTTTAGGCCATAGGATTAAACCTAGATTCAATCCAAGCCATCAAAGCATGTCTTGGGGAAGAAGTCAAGTGTAGGAACCATCTAGGGCCTTAAGATTAAAGATGGACCATGAGAACCATCCAAATGCAAAATCTGCATTTGAGCGAATCGGCCCACGGGTTGACAGCCAAACACCCTGGATTAACCCCTAGTCGACCCAGCGAGCTCGGGTCGACCTCAAAAATCGGCCGGTTCGGTTATTCCCCTCTCCTAATTCGCTGTTTTGAACATTTTTGCATATTTATTTATTTAATTTTCAATTATATATATATATATATATATCAATATATATATATTTCTCTGCGCAACCCATTTCACTTAATTAAGTATACATTAATTTGGGAATTTTTCGTGAAATTTCGCGAGGCCATATCTTGGTCATACGGACTCCGATTTTCGAAAACTCGGACTCTATTTCGCGTATTTTTCCGAGACGAACGCAACGGCATAGCCCGTTTCACTTGATTCAGAATTTAAAATTAAATTCTGCCTTGATTCTCGTCTTAATCATGTTATCGAAATACGGGTTGTTACATTCTCCCCACCTTTTAGGATTTCGTCCCCGAAATCTCCAAGTTAGGAAGAACATATCCTACCGTCCATCATCCATCTACTCAAAACATCATCCACAAGCAACCATTGTCCTTAGATGATTTCTAATGTTGTATGAATATATGCAAAACGTGTGTGTACATGTTCCTTAGCTAATGCTAATGATCCGACCTGGATAATCTTTCTAATGCAAAAATATGTATAGTGCCATGAATCCAATATGTATGCAAATAGTCCTAGTCATATAGATACTATATGCGTGCACAATCATTCATTCATATGCGACAACCGCATGATAATACATTCGATTTCATCCATAAACAAGTATAAATACTCGTGCATATGCAATATGAAATGTGACCGAGTCGAGCTAATATCTAATGTAAATTCGCGCATCCACGAGCAACCACTTGCAACCATTTGCAACCATATCAACCATAACATGTTTCAAATACATGTTTACATCCATAGGGTTCTACCTAAGATTCCCTGAAACAGGGTCGAGAAGATAAACAAAACAAACTCCGTACGGGGTTTGTAACAGAGACAGGACCGAGAGGATGTCCATAAAAGATAGCCTACAAGCAAGCTCAACAGAAAAACATGGATCGAGGATATATTCCCAAAAAGAGATATCATGCGCGTATTTAGTCTTCAGTCTCCTGAGTCGCATTACCTTGAGCTTAGTTCCATCGTGCCTTGACCGCCCCTTTTTACTTCACGATTTCACAGCTTCTTACTTCCTGTTTCCATAACATGAGTTGGAACTCATTTCCTCGTCGCCCCTCGTTCCACTTGCACTTATCCTTTTCCTAGAATACTTGACGCAAACATGACTGCGTACTCATGATCTCATGCAAGCTTTCCAAAATTCACTAGTGAATCTCGGACCTCGTACCATAAGGTATTCCACGTAGAAGAACTTTCTCTTGGAAGTAAACAGATGCAAACCAGGTTATCAAGCGCACTTACTAGGGTGATTTCTATAACCCATGCATAAGTGAAATAAACCATCCGTCTTATCGGTGAACCCCACTCGATCGGGCTTCAAATTTCCAATAGAGGTATCCAGGGATTCTAGGTATCTAATCATGACCAAACCCAAAAGGTTCCACGAGACTTCGAGGGTATTACCAAGGCTAGTCAAGAGTCTAACTACCCTCCTATCAAAACCGAGAGTGGCACCCCTTACTAGATAACCACTTCATCCCTAGAATCCATCCACAACTTATAAACATAAGCATTATTTCCAAGCTCAACACTTGATATAGACATTCTCAAATCCAAACAAGCCATGAGTAAATGGACCGATCTTCCAATAGGACTTGAGACAAAAACGGGATCCTCTACTACGGTAGTACTAAGGTGTAGAGACTCAACTATCGAAGCGGACTTAAAAGATGCGGTGATCAAAACAAAGTCCCGACAGGACGATAGAGAAGAAAAGCTAAACCTTTAACAAGATCGTTACCCTCCTTCTGAGGTACCCTAGAAATGAGAGCATACTATTGCCCTCCGAATGATCTTGTCCCTGTTCCATGATACTTAACTATCCGTCCCGTTTCACCATGCCAAAGGTACTCTCTCGTCATGGGTTTCATTGTTCATCTTTCTCCCTCCTTTTAGGACTCAGCCATACCTACATGTTGCTTATCCCTGAGCTCGTATCCTTTATCCTTGTTCTTACTATCCTTTCATGCATAACTCTGCAACGGTCTCTCGAGAACCACCTCCATCGTACGGGAAACACTTACGCAGCTAGAGAGACTAGTCGCAGTCAAAACCACTGTGACTACAGATGGAGGAAAGAAAGGAAAAGAGATTCGATCAAGGAATCAAGGATAATGCTAATGGCCTTTGGGGAATAGCCTTTTTCTTTTCAAAAGAAAATTTTCTTGAAAAATGCTTCTTTGTAAACGGTTTTTCAAATAATTTTCAGAAGGTCTTTAAAAACTTTTGCCCAGTCTAGTAACCTTCTGCTCTGATACCAAATGTAACACCCCGCCTCCGCTAGGGTCACTCGCAAAGGAATGCACTAGCTTTAGAGGGGCATTATTGGTAAACATGCACAGAAACATCACAAGACAGAACATATATAAATAGCGGAAGTACAATCAAACTTTCATAACATGAATAAATAAGGTCTAAAGCCTTTTACATCAGAGTACATCAAAACCTGTCTTGCAATAGTAAAGAAGCATAAAGACTTTTTAATAAATTATTCCCCAAGTAAAACAGTAAAGTAGCCATAGCCAAGAGAAGTCCAAGCCATCCATGATGACCTTCAAGCAGAAGAAGTCCGAACTAACCAGCATTGTTTCCTCCCTGAAACCTGGGGGGGGGGGGGGGGGAACGGAAGAAAAGAGGCGAAACAAAACGGGTCAGTCGAAAAGACTGAGTAAGTCCTATCTACTTCCAGTATAAAAACAGGTAAAGGTAACATGACATGCATAAACTGAAAGTAAACATAAGGATAACTACAAGATAGATAAACCAGGGTAGCCGGTTGAACTACTGCGGCAAGGTAAACTAAGGTATCATGATAAACTACGATGTTATGATAAGTCAAGGTATCACATCGTCAGATTTCTATCGAGTGCATTATCCCAAGGTATCTACCCCGTCTAACATCCCACGGTATCTATTGTGTATATTCTTCCTAGTTCTAACATGTATATTTGCTCTGCACCTCTCGCACTAGTATCCCTACCCGCGTCATGTGTTAACCATGAATGTCCCGTGCTCAAAGTCATGTAATGCTCCATGTCAACCTAATATCGCATATATAGGTTACTCAAAATCATATGTTTCTTTCCATGTATATAAGTTCAGTCCTTTGCCGTACCTCGTACGGGCTTCCTCATGTCGTATTATCCTTGAAATCGTTTGGACTGTCACCCTTGTTCTAGCTAGGCTCTTCCATATGAATCATCGTTTGAACTACTAGGACTTACGCCACCTAGCACCACTAGGGATTACGCTTACCTATTGCACGCTTTCGTATCTCGGTTTGGGTTAAACCACCTAGGCCACTAGGGATTACGCTAACCCTCAACCACGCCCTTTTTCCCACGCATTCATCGTGAATCGTTTTTCTATAACTGTATGCACATGTATCACATCGTGCCATCCGAGTCCTGTCACAGGGCAAAACAAGACATACAGGACTCGGTCGGGAGCTTTAGATTTATCTGCCGATGCAGATGCTAAGGTCTGCTTTTCTACACGTGGCTATGGTCCTACGAGACCCCTCCCTCAACTAGCGAAAGGCAACACAAGAGAAGATCTTGCATGAGAACTACACTCCGGCCAGCCCACATCCTACGGCCTACCTCACCCATAATTAGATAGCAAATCATGGTCTGTTGGGTGTTCCCTGCCTTTCCGTACGTACACGCTTAACTCAAGATGGTAGATGATCGACGAACTTGCTATCTCGGGCACCTTATGTATTCGCCGACTCACTGCTATCCACCCCAGTCTTTAGGTCGCTCGCATAGCAACCAAGGCATATTCTTGGTTCTTCTACCGCAGACCTCAACCTCTCGTGAGCCTAGTATAATGACCTGGCAGCTCACAGAGGGATCCCAAGAATATCCTCACGTTCCCCGAAGCCGCTGCTTCGTTACCCAGTTCGTTGGAGCCTTTATCTAAATCAGATAGCCTGCTCCTACACGCATAATTAAACGTATCGGGTTACTAATCTATCTAAGAAATGGTCCAAATTTCCTTGACTAAGGATTATTACTTAGTTTCCCTTAACTAAGGTTTACCACTTAGCCTTATTTCCATAATCCTTGTTAACTATGGTTATTTACCTAATCCTCCGAATTAGGGTTTATCTAATGGGTTAAGTGTCACTTAAGTTCATAACTTAGCCCGTCTACAAACCATGCCAAAATTGGCTAAGTATCCAAGTCCAAGACTTAACCCTACAAACCATGTGTCAAGTTGGCTAAGTATATTAAGCAATCCATAACTTAACCTCGTCTAATTATCATTTTAGATTGGTTAATTATATAAATTAACTTGACCTTGTCAAATTACCGAGTCAAATCGGTCAAGCATATTCAAGTGATTCGTTACTTAGCCTTATCATGTTTTCACGTTAGATTGGTTAAGTATAGGTTAACTTAACCTCATCAAATTAACGAGTTAGATTGGTTAAGTATAGGTCACTTAACCTCATCAAAACATCGTGTTAAATTAGTTAAGTGTTTAACTTAACCCCATTAAATTACCAAGTTGGATTAATTAAGTCGAGGCTAACTTAACCCCATCCGATTACCATGTTTAGATTAGTTAAGCCTAATCTTAACCCCATCCATTAACTGTATTATACGGTTAAGTATCGTTAAGAAAATTTACTTAACCTTATCACGTTATCGTGTTGGATTGATTAAGTGTTGGTTAACTTAATCCCGTCCACTAGTCGTATAAAAATGGTCAAGTGTCATTAGGCAAACCAAGTTACTTAACCTACCCAAGCTTATCATGTTTTGTTAAGTATCATTAGCCTAATCAAATTACTTAACCCATTTGTCCCTATCATATTTGGTTAAGCCTCATTAATCAAATTAACTTAACCCTATTATGTGGCATTAATTTAATTAATGCACCCTCAACCTCTCACATTAGACCTTGTTGTGGTTACTAGTTAAGCCGGGCGGGTCCGGGTAGATTTACACCACAACCTAGTCTAACCTCGGGTCTTAAGCGCGACATGACCAACTTCTCACATTGGGTCCTATTGTTTGCAACTACTAGTTAGGCCGGTCGGTTCCGGGTAGCTTTACGTTGCAAACTCAACCCAACCTCGAGTTGGCCACACTTATATTATCTAAGTTCATCATGTTTCCAAAACATGTTACAAGTTTTCAAGCATTTGGGTAGACCTAACTTAATAGGTAAATTCCCAAAGGGTAGACCTAACTTAATAGGTAAATTCCCAAGCTCATGCTTTTATGCATACTTACATGTCATCTTCCATGTTATCTTTCAAGTCATATTTTCAAGTATAAACACATGTCATATTCAAGTTAAGATTTTGCGACATGTTCATGTTTATTTAGCTACCCAAAATCGTGTTTTCCCAACGCAAGCAAAGCGAGTCAACATAGTAAGGATACTATGTCACATATTGGTCTCAAAACATGCATGATGCCAAAAGGGCTTGGCTTCCACATGCATAACATCATAAAGAGATTGGCCCTAAACATGCATAGTGTCATAAGGTAATTTGGCCACAAACATGCATATTATCAAAAAGGGTTTGGCCACAAACTTGCATGTTAGCATAAGGGGTTTGGGTTCATAAACATGCATAAGCCCCAAAATCTTGTCTTAGCCAATGTTTCACAAGTAAAGTGGTTCCTAAAGGTTCATGCTAGCATTTCATGCATAAAGATCCAAACTTGCAAGTTAAACTAGGTTATGCATAGCATGAGAGGCATGATTAAGTCACTCACATGGCCTAAAATCATAAACATGAACACAAGAGGCAAGGTAAGGTTCATATAGGTTCGCATAATCATGTTTAGCCTCATTTTATCCCATGTCATTATCAAAACTACCGTTTCCATCTAAAAGTAGCTAGAACTTACATAGTTAGGCCTAGGGAAAGAAGCATGAATCATCTTGGCTAAGAAAGGTGCCTCCTTTGTTGAAGAATCGTCATGGAACTCGCATAGCAACGTTGATTTTGCCTCTCTTTGGTGTAGCAAGCTTGCATCTTTTGATTTGAACTTGATTTGGATGCATAGGCTCTAGGGATTTGAGATGGAGGCCATGAGAGTAGAAATTTGGCCATAGTTTAGTTACATGAGTGAATAATGAGGGTTTAGGGGTAGGTTTAGGGTCTTTTTATAGATTAGGCAAGTGTTTTAGGCCATAGGATTAAACCTAGATTCAATCCAAGCCATCAAAGCATGTCTTGGGGAAGAAGTCAAGTGTAGGAACCATCTAGGGCCTTAAGATTAAAGATGGACCATGAGAACCATCCAAATGCAAAATCTGCATTTGAGCGAATCGGCCCACGGGTTGACAGCCAAACACCCTGGATTAACCCCTAGTCGACCCAGCAGGCTCGGGTCGACCTCAAAAATCGGCCGGTTCGGTTATTCCCCTCTCCTAATTCGCTGTTTTGAACATTTTTGCATATTTATTTATTTAATTTTCAATTATATATATATATATCAATATATATATATTTCTCTGCGCAACCCATTTCACTTAATTAAGTATACATTAATTTGGGAATTTTTCGTGAAATTTCGCGAGGCCATATCTTGGTCATACGGACTCCGATTTTCGAAAACTCGGACTCTATTTCGCGTATTTTTCCGAGACGAACGCAACGGCATAGCCCGTTTCACTTGATTCAGAATTTAAAATTAAATTCTGCCTTTATTCTCGTCTTAATCATGTTATCGAAATACGGGTTGTTACATTCTCCCCACCTTTTAGGATTTCGTCCCCGAAATCTCCAAGTTAGGAAGAACATATCCTACCGTCCATCATCCATCTACTCAAAACATCATCCACAAGCAACCATTGTCCTTAGATGATTTCTAATGTTGTATGAATATATGCAAAACGTGTGTGTACATGTTCCTTAGCTAATGCTAATGATCCGACCTGGATAATCTTTCTAATGCAAAAATATGTATAGTGCCATGAATCCAATATGTATGCAAATAGTCCTAGTCATATAGATACTATATGCGTGCACAATCATTCATTCATATGCGACAACCGCATGATAATACATTCGATTTCATCCATAAACAAGTATAAATACTCGTGCATATGCAATATGAAATGTGACCGAGTCGAGCTAATATCTAATGTAAATTCGCGCATCCACGAGCAACCACTTGCAACCATTTGCAACCATATCAACCATAACATGTTTCAAATACATGTTTACATCCATAGGGTTCTACCTAAGATTCCCTGAAACAGGGTCGAGAAGATAAACAAAACAAACTCCGTACGGGGTTTGTAACAGAGACAGGACCGAGAGGATGTCCATAAAAGATAGCCTACAAGCAAGCTCAACAGAAAAACATGGATCGAGGATATATTCCCAAAAAGAGATATCATGCGCGTATTTAGTCTTCAGTCTCCTGAGTCGCATTACCTTGAGCTTAGTTCCATCGTGCCTTGACCGCCCCTTTTTACTTCACGATTTCACAGCTTCTTACTTCCTGTTTCCATAACATGAGTTGGAACTCATTTCCTCGTCGCCCCTCGTTCCACTTGCACTTATCCTTTTCCTAGAATACTTGACGCAAACATGACTGCGTACTCATGATCTCATGCAAGCTTTACAAAATTCACTAGTGAATCTCGGACCTCGTACCATAAGGTATTCCACGTAGAAGAACTTTCTCTTGGAAGTAAACAGATGCAAACCAGGTTATCAAGCGCACTTACTAGGGTGATTTCTATAACCCATGCATAAGTGAAATAAACCATCCGTCTTATCGGTGAACCCCACTCGATCGGGCTTCAAATTTCCAATAGAGGTATCCAGGGATTCTAGGTATCTAATCATGACCAAACCCAAAAGGTTCCACGAGACTTCGAGGGTATTACCAAGGCTAGTCAAGAGTCTAACTACCCTCCTATCAAAACCGAGAGTGGCACCCCTTACTAGATAACCACTTCATCCCTAGAATCCATCCACAACTTATAAACATAAGCATTATTTCCAAGCTCAACACTTGATATAGACATTCTCAAATCCAAACAAGCCATGAGTAAATGGACCGATCTTCCAATAGGACTTGAGACAAAAACGGGATCCTCTACTACGGTAGTACTAAGGTGTAGAGACTCAACTATCGAAGCGGACTTAAAAGATGCGGTGATCAAAACAAAGTCCCGACAGGACGATAGAGAAGAAAAGCTAAACCTTTAACAAGATCGTTACCCTCCTTCTGAGGTACCCTAGAAATGAGAGCATACTATTGCCCTCCGAATGATCTTGTCCCTGTTCCATGATACTTAACTATCCGTCCCGTTTCACCATGCCAAAGGTACTCTCTCGTCATGGGTTTCATTGTTCATCTTTCTCCCTCCTTTTAGGACTCAGCCATACCTACATGTTGCTTATCCCTGAGCTCGTATCCTTTATCCTTGTTCTTACTATCCTTTCATGCATAACTCTGCAACGGTCTCTCGAGAACCACCTCCATCGTACGGGAAACACTTACGCAGCTAGAGAGACTAGTCGCAGTCAAAACCACTGTGACTACAGATGGAGGAAAGAAAGGAAAAGAGATTCGATCAAGGAATCAAGGATAATGCTAATGGCCTTTGGGGAATAGCCTTTTTCTTTTCAAAAGAAAATTTTCTTGAAAAATGCTTCTTTGTAAACGGTTTTTCAAATAATTTTCAGAAGGTCTTTAAAAACTTTTGCCCAGTCTAGTAACCTTCTGCTCTGATACCAAATGTAACACCCCGCCTCCGCTAGGGTCACTCGCAAAGGAATGCACTAGCTTTAGAGGGGCATTATTGGTAAACATGCACAGAAACATCACAAGACAGAACATATATAAATAGCGGAAGTACAATCAAACTTTCATAACATGAATAAATAAGGTCTAAAGCCTTTTACATCAGAGTACATCAAAACCTGTCTTGCAATAGTAAAGAAGCATAAAGACTTTTTAATAAATTATTCCCCAAGTAAAACAGTAAAGTAGCCATAGCCAAGAGAAGTCCAAGCCATCCATGATGACCTTCAAGCAGAAGAAGTCCGAACTAACCAGCATTGTTTCCTCCCTGAAACCTGGGGGGGGGGGAACGGAAGAAAAGAGGCGAAACAAAACGGGTCAGTCAAAAAGACTGAGTAAGTCCTATCTACTTCCAGTATAAAAACAGGTAAAGGTAACATGACATGCATAAACTGAAAGTAAACATAAGGATAACTACAAGATAGATAAACCAGGGTAGCCGGTTGAACTACTGCGGCAAGGTAAACTAAGGTATCATGATAAACTACGATGTTATGATAAGTCAAGGTATCACATCGTCAGATTTCTATCGAGTGCATTATCCCAAGGTATCTACCCCGTCTAACATCCCACGGTATCTATTGTGTATATTCTTCCTAGTTCTAACATGTATATTTGCTCTGCACCTCTCGCACTAGTATCCCTACCCGCGTCATGTGTTAACCATGAATGTCCCGTGCTCAAAGTCATGTAATGCTCCATGTCAACCTAATATCGCATATATAGGTTACTCAAAATCATATGTTTCTTTCCATGTATATAAGTTCAGTCCTTTGCCGTACCTCGTACGGGCTTCCTCATGTCGTATTATCCTTGAAATCGTTTGGACTGTCACCCTTGTTCTAGCTAGGCTCTTCCATATGAATCATCGTTTGAACTACTAGGACTTACGCCACCTAGCACCACTAGGGATTACGCTTACCTATTGCACGCTTTCGTATCTCGGTTTGGGTTAAACCACCTAGGCCACTAGGGATTACGCTAACCCTCAACCACGCCCTTTTTCCCACGCATTCATCGTGAATCGTTTTTCTATAACTGTATGCACATGTATCACATCGTGCCATCCGAGTCCTGTCACAGGGCAAAACAAGACATACAAGACTCGGTCGGGAGCTTTAGATTTATCTGCCGATGCAGATGCTAAGGTCTGCTTTTCTACACGTGGCTATGGTCCTACGAGACCCCTCCCTCAACTAGCGAAAGGCAACACAAGAGAAGATCTTGCATGAGAACTACACTCCGGCCAGCCCACATCCTACGGCCTACCTCACCCATAATTAGATAGCAAATCATGGTCTGTTGGGTGTTCCCTGCCTTTCCGTACGTACACGCTTAACTCAAGATGGTAGATGATCGACGAACTTGCTATCTCGGGCACCTTATGTATTCGCCGACTCACTGCTATCCACCCCAGTCTTTAGGTCGCTCGCATAGCAACCAAGGCATATTCTTGGTTCTTCTACCGCAGACCTCAACCTCTCGTGAGCCTAGTATAATGACCTGGCAGCTCACAGAGGGATCCCAAGAATATCCTCACGTTCCCCGAAGCCGCTGCTTCGTTACCCAGTTCGTTGGAGCCTTTATCTAAATCAGATAGCCTGCTCCTACACGCATAATTAAACGTATCGGGTTACTAATCTATCTAAGAAATGGTCCAAATTTCCTTGACTAAGGATTATTACTTAGTTTCCCTTAACTAAGGTTTACCACTTAGCCTTATTTCCATAATCCTTGTTAACTATGGTTATTTACCTAATCCTCCGAATTAGGGTTTATCTAATGGGTTAAGTGTCACTTAAGTTCATAACTTAGCCCGTCTACAAACCATGCCAAAATTGGCTAAGTATCCAAGTCCAAGACTTAACCCTACAAACCATGTGTCAAGTTGGCTAAGTATATTAAGCAATCCATAACTTAACCTCGTCTAATTATCATTTTAGATTGGTTAATTATATAAATTAACTTGACCTTGTCAAATTACCGAGTCAAATCGGTCAAGCATATTCAAGTGATTCGTGACTTAGCCTTATCATGTTTTCACGTTAGATTGGTTAAGTATAGGTTAACTTAACCTCATCAAATTAACGAGTTAGATTGGTTAAGTATAGGTCACTTAACCTCATCAAAACATCGTGTTAAATTAGTTAAGTGTTTAACTTAACCCCATTAAATTACCAAGTTGGATTAATTAAGTCGAGGCTAACTTAACCCCATCCGATTACCATGTTTAGATTAGTTAAGCCTAATCTTAACCCCATCCATTAACTGTATTATACGGTTAAGTATCGTTAAGAAAATTTACTTAACCTTATCACGTTATCGTGTTGGATTGATTAAGTGTTGGTTAACTTAATCCCGTCCACTAGTCGTATAAAAATGGTCAAGTGTCATTAGGCAAACCAAGTTACTTAACCTACCCAAGCTTATCATGTTTTGTTAAGTATCATTAGCCTAATCAAATTACTTAACCCATTTGTCCCTATCATATTTGGTTAAGCCTCATTAATCAAATTAACTTAACCCTATTATGTGGCATTAATTTAATTAATGCACCCTCAACCTCTCACATTAGACCTTGTTGTGGTTACTAGTTAAGCCGGGCGGGTCCGGGTAGATTTACACCACAACCTAGTCTAACCTCGGGTCTTAAGCGCGACATGACCAACTTCTCACATTGGGTCCTATTGTTTGCAACTACTAGTTAGGCCGGTCGGTTCCGGGTAGCTTTACGTTGCAAACTCAACCCAACCTCGAGTTGGCCACACTTATATTATCTAAGTTCATCATGTTTCCAAAACATGTTACAAGTTTTCAAGCATTTGGGTAGACCTAACTTAATAGGTAAATTCCCAAAGGGTAGACCTAACTTAATAGGTAAATTCCCAAGCTCATGCTTTTATGCATACTTACATGTCATCTTCCATGTTATCTTTCAAGTCATATTTTCAAGTATAAACACATGTCATATTCAAGTTAAGATTTTGCGACATGTTCATGTTTATTTAGCTACCCAAAATCGTGTTTTCCCAACGCAAGCAAAGCGAGTCAACATAGTAAGGATACTATGTCACATATTGGTCTCAAAACATGCATGATGCCAAAAGGGCTTGGCTTCCACATGCATAACATCATAAAGAGATTGGCCCTAAACATGCATAGTGTCATAAGGTAATTTGGCCACAAACATGCATATTATCAAAAAGGGTTTGGCCACAAACTTGCATGTTAGCATAAGGGGTTTGGGTTCATAAACATGCATAAGCCCCAAAATCTTGTCTTAGCCAATGTTTCACAAGTAAAGTGGTTCCTAAAGGTTCATGCTAGCATTTCATGCATAAAAATCCAAACTTGCAAGTTAAACTAGGTTATGCATAGCATGAGAGGCATGATTAAGTCACTCACATGGCCTAAAATCATAAACATGAACACAAGAGGCAAGGTAAGGTTCATATAGGTTCGCATAATCATGTTTAGCCTCATTTTATCCCATGTCATTATCAAAACTACCGTTTCCATCTAAAAGTAGCTAGAACTTACATAGTTAGGCCTAGGGAAAGAAGCATGAATCATCTTGGCTAAGAAAGGTGCCTCCTTTGTTGAAGAATCGTCATGGAACTCGCATAGCAACGTTGATTTTGCCTCTCTTTGGTGTAGCAAGCTTGCATCTTTTGATTTGAACTTGATTTGGATGCATAGGCTCTAGGGATTTGAGATGGAGGCCATGAGAGTAGAAATTTGGCCATAGTTTAGTTACATGAGTGAATAATGAGGGTTTAGGGGTAGGTTTAGGGTCTTTTTATAGATTAGGCAAGTGTTTTAGGCCATAGGATTAAACCTAGATTCAATCCAAGCCATCAAAGCATGTCTTGGGGAAGAAGTCAAGTGTAGGAACCATCTAGGGCCTTAAGATTAAAGATGGACCATGAGAACCATCCAAATGCAAAATCTGCATTTGAGCGAATCGGCCCACGGGTTGACAGCCAAACACCCTGGATTAACCCCTAGTCGACCCAGCGGGCTCGGGTCGACCTCAAAAATCGGCCGGTTCGGTTATTCCCCTCTCCTAATTCGCTGTTTTGAACATTTTTGCATATTTATTTATTTATTTTTCAATTATATATATATATATATCAATATATATATATTTCTCTGCGCAACCCATTTCACTTAATTAAGTATACATTAATTTGGGAATTTTTCGTGAAATTTCGCGAGGCCATATCTTGGTCATACGGACTCCGATTTTCGAAAACTCGGACTCTATTTCGCGTATTTTTCCGAGACGAACGCAACGGCATAGCCCGTTTCACTTGATTCAGAATTTAAAATTAAATTCTGCCTTGATTCTCGTCTTAATCATGTTATCGAAATACGGGTTGTTACATTCTCCCCACCTTTTAGGATTTCGTCCCCGAAATCTCCAAGTTAGGAAGAACATATCCTACCGTCCATCATCCATCTACTCAAAACATCATCCACAAGCAACCATTGTCCTTAGATGATTTCTAATGTTGTATGAATATATGCAAAACGTGTGTGTACATGTTCCTTAGCTAATGCTAATGATCCGACCTGGATAATCTTTCTAATGCAAAAATATGTATAGTGCCATGAATCCAATATGTATGCAAATAGTCCTAGTCATATAGATACTATATGCGTGCACAATCATTCATTCATATGCGACAACCGCATGATAATACATTCGATTTCATCCATAAACAAGTATAAATACTCGTGCATATGCAATATGAAATGTGACCGAGTCGAGCTAATATCTAATGTAAATTCGCGCATCCACGAGCAACCACTTGCAACCATTTGCAACCATATCAACCATAACATGTTTCAAATACATGTTTACATCCATAGGGTTCTACCTAAGATTCCCTGAAACAGGGTCGAGAAGATAAACAAAACAAACTCCGTACGGGGTTTGTAACAGAGACAGGACCGAGAGGATGTCCATAAAAGATAGCCTACAAGCAAGCTCAACAGAAAAACATGGATCGAGGATATATTCCCAAAAAGAGATATCATGCGCGTATTTAGTCTTCAGTCTCCTGAGTCGCATTACCTTGAGCTTAGTTCCATCGTGCCTTGACCGCCCCTTTTTACTTCACGATTTCACAGCTTCTTACTTCCTGTTTCCATAACATGAGTTGGAACTCATTTCCTCGTCGCCCCTCGTTCCACTTGCACTTATCCTTTTCCTAGAATACTTGACGCAAACATGACTGCGTACTCATGATCTCATGCAAGCTTTCCAAAATTCACTAGTGAATCTCGGACCTCGTACCATAAGGTATTCCACGTAGAAGAACTTTCTCTTGGAAGTAAACAGATGCAAACCAGGTTATCAAGCGCACTTACTAGGGTGATTTCTATAACCCATGCATAAGTGAAATAAACCATCCGTCTTATCGGTGAACCCCACTCGATCGGGCTTCAAATTTCCAATAGAGGTATCCAGGGATTCTAGGTATCTAATCATGACCAAACCCAAAAGGTTCCACGAGACTTCGAGGGTATTACCAAGGCTAGTCAAGAGTCTAACTACCCTCCTATCAAAACCGAGAGTGGCACCCCTTACTAGATAACCACTTCATCCCTAGAATCCATCCACAACTTATAAACATAAGCATTATTTCCAAGCTCAACACTTGATATAGACATTCTCAAATCCAAACAAGCCATGAGTAAATGGACCGATCTTCCAATAGGACTTGAGACAAAAACGGGATCCTCTACTACGCTAGTACTAAGGTGTAGAGACTCAACTATCGAAGCGGACTTAAAAGATGCGGTGATCAAAACAAAGTCCCGACAGGACGATAGAGAAGAAAAGCTAAACCTTTAACAAGATCGTTACCCTCCTTCTGAGGTACCCTAGAAATGAGAGCATACTATTGCCCTCCGAATGATCTTGTCCCTGTTCCATGATACTTAACTATCCGTCCCGTTTCACCATGCCAAAGGTACTCTCTCGTCATGGGTTTCATTGTTCATCTTTCTCCCTCCTTTTAGGACTCAGCCATACCTACATGTTGCTTATCCCTGAGCTCGTATCCTTTATCCTTGTTCTTACTATCCTTTCATGCATAACTCTGCAACGGTCTCTCGAGAACCACCTCCATCGTACGGGAAACACTTACGCAGCTAGAGAGACTAGTCGCAGTCAAAACCACTGTGACTACAGATGGAGGAAAGAAAGGAAAAGAGATTCGATCAAGGAATCAAGGATAATGCTAATGGCCTTTGGGGAATAGCCTTTTTCTTTTCAAAAGAAAATTTTCTTGAAAAATGCTTCTTTGTAAACGGTTTTTCAAATAATTTTCAGAAGGTCTTTAAAAACTTTTGCCCAGTCTAGTAACCTTCTGCTCTGATACCAAATGTAACACCCCGCCTCCGCTAGGGTCACTCGCAAAGGAATGCACTAGCTTTAGAGGGGCATTATTGGTAAACATGCACAGAAACATCACAAGACAGAACATATATAAATAGCGGAAGTACAATCAAACTTTCATAACATGAATAAATAAGGTCTAAAGCCTTTTACATCAGAGTACATCAAAACCTGTCTTGCAATAGTAAAGAAGCATAAAGACTTTTTAATAAATTATTCCCCAAGTAAAACAGTAAAGTAGCCATAGCCAAGAGAAGTCCAAGCCATCCATGATGACCTTCAAGCAGAAGAAGTCCGAACTAACCAGCATTGTTTCCTCCCTGAAACCTGGGGGGGGGGGGGGGGCGGAACGGAAGAAAAGAGGCGAAACAAAACGGGTCAGTCGAAAAGACTGAGTAAGTCCTATCTACTTCCAGTATAAAAACAGGTAAAGGTAACATGACATGCATAAACTGAAAGTAAACATAAGGATAACTACAAGATAGATAAACCAGGGTAGCCGGTTGAACTACTGCGGCAAGGTAAACTAAGGTATCATGATAAACTACGATGTTATGATAAGTCAAGGTATCACATCGTCAGATTTCTATCGAGTGCATTATCCCAAGGTATCTACCCCGTCTAACATCCCACGGTATCTATTGTGTATATTCTTCCTAGTTCTAACATGTATATTTGCTCTGCACCTCTCGCACTAGTATCCCTACCCGCGTCATGTGTTAACCATGAATGTCCCGTGCTCAAAGTCATGTAATGCTCCATGTCAACCTAATATCGCATATATAGGTTACTCAAAATCATATGTTTCTTTCCATGTATATAAGTTCAGTCCTTTGCCGTACCTCGTACGGGCTTCCTCATGTCGTATTATCCTTGAAATCGTTTGGACTGTCACCCTTGTTCTAGCTAGGCTCTTCCATATGAATCATCGTTTGAACTACTAGGACTTACGCCACCTAGCACCACTAGGGATTACGCTTACCTATTGCACGCTTTCGTATCTCGGTTTGGGTTAAACCACCTAGGCCACTAGGGATTACGCTAACCCTCAACCACGCCCTTTTTCCCACGCATTCATCGTGAATCGTTTTTCTATAACTGTATGCACATGTATCACATCGTGCCATCCGAGTCCTGTCACAGGGCAAAACAAGACATACAGGACTCGGTCGGGAGCTTTAGATTTATCTGCCGATGCAGATGCTAAGGTCTGCTTTTCTACACGTGGCTATGGTCCTACGAGACCCCTCCCTCAACTAGCGAAAGGCAACACAAGAGAAGATCTTGCATGAGAACTACACTCCGGCCAGCCCACATCCTACGGCCTACCTCACCCATAATTAGATAGCAAATCATGGTCTGTTGGGTGTTCCCTGCCTTTCCGTACGTACACGCTTAACTCAAGATGGTAGATGATCGACGAACTTGCTATCTCGGGCACCTTATGTATTCGCCGACTCACTGCTATCCACCCCAGTCTTTAGGTCGCTCGCATAGCAACCAAGGCATATTCTTGGTTCTTCTACCGCAGACCTCAACCTCTCGTGAGCCTAGTATAATGACCTGGCAGCTCACAGAGGGATCCCAAGAATATCCTCACGTTCCCCGAAGCCGCTGCTTCGTTACCCAGTTCGTTGGAGCCTTTATCTAAATCAGATAGCCTGCTCCTACACGCATAATTAAACGTATCGGGTTACTAATCTATCTAAGAAATGGTCCAAATTTCCTTGACTAAGGATTATTACTTAGTTTCCCTTAACTAAGGTTTACCACTTAGCCTTATTTCCATAATCCTTGTTAACTATGGTTATTTACCTAATCCTCCGAATTAGGGTTTATCTAATGGGTTAAGTGTCACTTAAGTTCATAACTTAGCCCGTCTACAAACCATGCCAAAATTGGCTAAGTATCCAAGTCCAAGACTTAACCCTACAAACCATGTGTCAAGTTGGCTAAGTATATTAAGCAATCCATAACTTAACCTCGTCTAATTATCATTTTAGATTGGTTAATTATATAAATTAACTTGACCTTGTCAAATTACCGAGTCAAATCGGTCAAGCATATTCAAGTGATTCGTTACTTAGCCTTATCATGTTTTCACGTTAGATTGGTTAAGTATAGGTTAACTTAACCTCATCAAATTAACGAGTTAGATTGGTTAAGTATAGGTCACTTAACCTCATCAAAACATCGTGTTAAATTAGTTAAGTGTTTAACTTAACCCCATTAAATTACCAAGTTGGATTAATTAAGTCGAGGCTAACTTAACCCCATCCGATTACCATGTTTAGATTAGTTAAGCCTAATCTTAACCCCATCCATTAACTGTATTATACGGTTAAGTATCGTTAAGAAAATTTACTTAACCTTATCACGTTATCGTGTTGGATTGATTAAGTATTGGTTAACTTAATCCCGTCCACTAGTCGTATAAAAATGGTCAAGTGTCATTAGGCAAACCAAGTTACTTAACCTACCCAAGCTTATCATGTTTTGTTAAGTATCATTAGCCTAATCAAATTACTTAACCCATTTGTCCCTATCATATTTGGTTAAGCCTCATTAATCAAATTAACTTAACCCTATTATGTGGCATTAATTTAATTAATGCACCCTCAACCTCTCACATTAGACCTTGTTGTGGTTACTAGTTAAGCCGGGCGGGTCCGGGTAGATTTACACCACAACCTAGTCTAACCTCGGGTCTTAAGCGCGACATGACCAACTTCTCACATTGGGTCCTATTGTTTGCAACTACTAGTTAGGCCGGTCGGTTCCGGGTAGCTTTACGTTGCAAACTCAACCCAACCTCGAGTTGGCCACACTTATATTATCTAAGTTCATCATGTTTCCAAAACATGTTACAAGTTTTCAAGCATTTGGGTAGACCTAACTTAATAGGTAAATTCCCAAAGGGTAGACCTAACTTAATAGGTAAATTCCCAAGCTCATGCTTTTATGCATACTTACATGCCATCTTCCATGTTATCTTTCAAGTCATATTTTCAAGTATAAACACATGTCATATTCAAGTTAAGATTTTGCGACATGTTCATGTTTATTTAGCTACCCAAAATCGTGTTTTCCCAACGCAAGCAAAGCGAGTCAACATAGTAAGGATACTATGTCACATATTGGTCTCAAAACATGCATGATGCCAAAAGGGCTTGGCTTCCACATGCATAACATCATAAAGAGATTGGCCCTAAACATGCATAGTGTCATAAGGTAATTTGGCCACAAACATGCATATTATCAAAAAGGGTTTGGCCACAAACTTGCATGTTAGCATAAGGGGTTTGGGTTCATAAACATGCATAAGCCCCAAAATCTTGTCTTAGCCAATGTTTCACAAGTAAAGTGGTTCCTAAAGGTTCATGCTAGCATTTCATGCATAAAGATCCAAACTTGCAAGTTAAACTAGGTTATGCATAGCATGAGAGGCATGATTAAGTCACTCACATGGCCTAAAATCATAAACATGAACACAAGAGGCAAGGTAAGGTTCATATAGGTTCGCATAATCATGTTTAGCCTCATTTTATCCCATGTCATTATCAAAACTACCGTTTCCATCTAAAAGTAGCTAGAACTTACATAGTTAGGCCTAGGGAAAGAAGCATGAATCATCTTGGCTAAGAAAGGTGCCTCCTTTGTTGAAGAATCGTCATGGAACTCGCATAGCAACGTTGATTTTGCCTCTCTTTGGTGTAGCAAGCTTGCATCTTTTGATTTGAACTTGATTTGGATGCATAGGCTCTAGGGATTTGAGATGGAGGCCATGAGAGTAGAAATTTGGCCATAGTTTAGTTACATGAGTGAATAATGAGGGTTTAGGGGTAGGTTTAGGGTCTTTTTATAGATTAGGCAAGTGTTTTAGGCCATAGGATTAAACCTAGATTCAATCCAAGCCATCAAAGCATGTCTTGGGGAAGAAGTCAAGTGTAGGAACCATCTAGGGCCTTAAGATTAAAGATGGACCATGAGAACCATCCAAATGCAAAATCTGCATTTGAGCGAATCGGCCCACGGGTTGACAGCCAAACACCCTGGATTAACCCCTAGTCGACCCAGCGGGCTCGGGTCGACCTCAAAAATCGGCCGGTTCGGTTATTCCCCTCTCCTAATTCGCTGTTTTGAACATTTTTGCATATTTATTTATTTAATTTTCAATTATATATATATATATATCAATATATATATATTTCTCTGCGCAACCCATTTCACTTAATTAAGTATACATTAATTTGGGAATTTTTCGTGAAATTTCGCGAGGCCATATCTTGGTCATACGGACTCCGATTTTCGAAAACTCGGACTCTATTTCGCGTATTTTTCCGAGACGAACGCAACGGCATAGCCCGTTTCACTTGATTCAGAATTTAAAATTAAATTCTGCCTTGATTCTCGTCTTAATCATGTTATCGAAATACGGGTTGTTACATTCTCCCCACCTTTTAGGATTTCGTCCCCGAAATCTCCAAGTTAGGAAGAACATATCCTACCGTCCATCATCCATCTACTCAAAACATCATCCACAAGCAACCATTGTCCTTAGATGATTTCTAATGTTGTATGAATATATGCAAAACGTGTGTGTACATGTTCCTTAGCTAATGCTAATGATCCGACCTGGATAATCTTTCTAATGCAAAAATATGTATAGTGCCATGAATCCAATATGTATGCAAATAGTCCTAGTCATATAGATACTATATGCGTGCACAATCATTCATTCATATGCGACAACCGCATGATAATACATTCGATTTCATCCATAAACAAGTATAAATACTCGTGCATATGCAATATGAAATGTGACCGAGTCGAGCTAATATCTAATGTAAATTCGCGCATCCACGAGCAACCACTTGCAACCATTTGCAACCATATCAACCATAACATGTTTCAAATACATGTTTACATCCATAGGGTTCTACCTAAGATTCCCTGAAACAGGGTCGAGAAGATAAACAAAACAAACTCCGTACGGGGTTTGTAACAGAGACAGGACCGAGAGGATGTCCATAAAAGATAGCCTACAAGCAAGCTCAACAGAAAAACATGGATCGAGGATATATTCCCAAAAAGAGATATCATGCGCGTATTTAGTCTTCAGTCTCCTGAGTCGCATTACCTTGAGCTTAGTTCCATCGTGCCTTGACCGCCCCTTTTTACTTCACGATTTCACAGCTTCTTACTTCCTGTTTCCATAACATGAGTTGGAACTCATTTCCTCGTCGCCCCTCGTTCCACTTGCACTTATCCTTTTCCTAGAATACTTGACGCAAACATGACTGCGTACTCATGATCTCATGCAAGCTTTACAAAATTCACTAGTGAATCTCGGACCTCGTACCATAAGGTATTCCACGTAGAAGAACTTTCTCTTGGAAGTAAACAGATGCAAACCAGGTTATCAAGCGCACTTACTAGGGTGATTTCTATAACCCATGCATAAGTGAAATAAACCATCCGTCTTATCGGTGAACCCCACTCGATCGGGCTTCAAATTTCCAATAGAGGTATCCAGGGATTCTAGGTATCTAATCATGACCAAACCCAAAAGGTTCCACGAGACTTCGAGGGTATTACCAAGGCTAGTCAAGAGTCTAACTACCCTCCTATCAAAACCGAGAGTGGCACCCCTTACTAGATAACCACTTCATCCCTAGAATCCATCCACAACTTATAAACATAAGCATTATTTCCAAGCTCAACACTTGATATAGACATTCTCAAATCCAAACAAGCCATGAGTAAATGGACCGATCTTCCAATAGGACTTGAGACAAAAACGGGATCCTCTACTACGGTAGTACTAAGGTGTAGAGACTCAACTATCGAAGCGGACTTAAAAGATGCGGTGATCAAAACAAAGTCCCGACAGGACGATAGAGAAGAAAAGCTAAACCTTTAACAAGATCGTTACCCTCCTTCTGAGGTACCCTAGAAATGAGAGCATACTATTGCCCTCCGAATGATCTTGTCCCTGTTCCATGATACTTAACTATCCGTCCCGTTTCACCATGCCAAAGGTACTCTCTCGTCATGGGTTTCATTGTTCATCTTTCTCCCTCCTTTTAGGACTCAGCCATACCTACATGTTGCTTATCCCTGAGCTCGTATCCTTTATCCTTGTTCTTACTATCCTTTCATGCATAACTCTGCAACGGTCTCTCGAGAACCACCTCCATCGTACGGGAAACACTTACGCAGCTAGAGAGACTAGTCGCAGTCAAAACCACTGTGACTACAGATGGAGGAAAGAAAGGAAAAGAGATTCGATCAAGGAATCAAGGATAATGCTAATGGCCTTTGGGGAATAGCCTTTTTCTTTTCAAAAGAAAATTTTCTTGAAAAATGCTTCTTTGTAAACGGTTTTTCAAATAATTTTCAGAAGGTCTTTAAAAACTTTTGCCCAGTCTAGTAACCTTCTGCTCTGATACCAAATGTAACACCCCGCCTCCGCTAGGGTCACTCGCAAAGGAATGCACTAGCTTTAGAGGGGCATTATTGGTAAACATGCACAGAAACATCACAAGACAGAACATATATAAATAGCGGAAGTACAATCAAACTTTCATAACATGAATAAATAAGGTCTAAAGCCTTTTACATCAGAGTACATCAAAACCTGTCTTGCAATAGTAAAGAAGCATAAAGACTTTTTAATAAATTATTCCCCAAGTAAAACAGTAAAGTAGCCATAGCCAAGAGAAGTCCAAGCCATCCATGATGACCTTCAAGCAGAAGAAGTCCGAACTAACCAGCATTGTTTCCTCCCTGAAACCTGGGGGGGGGGGGGGGAACGGAAGAAAAGAGGCGAAACAAAACGGGTCAGTCAAAAAGACTGAGTAAGTCCTATTTACTTCCAGTATAAAAACAGGTAAAGGTAACATGACATGCATAAACTGAAAGTAAACATAAGGATAACTACAAGATAGATAAACCAGGGTAGCCGGTTGAACTACTGCGGCAAGGTAAACTAAGGTATCATGATAAACTACGATGTTATGATAAGTCAAGGTATCACATCGTCAGATTTCTATCGAGTGCATTATCCCAAGGTATCTACCCCGTCTAACATCCCACGGTATCTATTGTGTATATTCTTCCTAGTTCTAACATGTATATTTGCTCTGCACCTCTCGCACTAGTATCCCTACCCGCGTCATGTGTTAACCATGAATGTCCCGTGCTCAAAGTCATGTAATGCTCCATGTCAACCTAATATCGCATATATAGGTTACTCAAAATCATATGTTTCTTTCCATGTATATAAGTTCAGTCCTTTGCCGTACCTCGTACGGGCTTCCTCATGTCGTATTATCCTTGAAATCGTTTGGACTGTCACCCTTGTTCTAGCTAGGCTCTTCCATATGAATCATCGTTTGAACTACTAGGACTTACGCCACCTAGCACCACTAGGGATTACGCTTACCTATTGCACGCTTTCGTATCTCGGTTTGGGTTAAACCACCTAGGCCACTAGGGATTACGCTAACCCTCAACCACGCCCTTTTTCCCACGCATTCATCGTGAATCGTTTTTCTATAACTGTATGCACATGTATCACATCGTGCCATCAGAGTCCTGTCACAGGGCAAAACAAGACATACAGGACTCGGTCGGGAGCTTTAGATTTATCTGCCGATGCAGATGCTAAGGTCTGCTTTTCTACACGTGGCTATGGTCCTACGAGATCCCTCCCTCAACTAGCGAAAGGCAACACAAGAGAAGATCTTGCATGAGAACTACACTCCGGCCAGCCCACATCCTACGGCCTACCTCACCCATAATTAGATAGCAAATCATGGTCTGTTGGGTGTTCCCTGCCTTTCCGTACGTACACGCTTAACTCAAGATGGTAGATGATCGACGAACTTGCTATCTCGGGCACCTTATGTATTCGCCGACTCACTGCTATCCACCCCAGTCTTTAGGTCGCTCGCATAGCAACCAAGGCATATTCTTGGTTCTTCTACCGCAGACCTCAACCTCTCGTGAGCCTAGTATAATGACCTGGCAGCTCACAGAGGGATCCCAAGAATATCCTCACGTTCCCCGAAGCCGCTGCTTCGTTACCCAGTTCGTTGGAGCCTTTATCTAAATCAGATAGCCTGCTCCTACACGCATAATTAAACGTATCGGGTTACTAATCTATCTAAGAAATGGTCCAAATTTCCTTGACTAAGGATTATTACTTAGTTTCCCTTAACTAAGGTTTACCACTTAGCCTTATTTCCATAATCCTTGTTAACTATGGTTATTTACCTAATCCTCCGAATTAGGGTTTATCTAATGGGTTAAGTGTCACTTAAGTTCATAACTTAGCCCGTCTACAAACCATGCCAAAATTGGCTAAGTATCCAAGTCCAAGACTTAACCCTACAAACCATGTGTCAAGTTGGCTAAGTATATTAAGCAATCCATAACTTAACCTCGTCTAATTATCATTTTAGATTGGTTAATTATATAAATTAACTTGACCTTGTCAAATTACCGAGTCAAATCGGTCAAGCATATTCAAGTGATTCGTGACTTAGCCTTATCATGTTTTCACGTTAGATTGGTTAAGTATAGGTTAACTTAACCTCATCAAATTAACGAGTTAGATTGGTTAAGTATAGGTCACTTAACCTCATCAAAACATCGTGTTAAATTAGTTAAGTGTTTAACTTAACCCCATTAAATTACCAAGTTGGATTAATTAAGTCGAGGCTAACTTAACCCCATCCGATTACCATGTTTAGATTAGTTAAGCCTAATCTTAACCCCATCCATTAACTGTATTATACGGTTAAGTATCGTTAAGAAAATTTACTTAACCTTATCACGTTATCGTGTTGGATTGATTAAGTGTTGGTTAACTTAATCCCGTCCACTAGTCGTATAAAAATGGTCAAGTGTCATTAGGCAAACCAAGTTACTTAACCTACCCAAGCTTATCATGTTTTGTTAAGTATCATTAGCCTAATCAAATTACTTAACCCATTTGTCCCTATCATATTTGGTTAAGCCTCATTAATCAAATTAACTTAACCCTATTATGTGGCATTAATTTAATTAATGCACCCTCAACCTCTCACATTAGACCTTGTTGTGGTTACTAGTTAAGCCGGGCGGGTCCGGGTAGATTTACACCACAACCTAGTCTAACCTCGGGTCTTAAGCGCGACATGACCAACTTCTCACATTGGGTCCTATTGTTTGCAACTACTAGTTAGGCCGGTCGGTTCCGGGTAGCTTTACGTTGCAAACTCAACCCAACCTCGAGTTGGCCACACTTATATTATCTAAGTTCATCATGTTTCCAAAACATGTTACAAGTTTTCAAGCATTTGGGTAGACCTAACTTAATAGGTAAATTCCCAAAGGGTAGACCTAACTTAATAGGTAAATTCCCAAGCTCATGCTTTTATGCATACTTACATGTCATCTTCCATGTTATCTTTCAAGTCATATTTTCAAGTATAAACACATGTCATATTCAAGTTAAGATTTTGCGACATGTTCATGTTTATTTAGCTACCCAAAATCGTGTTTTCCCAACGCAAGCAAAGCGAGTCAACATAGTAAGGATACTATGTCACATATTGGTCTCAAAACATGCATGATGCCAAAAGGGCTTGGCTTCCACATGCATAACATCATAAAGAGATTGGCCCTAAACATGCATAGTGTCATAAGGTAATTTGGCCACAAACATGCATATTATCAAAAAGGGTTTGGCCACAAACTTGCATGTTAGCATAAGGGGTTTGGGTTCATAAACATGCATAAGCCCCAAAATCTTGTCTTAGCCAATGTTTCACAAGTAAAGTGGTTCCTAAAGGTTCATGCTAGCATTTCATGCATAAAGATCCAAACTTGCAAGTTAAACTAGGTTATGCATAGCATGAGAGGCATGATTAAGTCACTCACATGGCCTAAAATCATAAACATGAACACAAGAGGCAAGGTAAGGTTCATATAGGTTCGCATAATCATGTTTAGCCTCATTTTATCCCATGTCATTATCAAAACTACCGTTTCCATCTAAAAGTAGCTAGAACTTACATAGTTAGGCCTAGGGAAAGAAGCATGAATCATCTTGGCTAAGAAAGGTGCCTCCTTTGTTGAAGAATCGTCATGGAACTCGCATAGCAACGTTGATTTTGCCTCTCTTTGGTGTAGCAAGCTTGCATCTTTTGATTTGAACTTGATTTGGATGCATAGGCTCTAGGGATTTGAGATGGAGGCCATGAGAGTAGAAATTTGGCCATAGTTTAGTTACATGAGTGAATAATGAGGGTTTAGGGGTAGGTTTAGGGTCTTTTTATAGATTAGGCAAGTGTTTTAGGCCATAGGATTAAACCTAGATTCAATCCAAGCCATCAAAGCATGTCTTGGGGAAGAAGTCAAGTGTAGGAACCATCTAGGGCCTTAAGATTAAAGATGGACCATGAGAACCATCCAAATGCAAAATCTGCATTTGAGCGAATCGGCCCACGGGTTGACAGCCAAACACCCTGGATTAACCCCTAGTCGACCCAGCGGGCTCGGGTCGACCTCAAAAATCGGCCGGTTCGGTTATTCCCCTCTCCTAATTCGCTGTTTTGAACATTTTTGCATATTTATTTATTTATTTTTCAATTATATATATATATATATATATATCAATATATATATATTTCTCTGCGCAACCCATTTCACTTAATTAAGTATACATTAATTTGGGAATTTTTCGTGAAATTTCGCGAGGCCATATCTTGGTCATACGGACTCCGATTTTCGAAAACTCGGACTCTATTTCGCGTATTTTTCCGAGACGAACGCAACGGCATAGCCCGTTTCACTTGATTCAGAATTTAAAATTAAATTCTGCCTTGATTCTCGTCTTAATCATGTTATCGAAATACGGGTTGTTACAATCATCCTCAAACAGATGGCCAAACTGAGAGGGTAAATCGAATTTTAGAAGATTTATTGCGGGCTTGTGTTATTGATATTGGCGGATCATGGGAAGACCATTTGCATTTTGCTGAGTTCTCATATAACAATAGCTACCAAGCGAGCCTGACAATGTCACCATTCGAAGCACTGTATGGTAGACCGTGCCGATCTCATGCTTGTTAGGTAGAACCTGGTAATAGACTCGTGTTGGAACCAGTTAGAATTACTTTGTCAGACACTCGTCCATACAAGTTGTTCTGGGTTTGAACAAACCGAAGGCACTATTTAAAAATAGTCCTTGTATAACGCCGTCTTCAAGTTTTACAAATCTTGGCGTACAACGTATAATCAATTCAAAGTGAAATCTTGATTTCGGTTTCTTTGAAATGATTAACGAATAAATTTTCTTTTAAAAATATTAATCTAACACGACCAACATGATTCACAGTATTCGTTTTATAAAATACCGGACTGTACTCGACCGGTTACTTACATCTTAGAATTTACAGTTAACAGACAGTTTTCAACATATGGTTTTACATACGTCTTTTTATATAAGGATCTAAATATTTTATTCATAATTAAATTCTAATTTAATTTTACAAATTAAATTTAAACTTTGACAAGTTATTGTTTCAGTATTCAATTTCAAACTTTTTACAAAATCCTGGTTCACTTTCCTTCTTAAATAAATTAAATAAAAATGTTATTTTTATTTAAATATTTATTTACTTATTTAAACTAATATTAAATTTAAAAATTTATTTAAGTTTTAAAACATTTTAAAATCATTTAGTTTTAACTCAAAACAGCAAAGTGCCAACTTGGTAAAGTACCAGACTTTAAAACCCTGGCACGCACACATGGAAATCAACCCAGACCCTAGTGACACCCTTGGCCGATCACTAAAAACCCTATGAAATCCCAAAGTACCAAATTGAGTTGGTACTACCACTTTCCCCTTTTGGCACTAACACATTTCTAAGTACCACATAAAAAATCACGGCCTGTTCACCAAAAATCCAGATGGTCACACAGGTTGGTACTTCCTCCTTCACTCGCCATGGCTGTGCACGTGTACAGCCACGTGGGACCCCCTAAACCGCCAGTGACCATCGTCGCAAACTTCTCTCCACCCCTGGACCCCACCATGGATGTCAGCACCACCACCACCGGGCAAAACCAAAAATGCCGTGCCCCCTTCCTCTTCCAGCAAACAACCATCATCCAAGAAACCCACTCCAACTCCTCCCCTCGGCCACGAGCTCCTGCCGCCACCTGGTCCCACCATCACCTGACCCAGACGCACAGAACCCACCTGTACCGCACTTCATCCATCCCCCCTACGTCGAGAAACTCCGACGCAAACAGTGAAACCCAAGAACAGTTCACAAGACCCATTTTCAACAAATTCACAAAAAGTGTTGATTTAAAAATTAAAGTTGGATTTTTCCTAGCTCCCCTACTTCCTTCCCCTCCTCCAGACCAAGCATCACCACCCCTGAACCCTTGGCTCGACGATGGTTCATCCATTTCAGGTTTGTGACTAACTTTCTCTCTCTCTCTCTCGTGATCTAGGCTTCTAAAAATCATAAGATTTGTTTTAAAAATCATTATTATGTTGCAATAACATGTTAACGAAATCAAAACTTGTTTTTACTTAGTTTGAAAAACCAATTCGAAGAAGTGAACCAGAGAGCATTTTACTGTGTTTCATTTCTTTGCAACAGCAGTAACAATTTTGCCAATCTTGCTTTCCCCCTTTAAGACTTCTATACCTTATATAAGTGATTTAAAACCCATGGTATCCTGCCCCATTCAAACCCCAAAACCTATGTTACTCGTCTAACTATACCTATAAGAGTTCAAACAACCAAAATAATATTTTAGTGACAGTAATTGGCAAAATAACCATAACATAAGCCCTTTAAGGTTTCTATACTCAAACTAGTGGTCATTTTATCATTATCAAACAAGTAGTACAACATGACAGTGGGTTAGAACAAGAGCATACAAGAAAATACAGGATCACTTCAGGTTATGACATCAAACTGTAGTGAAAGAAACAGAAATTAAAGGCGCATTTTTACTCACCTTCAAGCTTCCAAAAAAAACCCTTCTTTTGTTTTGATAAAATCTTAGAACTACTGTGTGTTTGTGAGTGAGTCGTTGTGTGCATGGATGGTCTATATATAGTGGTGAGAAATAATAAATAAATGGGTGTAATAAATGCTGATATGAAAACAACCAGCAGCCTTTTGCTTTTGACAAATGAAAACCGATTTTAAAAACTCATTTTCTCTTTCAAATCTACACATTTTCTCACACACTCACATGGTATTTTCAGGCTATAGTATACCTGAATTTTACCCTATACTATGTACAACATCACCCCCCCCCCCTTTGGCCTAAAAACACCCTCTCATTTACTGCACTTGTACAAATTCTTTTTTCTACCTTTTCTTTCTTTGTTTAATACAAAATGTGAGATCCCTTATGTACCGTATACACTCAGATTTTGCTGAGTTTTCAAGCCTCATTTTCCTCATGTCATATATGATTTTACATGGAAATATTTTATATACAAACTTGCCTTGCAAGTATAAACAAAAATCTGAAATATGGTACCATAAAATCTATTTTTGTGAGATGAAAAACACATGGAAAATACTTGGCAATATCTATGTGTCGAACTCAGTCCTTGTAGACAAAATGATGGTGCATAGATATGATTTTATCAATCTATTGATATATGTTTTATTTGACAAATTAGCTATAGTTTCGGAAAATGAAACAAGGAAGAAAATTTCAGAAATTCATTTGAAAAGAAAGAAAAGAAAACACAAAACTGAAAATACCTTTGCTCTAGAATGATCATGTCATGTGCACAGTCTTTGGCTTGAGGGTCTTGGTTGATGGCATGATTTAGTGATCTCATGAAGTAAAACCATGAGTGAAGGGAAATTTGACAATACATACTCTCTTGTTTCAATGCAAAGGTGTAAATGATTTTATTGTGATTTTTAGTTAAAATCACATCTATGTGTAGATGATAGGGTCATGTATGAAAACATGATTTTACACAAGATTTTGACAATACATGATTTGGTTTTTCAATGTGTATATATGCAAAATCATATCTATGCTATCATGGATTTGAAAGGATTAGACTATACACAAATTTCAAACTTAAATGCATACAAAAATTAAATATTCCTTGTATATGTTTTTGAGAACAAAATGGAATGCCTAGATCATGTTTTAGGCAATGTTTTTAATTATGTTTTAGGACAAGGAATTTGCTAAAGCAATGATTTAAAGCCTCTTGAAAATATGAACAATTGTTTTGCAAAGTCAAGGCATTTTAAAAATGCTATGTAAACATGTCATTTAACAAAAATGTAAAAATATAAATTTCAACTATTTAAAATATCATATACACAGGAAAAACAGATTTTAGTCTAGACATGATTTAAATACTTGATTTAAAATTGTGTTTGCACATATATACTCAAAATCAAACACTGTGTATGAGTTTAAGATCGATGTGAAAACCCGGGTCATTACAATCTACCCCCCTTATAAAAATTTCCTCCCCAAAATTTGTAAACAGAAGATAAGCAAAAGGTCATATATATCATACCATACGTCAACTGGCTACAGCAAAATACACGTACTATACTCGACTAGTGTCGAGTTATAGACTACCATAATATACACATCCGTCATACTACTACTATTATATACACAACACCATCTAGTCTGTCTGTCTACTCAGAACCGCTGCTAATCTCTATGACATCCTCGTCATCGGAGATGATGAACATCTCATCGTCATCCGAGACGGTAACCCCATCCACATCATCAGAAATGGTGATCACATCCTCACTGTCGGATATCTCGATCACCTCAACTGCCTCCTCAACCTCCTCAAGAATATCATCGTCTGAAAGCTCTATGACCTAAATAGGCAAAGTTGGATATAGCATCATATCTGGATAGGCAAAATCCATATCATCATCTATAGGTACCCCCATATCATGATCAATAAGTGGCTCCATATGTCCTCCATTAGCCAGATACCGTGCCATCTCCTGAGCTAGCTGTTCCAGTAGGACAAGTAACTGTCTGTCCATAGGTGCTGGTGGTGCCTGAACCCATGGCTCTAACTCTGGCTGTGCTAGTGGAATATCGTCCTTAGGCTGTGGCTGAGCAAGTGGTATATCCTCAAGTGGAACGTCCTCCTCCGACTCTCCCTCTGGATCCTCCTCGGGCTCTTCCTCCGGATCTTCCTCATGCTCCTCATCTGGATCCTCCTCGGGCTCCTCATCCGGATCTTCCTCGGGCTCATTATCATCCATATCATCGTCATCTCTATCATCTCTACTATCATCATCATCATCATCATCACCATCATCATCATCATCATCCCCGTCACCTGCCCCCTCTCCTATGTAGTATCCTCCTTGATGGTCCTCTCCATCCTGGTCTGACTCCTGGGGTAAGTCTCTACTGCTGTCTTCATCATATGAAGGCTCTCTCTGGTAAATGCCTGACTCCTCAGAGTCGACATACCTCCTCTCACCCTCATGCTCCTGGGAACCTGTCAGCTCATGGATACTAATACCCGTATACTGTCTCAGCCTCTGAAGCGGTGTCAATCTCTTCCTGGCGGTCCTCTTAAATATTGGTGACATCTGGAAAAGAAACAAAGGACAGATTTCAGTACAAGTGCTTGTAAACTAAAAGAGCTCATAAGTCCTACGAATGCTGAGTCCTCATAACAACCACAATCCATAGATATGAAAACCCACAATTCCATTTCCAGACAAAAGATACATCCATACAAGACAATACAGCACCATCACACATAGCATACATCCCAAAATCATACATAGGATAACAAACATCTAGTCCACAACAAAATCTGGGTAGAACATCCTGAAGTGCTTCTCCGTCTCCCAAGTACAATCATATGGATTCTCACTCCACTGTATCTTGAGTAGTTTCACGACCTTATTCCGGAGTTGCTTCTCTTCTTTGCCCACTACATAGACCGGATATTTAACCACCGTCAAGTTTGGTTCAATCTCCAGATCTTCTTGAACCGATGGCTCTAGAATCAAAGATGGGTCGTGAACACACTTGCGAAGATGAGACACATGGAAAACATTATGAATCCCAGCCATTCTCTCTGGTAATTCCACCCGATAAGCAAGAGATCCAATCTTCTCAAGAACACGGAAAGGTCCCACATATCGTGGAGCTAACTTCTCTGTCTTACCAAACCTGATTGTTTCGTTGATCGGCGAAATCTTCACAAATACAAAGTCTCCAACAGAAAAGTTCAGATCCCTTCGTCTTTGGTATGCATAGCTTTTCCGACGATCCTGGGCCTCCTTAATTCGCCTTTTGACCAACTCTACCTTCTCAGTTGCTTCTCGAATCATATCTGGTCCGAGAACAAGCTTATTTCCTAATTCTACCCAACAAGTTGGCGATCTGCATGGCCTGCCATAGAGAGCTTCATATGGTGCCATGCCAATACTTACCTGATAGCTGTTATTGTAGGAGAACTACACTAGATATAGGTGATCCTCCCACGATCCTCCAACGTCCAGAATACATGCTCTCAATAGATCTTCCAATATCCTGTTTACCCTTTCTGTCTGGCCGTCCGTTTGGGGATGATAAGCGGTATTTAAATTTAGCTTGGTCCCCAAAGTTGTTTGGAGTGCCTCCCAGAATTTGCTAGTAAAAATAGGATCTCTATCACTAATAATACTCACTGGGACTCCATGTAATCGTACAATCTCCTATATAAAGATCTCGGCCAAAGAAGCTGCAGTCCGAGTTGGTTTCACCGGAATGAAATGCGCACTCTTCGTCAGTCGGTCGACTATCACCCAAACCCCCTCATATCCTTTTCTGGTCTTGGGTAAACCATCGATGAAATCCATTGAGATCATTTCCCACTACCAGGCAGGAATTTTGAAGGGTTTCAGTAATCCTGCTGTCTTCTGGTTATCACCTTTTATCTGCTGGCAGCATAGACACTGATTTACATAGGCCATAATATCTCTTTTCATCCTAGGCCACCAAAATACCCGCCTCATATCTCTATACATCTTGTGTACTCCTGGATTAATACTCAGCTTTGATTCATGGCATTCTGTCAGAATTTCCTGTCTTAGTCCATCAACATCAAGGACACATAGTATTTTATTAATTCTGAGAATACCTTGGCCATCCACTTCAAAATCTGAATCCCCGCCTTTTATAACTTCTTGAATTAACTTCTCCAGATTCTCATCTCTCCGTTGATTCGCCATTAATCTTCCTTGAAGTGCTGGAGTGGCTTCTAGAAGAGATAAAACTGCATTTCTACTCAAAACGTCTGCTACAACATTTGCTTTCCCTGGCATATAGATAATATCCAAATCATACGACGCAAGGAATTCCAACCATCTCTGTTGCCTTAGGTTGAGATCTTTTTGAGAAAACAGATATTTAAGTGGTTTGTGGTCTGTGAAAAGCTCAAACTTCCCTCCTAACAGGTAATGCCTCTACATTTTTAATGCAAAAACAACCGCCAATAACTCTAGATCGTGTGTAGCATAATTCTTCTCATGAATCTTTAATTGTCTACTATCATATGCAACCACACGTCCATTCTGCATTAGTACTGCACCGAGTCCCACTCCACAAGCATCAGTATAAACCTAAAATTTACTTTTCCCATCGGGAACAGCAAGAACTGGTGCTTCTGTCAATTTCTTCTTCAACTCCTTGAATGATTCTTCACACTTCGGAGTCCATATAAATTTCTCACCCTTCTTAGTCAGCTTAGTCAGATGAGAAGAAATCTTAGAATAATCTTGGATAAACCTTCTGTAATATTCGGCTAATCCCAAAAAAATATGGACCTCCGTTGGTGTTTTGGGTTGCTTCCGTTGTTGCACTGCCTCAACCTTGATCGGGTCTACAGAAATACCATCTCCATTTACGATATGCCCCAGGAATCTAACCTCAGATTGCCAGAAATGACAATTAGAAAACTTCGCCTTCAAAACAATCGTCCTCAGAGTTTCTAACACCACTTTAAGATGATATCGGTGCTCCTCTTATGTCTTTGAAAAAATTAAGATATCGTCAAAGAAAACCAAGACGAACTTATTCAAAATCTTCCGAAAGACACGATTCATTAAGTCCACATAATACGCTGGTGCGTTGGTTAACCCGAATGGCATAACTAACCATTCATAAAAGAAATCCGGGCCTCTGAAAGCAGTCAAAGGAATACTATCTTCGGCGATTCTTAACTGATGGAATCATGTAGCAAGATCTATTTGAGAAAACACCGTAGCTCCATTCAACTGATCAAAAAGATCATCAATTCGTGGCAAAGGATACTTATTCTCGATGGTCACCATATTTAACTCCCTGTAGTCAACACACAGCCTTAGTGATCCATCAGACTTAACCACAAAAACTACTGCTGAACCCCAGCTTGAAAAACTTGGCCTAATAAATCCTCTGGCCAGTAAATCTTGAGGTTGCTTCTCAAGTTCCACAACTTCCTTTGGTGCCATTCGTCTCTTCGGCTGAACGATCGGTCTGGCTCCTGGAATCAGATCGATGTGAAACTCTATCTCACGGCATGGGGGTAAACTCTTAACTTCTTCAAATACATCAGAAAAATCTCGGACTACTTCTAACGTCTCCAAATTCTCCTGCGGTGCCTCCAAAGCATACAAGAAACTACACATATGAATACCGGGTTTTCCACACGGTATCTTAGCGTTGCTCCCAATATTGGTAATCAAGATTACGATTTTCTTATCACATTTAATCTCAGCTTGGAATTTACTCAACTAGTCTATTCCAAGTATAAAATTAAATCCTTTGAAATCCAAAACGTAGAAATCGAAGAGAAAGGAATGAGAAAGGTATGAGAGTGCCACATTATCGCAATACATTTTTAATTCAGTTTTCCCGCCAATAGGATTAGATACGCAAATTGGGTTTGGGGAAATTTTTGGAATAAAACTGAATTTTCCTACCGTGCTAGAAGAAATGAAACTATTTGAGGCACCAGTGTCAAATAAAACACGAACATCAATGCCATTTAAATCAAAAGTACCTTCGAGAACTCCCTTTCCTTTCACATCTTGGGAAGTTGATGGTTCACTTTTGCTAGCATACACCTTGGGTTATTGTGCCCTCTTCATGAGTGGACAGTCTTTAACCAAGTGCCCAGGCTGATGATAGTTGAAACACAGATTCTACATCACCATTGCATGTACAGGGCCTTGCTGCTGTTTCTGCTGTTGTTGCTGAGATGGTTGTTGTTGCTGCTGGTTTTGCTGTGGCTTCTTTGCTCCTGGTTTGGTGCAGGATTTGGCAATATGTCCTTTCTGCAAACAGTTATGGCATTTGGTGTCTTTGAACCTCTCCTTAGCTTTTTCTCCCATCTTAGGTACACCTTTGTTGTTGTTCCAGTTTGGATTGAACTTCCTCTTATTTGGATTCTCTCCACTAGACCCTCCCGTCTGTGTTGCTTTAGCAACTGGCTTCTTACCCTCCAGTGCCTCATAACGAACAGCCATATCCACTAGATCAACGAATGGAATCTTGAGATGTCCAATCATCTGAACTTGTAGGCTATATTTTAATCCCGCTATGAACATTTCATTCTTCTTAAGCGGAGTGTTGACCAGTTCTGGCCCGAAACAAGAAAGCGAGTTGAATTTGTTCTCATATTCTGACACTTTCATATTTCCCTGCTTGAGATCGATAAAATCTCTATACATCCTTGTCTTTCCAGCAGCAGGCAAAAATTGAGCTTCAAATGCCTCTTTGAATTTGTCCGAAGTAAAATCTTCCTCAGGAACATTAGCAGTTTGAGCGTCCCACCAAATTGCAGCAGCTTCTTGAAGTTGCCATGAAGCTAAAAGACATTTCTGATCATCATTCAACTTCAACCCTTTGAAAATCCTTTCACAAGACCTCATCCATGCCTGAACCTCAATAAAAGACTCAGTCCCTTTGAAAACCTTTCCTCCCAGAGTTGTATACTCCTTACAAATAGTCGCAAAGCTCTTATCCTATTGGACTGGTGCAACTTCCTCTACTGTCTCACCTTGGTCTTGGGATCTAGCAGTACAACCAGTAACAGTGGAAGATCCCCTAGCTCGACCTCTTCGTGCACGAGTACTCATTTTGATCACCTGAATGTAACAGGTTGTTAATCGGGACTTGATAGGGTATATCTAACTTTGGTACAACATCCAAGTTGTTTTAAGTTTATTTTAATTTTTATATAAAAATACGCTCTCTCACACTCACCTAAAGCCTAGGTAATCAAGAACCTCGCTCTGATACCAACTGTAACGACCCAACTTTCAAACACATCGGAAGTCGTGCCATTATTAAGAAATAAGAATAGATAGAAGATATAAAAACAGAACATCAGAATCTCACAGCAGAATTTTCACAAAAGATAATACTTTATAATATTACACAACAGTACATGATACATCAGAACATCATATGTCTATTGATACAACCCATTACTAGTACATCAGTAATTATACATAACATTCACTACTGACTTGCAGACTTATAATTATATAGTAGTTAGATAGATAGGCCAACATACTGAAAATCTTCATTCAGCTTCATAAGGTTCAACATCCTAATTCACTTGTCTATTCATAACAAGTGTTATGAATACCCAAGAGTTTAAGGGAAAACACAGAAAAATAAACTCCGGGACAGTCAGGGGACTGGTATGAGTAAACAGTTTAAAGAAACATCTCATAAGACCACGCCGTGAATACGGAACGGGTTTTTACCTTATGAGACCAAAACTCTTTTGTATACTTTAAACCAGATATTATCATAGTGTCTATTTGGTTTTCACAAATAATTTAGAATCTAGGAAAATGCTTGCATCTCACATTTTCCGATATAGTATACAAATACAAACCCCTTGGCACTTATGGAAATTTGATTTCCAACTATGACAAGGTATGGGAGTACCTCCCGATGATGTATCTCTAGAGGCAAATACACCTCGGTTCACAAGAACGTCTTGCAACCTGGCCCTCACATGACCGACCACTCATTTCTCTTGAGTGTATCGAGTGTATATCAACAATGGTTGTGTACGGCAACCATTCCCGAATGGGCAGAATCGATAGATTAAGAAACAATAGGAATTTCTCTAGATAGGTGATGCTACACCCTAATGGGAGCGACCCACATAGCCATGCTGCCTGCCCGATTTTTGTCATTTCCTGGGTGTGAGGCTTGAGGCTAGACTTACGTCATCAACACTGGTTTATTTCTTTGAGTGCCACATCGTCAAGACTTCCCGATCACTAATTGACTTCCTCAAAAATAGATCACAGGTATACGGCGAGAGGAACGAATTTCTCTGCCACCATATAATTACATTTGAAAAGATCAACGTACGTGACCAGTTAGAATTACTTTGTCAGACACTCGTCCATACAAGTTGTTCTGGGTTTGAACAAACCGAAGGCACTATTTAAAAATATTCCTTGTATAACGCCATCTTCAAGTTTTTCAAATCTTGGCGTACAACGTATAATCAATTCAAAGTGAAATCTTGATTTCGGTTTCTTTGAAATGATTAACGAATAAATTTTCTTTTAAAAATATTAATCTAACACGAACAACATGATTCACAGTATTCGTTTTATAAAATACCGGACTGTACTCGTCCGGTTACTTACATCTTGGAATTTACAGTTAACAGACAGTTTTCAACATATGGTTTTACATATGTCTTTTTATATAAGGATCTAAATATTTTATTCATAATTAAATTCTAATTTAATTTTACAAATTAAATTTAAACTTTGACAAGTTATCGTTTCAGTATTCAATTTCAAACTTTTTACAAAATCCCGGTTCACTTTCCCTCTTAAATAAATTAAATAAAAATGTTATTTTTATTTAAATATTTATTTACTTATATAAACTAATATTAAATTTAAAAATTTATTTAAGTTTTAAAACATTTTAAAATCATTTGGTTTTAACTCAAAACAGCAAAGTGCCAACTTGGTAAAGTACCAGACTTTAAAACCCTGGCGCGCACACATGGAAATCAGCCCAGACCCTAGTGACACTCTTGGCCGATCACTAAAAACCCTATGGAATCCCAAAGTACCTCATTGAGTTGGTACTACCACTTCCCCTTTTGGCACTACCACATTTCTAAGTACCACATACAAAATCACGGCCTGATCACCAAAAATCCAGATGGTCACACAGGTTGGTACTTCCTCCTTCACTCGCCATGGCTGTGCACGTGTACAGCCATGTGGGGCCCCTTGAACCGCCAGCGACCATCGTCGCAAACTTCTCTCCACCCCTGGACCCCACCACGGCTGTCAGCACCACCACCACCGGCCAAAACCAAAAATGTCGTGCCCCCTTCCTCTTCCAGCAAACAACCATCATCCAAGAAACCCACTCCAACTCCTCCCCTCGGCCACGAGATCTTGCCGGCACCTGGTCCCACCATCACCTGACCCATACGCACAGAACCCCCCTGGACCGCACTTCATCCGTCCCCCCTACGTCGAGAAACTCCGACGCAAACAGTGAAACCCAAGAACAGCTCACAAGACCCATTTTCAACAAATTCACAAAAAGTGTTGATTTAAAAATTAAAGTTGGATTTTTCCTAGCTCCCCTACTTCCTTCCCCTATTCCAGACCAAGCATCGCCACCCCTGAACCCTTGGCTCGACGGTGGTTCATCCATTTCAGGTTTGTGACTAACTTTCTCTCTCTCGTGATCTAGGCTTCTAAAAATCATAAGATTTGTTTTAAAAATCATTATTATGTTGCAATAACATGTTAACGGAATCAAAACTTGTTTTTACTTATTTTGAAAAAACAATTCGAAGAAGTGAACCAGAGAGCATTTTACTGTGTTTCATTTCTTTGCAACAGCAGTAACAATTTTGCCAATCTTGCTTTCCCCCTTTAAAACTTCTATACCTTATATAAGTGATTTAAAAACCATGGTATCCTACCCCATTCAAACCCTAAAACCTATGTTACTCGTCTAACTATACCTATAAGAGTTCAAACAACCAAAATACTGTTTTAGTGACAGTAATTGGCAAAATAACCATAACATAAGCCCTTTAAGGTTTTTATACTCAAACTAGTGGTCATTTTATCATTATTAAACAAGTAGTACAACATGACAGTGGATTAGAACAAGAGCATACAAGAAAATACAGTATCACTTCAAGTTATAACATCAAACTGTAGTGAAAGAAACATAAATTAAAGGAGCAGTTTTTACTCACCTTCAAGCTTCCAAAAAAACCCTTCTTTTGCTTTGATAAAATCTTAGAACTGTTGTGTGTTTGTGAGTGAGTCGTTGTGTGCATGGATGGTCTATATATAGTGGTGAGAAATAATGAATAAATGGGTGTAATAAATGCTGATATGAAAACATCCAGTAGCTTTTTTCTTTTGACAAATGAAAACCGATTTTAAAAACTCATTTTCTCTTTCAAATCTACACATTTTCTCACACACTCACATGGTATTTTCAGGCTATAGTATACCTGAATTAAACCCTATACTATGTACAACATCACCCCTCCCCCCGTTGGCCTACAAACACCCTCTCATTTATTGCACTTGTACAAATTCTTTTTTCTACCTTTTCTTTCTTTGTTTAATACAAAATGTGAGATCCCTTATGTAACGTATACACTCAGATTTTGCTGAGTTTTCAAGCCTCATTTTCCTCATGTCATATATGATTTTACATGCAAATATTTTATATACAAACTTGCCTTGCAAGTATAAACAAAAATCTGAAATATGGTACCATAAAATCTATTTTTGTGAGATGAAAAACACATGGAAAATACTTGGCAATATCTATGTGTCAAACTCAGTCCTTGTAGACAAAATGATGGTGCATAGATATGATTTTATCAATCTATTGATATATGTTTTATTTGACAAATTAGCTATAGTTTCGGAAAATGAAACAAGGAAGAAAATTTCAGAAATTCATTTGAAAAGAAAGAAAAGAAAACACAAAACTGAAAATACCTTTGCTCTAGAATGATCATGTCATGTGCACAATCTTTGGCTTGAGGGTCTTGGTTGATGGCATGATGTAATGATCTCATGAAGTGAAACCATGAGTGAAGGGAAATTTGACAATACATACTCTCTTGTTTCAATGCAAAGGTGTAAATGATTTTATTGTGATTTTTAGTTAAAATCACATCAATGTGTAGATGATAGGGTCATGTATGAAAACATGATTTTACACAAGATTTTAACAACACATGATTTGTTTTTTCAATGTGTATATATGCAAAATCATATCTATGCTATCATGGATTTGAAAGGATTAGACAACACACAAATTTCAAACTTAAATGCATACAAAAAATAAATATTCGTTGTATATGTTTTTGAGAACAAAATGGAATGCCTAGATCATGTTTTAGGCAATGTTTTTAATTATGTTTTAGGACAAGGAATTTGCTAAAGTAATGATTTAAAGCCTCTTGAAAATATAAACAATTGTTTTGCAAAGTCAAGGCATTTTAAAAATGCTATGTAAACATGTCATTTAACAAAAATGTAAAATTATGAATTTCAACTATTTAAAATATCATATACATAGGAAAAACAGGTTTTAGTCTAGACATGATTTAAATACTTGATTTAAAATTGTGTTTGCACATATGTACTCAAAATTAAACACTGTGTATGAGTTTAAGATCGATGTGAAAACCCGGGTCATTACTTGATCTATACACACTCCCCTGTGGACACCGGAATATATCACATGTGCATGCTTATTAAGATTTATTGGGTACCTAATACGACCCAATAAATTTCCGTACCCCTCCCGGTACAAAGGAGGTTATGGCGAAATTTTTCGAAAATTTAGGGTGTTAGCCAAATTTTTGAAGAATTTGAAAATTCTTAGAAACTGAAAAGTTGAAGAATGGAAGCCAGAATGAAAGTTGAGGTTGTTAATTAAACGACTTTCGACTTCGTTCCTTTTCGGGGACGAAAAGTTTTAAGTAGGGGAGATTGTAACAACCCGGAAAATCTGAACCAGTTTAAATTTTTTAATTTGGCTATCATAGTGGATTTTAAATATTTAAAATAAATTATTTTAAATAATAACGATGAAAAGTATGTTTGAATCGATGCTTGAAAATAAATATATTTATTTTAAATTATAAACAAGGCCTGAAATTGCGTGGTAGTTTCAAATTTTGAATTCAAACTTTGACTGACTGTACTGGGTGCAAAATAAAACGGATTTTAGTGAAACCAAAAATATTTAAATCTGTTTATGAATATATTTCTAATGAATCTGAAAAATCGAAGTTTCATAGCGGGAATCAAAAGTTATTAGCAAATGAATTTTCAGAAATGTCGCTATAGAATATATATAGACCTTGAAAATAGACATTGTGCAAACGACCTCAGAATTCGACGAAACCGCTTTTGTTGGATCCGGGATGTCAAATTATTGCTAGGTTTCAAATTCCATAATTTTTGAAGTTAGTATGTGAGCGTGGAAAAGGAAAACGTGTTTGGTTGATTTTAGTTAAATTGGATTGACCAGAAAATGGCCATTTTTCAAACGGTCTCAGAAATCGGCGAAACTAGTTTTGTTGGGACCGTATCGTCAAAACATAGCTAGATTTATTTTTCTTTAATTTTTGGGATCAGTATGTGGCCCTGGAAAATTGAAATGTACATTCAAATCAAATATTGAATGTTTTATATTTTAATTTGAAGAGAAACTGACTGAAACAGTCGAATGAGCCTACGAAACATATCCCATTGTGTTCGGAATGGGGGTATTTAGCTAGGGATGACAGTCGTTGGGTTTGGATTGGAGTTAGTGTGTGGAAGGGGGTATTTTCGAATTTTATAAAAATATATATAAAAAAAACAAGCCAATCACGTTCACTCTCTCTCCCCCGCCTTCTTCCCCAATACTCCTGCGATCAATGGCGAAAAAAGCTCCCCCCTTCTCTCTTCTTTTTCTTCTAATCCACGCCTCGATAGCCCTCCTCCCAGTTGGGGTTTTCGTAGAGCTCGACCCCCTCTTCACATCCATACTTGTCTCGACCCCCATCGTGCACCGTTCAACGAGATCGACCTCCTCAAAGTCAGCCCGCATCGACTAGGTTTCCGCCGCTACCTAGAGCTTGATCTGAGCGAAACCCACCTCGCCGGAAAGCCCTCTCGTAGGCGGAGGCCGTGGCAACCCCCGATCGTTCTATAGCTTCAAGGATTAATCAAAAAATCTAAACCTAGATTTGAGCGTATTAGAAAGGTGTACGGTTTAATTTAATTAACCTGTTTTTAACATTTAAAAGCGTTACAAAGATTGATTATATTATTAAAATCATATCTTTTTCGTCTGTTGACGAAATCCAGTGAAACAAGAGACAGTGGACTCATGTGGACGTCTTCTACATTCAAGAAGAGACCGGATATTTTTCTGAGCTTCCTGCTATTTTTGGAGGAGTGGAACCCAATGTGGGATTTCTGATTTATAAACGATATGGAAACAACGATGTATAAATTATATAGTCGATGTATGAGTTATATAAGCGTTGTACAACTCATGTATAAGCGTTCTATAAGTTGTATGTTTGATGTATAATTTATATATGCGTTGTAAAAATGATATATGCATTGAAATGAAATCGAAATATAGTTATATACGTATATATATACTCCCCTCGTCCACAGACCATGGACGATATATATTGGTTGTGA
The DNA here is from genome assembly GCA_030737875.1 of Allium sativum. Classification (NCBI taxonomy): domain Eukaryota; kingdom Viridiplantae; phylum Streptophyta; class Magnoliopsida; order Asparagales; family Amaryllidaceae; genus Allium; species Allium sativum. Next base: position 471,501,831 of record CM060918.1, read on the forward strand.
TATTGATTGGATTATTGGTTGATGTGAAATTTGATGAATATCATGAATGATTGATTAGAAATGATTGATTGTGGTTGAAATCCCAATAGGATTAGTATATGGGAAAATTCATCTGCGAACGAACTAGATATTGAAATCCCCATTGTCAAAAGTTGCGAGGCTTTAAGGTAGAGCGAGGAGCCGTGTAACACCCCACACCCGCTACGGTCACTCACTAAGGGAATGCCATAACATCGGTGGAGTATTTTAAGTGAATATAGAACAGAAAAATTACAACAAGACAGATATAAGTAATACTTGAGAATTTTAAAAACATCATTTCATTTCAGCGGAAAGTAAAACATGTTTGGTTGCACCAAAACCATAAATAAGAGTCAAGTACATAATATCCATCCTGATAAAAATAAAAGTACATAATCCCATTACATAACCTAATAGCCATAATAGAAAAGATAAACTGAGCTTCACATCTACGGTCCAAGCTCCAAAAGATAGATAAAGCAGTCTGATCAAAGCCCACTAGTGCAAGGCCCACTCCGAAAACCCGAGGGTTGGAAAAAGATAGAGAAACAACGGGGTCAGATATAAGTCTGAGCGAGCTCTATAACTTTAACAATACAATCATTAAAGTAACCAGAGAAGACATAAGTTGACATACGGTAACGACTGGGGATGAATGGCTACACTAAGCAGCTTGGTAGACTTAGGATAAACTAAGATAACCGTAAAGACACATCTACCCACCCAAGGGTAATTACAACTCTGTACTTAAGATATCGGTAAAGACGCATATACCCACCCAAGGGTAATTACAACACTGCACCACACCAGTCATTTCTACTTAAAGGTTGATCCCACCCAAAGACTTAGTAATTTTACCCAGTAGTTTCTTGTACCCCTAGCTCACTACATAGGTGCCGTCTGCCCCTATCTCCACTAGGTGTACCCACTACCCCCAAGCGATCGGCTCCCTATCGTAGATACCCGTGCCGGCCCCACAGTGGGGTGTATCACTCCCCAAAGTGGCAACCCGATATAATTAATGGTGCACGGCTTATATCTACACGATGCAACAACGGCTTATCTACCAGCCCGGGCCCACACACACATATGAAGCCCGTTGGACTTGTGTTGCCACCGCTACCCCGTTTTGGCCACTTATAGACAAACCCAGTATGCGTGTCCCGTCCTCGGCTTGGGCCGAGCTCACAAAGATACGTATGGGATACCGGTTGTAATGGGCCCCCACAAGCTACCCACCTAAGCTTGTCATTCATTTAGTATAACCCAATAATGGGTCCCCACAAGCTACCCACCTAAGCTTGTCATTCATCTAGTGTAACCCACTTAACCCTTTTAATAATCATGTTCACTTACATGTTTAAAGTTTGGTTAAGTCATTTAATTATATTTCAATTGCCACCCAAGGCACCCACTAGATTTCCACATGCCACCCAAGGCACCCATTAGGTTTCCTCATGCCACCCAAGGCACCCACTTAACCCTTTAATCATGTTTTAGTTACATGTTCCACTTTGGTTAAGTATTCTAATCGTATTTTCTATTGCCACCCAAGGCAACCACTAAATTTCCACATGCCACCCAAGGCACTCACTTAACCCCTCATGTCCCACTACATGCTAATATGGTTAAGTGTTTCTTAATTAATTAAGACCGTGATCTCCCATAAAGACCTCCCACATTAGACTGGCTGTTATGACCGCCTGGTTAAGCCGGTAGGGTCCGGGCAGTCTTACATCATAACATAGTCTAACCTCGTGTCTTTACTTTAATCACGTATTTAATTTATGGTTAAGACCTCTCACATTGGGCTGACATTTGTAGCAACTGGTTAAGCCGGTAGGGTCCGGGCAGTCTTACACTACAAATGAGTCCAACCTCGTGTCTTAGTCGATTAATTACACCTAATTAATCACCCCCATATTAATTATCCCTAATTAATATCAAGTTTTTCATAACATGGGTAGACCTAACTCAATAGGTAAATTCCCATGGGGTAGACCTAACTCAATAGGTAAATTCCCACTTATGTTAATTTATTTTTATGGTATGCTTAATCATACCCAATCATACTTTTATTAACATATTTATTAACCCCATCGTTCCCCACGTAAATCGTTCTCATTTCATGATATAATAAAGGGAAGATCCATCACAAATATCATGGGTTTAACCAAATCTTAGCATATAACTTTGTCATGGGTTAAGAGGATGTCAACTTGCATATATGAGCATATATTAACCCAACTACATTTAACCCAAACTTGCATATTATCATACACATGACTTGCATAACATGTTGCATATGAACTTGCATATTATCATACACATGACTTGCATAACATGTTGAACTTGCATATAAGCATTCTCATAACTTGCATAACATGTTAAACATGCATTTAAGCATACACATAACTTGCATAAGCATTCACATTCTTGCATAAGCATTCACATTCTTGCATAAGCATTCACATACTTGCATAAGCATGCATAACTTGCATATCATGTTAAACTTGCATTTAAGCATATACATAACTTGCATATGAACTTGCATAACAACCTACACATAACTTACATAACATCATACACATAACTTGCATATGAACTTGCATAACATCATACACATAACTTACATAACATCATACACATAACTTGCATATGAACTTGCATAACTCACTTGTTAAACATGCATAAATCAACTTATTAAATATGCATAAACCCACTTATTAAATATGCATAAACGTAGGAAAACATAGAGTAGCATATCATTACAAATGATTCAAACTCACTAATCCGCATCCAAGACCATAAGTCTCATTACACCTAATCTACTTACTTTAGCAATTGATGTTAAAGTGATAGAAACTCACCAAACCCAAGATTAGCAAACTTATGAAGTGGAATTAGTTGCTTTAGTTGAAGAAGATCTTGATTAGAGGTTGATTAGCTTGCAACTCTCTTCATTGATTTGTGGAGGCCACGATCAAGTTTCATTTTGCCATAGTTTAGTTACAAGATCTAATTATGAATGAATTAGGGTAGGGTTGGGGTCTTATTTATAGGATTAGGTAGTGTTTTAGGCCCTTAGATTAACCCTAGATTAGATTAGGACCCTTAGATCCCGGAAGCTTCTAGAGAACAGCCCAAAACACAGCCAATCCCTTAAAATGGTGCACCAGGTTAGACCTGACGAGCACCCCCTGTCGACACCCAAGTCGACAGGGCTGTCGACATGGGTAGCTGGGCGGGAATTTTCCCTGCAGCGCCCAATGGCCCCAATTTTGAATTTTAAACCTGAATTTTAAATCTGCTTTGAACTTTTAATTTTCTGCAAACTTCATTGGGCCATAACCGGGCCATACGGACTCCGATTCTCGAAAACTCGGACTCTATTTCGCGTATTTTTCCGAGACGAACGCAATGACGCAGCCCGTTTCCCCAAATTCTCACATCTGAGATTATTTATTCTGTAATTAGTGAATTTTAGCATTAACCGAAATTCGGGGTGTTACATTCTCCCCTCCTTAAAGGATTTCGTCCCCGAAATCTCTAAGCTAAGGAGAATGCATGTCCTACCATCCAAACAACCATCTACTCAATCCATCAAACACGGGCATCCATTGTCCTTAAAACAATTTCTAATTATGTATGAGCATATGCAAAAAGTGTGTGTATATGTTCCCTATCTAATGTATGAACATATGCAAACCATGGTAGTGCCATGCATCCAATATGTATGCGAGAGAACCCTATTGACACATACAATATATACATGAGTGCACAATCATTCACCAAAATGCATCATCCATATGATAACACAATCATTATACATCCATAAATATAGTTTCCTACACACAATTTTATGCAATATGCAATATGAAGTGATTGAGCCGATCTAGTGCCTAGAGTGTGTGTATATGCATCCACGAGCAACCACTAGCAACCACTTGCATCCACTTGCATCCATCAAACATAACATGTCTCAAACACATGTTTCAACCATAGGTTTACCCTATCTAAAGGTCAAAGGTACAAATGAGAGGACATACTAAAGATAAGATAAGTACTAGACGAACGATAAAGGAGAAGTTAAAAGACATACCCTCAAAAAGGAACGGGTACAATGAACGCATCTTCGCTTCCGTTTCCCAAGTTGCGTTGCTCTCGTCTTCTCCCCATTGTACTTTGACTAGTTGAACCTCTCGATTCCTCAATTTCCTAGTCTCTGACCCAAGGATGTGGGTAGGAGCTCGTCGAATAGTCGCATCACGCTCTACTTCCACTTCTTTAAGCAAGCTCGGCTCTACCACCTCTGCGGTCTCATGTAAGCACTTCCTCAAATGGGACACATGGAATACATTATGTACACCACTAAGTCTGTCGGGCAACTCCACTCTATATGCCATCCGTCCAATTCTTTCCTTAATGGGAAATGGCCCTACAAACCTTGGTGCTAACTTCCCCACGGATCCAAAGCGAACCACATTCCGTAACGGAAATACTTTGACAAAGACCATGTCCCCAACTTCAAACTCAAGATCCGTCCTTCTCTTGTCCGCATAAGATTTTTGCCTATCCTGCGCTGCTTTCATCCTTCTTCGAATCAAGTCAATCTTCTCAGAAGTCTCCCTAACCATATCAGGCCCAAGCAAAATCTTATCCGTAGATTCCCACCAACATGCAGGTGATAGACAAGGCCTTCCATAAAGAGCTTCGAAAGGAGCCATACCAATACTGGACTGAAAGCTGTTATTATATGCGAACTCCACCAATGGAAGATGCTCTTCCCATGTACCTCCAAAATCTAAGATACAAAGCCTCAAAAGGTCTTCCAAAACACGGTTCACCCTCTCGGTCTGACCGTCCGTCTGAGGGTGATATGCGGTACTCAAACACAACTGAGTTCCTACCGCCTCTTGCAAACTCTTCCAAAACTCGCTAGTGAAGATAGGATCTTGATCGCTCACTATGCTAGAAGGTAGACCATGCAACCGAACTATCTCTCGAATGTAGACTGAAGCTAGCCATGGAGCAGCCCTCTTACTCTTCACGGGTATGAAATGGGCGCTCTTAGTAAGTCTGTCTACCACAACCCAAATTCCCGTATTACCCTTCCTCGATCTCGGTAACCCATCAACGAAATCCATCGAGACACTATCCCACTTCCATATCGGAACCTCCAACGGATGAAGCAACCCGCCGGGCTTCTTTTGCTCTGCTTTTACTTGTTGGCACACCAAGCATCTAGCGACATACTCGGCCACATCCTTCTTCATACCGGCCCAAAAGAAAACTCGCTTCATGTCTTGGTACATCTTGTCCCCACCGGGATGAATGGTCATCCTAGAACGGTGTGCATCATCAAGAATAGCCTTCCTCAAACCCTCGTCTTGCGGTACACAAAGTCTACCGTCTCTACGCAAGCACCCCCTATCGTCCAGGGTGTACCTACTCAAATGGCTGGACGACTCCCCCCTTATGAGCTTCTCCACCAACTCAACCAACTGTGGGTCGTCCCTCTGTGCTTCTCCAATCCGCCCCAAAAGAGTAGGTCTAACCTCCAAGGAAGCTATCAAACCGGGTACATAAACAATGGAAGGTCTGAAATCAAACATCGAGATAAATTCCAAGCTTCGTTGTTCCACGAACAATGGACTCAAGGACAACCTTTTTCTGCTCAAGGCGTCCGCCACCACGTTACCCTTGCCAGGGGTATACGCTATCTCGAAATCATAGGATGCTAAGAACTCCATCCACCTTTGTTGTCTCAAATTCAAATCCTTCTGAGAAAACAAGCACTTCAATGATTTGTGGTCAGTGAACAATTCGAATCTCTCACCAAGAAGATAATGGCGCCAAATCTTAAGCGCAAAAACAATAGCGGCCAAATCTAAATCATGGGTAGGGTAATTTTTCTCATGCACTCTCAACTGCCTTCCACCATAGGCTATCACCCTTCCCTCTTGCATTAAGACTGCGCCAAGTCCTGTCCCACAAGCGTCGGTATAAACAACAAATGGCTTGCTCCCATCTGGCAACACTAAAACTGGAGCAGTGGTTAAAGCTCTCTTTAACCGTCGGAACGCATCATCACAATTTACGTCCCATGCGAAAACAAGATTCTTCTTCGTTAAGCGGGTTAATGGGGCTGATATCTTCGCGAAGTCTTTAATAAACTTCCTGTAATAACCCGCCAACCCCAAGAAACTTCTTACTTCGGTAGCATTCTTCGGAACCTTCCAATCCTGAATTGATACTACCTTCGCGGGATCCACAGCTATCCCTTCCTTGGAGACCACGTGCCCTAAGAAACACACCTCCTTCCTCCAGAAGTGACATTTAGAGAATTTAGCCTTAAGGCTATGTGCTCGAAGAGTCTTCAATACCTCCCCAAGATGTAGGGCATGCTCTTCTTCACTCTTAGAAAATACTAAGATATCATCCACAAAGACCACCACGAATTTATTAAGGAACTCCCTGAACACCCTACTCATCAAATCAACAAAGTATGCAGGGGCGTTCGTCAACCCAAATGGCATCACCAGCCACTCATAGAAACCATCCGAAGTCCTAAAGGCAGTCTTGTCTATGCTATCCTCAGCCACCCTCAACTGATGAAACCCCGTGGCTAAGTCCAACTGAGAAAATACTGAAGCGCCAACCAACTGATTAAAAAGATCATCAATCCTTGGCAATGGGTGTCTATTCTTCTTTGTGAGCTTGTTGAGTTCTCTATAGTCTACACAAAGTCTGAGGGACCCATCCGCCTTTGTAGCAAAGACTACTGGAGCACCCCACTCCGATATACTTCGTCTTATGAACCCCTTCTCAAGCAACTCCCCTACTTGCTTATGGAGTTCCCTCCTCTCACGAGGAGCCATGTGGCGCACTGGTAAAGATACAGGTTTAGCATTATCCACCAGATATATTCGGAAGTCAATCTCCCGCTTCGGAGGTAAGCCCTTCACCTCCTCAAACACATCCGAGTATTCCCGGACCACTCTAACAGATTGCAAACTCTCGACCGAAGCGTCAAGCGATTCAAGATAACTTAGCATAACAGAATCCATGGGATTACAAGAGATCTCGAGAGTGTTACCCAAGCGGGTCATGAGCCTAACAACTCTCCTTTCGCAATCAAGAACGGCACCATTACTGGATAACCAGTCCATGCCCAAAACTAACCCATAGCCCGTGAAGCCCAAAAAGCATCACATCTAAACTCAATGCTAAGTATAGAAACTTTCAAACCCAAATACATCATGGAGCCCCCAATTGGGTTTGAAACAACTACGGGATCATCTACTCAACTGGTGTCTATGTGCAGTGACTCAACTAACAACGATGAGATAAACGAACTCGATGCGTCAGAACCAAATAAAGCACGAACTGGATGATAAAGAAATCCAAATTCCAACCTAGACGGTCCTCTCCCCATCTGGTATACTAGCCGTGAGGGAATACAACTACCCTCCAGAAGATTCCGTACCTTGCCCTTGCCTCTTTGGACAATCCTAATAATATGTCCTATTCCTCCTAAAAGGATAACTACTAGCCCTCTTCTTCCCATTCTCCACTCGTAACCTCCCACCAAAATGAGGTTTCGTCCTTCATTAAACATCAACTATTTGAGCCTTCCTCCCATCGTCTATCCAATAGGTACCTACAAGTTCTCCTCCTTCTTGAACCAACTTCTAGTCCGACTAATGTCCAAGTTCCTTGAAGTGGTTTTCCATTTTTATCTATCTTAGAAAGATCATCCATACGTGGAGGGGAAACTCAAAACGAGAGAGGAAGAGATTCAAAACGGAGAACTCGAAAGATAAAGATATAGCTATCGGGGATTATGCTTTTCTTTCAAAAACCTTTCTCTTAAAAGACATGTTTTTGAAAATACTCCTTTCAAAAATATTCTTAGAAAATAGTTTTTCTAAAAAATTTATCTGTTCTGGTAACCTTAAGCTCTGATACCACGTGTAACACCCCACACCCGCTACGGTCACTCACTAAGGGAATGCCATAACATCGGTGGAGTATTTTTAGTGAATATAGAACAGAAAAATTACAACAAGACAGATATAAGTAATACTTGAGTATTTTAAAAACATCATTTCATTTCAGCGGAAAGTAAAACATGTTTGGTTACACCAAAACCATAAATAAGAGTCAAGTACATAATATCCATCCTGGTAAAAATAAAAGTACATAATCCCATTACATAACCTAATAGCCATAATAGAAAAGATAAACTGAGCTTCACATCTACGGTCCAAGCTCCAAAAGATAGATAAAGCAGTCTGATCAAAGCCCACTAGTGCAAGGCCCACTCCGAAAACCTGAGGGTTGGAAAAAGATAGAGAAACAACGGGGTCAGACATAAGTCTGAGCGAGCTCTATAACTTTAACAATACAATCATTAAAGTAACCAGAGAAGACATAAGTTGACATACGGTAACAACTGGGGATGAATGGCTACACTAAGCAGCTTGGTAGACTTAGGATAAACTAAGATAACCGTAAAGACACATCTACCCACCCAAGGGTAATTACAACTCTGTACTTAAGATATCAGTAAAGACGCATATACCCACCCAAGGGTAATTACAACACTGCACCACACCAGTCATTTCTACTTAAAGGTTGATCCCACCCAAAGACTTAGTAATTTTACCCTGTAGTTTCTTGTACCCCTAGCTCACTACATAGGTGCCGTCTGCCCCTATCTCCACTAGGTGTACCCACTACCCCCAAGCGATCGGCTCCCTATCGTAGATACCCGTGCTGGCCCCACAGTGGGGTGTATCACTCCCCAAAGTGGCAACCCGATATAATTAACGGTGCACGGCTTATATCTACACGATGCAACAACGGCTTATCTACCAGCCCGGGCCCACACACACATATGAAGCCCGTTGGACTTGCGTTGCCACCGCTACCCCGTTTTGGCCACTTATAGACAAACCCACTATGCGTGTCCCGTCCTCGGCTTGGGCCGAGCTCACAAAGATACGTATGGGATACCGGTTGTAATGGGCCCCCACAAGCTACCCACCTAAGCTTGTCATTCATTTAGTATAACCCAATAATGGGTCCCCACAAGCTACCCACCTAAGCTTGTCATTCATCTAGTGTAACCCACTTAACCCTTTTAATAATCATGTTCACTTACATGTTTAAAGTTTGGTTAAGTCGTTTAATTATATTTCAATTGCCACCCAAGGCACCCACTAGATTTCCACATGCCACCCAAGGCACCCATTAGGTTTCCTCATGCCACCCAAGGCACCCACTTAACCCTTTAATCATGTTTTAGTTACATGTTCCACTTTGGTTAAGTATTCTAATCGTATTTTCTATTGCCACCCAAGGCAACCACTAAATTTCCACATGCCACCCAAGGCACTCACTTAACCCCTCATGTCCCACTACATGCTAATATGGTTAAGTGTTTCTTAATTAATTAAGATCGTGATCTCCCATAAAGACCTCCCACATTAGACTGGCTGTTATGACCGCTTGGTTAAGCCGGTAGGGTCCGGGCAGTCTTACGTCATAACAGAGTCTAACCTCGTGTCTTTACTTTAATCACGTATTTAATTTATGGCTAAGACCTCTCACATTGGGCTGACATTTGTAGCAACTGGTTAAGCCGGTAGGGTCCGGGCAGTCTTACACTACAAATGAGTCCAACCTCGTGTCTTAGTCGATTAATTACACCTAATTAATCACCCCCATATTAATTATCCCTAATTAATATCAAGTTTTTCATAACATGGGTAGACCTAACTCAATAGGTAAATTCCCATGGGGTAGACCTAACTCAATAGGTAAATTCCCACTTATGTTAATTTATTTTTATGGTATGCTTAATCATACCCAATCATACTTTTATTAACATATTTATTAACCCCATCGTTCCCCACGTAAATCGTTCTCATTTCATGATATAATAAAGGGAAGATCCATCACAAATATCATGGGTTTAACCAAATCTTAGCATATAACTTTGTCATGGGTTAAGAGGATGTCAACTTGCATATATGAGCATATATTAACCCAACTACATTTAACCCAAACTTGCATATTATCATACACATGACTTGCATAACATGTTGCATATGAACTTGCATATTATCATACACATGACTTGCATAACATGTTGAACTTGCATATAAGCATTCTCATAACTTGCATAACATGTTAAACATGCATTTAAGCATACACATAACTTGCATAAGCATTCACATTCTTGTTCACATTCTTGCATAAGCATTCACATACTTGCATAAGCATGCATAACTTGCATATCATGTTAAACTTGCATTTAAGCATATACATAACTTGCATATGAACTTGCATAACAACCTACACATAACTTACATAACATCATACACATAACTTGCATATGAACTTGCATAACATCATACACATAACTTACATAACATCATACACATAACTTGCATATGAACTTGCATAACTCACTTGTTAAACATGCATAAACCAACTTATTAAATATGCATAAACCCACTTATTAAATATGCATAAACATAGGAAAACATAGAGTAGCATATCATTACAAATGATTCAAACTCACTAATCCGCATCCAAGACCATAAGTCTCATTACACCTAATCTACTTACTTTAGCAATTGATGTTAAAGTGATAGAAACTCACCAAACCCAAGATTAGCAAACTTATGAAGTGGAATTAATTGCTTTAGTTGAAGAAGATGTTGATTAGAGGTTGATTAGCTTGCAACTCTCTTCATTGATTTGTGGAGGCCATGATCAAGTTTCATTTTGCCATAGTTTAGTTACAAGATCTAATTATGAATGAATTAGGGTAGGGTTGGGGTCTTATTTATAGGATTAGGTAGTGTTTTAGGCCCTTAGATTAACCCTAGATTAGATTAGGACCCTTAGATCCCGGAAGCTTCTAGAGAACAGCCCAAAACACAGCCAATCCCTTAAAATGGTGCACCAGGTTAGACCTGACGAGCACCCTCTGTCGACACCCAAGTCGACAGGGCTGTCGACACGGGTAGCTGGGCGGGAATTTTCCCTCCAGCGCCCAATGGCCCCAATTTTGAATTTTAAACCTGAATTTTAAATCTGCTTTGAACTTTTAATTTTCTACAAACTTCATTGGGCCATAACCGGGCCATACGGACTCCGATTCTCGAAAACTCGGACTCTATTTCGCGTATTTTTCCGAGACGAACGCAATGACGCAGCCCGTTTCCCCCAATTCTCACATCTGAGATTATTTATTCTGTAATTAGTGAATTTTAGCATTAACCGAAATTCGGGGTGTTACAAGCCGTACTCGGAACGGTGCCAGTTTTAACTACCCTGCCGTTATGCTGCCGACATTTTCAATAATATTCATGTGTTAGAATTATTTTCATGTGTTGAAACTAAATTCATGTGTTGAAACTATATTCATGTGTTGAATAACATTCATGTATTGAATATATTCTTTGAAAGATAAAAATAACATTTTTCATATATATAGACTACATAAAATATTAGGGTTTTAAATAAATTGTTTTACAATAAAAATCACATTTTTATTATATATATGAATTGTTAAAAATAGTGATGTGTTGAAATAAATATCTGTCGGATAAAAATATCATTTTTATAAATATATAAAATGAATATGGTTTTGAAACCGAAGAATGAATTATATTTATATATATGTATATAAATATAATTAAAATAAATCTAATAACGAAGGTGCAGTTCTTATTTTGAAACCGTGATTTCAAACGATTATTGCGGGAGATCCGACCATCCGATTTTCCCAAAACCGAAACCGTTGGGTTCGCTTTGGAAATATCTTTCCAATGACACCCACTTTGTAAAGATCCAACGGTTGGATTGTCTGGAATGTTTAATTCAAATCTGAAGAAAAACAACGCCAGAATAGATTATATATATATAAATATAATTAAAATAAACTGAATAACAATGCTGCAGTTCGTATTTTGAAATCGTAATGTCAAATGATTGTACCGGGAGATCCGACCGTCGGATTTTCCCAAAATGATTCATGAAGGTTTAATTTCTGAATCATTTCCCAATGGTATGCTCTCCGAATCCGTTTATATTTTATATAATGAAGATCAAACTCTAGGTTATATTTCGGGGAAGGTCCGACGCAGTTTGATACAAACACTGCCGGGGGATAGAATCAAAATAGAAATAAGGCTATCAGGGGACGTATAATTTATAGACTTCGGAACAAAGATTTGAACTGGAACCATTGGATTCATTTTGAAAAGATCTTTCTAGTGATATAAAATTTGCAAAGATCCAACGGTTAGATTTTCAGATATGTGTAAATCAAATCTAAAGAAAAACAGCGCCACGGCCATGTTATGGCCTGAAGCGTTGTTTGAATGAATTCGCTATTTTTAAATAAATAAAAATAGCGACAAATCGTGATAAAATATTATAAACGATATGGAATGGAAATAAACTGAATTTGCTTGGTTTATTTGATATTTGATGGTTGAATGTGTTTGACGTAAAAATTACATTAACGAATTGAATTATTGATGTCGAATAATTTAACCATTGAAATGAATTTATTTGAAATTCTAAATATACGCGAATTATTTGAAAAGGCTGAGTTAATTCTCATTTCAAATAATTGATCGACGATTAAAAGTCGAAGATATGAAGACGGTGCAAGACCGATGATCTTTACGTCGAATGGAGGGGTGCTACTGATGCTCATGATAGGAGTATCTACCTTGAAGGGGCTGAAGTGGTAGCCGTCCGGACGTACTTGTTGATTGTACAGATATGCGAGGTATAAAGTGCCTCCGGTTTCGTTCAAACCCAGAACGGACTTGTAAATGGACTGTGTGTCTGACAGTGGATATCATTCTGTGTGATTGATGGATATCGGTTGCATGGAGTGGTTTGCCTGTGTGGCATGCTAAGATGCAAATGGTCAAGGCTTCTGTTGAAAAGCAGAGTCTTGTGGTTGATGATCAAAGCACGGCTTTGAATAGCTAGCTTTGTGTTTAGCGTTGTTTCGCGAGCCTCACACACCGGTATGAGCCAGAAACGGGAGAGGACATCAGGGAGGACCTGCGTTTCTTTCTAGCTAGGAGTGGTGTTTTGGGTTTGACACGCCCGGGCATTTTACTTATGTGGATGATGGATAGTGAGGCGCCTCGGTTAGTTCGGTCTCTTCGGAGCTTATGGTTTGGTCGGATATGACCAGTTTACGCCCCCATAGGGTGGGGAAACGCAATGTTCAAGCATTTTAATCCACATCGAGTGGACCGGCCCTGACGATCCAGGGGCCCACCTGAGTCTGGACCCTGAGACATGGTAGGCTAGATTGTCTCAAAGCGGTAAGGATGATCCATTGCCTTGGTTCATGACGGAAATCCAATTTCCAAATACGACACCATTCGGTTTCGATTGTATACCTATATATGGCGACATAGTGGTATGGGGCATTAATGTCGTCTATGATTGATACTTATGATTGAAATTGTTTTTGAAACATATAAACACTAGTAATAATATCAAATGCTTTTGTTTTATTCGTATCAAGCATATTTTGGCCATTATAAGGTAAAACTCTATCCTCCGGTTTGCGTTGCATTGTGTGATGGGAACTGAGTCTTATAATGGCTTCATTTTTATAAAAAGCATTGCGATGTTTAAATGATTTACTTGTTTTAAAGTATTGGCAATCCAATGGAGTAAACCCGTTCCGCGTTAGCGGCGTGGTCCTGTGATTGACCATATTATTAAGTAAGTTGAGTAGATTTCTTATACCAGTCCCATGACTGACTCGTAGTTTGTTTCACTTGCAAACTCGGGTGCCCCCTTTTTCTACATGGGCAGCCTTGTATTAAGGTTTTATCAGGCTCTTTCTTGATAGCTGGAGCTGAAGATGGGTTCTATCACTTCTTTCTTTTTATGCTGTTCAGCTCCTATTGTACATATTATGTTTTGTTTCCGCTGTAGACATTTAAGCAAAACTGAAATGTACTTTGTACTAAGTATGATCCTGTATACTGTGTAACTATGATGTTTATGTTTATCCAGTGTATTATATTGTACATTATCTGGTGTATTTATTTATTTCTGTTCTGTTGTGATCTGTTTATGTATTATATTCCAAAGATTACACTTGTCACCATGGAACGGGGTTTGGGGTCGTCACAAGAGAGGCGGCGTGAAAGAAGTCCTAGCCCCCATCGAAGAGATTGGAGACCGACTTTGAATTTGGGAAGCGGAGAGGTCGACCCACATAAGGTATACGCAATAAGTGAGTTGCAGACTTCCACCAAAATTTGGTCTTCCGCCAAAAATTCGTCTTTTGCATCAAGAAGGCAACCGCTTTTTTTTACAAGGCAAATTCAGATCTTTTTTATAGGTTGTAATTAAAATTTTATCCAAATTTATAAAATCAAATATAACAATTTAGAATTAACAAGTGGAAAAATGATCTATTAAAAAAAAGTTTTTATAATTTTCTAATAAAAACGTTTTAGTTGCTAATCATAAAAATTTAATAACTAAATATTATATATTGCTTCTTGATTATTACTTCTTAATTATTAATATTAATGATTAGTTCTTAATTATTTATTGTTAAAAATTAATTATTAATTATTTAATACTACTTATTACTATATATTACTTATTATACTAATTACGAATGTTAGATAATAATTATTAAAACTTATTTATTGATTATTAATTATTTGTTGAAAATAATTAATACTATTTATCAGTTATTATAATTAATATTTAATTATTAATTATTACAGATTGATTATTAATTATTGTTAAGTATTAAATATTACAGATTGATTATTAAGTATTACTTCCTAATTGATTATTAATAGTAATTATTAGTTATTAATTATAAATAATCAACCTAAATGTATTAAATATTAATTATTAGTTGTTAATTATATTAAAATATAGTCATATATTACAAAAGTCAAAAAATAAAAGTTGTGATAGGCTTTTATTACAACTGTCAAAATAAGTTTATTACAACTTTTCTGGGAAAAAATTGTAAAAAAAATATATATTACAACAATGCTTTTACCATCATTGTAAAATTAAAGTTGTAATATGGTGTTTTTGTTGTAGTGTTAACAGAATATAATGGGTGTTACCCCAAATAGAAATAACAGGCACCCCAACAGAAACATACATGACTAGATGTACCCTAATTATTATCCCCAAGCGATCTACTCCCTAACTTGTAAATACCAAGTGTCGGTCCCACAGTAGGGTGTATTACTTCCTAAAGCGGCAACCTACAGAAGGGCACAGACCTATTTACTGGTGCTACAATGGCTTATTTTTCCCCTTCAAACCGAACTCATGCATGCACATAACTCCATTGGAACACGCCCATATACCCACCCTTTCAGATGAACCTCTTATAATCAGTTCAGTATGCGTGCCTGGCCCCTACCTAGTGCGGGCCCCCATTTAATACCAGAATGGGACACTGACTGATATGGGTCCCACATAGCAGATGACACAAGTCAAACCCCTAAATTTGTGAGCCCCAATTAACTAGGATTTTTAAATAGGTTAAGCTTATAGATTAACAGGTTCGCCTAACCCGTATAGATTAATATGTTAAGTTTCATAGGTTTTATTTAACCTCAACAGATTAAACACGTTTACACAACCCCAACATATTAAATTGACTTACTTAACCCCAACAGATTAAACATGTTTACATAACCCTAACAGAATTTAACAGGTTTCACAAGTACTTTACAGTTCCTTTAACATGTTTCGCTTAATCTTAAATTAAGCCTACAGATTCATATGCCTTAAATTCAAATCATAACTCACAGTATAACATATGCCCCCAAAATTTTAGCCATATTTCACAGTATAGGTTATGCCCCCAAGTTATCGTTCCTAATCATTCCTCGAATTTATCCCAGTTTCGTTCATACGCATATTTCAGCGATATTGGCCTAGGCTCGAAGGTATCCTAGGCTATTAAAATAAAAAGGGAACGAGAAAGAGAAGAAAAGAACATACATATAATAACAAAAATAAGCATATAATAACAGAGATGGGCATATGATAGCAGAAATAGGCATATCATAAATATGCATATAAGAATCGAACAACAGATCAGGTTTACAGAAGATTACATGTAATAGCAGAACTGTTTAGGTATGAATCAGATTATTAGCAGGCATAGGTTTAGATTAAGATTCATAAACATGTCAGGGTTACTGTTAAATTTTTATATCTAAAAGTAGCATGAACTCACAGAGATTGGATCTAAAGAATAGAGAATAATATGCTGCTGTTGCAGAATAGATTCTTGTTTATGTAGCATGAACTCACAGAAGATAGTCCGATTCAATCCAAGCAAAGGCAACGTTTCATTATCTCCGTTGTTTTATGTGTAAAAAACAATAGAAATGATGTCCTATATATAGCCTATCCTCAACGAACCCAACCAACAATTGCGTCCAGAAACAACCAAAAGAATTCGGTCAAATCCAGTGTGGGTTGACCCACTCCCACCTAGGTCGACCCATAAGTCGACCCACCTGACATTGGGTCGACCCTTAGGTCGACCCAGAACTGGCGTGGGTTAGACCCAACGGGTCTGGTTCCCACCTAGTTTTGCCGCTCGTTCCATTTGATTTAATTTAAAAATTCTGCTTGTTTTATTTACATATGTTCTACTTATATGTATACAAACTTCTAACCTCTATAACTTCCTCATACGAAGTCTATTTTATGCAAACTCAGAGTCTATCCTAAGCAGATTTCCGAGTCGAACACAATGGTACGTTCTGTTTTACTTAATTCCCAATATTTAATTAAGTATTCCTTAATTTATCGTTATAATGTCCTTTAAAATTCACTATAAGAAAAATACCCTACTGCAACTAGTTATTTCCAACAGGCGACACATGACAGTTGCAGTAAATGATATTTAGAAACAGACCTATTGTAGTAGTTGCAATAGATGAGATTTAGCAACAAACATTTTCTTCCTATTGCAGAAAACATATTTTTAGCAACTGCGCTTCCTTTCTTGTTGCAAAAACATACTTTTAGCAACTGTACTTTCAGAAAGTTGCAACAAATATATTATTTGCAATTGCGCTACCTAGTCAGTTGCGAATAAATATCTTTAGCAACTGTTTTTGCCACTTTCAATAACTTTATTTTTTTACAACTGGAAAATCCAGTTGCAAAAAACATACTATTAAAAATAATTATAAGATTTTAATGTTAATAATTAATTCTAAACAGTTACTATTAAATGATTAAGTACTAGTAATGTAACACCCCACCTCCGCTAGGGTCACTCGCAAAGGAATGCACTAGCTTTAGAGGGGCATTATTGGTAAACATACACAGAAATATCACAAGACAGAACATATAAAATGGCGGAAGTAAAATCAATCTTTTATAACATTAATAAACAAGGTCTAAAGCCTTTTTCATATGAATACATCAAAACCTGTCTTGCAATGGTAAAGAAGCATAATAAAAACCTTTTCATGAAATATTCCCCAAGTAAAACAGTAAAGCAGCCATAGCCAAGAAAAGTCCAAGCCATCCAAGATGACCTTCAAGCGGAAGAAGTCTTAACTAAACAACAGTATTTCCTCCCTGTAACCTGGGGGGGGGGGGGAACGGAAGACAAGAAGCGAAAGAAAAACGGGGTCAGTCATAAAGACTGGTAAGTCCTATCTACTTCCAGCATAAAAACAGATAAAGGTGACATGACATGCATAAACTGAAAGTAAACATGGTGATGATGACAAGATAGGTACTAAGCCAGGATAATAGGATGAATTACCGTACCCAGATAAACCTAGGTGTCATGATAAATTACGATGTCAAAGTAAAACAAGGTATTACATCGTCAGGTTTCCATCAAGGATAACATTCCAAGGTATCCCTCAAGTCTAATATTCCCGAGCTCTATCTGTATATACTCTGTATCTACCGTACTAGTATCTTCCCCCGTACATGTGTTAACCATGAATAACCCTTACTCAACAGTTCGTATAATGGTCCATGTTAACCTAATGTAAGTCTCTAAACTCGTATGTTTCCTTCCATGTATATGTTCAGTCCCTTGCCGTACACCGCACGGGCTTTCCCATGAGATCCCACTTTAACGTAGTTCTATGACCCTTAAGGTCGTTTTGGACTGTCACCCTATCTTTAACTAAGGTCTTTTCAACATGAATCATTGTTTGTACAACTAGGACTTACGCCACCTAGGACCGCTAGGGATTATGCTTACCTATCTCACGTTTTTGTATTTCGGTTTGGGTTCAACCACCTAGGGATACTAGGGATTACGCTAACCCTCAACCACGCCCTTTTTCCCACGCATTCATCGTCAATCGTTTTTCTATGACTGTATGCACATGTATCACTATGTGCTACCCGAGTCCTGTCACAGGGCAAACCAAGAAGTACAGGACTCGGTCGGGAGCTTTCAATTTATCTGCCGATGCAGATGCTAAGGTCTGCTTTTCTACACGTGGCTATGGTCCCACGAGACCCCTCCCTCAACTAGCGAAAGGCAACACAAGAGAAAATCTTGCATGAGAACTACACTCCGGCCAGCCCACATCCTACGGCCTACCTCACCCATAATTAGATAGCAATTATGGTCTGTTGGGTGTTCCCTGCCTTTCCGTACGTACACGCTTGACTCAAGATGGTAGATGATCGACGAACTTGCTATCTCGGGCACCAGTATGTATTCGTCGACTCACTGCTATCCATCCCAGTCTTTAGGTCGCTCGCATAGCAACCAAGGCATACTCTTGGTTCTTCTAACGTAGACCTCAACCTCTCGTGAGCCTAGTATAATGACCTGGCAGCTCACAGAGGGATACCAAGAATATCCTCACGTTCCCCGAAGCCGCTGCTTCGTTACCCAGTTCGCTGGAGCCTTTATCTAAATCAGATAGCCTGCTCCTACACATATACTTAAACGATGACCTGCCGTATCGGTTTACTCATCTTTCTAAGAAGTGGTCCAAATTTCCTTGACTAAGGATTATTACTTAGTTTCCCTTAACTAAGGTTTACCACTTAGCCTTATTTCCATTATCCTTGTTAACTATGGTCATTTACCCAATCCTCCGAATTGGGGTTTGTCTAATGGGTTAAGTGTCACTTAAGAAAATTTACTTGACCTTATCAAGTTATCGTATTGGATTGATTAAGTGTTAGTTAACTCAATCCCGTCCATTAGTCGTATAAAAATGGTCAAGTGTCATTAGGCAAATCAAGTTACTTAACCTACCCAACCTTGTCATGTTTTGTTAAGTATCATTAGCCTAACCAATTTACTTAACCCATTTGTCCATGTCATATTTGGTTAAGAGTCATTAATCAAATTAACTTAACCCTATCATGTGGCATTAATTACTTAATGCACCCAACCTCTCACATTAGACTTTGTTGTGGTTACTAGTTAAGCCGGTCGGTTCCGGGTAGCTTTACACCACAACTGGGTCTAACCTCGGGTTCAAGCACAACATGACCAACTTCTCACATTGGGTCCTATTGTTTGCAACTACTAGTTAGGTCGGTCGGTTCCGGGTAGTTTTATGTTGCAAACTCAACCCAACCTCGAGTTGGCCACTTTCATGTTTAGTCTAGTGTCATGTTCATATTCAAGCTTCAAGCAATTGGGTAGACCTAACTTAATAGGTAAATTCCCAATGGGTAGACCTAACTTAATAGGTAAATTCCCAAGCTTATGTTTTTATGAATACTTACATGTCAACTTCCATGTTATAATTCAAGTCATGTTTTCAAGTATAAACACATATCATATTTAACGTTACACGTTGTCATGTTTATACCCATTTACCCAAATCATGGTTCATGTCAAGTTTAGCTCGCCTATCATGTTTTCATGTAACTTCAAGTTAACTTTTTCATGCTATATTCACGCTTGTCTAACCTCCACCCAAATCGTGTTCCAACGCAGGAATGGACGAGTCACATCGTAGAGATACTATGCTACACAATGACCCCAAACATGCATAGTATCATAAGGGTTTGGCTTTAAACATACATAAGTTCATAAAGGTTTGGCCACAAGCATGCATAACATGAAAAGAAAAGGGAATTGGCCATAAGTACGCATAATGACATAAAGGATTTGGCCACAAACTTGCATGTTAACATAAGGGGTTTGGGTTCATAAACATGCATAAGCCCCAAAATCTTGTCTTAGCCAATGTTTCACAAGTAAAGTGGTTCCTAAAGGTTCATGCTAGCATTTCATGCATAAAGATCCAAACTTGCAAGATAAACTAGGTTATGCATAGCATGAGAGGCATGATTAAGTCACTCACGTGGCCTAAAATCATAAACATGAACACAATAGGCAAGGTAAGGTTCATATAGGTTCGCATAATCATGTTTAGCCTCATTTTATCCCATGTCATTATCAAAACTACCGTTTCCATCTAAAAGTAGCTAGAACTTACATAGTTTGGCCTAGGGAAAGGAGCATGAATCATCTTGGCTAAGAAAGGTGCCTCCTTTGTTGAAGAATCGTCATGGAACTCGCATAGCAACGTTGATCTTCCTTCCATTTGGTGTAGCTAGCTTGCACCACTTGATTTGAACCCGATTTGAGTGCTTAGGCTTTAGGAAAAGGGGATGGAGGCCATGATCACTTGGCATTTGGGCAGCACTTCGTGGAGAGGGTGAGTTATGAGGGTTTAGGGTAGCCTTAGGGGTGTTTTTATAGAGATTAGGGTGTGTTTTAGACCATAGGATTAGATCTAGGATAGATTAGGACCATCAGATCTCGGAAGCTTCCAGAACCAGCCCAAGAACAAGGCCAGGTGAGACAAACAGGTGCGCCAGGCAATTTGCCCCGGCCACCCCCTGTCAACAGGCAAGTCGACAGGGCTGTCGACTTGGTCTGGGCCCAAGTCGACAGGCCTGTCGACAGCCCTGTCGACGTGGCCTAGGCAGGGAAACTTCCCGCCTAGCCCCAGATCTGGTTTTCAAACCTATTTCCGAATTTCAAATTTCCAGAAATCTTCTTTGGACCTTTAACGGGTCATACGGACTCCGATTCTCGAAAACTCGGACTCTATTTCGCGTATTTTTCCGAGACGAACGCAATGGTGAATCCCGTTTACCTTAATTCTAGAAGTATAAACAGAATATCTTTTATCTTCATGCTTCACTGGTTTATATGCTTTGCGTAACATCGTATACGTATGTAAATTTCTTACTTTTAAAATGTAAAAATACGGGGTGTCACATTCTCCCACCCTTAAGGAATTTCGTCCCCGAAATTCAATAGTAGTAGGATTTATGTCCCCATATTAGCATCCAGAAGTGTTCAGCCAATTGTTGCAAACATGTGCACATGTGCAAAAGTGAATCACATTGTAGAAAAATATGTATGCCTAACTTGTGGTACCACCTACATGAATGCAATTTCTTAAAAATTTCTTTTTCAAACCATGATGCTCTCATCCTAAATATACTTGCAGTTCTATATGAATGCAAAAATTTGAAAAAGTAATTTCATCCAAATTTTCCCACACCCTTATAAAATAAGAGTGAAGTTCATCCAATTTGAGCATCCAAGATCCTACCATCCATTATTAATTTAGAAAAATCTAACTTTCTAAATTTTTATGTAACGGAGGGATATCCCGTTTTGTTGTTTTCATTGTTCTTCGTTATCAGACATTATCGTGCAATATTTCATAATTACATTAGACACAACAAATTGCATAAACAAATAACGTACAAACTTTATTAAGATAGTTTCAGTACATCGTTACAACTAGACAACAAAAGAAACAGCTAAACAATACTGAAATAAAATACTATCCTACGGATAACTGATAGAAGTTAATCCTGATGGAAATAGCTACGGATGAGCTCCTCTAAGCTATCAAGCCTCTCCTCATGTCGTCGGTTCCCTTGCCTAAGTTCTAACTATAGGTCCTGTATCCCAGCCCCCAACTGATCATAAGAGGAACTCATATCCTGAAGCATCTGCTGCTGTGTCTGAGCCATGGCTACCTGTGACTCCAGCGTTTGCTGTTGTGACCTCATAATGTCCTGGTGGCTCCTCATCAAGCGAGCCTGCTGCTGTGAAACATACCTCAGCTCAGTCCTCCAGTCTGGGTCCCTAGTAGCCCATGGATCCCAGGCACCTGTATCTGGAGCCCCCTGTGCCGGGCCCTGATGAGCCCAGGCTCCATCCCCAGCCTGCTCACCATCATGCCGTGGTGCCTGATGGGGGTCCTCAAAGTGTCCAAACTGGCCATCATATGGCTCCTCCTCTTGCTCCTCTTCCTCGTCACCCTCACCCTTTCCCTCATCTAACCCTTCTTGCTCCATAGGCTGTGGCTCCTCTTGAAGTTCGTGCATATTTATACTCATCCTCCCTAGTGCAGCTTTAGTGATGATAACTGAGGGATGGTTAGAAAGTGTCAGATAATCCTCATCATGCAAATCCACCCCAAACCAGCGAAAAACTATGGTCCATAAGTTCCCAAAACAAATATTGGAGTGCCTTGCTCCCCTAAAGATCTGGTACTGCTGTAAGATGGTTCTTGCCCAGTTTATTTGTATGCCCCCAAAAATAGCATAAGTAGCGGCCTTAACAACTACTGGGACTCTATCAAACCCATGGTTCTGCCCCGCAATATTATATTACAATATTCTGATCACAAACCTAGCTAGCGGGCGCAAATGTGTACTATCCCATTGCCTATCAAGTCCATTAAAAAAGATCCTACCCCACACATTCAAATCATCCATCTCAAGATCATTTATATCGAGTCCCGTACCTCGGATATTCAAAATTTCCCCAAATTGGACCTCATTCATAAATATATGGGTACCCTTAACCCATGAACTATAGGTTATTAACCCGTTATCATCCACATCAATTTGCAAACGAGCATCAAAAAGTCTTACCATACGCTTGTAGCCTCTCCTCTCAGCTGTGTGCGTATCCAAGATATGAATAAAACCCGCATTAGCAAACAAACTTTCCACGGCGGTTCCCACAAAATCCGCAAACTTCACTGGTCGGCCTAAAAGCAAATTCCTAGTGGCAAGCTGCATGTAGTGCTCAATTATCCCTGATTGCTCGTCACACCACTCGACCTCTTGCGCGGTTAATTGAGGGTAAAGCTCGTAGGGATTGGGTTGATTGGCCATGGTGATTTAAACACGAATTGGAAGAGGGGAACTATAGATCCGGATGGAGAGGGTCTCTAGCTTCGATTTAAGATTAATTTTATGAAGAATGGTGGAGAAACGAGGTGATGAGAGGTGGTGGAGTTGGTGAATTTTCGGTTTTGGTGGCTGGGAGGGATGGAGAAAAGGATTGGGGTTATGAGCTGAAGCTCTCGGCCTTCGGGCTTATATATTTTTTTTTTTGATCTGCAGGCGCCTCGTGTCGACAGCCCTGTCGACAGGGGGGGGGGGGGGGAGGGGGCGGCAAGTCGACAGCCCTGTCGACAGGCCTGTCGACTGGCCCTTTTATTTATTTTTTTCTTTTTTTTTTCTTCTTGCCCTGCCATCCTTCCATTTCCTTACTTCTTCCTAACTCAACTCCATTTTCTCAAGAACTATTCCCCCATCATAAAGAAAACACCTTTCTAACTCAAAAACTACTTGTAACCAAAGCCAGCGTGACTATCGATGGGAGAGAGAAGGGAAAAAGAGGATTCAACTAAAAAACAAGGACATTGCTAATGGCTTTTGGGGAATAACTTTCAAAACAAAGTTTTTCTTGAAAAATATTTCTTCGTAAATGGTTTTTCAAAAAATTTCAGAAGGTTGTTTCTAATCTTCTGCCCAGTCTGGTAACCTTCTGCTATGATACCAAATGTAACACCCCACCTCCGCTAGGGTCACTCGCAAAGGAATGCACTAGCTTTAGAGGGGCATTATTGGTAAACATACACAGAAATATCACAAGACAGAACATATAAAATGGCGGAAGTAAAATCAATCTTTTATAACATTAATAAACAAGGTCTAAAGCCTTTTTCATATGAATACATCAAAACCTGTCTTGCAATGGTAAAGAAGCATAATAAAAACCTTTTCATGAAATATTCCCCAAGTAAAACAGTAAAGCAGCCATAGCCAAGAAAAGTCCAAGCCATCCAAGATGACCTTCAAGCGGAAGAAGTCTGAACTAAACAACAGTATTTCCTCCCTGTAACCTGGGGGGGGGGGGGGGAAACGGAAGACAAGAAGCGAAAGAAAAACGGGGTCAGTCATAAAGACTGGTAAGTCCTATCTACTTCCAGCATAAAAACAGATAAAGGTGACATGACATGCATAAACTGAAAGTAAACATGGTGATGATGACAAGATAGGTACTAAGCCAGGATAATAGGATGAATTTCCGTACCCAGATAAACCTAGGTGTCATGATAAATTACGATGTCAAAGTAAAACAAGGTATTACATCGTCAGGTTTCCATCAAGGATAACATTCCAAGGTATCACTCAAGTCTAATATTCCCGAGCTCTATCTGTATATACTCTGTATCTACCGTACTAGTATCTTCCCCCGTACATGTGTTAACCATGAATAACCCTTACTCAACAGTTCGTATAATGGTCCATGTTAACCTAATGTAAGTCTCTAAACTCGTATGTTTCCTTCCATGTATATGTTCAGTCCCTTGCCGTACACCGCACGGGCTTTCCCATGAGATCCCACTTTAACGTAGTTCTATGACCCTTAAGGTCGTTTTGGACTGTCACCCTATCTTTAACTAAGGTCTTTTCAACATGAATCATTGTTTGTACAACTAGGACTTACGCCACCTAGGACCGCTAGGGATTATGCTTACCTATCTCACGTTTTTGTATTTCGGTTTGGGTTCAACCACCTAGGGATACTAGGGATTACGCTAACCCTCAACCACGCCCTTTTTCCCACGCATTCATCGTCAATCGTTTTTCTATGACTGTATGCACATGTATCACTATGTGCTACCCGAGTCCTGTCACAGGGCAAACCAAGAAGTACAGGACTCGGTCGGGAGCTTTCAATTTATCTGCCGATGCAGATGCTAAGGTCTGCTTTTCTACACGTGGCTATGGTCCCACGAGACCCCTCCCTCAACTAGCGAAAGGCAACACAAGAGAAAATCTTGCATGAGAACTACACTCCGGCCAGCCCACATCCTACGGCCTACCTCACCCATAATTAGATAGCAATTATGGTCTATTGGGTGTTCCCTGCCTTTCCGTACGTACACGCTTGACTCAAGATGGTAGATGATCGACGAACTTGCTATCTCGGGCACCAGTATGTATTCGTCGACTCACTGCTATCCATCCCAGTCTTTAGGTCGCTCGCATAGCAACCAAGGCATACTCTTGGTTCTTCTAACGTAGACCTCAACCTCTCGTGAGCCTAGTATAATGACCTGGCAGCTCACAGAGGGATACCAAGAATATCCTCACGTTCCCCGAAGCCGCTGCTTCGTTACCCAGTTCGCTGGAGCCTTTATCTAAATCAGATAGCCTGCTCCTACACATATACTTAAACGATGACCTGCCGTATCGGTTTACTCATCTTTCTAAGAAGTGGTCCAAATTTCCTTGACTAAGGATTATTACTTAGTTTCCCTTAACTAAGGTTTACCACTTAGCCTTATTTCCATTATCCTTGTTAACTATGGTCATTTACCCAATCCTCCGAATTGGGGTTTGTCTAATGGGTTAAGTGTCACTTAAGAAAATTTACTTGACCTTATCAAGTTATCGTATTGGATTGATTAAGTGTTAGTTAACTCAATCCCGTCCATTAGTCGTATAAAAATGGTCAAGTGTCATTAGGCAAATCAAGTTACTTAACCTACCCAACCTTGTCATGTTTTGTTAAGTATCATTAGCCTAACCAATTTACTTAACCCATTTGTCCATGTCATATTTGGTTAAGAGTCATTAATCAAATTAACTTAACCCTATCATGTGGCATTAATTACTTAATGCACCCAACCTCTCACATTAGACTTTGTTGTGGTTACTAGTTAAGCCGGTCGGTTCCGGGTAGCTTTACACCACAACTGGGTCTAACCTCGGGTTCAAGCACAACATGACCAACTTCTCACATTGGGTCCTATTGTTTGCAACTACTAGTTAGGCCGGTCGGTTCCGGGTAGTTTTATGTTGCAAACTCAACCCAACCTCGAGTTGGCCACTTTCATGTTTAGTCTAGTGTCATGTTCATATTCAAGCTTCAAGCAATTGGGTAGACCTAACTTAATAGGTAAATTCACAATGGGTAGACCTAACTTAATAGGTAAATTCCCAAGCTTATGTTTTTATGAATACTTACATGTCAACTTCCATGTTATAATTCAAGTCATGTTTTCAAGTATAAACACATGTCATATTTAACGTTACACGTTGTCATGTTTATACCCATTTACCCAAATCATGGTTCATGTCAAGTTTAGCTCGCCTATCATGTTTTCATGTAACTTCAAGTTAACTTTTTCATGCTATATTCACGCTTTTCTAACCTCCACCCAAATCGTGTTCCAACGCAAGAATGGACGAGTCACATAGTAGAGATACTATGCTACACAATGACCCCAAACATGCATAGTATCATAAGGGTTTGGCTTTAAACATACATAAGTTCATAAAGGTTTGGCCACAAGCATGCATAACATGAAAAGAAAAGGGAATTGGCCATAAGTACGCATAATGTCATAAAGGATTTGGCCACAAACTTGCATGTTAACATAAGGGGTTTGGGTTCATAAACATGCATAAGCCCCAAAATCTTGTCTTAGTCAATGTTTCACAAGTAAAGTGGTTCCTAAAGGTTCATGCTAGCATTTCATGCATAAAGATCCAAACTTGCAAGATAAACTAGGTTATGCATAGCATGAGAGGCATGATTAAGTCACTCACATGGCCTAAAATCATAAACATGAACACAAGAGGCAAGGTAAGGTTCATATAGGTTCGCATAATCATGTTTAGCCTCATTTTATCCCATGTCATTATCAAAACTACCATTTCCATCTAAAAGTAGCTAGAACTTACATAGTTAGGCCTAGGGAAAGGAGCATGAATCATCTTGGCTAAGAAAGGTGCCTCCTTTGTTGAAGAATCGTCATGGAACTCGCATAACAACGTTGATCTTCCTTCCATTTGGTGTAGCTAGCTTGCACCACTTGATTTGAACCCGATTTGAGTGCTTAGGCTTTAGGAAAAGGGGATGGAGGCCATGATCACTTGACATTTGGGCAGCACTTCGTGGAGAGGGTGAGTTATGAGGGTTTAGGGTAGCCTTAGGGGTGTTTTTATAGAGATTAGGGTGTGTTTTAGACCATAGGATTAGATCTAGGATAGATTAGGACCATCAGATCTCGGAAGCTTCCAGAACTAGCCCAAGAACAAGGCCAGGTGAGACAAACAGGTGCGCCAGGCAATTTGCCCCGGCCACCCCCTGTCGACGGGCAAGTCGACAGGGCTGTCGACTTGGTCTGGGCCCAAGTCGACAGGCCTGTCGACAGCCCTGTCGACGTGGCCTAGGCGGGGAAACTTCCCGCCTAGCCCCAGATCTGGTTTTCAAACCTATTTCCGAATTTCAAATTTCCAGAAATCTTCTTTGGGCCTTTAACGGGTCATACGGACTCCGATTCTCGAAAACTCGGACTCTATTTCGCGTATTTTTCCGAGACGAACGCAATGGTGAATCCCGTTTACCTTAATTCTAGAAGTATAAACAGAATATCTTTTATCTTCATGCTTCACTGGTTTATATGCTTTGCGTAACATCGTATACGTATGTAAATTTCTTACTTTTAAAATGTAAAAATACGGGGTGTCACAAGTAATTATATAATAATTAAGATAAATATTTACTAGTTATTCATTAATAATAAAATTTAAGCATTATAAAGTGATATTTATAACTGGTAAATAAATAACAATAATTAATAATTAACAAATAATAATAATTAACATTTTAAAAATAATAAAATAAATAAATAATTATTCAAGAGCAATAAATTAATAATAAAAACTAAAGGATAATAACTAAAAATTAATTTGAAATATGAATATGTTTAAATATTTAATAATTAAAAAATTAATATATTCATAATAAATAAATAAATGATAATTGATTAATATTACTATTGAGGAGTAATTAATAATTAATAATAATTTCTTGTATGGATTAATTTATAATTTGAGATTGATATAGATATTTTTATGAATTAATTAGGAGCTTCAAGTTATCATTAATATTTAATTTTTATATTTCTAATATTATATTTAATTGTTATTGATCAATAAAAGTCAACCTTTTTTCCTTGCAAAAATTCAAAAGTATACAAGTCAATTGCAATAGTGATCAATAAATGGTCTATTGCAAAAGTTCAAAAGTGATCAATAAATGGTTGGCCTTTGTCATTGCAACAGGCAATATTTGTAAGGCGGGATCAAAATAAAAAAGGCGGGCCCTTAAGGTTCTGGTAAATTATATAAGGCAGGCTCACGAAAATGATGGCAGACTCTCGAAAATGAAAGGCGGGATCCAAAATAATAATTTCATGCCTGCTTCGCTTGCTCTTTTCCCATTTACCAGCTCTTCCCATCTCGTTCTAAATCTAGTTCATAGCCCATTCACAAATCGCCAATCGCAAATCACAAATTGCGAAAATCACAAATCACGAATCAGAAAAATCAGCGGCGCAGGAGAATCTGGGTCACAAATTGTGATTCTCGATGGCTACTCCGGCGATCCAAATCGCGTGAAAGACAAGGCCTGTTGGCGGTGGTGTCAGGCGACGATTCATCATCAAAATCGAAATTTGCAAAGAGTCTGTCTTCTTCTTCGGTTAGTACTAATTCAAAAATTGAGTTGATTATGCTATAAATTTATTTGTTTTTTGAATCATATTACATGCAATCGCGAATCGCGATTTTTTGTGGGTGCAGTAGCAGTTTTACAGTTATTTTGGTGTCTAGAAGGTAGCAAAGAGGGCTGAAGAAGGCGATTGGTGTTGAAATTATTATTATTTTCTTATGGAAGCAAAATAGCTATGGTGAGAAATAGATGACAGATGATGATAATGTACAAAGTGTAATTGAGAACTCGATACAGATGATTTTTGTTTATCGGATTGCCATTGTTAGGTCGATGCAAATTATCATCAGCAGTTCTGATACGCTTCAGAAGGCTCGTTCCTTAGTGGATCTGGAGTATTCGTATGCTATAGCCTCCTCTTCGACTGAAAATTTGGTACAATTTTCTTCTATCGGTATTTCTGATGTGTTGTTGATATTATGATAATTCTTGTCACGGGCATTGTACAGAAGTCCATGGCACTGAATTAGCAGTGTTGCTGCTTCTTTTAGCAATTTATTTCCCGATCCTAGCGATTTACATTTATTTATCTAGTTGGTTGTAAAGAGTAATTAGCCATTTAGCTTGGAATTACACCATTACCGCATTAAAACCTAGTATTTACATTTGAAAAATAAGCGGTTAATGTCTTCAATTATGTCCTAACAAAGAACACATGTGGTGTTAACTACAATGGATGTTGGACTTGTATTTGACTCATTGTTTTGTTGGTAGGAAATTGCTCACCACTTTGTATAGGCATATAGCCATTCTGGGTACATGAGTTTTTTTTTTCTATTTAACTATGCCAATAAATAAATAAAATAAATCATATGTAATTACTACTGATATGTCATGAGCTTATAAAGCCATTGCTCCTTAGACAAGTTGAAAACTTCTTCACGCATGATCTAGCTTCTGGCCTTTTGCTGAATATTCCTTTTTCAGTTCATTCACCTAATAAGGAATTGCTTTGAAAACTGTCCTGTGAGCTTGTTCTACTGTATAGAAGGATACCCCGAAGAAGAAGTATTAAGATACGCAAAAGTTGTTCTCTTTTACGCACAAGCAGCAGCTTAAAGAAGACCCTCAATGGCCCAAGTTTATTCTCTTGTCATAGTATATGTATGATAGAGTAGAAATATGAGTAGAAAATACTCTATTCGAAAAAAATGTGTTGTGTGAGAGAAGAAATTGTTATGCATGAAAAGAGTATGAAAATTGTAGATTTTTTTTTATAATTGTTTGTACTATTAAAACTTTGTTAAAATAAAATTATTATTTTTTATTTCATTCTGTGATATACACTATTACTAAAACAAATACATTTAATATGTAATATCTATAAGCTATAATATCTTTTTTTATATAGATTTATGAATCTATTGCAACAGGCATATACTGTTGCAAAATGGTCTGTTGCACAACAAATGCCCGTTGCAAAAAAAGTATACCGCAACGTTTTATTGCAACAGGCAGAAAATGTTGCAGACTTTTTACAACTCCGGCTATACCAACAGGCGCAGGCCTGTTGCAATTGGTCTACTGCAACAGATATTGCCTGTTGCGAAAAGTGTTTTTTGTTGTAAAGATTACGGGGTGTTACATTCTCCCCTACTTAAAGGATTTAATCACCGAAATCTCTGAGTTCAAGAAGAGTGTTTATCCTAACATCCATCAACCATCTACTCATCCATCAATCACAGGCATTCATTGTTCTTAAGAGATTTCTAATGCTTATATGAACATATGCAATGGTATGTGTATATGTCCTTATACTAATGCCAAACATCAGGCGGTCTACTGATTCAGTCGTCCTCCTTAATGCAATGTATGTTAATGTCATGAATCCAACATGCATGCAAACAGTCATAGCATACCATGTAAATGCTATATGTGTGCATCCATCCAAATGCAACATCCATATGATGATACATCCGCTTCCATCCATAAAAAGAAAAATGCACACACATCCGTATGCAGTATGTGAGCGTGCTTTAAACTGATCTAGTGCCTAGTGTGTGTATATGCATCCCCGAGCAACCACTAGCAAATACTTACATCCACTTGCATCCATCAAACATAACATGTCTCAAACACATGTTTGCATCCATTTGTTCCTTACCTAAAGGTCGAAGATTCGATCGATAGGATATACTCAAATGACATAAGCAAGTACGAATAAAAGCTTGGAAAAAGAGGTTAAGAACATACCCTTGAAAAGAAAAGGGTACGAAGCGCGAATCTCGTCCTTAGTCTCCCAAGTTGCATCCTCGCTATTTTCTCCCCACTACACTTTCATCAACTTAACCTCTCTGTTGCGTAGCTTCTTAACCTTTGATCCAAGAATAAGGGTAGGAACTCGTCTAAATGTCACTTCTCTTTCTACCTCTACTTCCTCAAGCATGCTCGGCTCGACTACCTCTGCCGTATCGTGCAGACATTTCCGCAAATGATAAACGTGGAAAACATTATGAACACCAGCTAATCTCTATGGTAGTCTCACCCTATAGACCATTTTACCTATCCTTTCCATTATGGGAAATGGCCCTACAAATTTTAGCGTTAATTTTCCTATAGGTCCAAAGCGAACCACATTCCTCAAAGGTGATATTTTGATGAAAACCATGTCTTCCACCTCAAACTCAGTATCGGTCTTTCTCTTATCTGCGTAGGTCTTCTTCATGTCCTGAGTTGTCTTCATGCATCTGCGGATAAGATCAACTGTTTCTGATGTTTCTCTAATCATCTCAAGTCCAAGTAGAAGCCTATCTGTAGACTCCCGCCAACAATTCGGTGATCTACAAGGTTGTCCATGTAATGCCTCGAAGGGTGCCATACCTATACTAGCCTGATAATTGTTGTTGTAGGCGAACTCAACCAACAGAAGATGCTCCTCCCAAGTCCCTCCGAAGTCCAGGATACATAGCATCAACTGTATACCTAATGCCACTTGTAGGATCTTCCAGAACTCACTAGTGAAGATGGGGTCAGACCACTCACTATGCTAGAAGGTACTCCATGTAGACAGACTATCTCATGAAGATAAACTAATGCCAATCATGCTTCCATTCTCTTACTCTTAACAGGAATGAAATGAGCGCTCTTAGTAAGCTTGTCTACTGTAACCCAAATATTAGTGTTGCCCTACCTCGATCTAGGAAAGCCATCGATGAAATCCATAGAGACTCTCTCCCACTTCCAATGTGGGACCTCCAAAGGATGAAGAAAACAGTCGGGGTTCCTTTGTTCAACTTTAACTTGATGGCAAACTAAGCACCGAGAGACAAACTCCGCTACATCTTTCTTCATCCCAGCCCAAAAGAAAACCCTCTTCATATCTCTATACATCTTATCACCACCCGGATGGATATTCATCCAAGAATGATGTGCTTCCTCAAGGACTATCTTCAACATACTTCAAACTCAGGGAACACAAAGCCTCCCATCCCTTCGTAGCCACCCTCTATCATCCGTGGAATATATACTGAGGTGACTAGAAGTCTCCCCTCTACTGAGCCTATCCAAGATGTCTGCTACCTGTGTGTCCTCTCGCTGCGAAGATCCTATATGATCTATAAGAGTAGGTCACACCTCTAAGGATGTTAACAAACCAGGTGTAAGATCCGTAGATGGCCTAATATCGAAAATCGATATGTACTCCAAACTCCGCCTCTCTATGAATAGAGGACTCAAAGTCATCCTCTGCCTACTCAACGTGTCTACCACCACAGTACCCTTACCAGTGGTATAAGCAATCTCAAAATCATAGGACTCTAGGAACTCCATCCATCTCTGCTGTCTCAAGTTGAGATCCCTTTGCGAGAATAGATACATGAGAGACTTATGGTCCGTGTATAACTCGAACCTCTCCGCAAGCAGATAATGCTGCCAAGTCTTAAGAGTGAATACTATAGCAGCCAATTCCAAATCATGGGTAGGGTAGTTCTTCTCATGAACTCCCAAATGTCTACTACCGTAACATACTACCCTTCCCACTTGCATCAAGATGGCACCAAGCCCTGTACCACATGTATCAGTGTACACTGTGAACACTTTGTTCTCATCAGGCAAAGTCAAAACTGGGGCTGTTGTCAGAGCCCTCTTAAACCGCTGAAAGGCATTCTCACAGTCAATGCTCCAAGAAAAGGCCAGATTCTTCTTCATCAGTCTGGTGAGTGGGGCTGATATCTTTGTGAAGTCCTTGATAAACTTCCTATAATAGTCCACCAAACCAAGAAAACTCCTCACCTCCATTGCATTCTTTGGAATCTTTCAATCTTGAACTGCAACTACTTTCGCGGGATCCACCGCTATCCCATCCTTGGAGACTACATGCCCTAGAAATCTTACTTCCTCTCTCCAAAAGTGACATTTCGAAAATTTCACCTTAAGCAGTGCGTTTGGAGAGTCCTCAAAACCTCCCCTAAATGTAGGGCATGCTCTTCCTCGCTCTTCGAGAAGATTAGAATGTCATCTACAAAGACCACAACGAACTTATTCAGAAACTCCCGGAACACCCTACTCACCAGATCCACAAAATACGTGGGTGCATTCATCAACCCAAAAGGCATGACTAGCCACTCAAAGAAACCATCTGGAGTTTTGAAAGCGGTCTTCTCTATACAGTCCTCGACCACCCTCAACTTATGAAATCCCGTGGCCAAATCTAACTGAGAGAAAACAGATGTGCGAACAAGCTGGTCAACCAGATCATCAATCCTTGGAAGTGGGAACCTTTTCTTCTTAGTGAGTTTATTCAGCTCCCTGTAATCCAAACATAAGAGAAGCGAGCCATCCGCCATAGTCGCAAAGACAACTGAAGCACCCCATTCTGATATGCTTCACCTAATAAATCCCTTCTCAGGTAGCTCCCCAACTTGCTTCTAAGCTCCCTCCTTTCCCTAGGAGCCATGTGGCGCACAGGCAATGCGACTAGCTTCGCATTATCCACTAAGTGTATCCGAAAATCAATCTCCCGCTTCGGAGGTAAGCCCCTAACCTCATCAAAAACATCCGGATACTCATAAACTATAGGCACATATCGTAAATCATCGATAGAAGAATCAAGTGATTCTAGACAGACCCCTTTGGGTCACAGGAATTCTCGAGAGTTAAGTCAAACGTCTAATGATCCTCCTCTCACAGTCTAGAATGACACCATACATGGCTAGCCAATCTATCCCTAAAATCGGACCATAGCCCATAAAACCAAGCGCATATGCATTGCACTCAAACTCGATGCCCAACACGGATATCTTCAACCCCCGACATATCATAGATAGATGTGCCGTGCCCCCAATAGGGTTTGGGATAATAACGGGATCCAAAACAATACTAGTACTAAGGTGCAGAGACTCAACCACATAATCAGATATAAAAGAGTGATAAGCTCCAGAAACAAAAAGAGTCCTAACAGGATGATCAGAAAGAGAAATCAAACCTTCAACAGAAACTTTCCTACCGCTGCTCGGTACATTAGCCTCGAGAGCATGCACCTTCCCTCTAGAAGATCCTTCCCTTTGGCCCTGTCCTTGCTTCTTTGGGCACTCCGTAGTATAGTGTCCAACCACCATAGTGGAAGCAAGCATTCTTCCTTTTTTTTTACAATCTTTGACCAAATGACCAACGTTTCCGCAACCATGACATTTCTTCTTGCATTAAGCCTTTTCTTTCTTTCCACCCTTCTTTTGCGGTTCTTTCTTAGGCCACACCTTCTTGTTTTATGTCTCATTAGTCTTAGCCTCCTTTTTCTCATCCTTACCATCTTAGTGCATCAATGCCATATCAACCAGTCTCTCAAAAGTAACACCCATCGGAATGTGAAATAATGCTAATGCTTGAAGAGGTTGATTTAATCCTTTTGCAAACCTTAGTCCTTTCTTATGTGGGGTATTCACCATCTCCAGACCAAACCTTACCAACTGAATGAACTTATTGACATATTCTTTAACAGACATACTTACTTGCTTAAGTGTTAGAAACCTCTCCATTTGCAAACTCCCTTTTGTCTAAGAAAGAAAATTCGTCTTGAATCTCTGTCGGAAATCATCTCAAGTATCAATTGGATGCCCTGCTTGCGTCACTTCTCACCAGAACGAAGCCTCGTCTTTAAGCTGTCGTGCAGCCAACTGTATCTTTCTACGGTCATCAACCTCGAAAAGCCCAAACAAGTTTTCTATATCTTTTAGCCAGTTCCGTGCTTCCACAAAGTTCTCAATTACCCAGAATGGTTTCCCTCCCATAGCACATAAGTCCTTTCATATCTTAGAGAAATTGTCCGTTGGCGGAGGAGGAGGAACAACGGATGTAGCTGGAGGAGGGGCGTCTGCTTGGCCTCTGGCAGGCGCCGTAGTCTCATGAATCCTACGGAACCAAGCCGGTATCTAAACGCCCTCGAGAAGATTCGGTTCCATAAACATGCTGTAAAGAAAAGGAAAAAGTGATTTAAACATGGAATCAAAAGATATTTTATATGGCTTTGGGAAATATGTTTTTCAAAAACAGACTTTTCATTGAAAATACTTTCTTTTTGAAACCTTTTGAAAAAAAATCAAAACCTTTTATCCGATCTTGTAACCTTCGGCTCTGATACCAAATGTGACACCTCATGTATGTTAATGTCACTCTTTGCCAGAATGCATTAAGTCCAGTGAAGCGTTATAGGTAAACAGAAATAGAATACCACAAGACAGACATAAAATAGCAGTGAAAATTTAAAACTTCATTATTTTGCTGAAAACATCGTAGTCTCAATACCAGTTGCAACTTCAGGCATAAAATACTGAAACTGAGTACATCAAAACAAAACATCTATCTTGCGCTAAAACCATCAGAATACAGAAATGTAAAATCATAATCCCTAGTAATAGCCATAATAAAGTAGACAATTAGTCGAAGCGGTACATTGAAATAGATCCAAATCTAAGAAGAAACAAAAGAGAGAGCCCTAATCAAGTCTGAGCGTTCATACCCTAAGAAACTAGGGGGAAAGGAAGAGAGAGAAAAAAACAAAATAGGTCATACATAAAGTCTGGCGAGTCCAGTGACTTTTAGCATATAAAGAAGTAAAAGTATCATGACAGGTATATAAACTAAATAAGAGATAACAGTATCATATAACAGGTATGAACAGACTGAACAGAGTAAGCAGAATAAACAGAGTATGTTGTGCTTCTCAAATACTTTTCTCTTCACCAATACTAGTATAACATATATGTGACAGATTAGGTATTCCCTAATTACTTAACAGAAACAGGATGATCCCAATAGAAACATGTCGATAGTTTTAGGTATACTTTAAATTCATAACGGGTTCTACCCTAAATAGAAATAATGGGTACGTTAACAGAATATAACGGGTGTTACCCCAAATAGGAATAATAGGCACCCCAAGTGGAACAGACAGGATTAGATGTACCCTAATTACTATCCCCAAGCGATCGAATCCCTAGCTTGTAAATACCCTGTGTCAACCCCACAGGAGGGTGTATTACTTCCTAAAGTGATGAACTACAAAAGGACACAAACCTATTTACTAGTGCAACTATGGTTTATTTCCCCCCTTCAGACCGGACTCATGCATGCACATGACTCAGTTGGAACGCGCCCGTACACACCCCCTTTTAGATGAACCTCTTATAATTAGTTCAGTATGTGTGCCTTGGCCCCTACCTAGTTTGTGGCCCCCGTTTAATACCAGAATGGGATACTGACTGATATGGGTCCCACACAATAGATGACACAAGTCAAACTCCTAAACTTGTGTCCCCAATTAGCTAGGATTTTTAACAGGTTAAGCTTACAGATTAACAGGTTGGCCTAGCCCCTACAGATTAACAGGTTAAGTTTCACAGGTTAACAGGTTTTATTTAACCCCAACATATTAAACACGTTTACATAACCCCAACATATTAAAAAAACATACTTAACCCTAATATATTAAATAGGTTTACATAACCCTATTAGAATTTAACAGGTTTCACCTGTTCTTTACAGTTCCATTAACTTGTTTCGCTTAATCTTAAATTAAACCTACAGATTCATATGCCCCAAATTCCAATCATAATTCACAATATAACATATACCCCCAATATTTTATTCATATTTCACAGTATAGGTTATGCCCCAAGTTATCATTCCCCTAATTTTATCCCAATTCCATTTGTATGCATATTTTAGCGATGCTGGCCTAGACTCGAACGTAGCCTAGGCTTTAAATATAAAAAGGGAATGAGAGAGAGAAGAAAAAAATAGACATATAATAACAAAAATAAGCATATAATAACATAGATGGGAATATTGTAGCAGAAATATGCATATAAGAACCGTACAATAGATCAAGTGTACAGAAGAATACATGTAATAACAGAATTGTTTAGGTATGAATCAGATTCTTAACAGGCATAGGTTCAGATCTAGATTTATAAACATGCCAGAGTTACTGTTAAATGTTTATGTCTAAAAGTATCATGAACTCATATAGTTTGTATGTAATGAACAGAGAATAAAATGCTGATGTTGCAAAAGATATTGTTGTATATGTATATAGGCTGGTGTTGAAGAAGATAGTCTTATTCAATCCAAGCAGAGGCAGCATTTCATTGTCTCCATTGTTTTAGATATAGAAAAACAATAGAAATGTTGTCCTATATATAGCCTATCATCAACGAACCAAGCCAACAATTGTGTTCAGAAACAACCAAAAGAATTCGGCCAAATCCAGTGTGGTCGACCCAACCCCACCTGGGTCGACCCATGGATCGACCCATAAGTCGACCCACCTTGTAACACCCCACCTCCGCTAGGGTCACTCACAAAGGGAATGCACTAGCTTTGGTGGAGCATTATCTAGGTAAACATACACAGAAATATTACAAGACAGAACATATAAAACAGCGGAAGAAGAAGCAAATTTCATTGCTTTAAAATCTAGAAAGGTCTAAAGCCTTTTTACACCAAAATGCCATTAAATCCATTACATCGAAATCTGTCTTGCAATAGTAAAGAAGCATAAAACCATAGTCATAAATCATTCCCCAAGTAAAACAGTAAAGCAACCATAGCCAAGAAAGGTCCAAGCCATATATGATGATCTTGAAGCAGAAAGAAGTCCAAACTAAGTAGTAGTGTTTCCTCCCTGAGAACCTGGGGGAGGGGGGAACGGAAGAAAAAAAGGCGAAAGAAAACGAGTCAGTCATAAAGACTGGTAAGTCCTAGTGACTTTCAGCATAGAAACAAGTAAAGATAACATGACATGTATAAACTGAAAGTAAACATAAGGATGATGACAAGATAGGCAAGTTAAACTAAGATAACTAGATAAACTATGCTAACCAGATAAACTACGGTAACAAGATAAACTGTGCTAACCAGATAAACTATGGTAACAAGATAAACTATGCTAAGCAGATAAACTACGGTAACAAGATAAACTGTGCTAACCAGATAAACTACGATATCAAGATAAACTATGCTAACCAGATAAACTACGTATAGCATCGCATGTTTAACATTCTCGGCACCAGTACTAGTATAACAAAATTAGGTGTTATCCTAATGTCCAAACAGAAACGGAAACAGAAACAGGGTGATATTTACAGAAATAACAATGGGCTTTTACCTCCCTAACAGAAACAGAAATGGGTCTTTACCACCTGTACTATTAACCCAACCCGTGTCATGTATTAACTATGAAATGATCCCTAGCCCAATATCATGAAATGACCCATTACTTGGTCCCACGAAACGATCTATTAATCGATCGTCTCCCTACAAGTTCTAGCTTGTCATGTGTCTGTGTCATACGGCCCTATCACGAACGTAGTTACCTATGTTAGGTCCACCATAGGGTGTATCAAGCCCTAGGGTGCCAACCACCGACACGAATCAAGCACGCACAGTGTAAACCTACTAGTGCCCAATGCCTGCTTTTTCAACTCTGGACTACGTGCACGACCATAGTCCGCCTGAACCTGCAATGGCGCACCAACTCAGTCGTCGTTCTGGTCGCTTACAATCAGCCTAGTAATTGTGCCCCACCCTGCCTAGTTCCAGGGTACCGTGATACATCTAGTGGGTTACTGCAGAAAAGGACCGCGTAACTAGGGTTTCCGTCCAGTAGGTTAAGTGTTGTCATTTAAATTCGAGACTTAACCCCATCAGTCTAGCATGTCAGCTTGGTTAATTGTTGTCATTCATGACTTAACCCGCCTTCATGTCATGTCAAATTGGCTAAGTGTTGTCGTTCAAGTTCATGACTTAGCCCTATGAATCATCTGTCAAGTTGGTTAAGTATATTCAAGCGGTTCATGACTCAACCCTATCAAATCATCGTGTCAAATTGGTTAAGTATATTCAAGCGGTTCATGACTTAACCCTATCAAATCATCGTGTCAAATTGGTTACGTATATTCAAGCGGTTCATGACTTAACCCTATCAAATCATCGTGTCAAATTGGTTAAGTATATTCAAGCGGTTCATGACTTAACCCTATCAAATCATCGTGTCAAATTGGTTAAGTATATTCAAGCGGTTCATGACTTAACCCTATCAAATCATCGTGTCACATTGGTTAAGTATATTGAAGCGGTTCATGAATTAACCCTATCATGTGGCATTAATTCATTAATGCACCTCAACCTCTCACATCAGACTTGTTGTTGTGGTCACTGGATATGCCAGGCGGTTCCGGGCAGAATTACACCACAACTCAGTCTGACCTCGGGTTTCAAGCGCGATATGACCAACTACCCACATTTGATCCTATTGTTTGCAGTAACTGGATTTGCCGGGCGGTTCCGGGCAGAATTACACTGCAAACTCAACCCAACCTCGAGTTGGCCATTTTCAAGTTCATTCTAGTGTCATGTCCATGTTCAAGATTCATGTCAAGTTCGTGTCAAGCTTCAAGGATAAGTTTCATGCCCACATCCAGATTCAAGTTATAACAATGTTCATGTTTCAAGTTTTTTTTGCCTATTATCAAGTTCATAATTCATGTTCATAACCAATTCGTGTTTTGCCTAATCTACCCAAATCGTATTCCCATCGCACATAATGGTGAATCGATCTATACTACAAATAAATCCAA
The DNA here is from genome assembly GCA_030737875.1 of Allium sativum. Classification (NCBI taxonomy): domain Eukaryota; kingdom Viridiplantae; phylum Streptophyta; class Magnoliopsida; order Asparagales; family Amaryllidaceae; genus Allium; species Allium sativum. Next base: position 471,541,860 of record CM060918.1, read on the forward strand.
ATCCCGAGATAAAGGGAATAACATCAAAACTATGATAGGCAAAAGGGACGAGCACAAAGTGATAAAAGGGATTACAAGACAAGCATGATATAACTTGAGATAATTGGTTACAACATCACTAGCATATAGGGTTTCAAATCTAGCAAGATAAGGCGATAGTCATGATAAAAGTTGATATAAAAGAATAGGCATGCAAAAGCAAGCCCAATACAAGGATAATGGATCCAATGGTTTTAATGTACATAACAGCGAATGAACTAAGCAAGTCACACCCTAGGTATGAAACAACTGCAAATTCGGTGTACAACATGGGTTTCAACTATGGGCATGAATAATCAACTATAATAGTCTTAGGCAACTAACTCCAATAGTCATGGTCATAGGTAGAAATCTCATAATCAAGAACCATAAGCGATCAATCGCAATAGTCATGGATAATTATCCAAAATAGTTCTAGGCAAATAGTCATAGGAAATTAACAGTAATAGTTTCAAAGTCATGGTCATAGATAATAGCCTTATGTTCATAATCATAGGTAATAATTCTCATAGTCAAGAGTCATGATTAGCCACAATTGTCCTTGTCATAGTCATAGGCAATAGTCTTATGTTCACCGTCGTAGGCATAGGCATAGTCTTATGTTCACAGTCATAGACATAGGCATAGTCTTATGTTCACAGTCATAGGCATAGTCTTATGTTTCAATCATAGTCCTTGGCCATTAACAATAGTTTCAATGTCATAGGCATGTTAAAGTTATAGACACGAAAGAGTTTGATTTACAACATGAATAGGCTCAAAGCAATATTCACGAAAGTCAAGATCCAAGATGAACAAGAATAGATATGAATCAATTATCATAAATAGATCCAATTCCAATTTACAACATGGATATTAAGTTTACAACTTTTATCTAAAAGTAACTTGAACTTACAGATCGTGGTCTAAGAAAGATGCAGAAGTCAAGTCTAGAAATTTGTCGTTGAATTGCTGAATCATTGAATCTTGCTTTGATCGTAGAAGAAAATCCCCAAATATGCAATTCCTAGCCGTAGTCTTCAAGAAATAATCTTCTCGTTTTAATTTAATTTATCTTAATTTAATTTAGAAGAAGAAGAAGCCATGATCATCAAGAGTTTGAGAAGCATAAGGTTACAGAAGACTGGTGTAAAGAGAATGAGGCTAGGAGGCTGTTTATATAGGATTAGGCAGACAAATCTGGACAGAAAATGATGTCAAATACATCATGATGCATCTGGTTCAAAAAGTGGGTTCGGGAGGCAGGTCGACCCCCAGGTCGACACTGTGGTCGACCTGGTCCCTGGGAGGTCGGCACTATGGTCGACCTAGTCCATGGCCGGGAATTTTCCCGCCCAGCCTGTTCTGGGGTTTGAATTCGAATTTCGAATTTGAATTTCGAGCTGTTTTTTATTCTGGAAATTCCTGAAACTTCGGAGGGTCATATCTCTATGATACGGACTCCGATTCTCGCAAACTCGGACTCGTTTCCAAGCAGAATTTCGAGACGAACACAATGGCGCAACCCGTTTCCCCTGATTCTTATTTTAAAATTTAATTCTGCCTTGATTTATGGTTTTGACACATTATTAAAATTCGGGTTGTTACACACCTGACCTTGGGTCGACCCATAAGTCGACCCAGACCAGGCGTGGGTTAGAACCAATGAGTCTGGTTCCCACCTAGTTTTTTCCGTCGTTCCATTTGATTTAATTTGAAAATTATGGTTGTTTTATTTACATATATTCTACTTATATGTTTACAAACTTCTAACCTTCATAACTTCCTCATACGATGTCCGTTTCACACAAACTTGGAGTCTATCCTAAGAAAAATTCCGAGAAGAATGCAATGGTACAGTCCGTTTTATTTAATTCCTAATATTTAATTAAGTATTCCTTAATTTATCGTTATAATGTCCTTTAAAATTATGGGGTGTTACTGTGCACTACCATGTTTAAATGTTATCCGCTGGGTTATTTTTCAAGTTTAAAAAATTTGTACTCTTCTTTTGAAAGCAGTGTGGACTGCAATATGATCTTCAGGTTGGGATGTTGTAGTTCTTGGAGTGGCTCATGGAACTATTATATAGGCATCAAACACTAATTTCAAATTACATTTTCATTTTCTTGCTACTTAGATGCTATATATACATTGTTCTTGGGATCAATGATTTCAATTACAAACTAATTATACATTGTTGGATTATCAACTTTGCAGTGGAGCATGAAGAATTGAATGTGTTACACTGTGGACTAGTTGGATGAGGTGCGTAATGAGTCGCTCGGTTATATTGAAGAACATTTGTAAATCTTGTTTAATGTTTCTCTAACTGGAATGTAATGTGCATGTGCTTGTTGGTGTTAGATGAATTATTGGTGTTTGTTGTTTTGCTTCTGTGGATGTTGGGACAGTATCAATGACAAGTTTAATTTTAGCTATTTTTTTGGTGTTAGCAGGAAACACTCGGTTTGGTCTTTGATATTGCATGTTTGTGGTGGATGATTTATAGCAGGAAACTTTTGTTTTTGATATTGGTATTGCATTTTTGTGGTAGGACATATATCAGGAAAATATAAATGTCTAAAATCATAACTTACATCAGTTTTGAAGAATAAAACAATGTATAAACAGAACAATGACATTATCTCCTTTAAAGGGAAATGATGTCTAAATGCCACACAGACATCATTTCACTGAAAATGAATTGATGTATGTTTGGTGTATATACACCACTTCTTTTAGAAAGAAATGATATGGTAAAACACTTGTTACAACAGTTATTTGCACCAAAAACGATGCATTAGTCATTTTGTGCTACTTGCATGATATGTTTATAGTAATTCAAGACCGATAATAAGCCATTATCAACATTCAGTTGATGCAAATAAACAAAAAAGGGTTAATACATCATTTTTTAATTAATTTATGATGTCTTAATTCTGCTTCGACATCATTTTTTAATTAATGTAAAAAAAGTGGTACTTTAGACATCACCGACAAAGACATCACTCTAGAAAAATGAGGACATCATTTTTAAGCTGATGTCTAAGTGAAGTTTTCTTGTAGTGCTAGTAGTACCCATAGCTAGTACCCTCTAGTTTGTAAGAATGTGGAACAAGTTATCGAGAGGTATTAAGTGGCCAATAAACCCTCCTAGGGTCTTACGTGATCAGGAGAATCCACCCTATTTATTGTTGATAGTGAGGCGGAAAACAATGAAGGGTAAGGAGATGGAAAAATGTATATATGTATACTCCAAAGCTAGAGGTTCAGTTCTCGGTCTAATAAGCCAGTAAATTATAATCTAATAATCAGCTTAATTATTGTTTAAAGGATTCCTAAATATATGTGTAAGCGTTCTATCTCTGTATTATATCTTGGAACACTACCTTGGGAGTAGTAGAGTCGTGCGTAAACATTTATAAGGTTAGATTAAAATCACTAACCTTGGTAGGCATACATCTTCGGATGAACCAAACGGAATACGTCTGTGTATTATAATTTGTGTTGTACATTTCCTATTCATCATAACTATGTTGTTCTAACCCCCTCCTCGTTACAACCACCAAGGTTTTCTAGAAAAGGATGAGTTCTCACAGGTGTTTTAGTTTGGTTTTTGGTTCTCGTTCTCTCTTATGTTTGGTATTGGCAAAGTGACTTACTTTGAGAAAGGTAGTTACTTAAGTTAATACTAGTTATCCTATTTTGTTTCCTTTGTGAGTTTTCTTTTATCATACTTTGATTATGCTTATGCTCATTTATTTCAGGTACCAGATATACACGCTCCATGCTTGGATGTGTTCAAGTTTTGATTTTTGTTGAAATTTGGGAGTAGAAAAGTTTGGGGTGCTACACTATAACTTCTCGCGAATCCAAGAGGGCACCAAAAATAGAACCACTCATGCTTGAAATCGCTTAATTTGCTCCATGCCCTGATCAACATTTAACATTAGCTTGATCCTCCAATAGACAAGGGATGGATAAGGACTTCTTCGCTTGAAAGAACAAAGAATTTGATGTCTTCTCTAAATGGCTCTATGCCGAAATTTTTAATATAAGGGATGTAGGTTCAGAGCCAGAAAGCATACCCATTCGGATGAAGCTGCATCCACGTCTACAACATGTATTGGATCAATGGATACGAAAGAGTCATGCACATGACAGAGCACATGTGTCTATTACAGTCAGTATATCCCTTTTTGGGTGCTTACGTCTTGTCGTTCCTCTCGGTAACCCGGATATCATCCGGAGGTATGCCGTACCTGATGCATATTCATGCTATCGTGGCCCTCTTGATTCTAGAGGCAAACAAATCCACGGGATTACTAAAATAACTGCATCCTCTAGCATATTCGGTACCATGAATATTTTCATGATCTTCCTCTTCATCCTCAGTCTGTTGTGGGCCTCTTCTGCTTCATCATGATTGCCCTCAGCGACTGGCTCATCCTTGTGTCGATCTAAAGGTCGCGACCCTTCGGATTGCTCCCCTTAATTATGTGCATCTGATGAACTTGCATGTTGGGAAGGGTGGATGATTCATAGGCTTGATGATGGTTTACTGTCGGACTCGTTTGAGTTCGAAGGCAGCCCTGTTGCTTTAGCTGTCGGACCTTGGAGTCGTCTATAACTCCTTGATGTCATAGCTAGCTATACTTTTAAAATGGTTGCACCAATTAGCATGATAATGCATGTGGCTTTGTCATGCGTGCTAATGCAAGTATAGTAAAAAAATTAGAATGTGGTGACGAATTTCAGTTCTTCACTGATACCATCATCGCTGACCAACTTTGCGGTACTTGGATCTCATTGCGGTTACGTCATGATCGGATCGCGAATCGAATTCTTTAATTAGTGATTTAGTCATAGGTCCACACTCCAATTTTATCATTTATCTTATGTGCATGTCTGGATAATCGGTTCATCACAAAATTCATTTTCTTTTTATTCGGTCGACTGTTAAGTCATTACAATGTGATACTTTTGATTAGATTTCTAATACAATCATGCAATTTCTCGAAACATTCCAAGTTTAGGAACTCAAATTCGAGGTCAAAAAATTTCCCTAAGTCCGAAGATATGAATTTCCAATTCATATCCCTAAAGACTAAGGAAATTTTTTCACTTTTCGTTCTCCACTTCGTATCTCTGCACTTCTCTCCTTTCCAAGTTTGAATCCTACACCACCACTTTTCTTCTCCCCAAAAAATATTCTAAATTTTTGCTAAGATCAGGGATATGAAATGGAATTTTGTATCCCTAAACTTAACAAAATTTCACCACTTCGCATTTCCATTCCCCGTTTATTGATCCAACACCATATCCCACTTCTCCTCTTCCAGTTAATATCCCAACTTCATCTTCTCCTCTACTTCTTCCCAACCCCATACCCCGCCTTTATGAATCCACCTATCCCACTTCACTCCACACTCCCGCTATATCAAGCTCATCCACGACCTCCAAAACCCGGCGTTGACTCCTCCAATCACACACGACCATCTCCATATCTCGAAACCACGAAATCATGCAAAATGAAATATATCTCATGCAAAATCGACCTAACTCGTTTGAGACCCACCTGAAAACGAGAGTGGATGGTTGGAGATTAGTCGTACTGTGGTGTTGGAGGTTGACCGGAGGTGGGATCACGAAGTATGATGGTAGATGGTAAAGTCGTGGAGGGCTTTAGGGTTTTAAAGCTTTGAAATTGCTAAGGACAAGAGTACATAGAAATGCATGAAGATGAAATAAAAGAGGCAAATATGTGTATTTATACGATGAAGGTGAAAAACTTCAAGAAAATTAACTCCATACCAATCCCTGGATTGGAACAGATCCCTAAAAATTTGTTTTTGAAAAAAAAAGAGTAAGGGAAGAAGAAAAAAAAGAAACTCGGTGATCGTAATTCGTGATAGTCAAACTGTGACTATGTTTATGTACAATAATTTCCAAAGTTCAGAACGCTAAAGCAAACGTGAATCGAGAATCATGCACCCACCAGTAGTGCTTGACACTCAAACTCAATTTTACTTTGGCAGTTAACCTATACAATTATATGGTTTAATAAATGTAACTACTTAACTTTATTTCTTGTTTATAACTCCAACCGTATCTCACAATTACACGTTCGAACATGTGAGTGAATACGTAATATTATACCTGCAATGACTTTCTTATAATTCGGAGTAAGCGAGAGCTGTCGACGTTTAATTTCTTGAATCGATAGAGATTAGATGTTTACCTCAAAATTATAAGAATTCCAGTCCTAAAAATGGCATTCAAACTAGTCAGAAATATCCGCAATGCTTGAACTATGCATTTACACCGATGCACTTCAACAAAGTGTCGCAACCACTCGAAAACGATACACTCCTTGGTATATACTTCTCAAATAAAATATTATGAACATTCGCTAGACACAGCTTAGAGATCTTCCCAACATTAAAGGTCTTGTCTTGATTAAAAATCTCGTCTTATTCATAAGACATACTTTGGGGGGGGGCAAGTGTTGCTCAAGCTTTTGGTTCGACTATCAAAAGAAATCCGGATTGGCACGCTTCGACCGTCACAAGCTAAATGACTCAATAATGTCATTTAAACATCTAGAGATTGAGTCTGGATGGAGTCATACAAATACGATCATCTTAACTAACAAAAACAAATCCCGGATGCACAAGTGTTTGGGGATCAGTAGGAATCCCTATGGGGATTGGTATAACTCCCCAACACTTTAATCAACCCAATACACCAACAACATACTTCGGGGATCAGTACTACTTCCTAACATCACTGAATTAACACGACACTTCACAGGCCAGTACAACACCCCGATTTCTACATAATTTAAAAAACTTAAACTTTAAGTGCTTGTACTACCTAACGCATCAACTAAAAATCAACCAAACTCCATCAGAAGCCAAAATAAATTAAGGGAAGCCAACTCACCATCCCGCCTTTCCGTTCCTCCCCCACCACTCTGTTCCTTCTCCCACTTCCTCCTTTTTTTACTTTGTATCCCAATTTCGTCTTCTCCTATACTTCTTCTCAACTCCAACCTTATCAACTGTGTTGATAAGGCTATTTTTTAAAAAAATTTTACAAAGCTTGGGGCCTTGTTAGCTATAACTATATCATCATAGATATGGTTGATAAGGACCCTCGTGTTTTCGAAAAAATTTTGATACTTATTGCTACTATCCTTATTGACTATGTCAATAAGGCTTGTTTTCTAAACTTTCTTTTATAAACCAAAGGCTTATCACATCCATTCTTGTTGTCACTGATGTGGTCGACTAGGCTTATTTAAGGCTTTGTGGCTATCACCTCCAAAATCTTTAGCGTTATCATCAAAGTCGACAAGCCATGTTTCAAACTATTTTCTAAAAGTAATTGAGGATAACACCTCTATTCTTTGGAGCCACTATTGTGGTCTTTGAGGAACCTTTGAACAAATATGTTTTAAGCTTGTTGATTTCAACTGTATCGACAAGGTGTGACTTCTAAAACTATTTTCAAATGAGTCTGACATTATTACCTTTAAAGCTTATCATCGTCGTTCATGTCGAGAAGTCTATTCTAACCTTTTTTAATCAGTAGCTAACTCAATTTTGTAGTCAATAGCCCTTGCTTATTGTTTTGGTATATTAAATGACTTCGACACTTGGGTAAAGAGTCGGAAGGGGGATAGGGTGGACAAAGGTGTTGCATTTGCTCATAACTATTGCATGTCGGTAGGGAACAACATCACGTAAATGATTTATTGACCAAGTCAGTAAGCTCAGCAGTTATGTTTTAAGATGGTAAATAGCCATATTATTGTTTACATTTCTAGTGCGGCTACCATGTATGAATATTGTTACTTATATAGTATATACATAGTTGAACACATTGGGGATACCAATGGGGATTGAATAATCATGGAAATTGGAGGGATCTATAAATTTAAATTTTCTTGGGGAATAAGACTTAAAATAAATAGGGAGGTTCCTAGTCACCATGTGGATAAAACTACGGCATGTGTGATGGATAGTCTACATTTTAAATTTGAAAGATTTACAGTCAACCTACGGATGAAGCTATGAGGTGTGTGATGGTTAATCCATATTTATATATCTTTTGAAACACCAAGTGGATGCGTAATCCAAATGGTAAGGGGTAGGTAATCCAGTTAGTAAAAGATGGGTAATCTTTATGAACTCACGATGGGTAATCATTTAGATGTTATGGTGGGTATTCCTTAACGATGGGGAACTACTTATGCCTAAACACAAGTCAATAGTTTAAATACCAACAAACAACTTGTTTTCTTTATTAACCAATCATTTCTCGTTTAGATAATTAGTTAACATAAGGGTACATGGAATCCACCACATTACCCGTGTTGCATATTATTACTATTATTATTGTATTGTTCTAACTATTGAGTGCGCAATAGCATAGGATTGGTTGTTTTATGTCAACACATTAGTGAGAGGGAAACCCATTTCACAAAGTGACATAGGCTCTCTACATATCCGTTGGTTTTGGGAAGTGACTACTATTCATACCAGTCTGCTGGTTGATCGAAATTTTTTGTTTTTTTCTTTAACTCTCGAGTGTTTATTTGGGTGGATTGAGGGTTTAGGTTTTCGGGTTCATCCTCTTCAATGAATAAGCTATCGAAGACATGTAGGAGGCGGTAAGCAATTGAAGAGATTTTTTATTCCATTGTGTCTATCCAATTTGTGTATATGTTTAGACGGAATTGTGTAACAACCCGAATTCCAACAAAACGATTTTTTTTCGAAAATTCCAATCTACCGAAACTCAAATTGACTTGTCTAGTATCCTGCAGAAAAAGCAGTAATAAAAAATATCAAAGCTCAAAAAATATCTCATAGCAGAATGGAATGAAATACAATATAATCAAATATAGCCTTACCAAAGTAATAATACTTCCTAACCAATATCCAAAGTTATCATATCTCTACCATAAACCTAACCTGCGAGTGTGTTATGAGGAGTGGGTCAGAACACAAGTTCTACTGACTAGACTAAATTACACATTATGAAATAACCCAACACATACTGTTCAGTTATTTTTTGGTTTATTACGTTAGTTTGGGTTAATAGCACTCAAGGATTTACACATACGTCATACCCATCTACCTACCAATAGATTAACCTAATATAGCATATATGTAACCCCAAATATCAAGGTACTTACCATAGTACCCTTCTCGCATGGTCTCTGCCGTCATGCAACGGAAGTATATGCAACTCTCATCGTACGCCGAACATTATACGGACCTTCATATTACTACACCGCATTCCGCACCGAACTACCATCGCTATGCTACGTAAGCGTATAGACTGCCATATCTGAGACAAATCTTAACTCGAAGTAATTACCTAGCGTCTGTAGTACAACACCCGGTGTTGTGTGCATGTACCTAGACCTTCACACGTATGTATTGTTTACTATACTCCGAGTCCCATAATAAAGCTGCATCCAATGCATGGAACTTGGTTGGAAGCTTTTCCATATCTGTACAGGTAGACTAACAGGGCCTAAAATACAGATATCCAAACTATTGTCTGCATTTTCATGGTTGCTATGGTTTCAAAAGCTAAGTGACGTGCCCTTAGCAAACAATCTACATCCAAATTGGTCTGTCCCTCAGCCAAAGTCTCGCTAGTGAAAGATCGATGGTCTATAGGTTTAGCTCTAGTCTTTCTGCATCCCACTGACTACCGATGACAGATATCCAACGATTACTATCCTTATTTTGGTCCTGACCAACCAGCCTCCATGAGCGAGGCAAACTGCCGAATCACCCCAATGCCATACCGCCACAGCCTTCTGGCTGCCAAACTATTGTTGTAGCCAAGATATACTCACCGGGTGGTAACGCGCAAACCCAACCTCTGCTAGTACAGTCCGACCATGCACCGCAATAGAGAACCACCATGGAGTGCCCTACCACATCCCATGGAAGTCGTCTGCTTCCTTCCAGTCCTGCAAAGTCAACAAGCATAATAGTAGCAGAAGAATCAAATGGACATGCTCCTTTAGTTCCTTCAGACACCTCGATGATCTACCCCATTGGGTTCTTGACCTTCAGACATGTGGACTGGTCCAAGTGCATCATATCATCGTATTATTAGACCCTATGTCTAATCGTTTAATCACGCGCTTGCTTTATCTTATCATCTTACCAATTAACTTGATTATCCATATATTAATTTTTTATTCAAGTTAATAGGTTTTCACTGAGCCTCATATATGTTGAGGGTACAGACCCCTCTCGCTTGTTAATTCAGTGATATAACTTAACCTATTTAAGTTCATTAATAAGCCCATAACATGTTATTCCCTAGATTGTTATTAACGAAACTAATCTATCAACTTTTTACATTATTACCTTATCATTTATTGTCCAATTTCATGTTTACAGGTTACAATAACATGTTCTACTTAATGTATAATTAAGTATACCTTATCTCAATCCACATGTCTTATTTTAGCATGTTACTTATATATATAATTAAGCACAACTTATTTCATTCCATAAGTCTTCTTACTCTACTATTTCATATTCCATTATTATTATCACAACTTATTGTTGTTGTTTACTTAGTAACTTAGTTCTTCTTAACTAAGGTTTATTAAAAAGTTTCCTTCTCATTTATTATAACCTGTGTTATAATTTCCACTTGTCCCTAGGACAAGCCTACCTATTATATTCCATTCCCATTCATATAGCCAGTTATAATAGGTTATATTACCTATTCATTATTATTCTCTTTAGGTTCCTTAATATGAACCAACCTATACTGTTGTAACATCCATTTCTTTACTGTCTTGTATATTTTCACACATACTATTTCATTCTATTAATTATAATTAATATCACTTATGAATCTAACGGTCATAACTTCCTAAGACATTAGATGACAATTAGGTATCTTTATTTTATCAATCCCAAAATATCTATTAGTTCTACACCAATAGACATTGTTAATTTATTTACTTATTGTTTGTTGTATATTTGATAGTAGGCCAATTTATGTAAATTTGACGTAGGGTGGATGTTCTTTGCTAATTTTGGGAGATGGTTAATCGATAGCCTGCTGTTTCATTTATGTGTTTTAATTTGAATACGAGACATGTCGAAATTGACTTAGGTGTTTAATTTTTAATTCTGATGGTGCGACTTGAAGAGTGAAAGTGATATGGTCACTGAGCTTGTGAAGGATTTAGTCGAAAGATTGTATATACATTGACAATATGTTTTTGTCTTTGAATAATGCGTTTGAATAAAAAAACATAAATATATATATTTTTTATATGGATATTATTTGATTCAAAACCACATTTCTTGTTAGCTTGTACGTTAATTGTAACACCCCACCTCCGCCAGGGTGGCTCTTGCAAGCAACTCTGACTTTGGTGGGGCATTTTAAAACAAGGTAAACATGCATAATGATATAACAAGGCAGGACATGACATATATATATATGTAAATAAACAGAGTAAGTAGATAGATACAACAGCGGAAGGATTTTAAACCATTTCAAAAACAAGTCTGCTACATCATAATGTCAATTTCCCAAATAAACAAGTCTAGTACATAAAATAACATCATCTGAAACTGAAACGGAAAACATAAAAGTAGCTATCCCCAAAGTGGAAAAACCATAGCGAGCTCAAGTCCAAAGCATACATGAGCTATCCAAGAAAGCAGCTAAGATCCCAGCTAGGCTCCTGTATTCCCTCCCTGAGAACCTGGGGGGGGGGGGGGGACGGAAGAAAAGAGGCGAAAGAAAACAGGTCAGTCAAAAAGACTGAGTAAGCCCTGCTACGATCAGTCTATAAACTAATAAAGTTAACAGTATGATGGAAACTGAGATGATCATAGATAACAACATACTGGCCTGATAAATTAACTACAAGATAGATAGAGGTGTCATCGCATAAACAAGGTTAAGTTTTGCACCACGGTGTACTAGCAAACCAACATAACAGGTATTGATCCCTTGGCCCAAGCTTTGGCCCAATAACATGAAGTGACCTTAATATAAGGTCCAACCAAACGGTCTAGTCGATCGGCTCCCTATAAGCCTAACACGTCAAGTGTTGGTGTCCATACGGCCCACATATGGATGCAGTCAGACTGTGCTGGGTCCACCTTCGGGTGTATCAAGCCTTCGGGTGTCAACCCCAGACACTGAAGCAATAATGCACAGTCTAAACCTACTGGTACCCGTGCCTCGAGTTTGTCCAATACCGGAATACGTGCACGTCCGTAGCCCGCCTGGACCCGCACCGCTGTACCACTCAGCCGTCGCTTTGGTCGCTTACATCCGTCCAGTAATCGTGCCCCGCCCTAGCCTAGCCTCTAGGGTTGCGATGATACCAAACTGGGATTACTGCTGGAACAGACCACGTTGCTAGGGTTTCCTAAGCGGGTTAAGTGCGATTTAACCCTTCACTAATCATGGATTAAATTGGTTAAGTGTAACCGACAGTTCACAACTTAACCCCATTTCAATCCCTCAAACCCCCAAATGGATTAAGTTGGTTAAGTGTAACCAACAATTCACAACTTAACCCCATTTCAATCCCTCGAATCCCCAAATTGGTTAAGTATTAGTGGACCCTGACTTAACCCTAATCATGAGGCATTAATTAGTTTAATGCACCTTAACCTCTCATATTAGACTTTGTTGTGGTTACCTAGTTAAGCCGGTGGGTTCCGGGTAGATTTACACCACAACTTGGTCTAACCTCGGGTCTTGGCACCACATGACCAACTTCTCACATTGGGTCCTATTGTTTGTAGCCACTAGTTAAGCCGGTAGGTTCCGGGTAGAATTACGCTACAAACTCAACCCAACCTCGAGTTGGCCACACTTATGTTCTCTAAGTGTCATGTCCACTTTATCTCAAAACATAATTACAAGTCAACAAATACTTGGGTAGACCTAACTTAATAGGTAAATTCCCAAGGGGTAGACCTAACTTAATAGGTAAATTCCCAATCTTATATTTTCATGTATTTTAAGTTTACCCAACCCCCCCCCCCCCCCCAACGTCATTCTATCGCTTACATATTCGTAATAACGCATAAAGGATAGGAAGAGGGAACTTGGCATAACATACATGTTGAACTTGCATATCACAACAAACATGCATAACATGTTAGACTTGCATAACTTAGCATAGTGAACTTGCATATTAATATAAACATGCACAACATGTCAAACTTGCCTAACATGGCATAGGGAACTTGCATAAACATGCATAACTTGTTAAACTTGCAAATCATGGCTTAGTGAACTTGCATAAACATGCATAACTCAACAAACTTACAAATCATGGCATAGTGAACTTGCATAAACATGCATAACTCAACAAACTTGCAAATCATGGCTTAGTGAACTTGCATAAACATGCATAACTCAATAAACTTGCAAATCATGGCTTAGTGAACTTGCATAAACATGCATAACTTGTTAAACTTGCAAATCATGGCTTAGTGAACTTGCATAAACATGCATAACTCAACAAACTTACAAATCATGGCATAGTGAACTTGCATAAACATGCATAACTCAACAAACTTGCAAATCATGGCATAGTGAACTTGCATAAACATGCATAACTTGTCAAACATGTGTAACATAGCATAGTGAACTCACATAAGCATGCATAACTCATTAAACATGCATAACATAGCATAGTGAACTCGCATAAGCATGCATAACTCATTAAACATGCATAACATAGCATAGTGAACTCGCATAAGCATGCATAACTCATTAAACATGCATAAATCCCAACTTTCATCACATATTAACTTTAGAGTTTCTAAAATGAAGGTAAGAGGGCTTACAATGCTTATGCGGACTCAAATAAGTATAGCAAATGTAAGAAACCCCTTATGCAACAAAATAAAACCCCAAAATGCAAGCAAACTTGATCAAGACTCCTCCTTTATGATGACAATGGAGAAACAAGACTTTAATGCAAGCTAAAGAGGATCATACAAGCCTAAATACACTTGTATGCATGGAAATCTCTTAGGGATTTGTTTAGGAATTGTATGAAGAGAGTGGAGGCCATGAGAGTTTTGATTTTGGCATAGTTTAGTTGCTAGAATGAATAATGAGTGATTTAGGGTAGGTTAGGGTCTTATTTATAGATTAGGCTAGTGATTTAGACCATAGGATTAACCCTAGGTTGAATTAGGTCCATCAGATTTCGGAATTCTCCAGAACCAAGCCACACAACCAAGCCCAAATCAAAATGGTGCGCCAGGCAAAACTGCCCGGCCACCCCGTGTCGACAGGGCTGTCGACAGGGCTGTCGACACCCTGGGGACCCTGTCGACATGCCTGTCGACATGGGGGTCCTGGCGGGAATTTTCCCGCCTGCGCCAGTTTGCCCTAATTCCCCATTTTCAACTTGAAATTCAAATCTGTTTTTACTTAGGAATTTTCTGAAAACTTCAATGGGCCTTCACTGGGTCATACGGACTCCGATTTTCGAAAACTCGGACTCTATTTCGCGTATTTTTCCGAGACGAACGCAATGGCATAGCCCGTTTCCCTTGATTCAGATTTTAGAATTAAATTCTGCCTCGATTTATGTTATAACAGGTTATTGAAAATACGGGTTGTTACATTCTCCCCTCCTTAAAGGATTTCGTCCCCGAAATCTCCAAGTTAGGAAGAACATATCCTACCATCCAACATCCATCTACTCAAAACATCATCCATGAGCAATCATTGTCCTTACAAGATTCTAAATGTGGTATGAACATATGCAAAAGTGTGTGTATATGTACTTACCTAATGCAGAAATTAGGCGGTTACTGATACAGTAAACCTCCTTAATGCATATGTATGTCAGTGAAAATCAGGCGGTTACTGATACAGTAAACCTCCTTAATGCATATGTATGTCAGTGAAATGAATCCATATGTATGCAAATTCCTAACATAATTCATAGTATCTATATGAGTGCACATAACATTCATCCATATGCAACATCCATGTGGTAGCACAACAAGTTTCATCCACGAATAAGTGTAAGCACTCATGCATATGCAACATGAAGAGTGTGTGAGCCGATCTAGTGCCTAATGTGTATCATGCATCCACGAGTAACCACTTGCAAACACTTGCAACCACTTGCAACCATCAAACATAACATGTCTCAAACACATGTTTCATCCAAAGGGTTTCTACCTAAGGTTCTCATGACAAGATAAACACGATAAACTAGATAAACATGGACAGAGAGATATGCTAAAAAGGAGATCTTAGGAGATAAGCAAGATAAACTCCTTTTTGGATTACAAGAAATCCATTCAAACTCTGACATATAGTACTAACCGATGAGTCATAACCCCCTTATGGAGTTTACAACAGAAATAAGATCGAGAATGGGACCGAGAGGATATATACAAAAGATAACTTGCAAGCAAGCTCCACAGGAAAACAAGGATCAAGGATGCACTCTTACAAAGAGATATGATGCGCGTATCCAGTCTTCACTGTTCTTAGTCACGTTTCCTTGAGCTTCACTCCACTGTGCCTTGACCGTCTTTTACTTCATGATTTCTTGGCTTCCTAACTCCTATTTCCCAAATTCGAGTTGGAACTCATTCCATTATCGCCTCTCGTCTTTCTTTTCCACTTATTCTTCTTTCTGTATACCTGGCTTAAACATAACTGTAACCTCATGATTTCATGCAAGCTCTCCAAAATCCACTAGTGAATCCTGGATCCCGTCTACTTACCATAAAGTATTCCACGCAGCAGAACTTTTCTTGAAAATACCAATCCACGTTGCCAATTGCCCTTATAAACGTGATTTTCTATAACTCATGCTTAATCGAAATGAACCATCCGCCTATGAGTGATAGGCCATACCTATATTCAGTTGCCTACCCATGGCTTCCTGTAGGCTATTTCAAGACTGGCCAACTTCTTGAGGGTAAACCGTTGCTAACCATGATGCAGTCCTCTCGCTCTTCACCGGACTGAAGTGAGCACTCTTCGTGAGTCTACCTATTATGACCCCCATACCCGTATTCCCTTTCTTTGATCTAGGTAATCTATCCACATAATCTATCGGGATGTTTTCACACTTCCTTTGCGGAACCTCCAATGGAGGTAATGGCCCGCCGGGCTTCTATGACTTGGCCTTAACCTGGTGGCACAACATGCATCCTGAGACCAACTCGGCCACCTCCTCGAGTGATGCGCATCTTCAAGGACCTTCCTTACCAAGTCTTCCACTCGAGGAACACATAATCTCTCATCGCGCCTTAGTCATCCCTTGTCATCTATAATATATCTAGCGAGGTGACTTAACATCTCGCCTCGAATCAACTGGTCCATGTTCTTGACTAACTGCGGGTCTTCTTCCTGTGAAACCCCCTTCTTGGTCCAGAAGAGTAAGTCTAAGCTCAGGGAATGCTAACTAACTAGCCAAACGGAGAAAGCTTCTTACTTCAATTGCCCTCCTCAGGGTTTTCCGGTCTTAACCCGCAACCACTTTAGCGGAATCCACCGCTAAGCCTTACTTAGGAACTATGTGCCCAAGAAATCCAACTTCCTTCCTCCAAAGTGACATTTGGAGAACTTGACCTTCACCTGGTGGCTCTAAGCGTATCCGTCACCTCCTTGAGATGTCTAGCATGCTCTTCCTTGTTATTTTAAGGAGATCAAAATATCGTCTATGACGACCACGACAAACTTGTTCAAGGACTCCCTAAACACCCTACCCATCAAGTTTACGTAATATGCGGGTGCATTAGTCAAACCAAATAGCATGACTAGCCATTCCAAAAATCCATCTAGAGTCCTAAACGCAGTCTTGTCAATTCCATCCTCAGCCATCCTAAGCTGATGGAATCCGGTAGCTAGATCAAAAGAAAACAGATGCTCCTACAAGCTGATCAAACAGATCATCGATCCTTGGTAACGGTTGTCTATTCTTCTCACGATAATCAACACATAAGCGAAGCAAACTGTCCACGTTAGTAACGAATACTACTGGAGCACCTTACTCGAAAATGCTTCGTCTCAGGAAGTTCTTCTCAAGCAACTCCTTGACTTGCTTTCTTAACTCTCATCTCGTGAGGTCATGTGCCTAACCGGCCACGAAACTGGCTTGGTATTACCAACCAGATAATGCGGAAATCTATCCACGTCCAGGGGTAGCCCCTTCACTTCACCCAAGATATCAGGATATTCTCGGACCACCCTCACAGATTGCAAACTATCGATAGACGAGTCGAGGGATTCAAGATAACATAACATGACGGGACCCATAGGGTTGCTAGAAATTTCTAGGGTATTACCGAGGCGAGTCATGAGCCTCACCACCCTATATACAAAAACCATTGATGGCTCCAAAACAGGACAACCATTCCATGCCCAAAACCAACCCATATCCCCTGAAACCGAGAATATAAACATCCCTCGAGAATTCTATACTCAAGATAGAAATTTTCAAATCCACTCAGACCACAGACAATTGGGTGGAAACCCCAATTGGATTTGAAACACATATGGGATCATCAACTAGGCTAGTACTTAGGTGCAAACTTTCAACTAGATCAGATGAAATAAAACTATGCGATGTGCCAGAATCAAACAAAGTACGAACCGGGAAAGTCAGAAAATGTAAACCAGACTTTCAACAGAAACACTACCTCTATCATGAGCTGGAAGAACGGTGTTGAGGGGATGAACTCGCCCTCCAGATAGTCCTGCACACTGAGTCTGACCTTGCCCTT
Organism: Allium sativum; assembly: GCA_030737875.1. Lineage (NCBI taxonomy): Eukaryota > Viridiplantae > Streptophyta > Magnoliopsida > Asparagales > Amaryllidaceae > Allium > Allium sativum. The sequence goes on from CM060918.1 coordinate 471,559,676, forward strand.
GTTTCCTCGGGCAATCCTTGCTGAGATGTCCAGACTCACCACAATGAAAGCATTCGCCCCGCTTTCTCTTCTTCTTCCTACATTCCCTGGATATATGTCCAACTTTACCATAGAAGTTGCATTTCCTACTCTCTCTTGGCTTGTCCTTGCGGTTGTTGTTATTCTTGCCTCGTTTCCCGGAATTTACCCTCTTGCCTTGAGACTCATTCGCCTTGACCTCTTTCTTGTCATTGTTATCTTCTTCTTGAAGTAGGGCCATATTCACCAAACTCTCGAAAGTCGCCCCCAAGGGTATGTGAGACATAGCCAAACCGTGCAATGGCTCGTTTAATCCTAGAGCAAAGTGTAGGGCCTTCTTCTGAGCTGTATTAACCAAGTCTAAATTGACCCGAGCCAGTTGATTGAACTTATCTATGTATTCCCTAATAGTCATGTCCCCTTGCTTCAATGATAAGAACCTCAGTCCAAACCTTCCTCTAAAATCATCCCAAGCCTCAATTGGCCTAGTAGCGGTGGTGACTACCCACCAACGTGCAGCTTCTTCCTTTAGCAACCATACTGCCAATAAAACCTTCCTGCGGTCTCTTATATCAAAGGTGGCTAAGAGATCTTCGGTCTCTTTCAACCAATTCCTTGCCTCTACAATAGTCTCTGTTCCACCAAAATTCTTGCCACCCATCATCTTAAAGTTCTTACAAGTTTCCGCAAAATCCGCTTATGGAGGCTGAGGGAGAAGAGGAACATCAGCTACGGAAGGAGGAGGAGGAACAACGGCCTTGACTGGAAAGACAACATTAGAGACACCCGGGACCAGTGCCGTGACTTCCAAGTACCGACGAAACCAATCGGGTATTGTTACTCCTTCGGGCAAGATGAGATTACCAGACATGCTGGAAACGAAAAGAAAAGAGTTCAAACGAGGGGTCAAAGGATAGTGCTAATGGCTTTTGGGGAATAGCCTTTAAAAATAACTAGACTTTTCTTTGGAAAATACTTTATACTTGGTTTTGAAAATAGTTTTTCAAAAGTTTTAAAAACCTTTTTATCCCTTCTCGTAAACCTTATGCTCTGATACCAAATGTAACACCCTACCTCCGCCAGGGTGGCTCTTGCAAGCAACTCTGGCTTTGGTGGGGCGTTTTAAAAAAGGTAAACATGCATAATGATATAACAAGGCAGGACATGACATATATATATATATATGTAAATAAACAGAGTAAGTAGATAGATACAACAGCGGAAGGATTTTAAACCATTTCAAAAACAAGTCTGCTACATCATAATGTCAATTTCCCAAATAAACAAGTCTAGTACATAAAATAACATCATCTGAAACTGAAACGGAAAACATAAAAGTAGCTATCCCCAAAGTGGAAAAACCATAGCGAGCTCAAGTCCAAAGCATACGTGAGCTATCCAAGAAAGCAGCTAAGATCCAAGCTAGGCTCCTGTATTCCCTCCCTGAGAACCTGGGGGGGGGGGGGAAACGGAAGAAAAGAGGCGAAAGAAAACAGGTCAGTCAAAAAGACTGAGTAAGCCCTGCTACGATCAGTCTATAAACTAATAAAGTTAACAGTATGATGGAAACTGAGATGATCATAGATAACAACATACTGGCCTGATAAATTAACTACAAGATAGATAGAGGTGTCATCGCATAAACAAGGTTAAGTTTTGCACCACGGTGTACTAGTAAACCAACATAACAGGTATTGATCCCTTGGCCCAAGCTTTGGCCCAATAACATGAAGTGACCTTAATATAAGGTCCAACCAAACGGTCTAGTCGATCGGCTCCCTATAAGCCTAACACGTCAAGTGTTGGTGTCCATACGGCCCACATATGGATGTAGTCAGACTGTGCTGGGTCCACCTTCGGGTGTATCAAGCCTTCGGGTGTCAACCCCAGACACTGAAGCAATAATGCACAGTCTAAACCTACTGGTACCCGTGCCTCGAGTTTGTCCAATACCGGAATACGTGCACGTCCGTAGCCCGCCTGGACCCGCACCGCTGTACCACTCAGCCGTCGCTTTGGTCGCTTACATCCGTCCAGTAATCGTGCCCCGCCCTAGCCTAGCCTCTAGGGTTGTGATGATACCAAACTGGGATTACTGCTGGAACAGACAACGTTGCTAGGGTTTCCTAAGAGGGTTAAGTGCGATTTAACCCTTCACTAATCATGGATTAAATTGGTTAAGTGTAACCGACAGTTCACAACTTAACCCCATTTCAATCCCTCAAACCCCCAAATGGATTAAGTTGGTTAAGTGTAACCAACAGTTCACAACTTAACCCCATTTCAATCCCTCGAATCCCCAAATTGGTTAAGTATTAGTGGACCCTGACTTAACCCTAATCATGAGGCATTAATTAGTTTAATGCACCTTAACCTCTCACATTAGACTTTGTTGTGGTTACCTAGTTAAGCCGGTGGGTTCCGGGTAGATTTACACCACAACTTGGTCTAACCTCGGGTCTTGGCACCACATGACCAACTTCTCACATTGGGTCCTATTGTTTGTAGCCACTAGTTAAGCCGGTAGGTTCCGGGTAGAATTACGCTACAAACTCAACCCAACCTCGAGTTGGCCACACTTATGATCTCTAAGTGTCATGTCCACTTTATCTCAAAACATAATTACAAGTCAACAAATACTTGGGTAGACCTAACTTAATAGGTAAATTCCCAATCTTATATTTTCATGTATTTTAAGTTTACCCAAACCCCCCCCCCCCCCCAACGTCATTCTATCGCTTACATATTCGTAATAACGCATAAAGGATAGGAAGAGGGAACTTGGCATAACATACATGTTGAACTTGCATATCACAACAAACATGCATAACATGTTAGACTTGCATAACTTAGCATAGTGAACTTGCATATTAATATAAACATGCACAACATGTCAAACTTGCCTAACATGGCATAGGGAACTTGCATAAACATGCATAACTTGTTAAACTTGCAAATCATGGCTTAGTGAACTTGCATAAACATGCATAACTCAACAAACTTACAAATCATGGCATAGTGAACTTGCATAAACATGCATAACTCAACAAACTTGCAAATCATGGCTTAGTGAACTTGCATAAACATGCATAACTCAATAAACTTGCAAATCATGGCTTAGTGAACTTGCATAAACATGCATAACTTGTTAAACTTGCAAATCATGGCTTAGTGAACTTGCATAAACATGCATAACTCAACAAACTTACAAATCATGGCATAGTGAACTTGCATAAACATGCATAACTCAACAAACTTGCAAATCATGGCATAGTGAACTTGCATAAACATGCATAACTTGTCAAACATGTGTAACATAGCATAGTGAACTCACATAAGCATGCATAACTCATTAAACATGCATAACATAGCATAGTGAACTCGCATAAGCATGCATAACTCATTAAACATGCATAACATAGCATAGTGAACTCGCATAAGCATGCATAACTCATTAAACATGCATAAATCCCAACTTTCATCACATATTAACTTTAGAGTTTCTAAAATGAAGGTAAGAGGGCTTACAATGCTTATGCGGACTCAAATAAGTATAGCAAATGTAAGAAACCCCTTATGCAACAAAATAAAACCCCAAAATGCAAGCAAACTTGATCAAGACTCCTCCTTTATGATGACAATGGAGAAACAAGACTTTAATGCAAGCTAAAGAGGATCATACAAGCCTAAATACACTTGTATGCATGGAAATCTCTTAGGGATTTGTTTAGGAATTGTATGAAGAGAGTGGAGGCCATGAGAGTTTTGATTTTGGCATAGTTTAGTTGCTAGAATGAATAATGAGTGATTTAGGGTAGGTTAGGGTCTTATTTATAGATTAGGCTAGTGATTTAGACCATAGGATTAACCCTAGGTTGAATTAGGTCCATCAGATTTTGGAATTCTCCAGAACCAAGCCACACAACCAAGCCCAAATCAAAATGGTGCGCCAGGCAAAACTGCCCGGCCACCCCGTGTCGACAGGGCTGTCGACACCCTGGGGACCCTGTCGACATGCCTGTCGACATGGGGGTCCTGGCGGGAATTTTCCCGCCTACGCCAGTTTGCCCTAATTCCCCATTTTCAACTTGAAATTCAAATCTGTTTTTACTTAGGAATTTTCTGAAAACTTCAATGGGCCTTCACTGGGTCATACGGACTCCGATTTTCGAAAACTCGGACTCTATTTCGCGTATTTTTCCGAGACGAACGCAATGGCATAGCCCGTTTCCCTTGATTCAGATTTTAGAATTAAATTCTGCCTCGATTTATGTTATAACAGGTTATTGAAAATACGGGTTGTTACATTAATATACTATTCCACCAATCAAAACAATATCAACAAATAAACATGCGGATTTATAATTTTTTCCCCCTAAATACAAATACAGGATTGCATCTAATAAGTGAATATTGATTTTTGATTCTGCCTTTCTTATGACTCTTTCTCTATCTATTTTGTTTAATGTATATTGTTATTGTAGTTTATAAATACATGTTGAGACTCTAAAATAAAAATATGAAAATGTCATAAACAATAATTGATTTTACTAAATAAATTGTTATTCATTTTCTTTAAAAGATAAAAGTATTTATCTTTTTCTAGAAAAGATAAAAAATATACATGTTTTTCTTAATTCAGTCCCTCTATCCGTAAGCCCTTCCCTGTTATGGTTTCTACTTTATTCACAATTTTAATTGTATTGTAGTACACAGTATACAAAAAATGTTTAAATATGCCAATATGATTTAGATCATTATTGCATATTCTTCTTCCTATTGTAAAAAAGATAAAAGTATTTATCTTTATCTAAAAAGGATAAAAATATATACATGACAGACACTTAAAACTAGTATTACATTGTATCAAAAATATATACATGAGCAGGCATATCACAGTTAAATCGCTTATCTTTTGTCATTTAACACGATTTGATTGAAGGTGTTGGCATAAGTACCAACCAGAAAAATGCAACGAAAGTACATTGTAAGGCTATAACAGTGTTAACATTGTTGTATTTCAGCACAAAAAAGCAGATTCCAAAAACAGTACAAGGTGATTGAAAAGATAAAGTAAATACGACAATACTAATACATATGTACATATACAACCCAATCTTCAAAAATTCGTAGTTACGAAACATGAGTATTGCTACGTGTATCTCATCAGCAGTAAAATGAACTAATCACTTGAGTATTGGTACGTGCTCCATTGATGTCAAATCATATTCAATGCAATGTGTAAGTAGCGAAGATCCTGCTTCTGAATCTACAAGTCATTCTCAGTCAGTACCTATTATTAAATTATAATGAAAAGTTCAGTTTTATCATTAACACTGCATGTTTGCAACTAACAATTAACACATGACAAATATATTCAATTATGTTTTTTAAATATGAAGTTTAGTTTTGAAAAGATAGATGCAACTATCTTTTTAAAATTTTAAATAAAAAAAGATATTCTACTAAACATTTAAAAATGTCCAATTACAAAAATGCAATATTTATATTAAAACTTAATGTTTATCATTAATGTTGCATATTTGAAAATAACAATTAACGCATGACATTTATATTCAAATATCTTTTTTAAATCTAAAGTTCAATTTTGAAAAGAAAGATGCAACTATCTTTTTAAAATCTGAAATAAATTAAGATATTCTCCACTTCCTCCTCCGTCCATCACCTTCTCCTTCGTTCCACCCTGTTACCCATCTCATTTAAAATTCCAATCCAAACCATCATCTGCGCCATCACCAGATAAACCTATTATTTCCCATCCATCACTACCATCGAAACCAATCTTATCTCAGCCATTAAAACACAATCCATCACCTCCAATTGTAATCAACTGCGCAGATCGAAAATACATGGCAAGAAATTGTAACAACCTAAAAATATGCTATTATTGCAATCTCTCGGGCCACGTAAATACTCAGTGTTCCAAAAAAGTATATAATTATGCCCAATGAAATTAAAACATCTGTTTATTTTCTAATCGAAACGCTGCATTGTGTGTCCTGAAAATTATCAGTCAAATCAACACGAATAATATGTCACCCCATCCTTCTGCCAAAACAAAGATTAAACCACCCACATCACCTACACATCATTCTCCCAAACCCAAAACAATACCTTTTCCTTCTAAAAAATACAAAATGACTTACTTCACAGCGAACATAGTCTCTGGGCGTTGGACTTTGAACCAAGCACGATCTACACTCGCTCACCACCTTGAGAGAGATGACTGCGCAGGTTGGATCATCAATAACAAATGCTTTTTATTCTGCACCCCAACTCAAGCAGCATACGTCTAGGCCATGCCATTGGGTACACTGTCTAAATCAGCACGTTGCTTTGGTGGGTAGATAGTCTTACGCCCTTAGGAAGATTATGAGAATGATCTGAGACCCAATCTCGATCCTGTTTCATGGGCTAGGATTTTAGGGATTTCCGGAATTTTTTATAGATAATTTCAAAATAGTAAGTAAAAATTTAAAGAGTGTGGGTAGAGTAACTGAGTTAGACTCTTGTGAACATTCGCATATTGATAATCGCTTTATATTCCCGAAAATGCATTTTTACACGGGAGTGAGTTGTCAGACAGATTTTGTTGCTCACATCAATAATTCTGAATATTTTTTGAGAGTGAAACGCAGGGATCATTTTCATCATACCAGATCACCACAAGATATCCTAATAGGCTTTTAAGAGAAAGAGTTGAATTTTCTTGATCAGAGGGTATATAGTGAGCACCTGCAAGACGTCAACACAAGTGATTGATTTGATATTATGGGTTACGAGACGAAATCTCACTCATCCAGACTGTGGGAAGCCTTAAGAGATAAGTCCATTGAAGTCATTGGTCTGGAGGTAGGTTGGAAAGAATGGCCAAAATCTCCACAGCAACTTATGCATGATTACGAATTTCTGGAAGAATACATGCCGCCACCGCAGCCTGACTCACTAGTCACTCCAATAGCCAGATCATCAGAGCCCAGAGTAACGAAGACACTGGTCAGATGCAGTGCCAGGAACCAAAGAGCCAATTCATTCCCAACAGCATCAGGTATGGCTCAATCTAATCCATTCAGATTTACCATTCGCAATGAAGCTCAACAGGAGGAGGATCAAGGAAGCAATAATGTTGGATGGAATGCTGGTGGACACTTCTGAAATGCTTAATGATGGAAGTTTATGGTATTTTTTTGTTTTGTAAATATTTTTTGCTGTTACAATGGTGCTTAAGACTTTTGGGATGGTATCTTAATCCCTAAATATATTTTCTGGCTACCGATTAAGCATGTTGATTGGATATATATTATTCTTACGTTAACTAATCAGTTGTGCAACTCCGTGCTGCATATCCGTCTTCTCTTAAAAAACATTGTACATTTGCAGCTAACTGTAACACCACGCATTTTTAGGTATAATTAAAAATGAAATAACATATATGAAAATATGCTTAGGATACGTAAGTAATGGTGATGCATAAGGAGAATTAATTAATGCATGGAAGAGAAGAAATATTAGTTCGATAATGGCGTAAGTTACGAAAAAGATAGTAAAATAAGGATAACTATTTTAAGAATCAGTAATTAGGTAAAATGGACATTACCATTGCGTTCCTCTCGAAAAAATACGCGAAATAGAGTCCGAGTTTTCGAAAATCGGAGTCCGTATGACCAAGATATGGCCAAAACAAGATTCAGAAGGTTTCGGTCAGCTCAGAACTGGGCAGGTCGACCCGGGGGTCGACCTGGGGCACAGGTCGACCAGGGGGTCGACCTGGGAGTCGATCTCCCCCATGGGGGTCGACTATAGTGTCGACCCCCCCTGCAGGTCGACCTGGTCGGCCTGTTTTGGTCCAGAACGCATTTTTGAAGCCCTGGGACGATTTTTGATGGTCCGGATTGGTTTTAGGGTTAATCTGATGGCTGAAATGAGTTCCTACACCTATAAATACATCCTAAGACCTAGCCTCCTCTACACACAATTATATTCTTCTTCTTCTCTGCCTCTGTTCTAAATAAAAATAAAAATGGCGTCGCTACTCTGCTGAAATCAAAACTAGAAGCTAATCAACTTCAACCTAAGCAATTCAATTCAAATTAGAGATTAAAGCTTCTGCGACAATTCTGCAACAACTAAAGTTCTTTCTTTAATCCAGTCAAGGCAAGTACAGTTATTTTCCGCTATAAACGTTAATTTTGATTGTGACATGAATTCTAAATCTGAATCTGAGGTTATATCTGTTCTGTTCTGATTTGATTTATCTTATTCTGTACCTCTTTCCTCTTTCTGTTCTATAGCCAGGCTACCACGAGCCTGAGCCAATCTCATAAGAGATTAACATACGCTAAAATGTTTGGGATAGTAAAATGAATGATGCATGAATTTTGCATGGCCAATAGGTGACTGATTTGAGGAAGGAACATGGACTGTAGCTAGAACATAAATCTGAGATGATTTGACATGTTATGTTTATAACATAAAAAGGTATTGAACATGTGATTTGTGGACACGACATAAAAAGGTATATAATTGGACATAAATGTAGACTGTATTGAACATATAATTTGAGATAAAGGGAATATGGCTTAGGTACAAGACTTACATGGAAGTAGGATATCTATTATGTAAATAAACACCTAAGTAGGGGATCTTTGGGATATATGACATGCATAGTAATCTATGGCTATATTTGGTATAATCTATATATGGATCTTCTGTACTATGCAAGTTTAATAAAAATTTGGAACATATGATATATGGTAAATTTATGACCATAATCTATGCTATGTAAATTTAATACAAACATAGGGTATATGATAATATTGTGAATCAAGACTATTATTTGTGCACGTGAACTTAGGCAAGATTTATAGTTAGGCAAGATATGAAACTTTAAGAAATGAGTAAATCTGTTATATTTGCCTAATTTGCTAATTTTGTTACATTGCCTAATCTGCTAGTTGTGTTATATTGCTTAATCTTCTAGTTCTGCTCTACTACTTAGTTTGCTAGATTTGTTCATCTGCCAAATCTGTCTGTTGAAAATGCTAAATCTACTAGTTTGCTTAATCTGCTAAGTCGCCTAGTCTGAGAAATCTGTTATCTGCTATATCTGTTGAGTTGATATAATTAGTCCTCTATTGACATAATCTGAATTGGCTATAGCTATGAAAAATTGACATGTATATTAGGCATGGGTATAAATGGGAAATCATTAATTAATTGGCCGCAAACATAAACATGGCTAACTCGAGGTTAGAATGAGTTTGCGGCGTAATTCTGCTCGGAACCGCCCGACATATTCCAGTGGTCGCAAACAATAGGTTCTAATGTGAGAAGTTAGTCATAACGTGTTTGAAAACCCGAGGTTAGACTCAGTTTGCGACGGAAACCTGCCCGGAACCAACCGGCCTAACCAGTAGCCGCAACTTGTCAGTCTAATGTGAGAGGTTTGGGCATTAATATTTAATTAATGAAAATCTGAGATAAATATGATGTCTAAAACGTGTTGGGTTAAACCAATTGGACCAATGAATCTGATAAACCCGTTTCGTGAATCCGTAGGCCCAATACAAAGTTAGATAATCTGTAACCAGTTAATATGTAAGCCTGTTAAATCGAACATCTGATCCGTTAGTCTGAAAAACTGTTAACTTGATCGTCTGATCTGTGAACTAGTTAATCTAAATTTTGTATGTCTGAAACTTGTAGACGAGTTAAGCTGAAATCTGTTAGTCTGGGGACACAAGGTTAGGAGGGGAATTACTTGTGTCATCTGTTGTTTGGGACCCATATTAGTCAGTAACCCTTTCTGGTATCAAAACTTTGACCCAACAGTAGGTAGGGTCCGGGCACGCTTACTGAACTAATTATAAGCGGTTCATTCTGATAATGGCGAGGGGTGTTGATGGTGCGTTCCAACCGGGTTATGTGCGTGCATGGATCCCGGTCTGCCTCTGAGGATGTAAGACGCCGTGACATCTGTAAATAGGTATGTGCCAATTGGTTGTCACTTTAGGGAGTGATACGCCCTACTGTGGGGCCGACACAGGATATTTATGTATTAGGGAGCCGATCGCTTGGGGTAGGGTTTTAGGGTACACCTAGTTCTGTCTGTTTCTGTTGGTACCGTCTGTTTCTGTTGGGTGGTAACACCTGTCTGTTTCTGCGTGGTACCGTCTGTTCGGGTGGTAAAGGCCCATTACTAATGTACACCTAATTCTACATTCTGTTTACGTAGGGATTAATCTGCTTCTGCTTCTGTCTGTTTCTGATCGGGTGGTAAAGGCCCGTTATTAGCGTTCTGTTTCTGTTAAATTATTCTGTACCCGCTTCTGTTTCAGCTTAGACATTAGGGTGACACCTAATCCTGTTAAACTAGTATTAGTGCAGAGAAGTGAAAAGAAAATAGCTTATATCATTCTGTTCTTCTGTTATATCTGCTACACTTGTTACAGTTATCTCTCATCCAGTTTTATGTTCATGTCATGTTATTATTATCTGTTCATAACTGAAAATCACTGGACTTGCCAGACTTTATGTCTGACCCTTGTTGTTTCGCCTCTTTTCTTCCGTTCCCCCCCCCCCCCCCAGGTTTTCTAAGGAGGGAATACTCTAGCTAGATCCGGATTTCTTCTGCTTGAAGTGCTTAAAGTATGGCTTGTCTTCTTCTGTGGGGATTATGATTTTAAACTATGCTTTCTGAAGGCTTTTGTACAAGACTGATATTTTGTACTTGAATTCTGAGATTTGAAAGGATGTAACCATACTGATTTCTGTTTCCGCTGTAATAAAGTTAAAAAATTTCAAGTACTGTTTTTATCTGTCTTGTAAGCTTCTGTTCTGTTTACTAAAATGCTCCACCAAAGTTAAGGCATTCCCCTTGTGAGTGTCCTTAACGAAGGTGGGGTGTTACACTTGGTATCAGAGCTGAAGGTTACCAGATTTGATAAAAAGTTTTGAAAACTATTTTCAAAAAGGTTTTAAAAAAGGAAGTATTTTCAAAAGTAAAGCTTATTTTTGAAAAACATAATCCCCAAAAGCCATTTATCTATCTTTTGATCCTCTGTTTGAATCTTTGTTTCCTTCTTTCTCCGGAGCTCCCGGCTTTCTGGGAGGTAACCTCATCGCGGCATGGTTCCGTAGGCTTGATAAGACTACGACACCTATCAAAGGGCAAATAAGCGCCCGGCTTCCATCTATAGCCGCAGCGGTTTCACCTACGGCTAATTTTCTTTCGAGCTTTGTAGGATTTTTCCGTGCGATGGAGGCAGCTTTCGAGGGACTGTTCAACGTGTTACACAAGCATAGTAAAGATGAGAATGAGGGAGTTTGGCCAAGGAGCACAACCCAAAGATAAGAAACCCATGGATATAAACTTGATTCAATAAGGAGGCAAAAATGAAACACAAAAGAAGGAAGAAAAGTCTAAAGATAAGGGAGGAGTAAAGTGCTTTACTTATGGAAGCTTGACTCAAGAGGAAGGACAGAGGACATGACCTACTTCGGGAAGGCATGCGAATGCTCTCATAGTTGGTGGATAGGATAGAAGTAGGAAAATTTCCGTAGAGAGTTTAGTTTCCATATCTGATTATTGAGTTAGAACTCTTTCCGATTAGGCATTCTGATTCTGTAGTCGAGTCTTTGCACTTTAATACTAGTCTTGTTTCTGATCTGGTTATAGTCTCAAACCCCATAGGGGTTACGACTCATCTGCTGGTGATAGGTTGGGGTTTGAGAGATATATGTGTTAGGCATCAAGTAGGACGCATACATTTTGGGTTTTATCATGCTTAGTTTCCTAAGAATCATTCGGTAATCTGATCTGTACCAGTAATCTGTAAATATCTGAATACTTCTGATAAGGTTAAGATTTTCAGTTTTGACATTGTCTAAAGAGGGTAATCCTCTGAGTGTCAATTTGATGTTGGTTTCGGTCTTCGGGGCCGATACTTAGGACCCATGTCTGATGGGAACCAAGTTTTTGTTCTATCTGTACTCGCTTCCATCATTCAACTGTATCCTATCGATCGAATCTTCGAACTTTAGGTAGAAACTCATGGGTGTAAACATGTGTTTGAGACATGTTATGTTTGATGGTTGCAAGTGGATGCAAGTGGTTGCTAGTGGTTGCCCGTGGATGCATAAATACACACTAGGCACTAGATCGGCTCGAAAACACTCTCACACTGCATATGGATGTGTGAGCATTTTCAATTTTTGTGGATGCAAAATGATTGACTCGGCACATGGATGTTGCATATGACTGAATGGTTGTGCACTCATATAGAAATGATATTTATCGAGTAGGAAAATTGCATACATGTTGGACTCATGGCACTGGCATAATTCGCATTAAGGAGGTCAACTGAATCAGTGGACCGCCTGATCTTTGCATTAGACAAGGAACATATACACACACTTCTTGCATATGTTCATACAACATTAGAAATCTCTTAAGGATAATGAATGCCTGTGATTGGTGATTGAGTAGATGGATGATTGGATGGTAGGACACATTCTTCTTAACTTGAAGATTTCGGGGACGAAATCCTTTAAGGAGGGGAGAATGTAACACCCCGCATTTTTAGGTATAATTAAAAATGAAATAAAATATATGAAAATATGCTTAGGATACGTAAGTTATGGTGATGCATAAGGAGAATTAATTAATACATGGAAGAGAAGAAATATTAGTTCGATAATGGCGTATGTTACGTAAAAGATAGTAAAATAAGGATAACTATTTCAAGAATCAGGAATTAGGTAAAATGGACATTACCATTGCGTTCCTCTCGAAAAAATACGCGAAATAGAGTCCGAGTTTTCGAAAATCGGAGTCCGTATGACCAAGATATGGCCAAAACAAGATTTAGAAGGTTTCGGTCAGCTCAGAACTGGGCAGGTCGACCCGGGGGTCGACCTGGGCCCAGGTCGACCAGGGGGTCGACCTGGGAGTCGACCTCCCCCATGGGGGTCAACTATAGTGTCGACCCCCCCTGCAGGTCGACCTGGTCGGCCTGTTTTGGTCCAGAACGCATTTTTGAAGCCCTGGGACGATTTTTGATGGTCCGGATTGGTTTTAGGGTTAATCTGATGGCTGAAATGAGTTCCTACACCTATAAATACACCCTAAGACCTAGCCTCCTCTACACTCAATTCTATTCTTCTTCTCTACCTCTGTTCTAAATAAAAATAAAAATGGCGTCGCTACTCTGCTGAAATCAAAACTAGAAGCTAATCAACATCAACCTAAGCAATTCAATTCAAATTAGAGATTAAAGCTTCTGCGACAATTCTGCAACAACTAAAGTTCTTACTTTAATCCAGTCAAGGCAAGTACAGTTATTTTCCGCTATAAACGTTAATTTTTATTGTGACATGAATTCTAAATCTGAATCTGAGGTTATATCTGTTCTGATTTGATTTATCTTATTCTGTACCTCTTTCCTCTTTCTGTTCTATAGCCAGGCTACCACGAGTATGAGCCAATCTCATAAGAGATTAACATACGCTGAAATGTTTGGGACAGTAAAATGAATGATGCATGAATTTTGCATGGCCAATAGGTGACTGATTTGAGGAAAGAACATGGACTGTAGCTAGAACATAAATCTGAGATGATTTGACATGTTATGTTTATAACATAAAAAGGTATTGAGCATATGATTTGTGGACACGACATAAAAAGGTTTATAATTGGACATAAATGTAGACTGTATTGAACATATAATTTGAGATAAAGGGAATATGGCTTAGGTACAAGACTTACATGGAAGTAGGATATCTATTATGTAAATAAACACCTAAGTAGGGGATCTTTGGGATATATGACATGCATAGTAATCTATGGCTATATTTGGTATAATCTATATATGTATCTTCTGTACTATGCAAGTTTAATAAAAATTTGGAACATATGATATATGGTAAATTTATGACCATAATCTATGCTATGTAAATTTAATACAAACATAGGGTATATGATAATATTGTGAATCAAGACTATTATTTGTGCACGTGAACTTAGGCAAGATTTATAGTTAGGCAAGATATGAAACTTTAAGAAATGAGTAAATCTGTTATATTTGCCTAATTTGCTAGTTTTGTTACATTGCCTAATCTGCTAGTTGTGTTATATTGCTTAATCTTCTAGTTCTGCTCTACTGCTTAGTTTGCTAGATTTGTTCGTCTGCCAAATCTGTCTGTTGAAAATGCTAAATCTGCTAGTTTGCTTAATCTGCTAAGTCGCATAGTCTGAGAAATCTGTTATCTGCTATATCTGTTGAGTTGATATAATTAGTCCGCTATTGACATAATCTGAATTGGCTATAGTTATGAAAAATTGACATGTATATTAGGCATGGGTATAAATGGGAAATCATTAATTAATTGGCCGCAAAGATAAACATGGCTAACTCGAGGTTAGAATGAGTTTGCGGCGTAATTCTGCCCGGAACCGCTCGACATATTCCATTGGTCGCAAACAATAGGTTCTAATGTGAGAAGTTAGTCATAACGTGCTTGAAAACCCGAGGTTAGACTCAGTTTGCGACGGAAACCTGCCCGGAACCAACCGGCCTAACCAGTAGCTGCAAATTGTCAGTCTAATGTGAGAGGTTTGGGCATTAATATTTAATTAATGAAAATCTGAGATAAATATGATGTCTAAAACGTGTTGGGTTAAACCAATTGGACCAATGAATCTGATAAACCCGTTTCGTGAATCCGTAGGCCCAATACAAAGTTAGATAATCTGTAACCAGTTAATCTGTAAGCCTGTTAAATCGAACATCTGATCCGTTAGTCTGAAAACCTGTTAACTTGATCGTCTGATCTGTGAACTAGTTAATCTAAATTTTGTATGTCTGAAACTTGTAGACGAGTTAAGCTGAAATCTGTTAGTCTGGGGACACAAGGTTAGGAGGGGAATTACTTGTGTCATCTGTTGTTTGGGACCCATATTAGTCAGTAACCCTTTCTGGTATCAAAACTTTGACCCAACAGTAGGTAGGGTCCGGGCACGCTTACTGAACTAATTATAAGCGGTTCTTTCTGATAATGGCGAGAGGTGTTGATGGTGCGTTCCAACCGGGTCATGTGCGTGCATGGATCCTGGTCTGCCTCTGAGGATGTAAGACGCCGTGACATCTGTAAATAGGTCTGTGCCAATTGGTTGTCACTTTAGGGAGTGATACGCCCTACTGTGGGGCCGACACAGGATATTTATGTATTAGGGAGCCGATCGCTTGGGGTAGGGTTTTAGGGTACACCTAGTTGTGTCTGTTTCTGTTGGTACCGTCTGTTTCTGTTGGGTGGTAACACCTGTCTGTTTCTGCGTGGTACCGTCTGTTCGGGTGGTAAAGGCCCATTACTAGTGTACACCTAATTCTACATTCTGTTTCCGTAGGGATTAATCTGCTTCTGCTTCTGTCTGTTTCTGATCGGGTGGTAAAGGCCCGTTATTAGCGTTCTGTTTCTGTTAAATTATTCTGTACCCGCTTCTGTTTCAGCTTAGACATTAGGGTGACACCTAATTCTGTTAAACTAGTATTAGTCCAGAGAAGTGAAAAGAAAATAGCTTATATCATTCTGTTCTTCTGTTATATCTGCTACACTTGTTACAGTTATCTCTCATCCAGTTTTATGTTCATGTCATGTTATTATTATCTGTTCATAACTGAAAATCACTGGACTTGTCAGACTTTATGTCTGACCCTTGTTGTTTCGCCTCTTTTCTTCCGTTCCCCCCCCCCCCAGGTTTTCTAAGGAGGGAATACTCTAGCTAGATCCGGATTTCTTCTGCTTGAAGTGCTTAAAGTATGGCTTGTCTTCTTCTGTGGGGATTATGATTTTAAACTATGCTTTCTGAAGGCTTTTGTACAAGACTGATATTTTGTACTTGAATTCTGAGATTTGAAAGGATGTAACCATACTGATTTATGTTTCCGCTGTAATAAAGTTAAAAATTTTCAAGTACTGTTTTTATCTGTCTTGTAAGCTTCTGTTCTGTTTACTAAAATGCTCCACCAAAGTTAAGGCATTCCCCTTGTGAGTGTCCTTAACGAAGGTGGGGTGTTACACTAACAATTAACACATGCCTTATATATACAATTATCTTTTTAAAATCTTAAGTTCAGTTTTGAAAAGATAGAAGCAACTAACTTTTTTAAATCTGAAATAAAATAAGATATTCTACTAAATGCTAGAGAATGTAAATAATATTACTTGTTTAAAAAAAATGTATTTATCTTATTTACTACAAAATCATGATAAAGTTAATGTATGGTTATAAAAAGGTAAATGTATATATCTTTTTAATGTTCAAACTATTTTAATAAGATAAACACCATTATCTTTTTAAATAAATTATATGTTTTAATAAAAACTAATATATATATTAATTTTTCAGCGAAAATTGTGAAATTATATTTTTGTATATACTTGTAAGTATTTTTTAAAAAATAATCTTTTTTTATTGTATATATCATTTTCAACATTATTTAAGTAATAATATAGACAAAAGATAAATATATTTATCTTTTTGAACAGTTTATTATTTTCCCATAAAATTTATACATATTAATATTTACAATAAGATTGTAATTTTATTATAATTTATGAAATTTGTTTATTATTTTAAATACTTCATAGAATAACTTAATTTTTCATTTACAAACAAGTACACCAAAAGATAAGTATATTTATCTTTTTAAGCAATTTATGTTTCAAATTAATTAGTATTTATCTTTTTCCTTCAAATAAATTTATCATGCAGTTGATCATTAAAATTTTATTTGAAAGTTGCACTTATACTTTAAACATACACATGAAAAAGATAAAAGTTTTACACAGACAATCAGAATTGCTTGACATAAATAACTGGTTTGATTGCTCAAACAAAATCTGAAGTGTAATTCTAAAAACTAAAATCATAAATTAAAGTTAATGATGCAACCAGGCTAAATACATAGTGCTTGTTTTATCAGAATAAAATAATACCTTTCAGAGCCCTTTATTCCAACTACAGCAAACAAACATTCCACATATGTTGAATCAGATGGTCGTGGAAATCAGGATCTCATATATATGAATCAGGTGCTCGTAAAAATAATCATATGAAAAATACCAAATAAAAAAGGCACTCACTAAAGAACAAACAATCTAACAGAAAAAATGGACTATGTATTTTCAAAACAAAAAGATAAAATTATATATCTTTTTCTGTTAAAGCTGAATTTATTTTTTCAAATAATTAACATATTTTCACACAATATAAAATATACACTATATGTTTTTATATGATTATTAGTAAGTGAATTTACCATATGCTACAACTAAAAAACTCAGACAATCATATGAGATATGTTTATTATTTTAAAAAGATAAATACATTTAACTTTTTGCAGAAGTTAAATATTTTCATGCAATATAATATACAAGTTTTATCATTTAGTAAAATATAATTACAAATATGATGTTCACAATGTCATTAACAAATTTTAGCAAGAACTTTACCTTTATGAATGGATTACACATCTAACCAAATAAAATAAATAAAGAGCAAAATTTAACAATTTAATGTGCTAGAAAACTTTTCGAATTCGAACCAACGCACAAACATAAATCAACTAAGATAAAATGATATTATATTCAAGAGTTTATTCACCTCCAGAAGCATATTAAAATAATTACAAAATTCACGTAACATTCCAAAAATTAAGTCAATTTGAATCAAACTGATGGAAGGGGCAACACGCTCCAACGTTAAATTGAATCAAACGAAGCACACTATTTTTTGATACAAATCATTCAGAGGTCACAATGTTTTTTTCCCGTGAAGAATCTCCATTTTACTTTAGCATACATTTCAGATCTGACATGAGCTTTATCTCAACACCTTGTTGCCTTCCTGCATCAGTCACATGCTCGAAGCCAATGCTTTCCTAAAAAGACTGCTTGAGAAGATCACCTTAGAAGATTAAGTAAAAGCCAAAATGATATGAGAAAAAATAATTGCATTTGATTTGAAAATACTAAAAGAAAAATATATTTAACGAGAGAACGATCGATTTTGTCCTGGAAAATAATTGTTTTCAACCCGCGTCCTAAAAACGATTTGGACCGGACTATTAAGCCCTTCATGCAAATTTCCACTTATAAATAAAACTCAAGGTTAAATTAAAAATCAAAATTTATATTTCACAAACAATATACTTCAAAAAGTTTAAACATACAACCATCGTTAAATCTATCAAAACAATTCTAACTTTAATTTAAAACCAAATTTAACCAAACAAATTTAATCAAATGAATTATGATTCTCAAGTAAAAGGAAAATTTTAAATTTTTATAATTTCCCTAATAATATATGTAAATTTGAAAACATTACTAACATTTCAATTAAAAAAAAAACTTAGATAAATATTCAATTTCAACATCTACACATATATAAGACTAATTCTAAATCAAGTTTAAAAATAAACTAAATCTACGATTATAAATAATTCCTTAGTATAAGTTCAATTCCACAATTTTAAACACGTATAAAATTTATTAAATCTACATAAATTAGAATAAATCTCAAGTTAAAATTAAAATTATAGCTTCTCAAATAAAATATTTTAATAAATTTTAAAATACTTCTACTACCGTTGAATTTAACAAGACAACTAAAAATTCAATATAAAATTTTAAACTTACACTAAAAAAAATTGACTCAAAAATCCATCTAAATAGACTAGAATTCAAGATTATAACCAAATATAAAATACTAACTACTAAATCCAAATAAATTTCATATTTTAAATGTTAAAAATCTTGGTTCGTTACAATCTCTCCCTTAAAGGCTTTTCATCCTCGAAAAGGAGAGACCGTTAAAACCATACATGTATAAAAAAAAATATTTACCAATACCAAATTAGATTTTAAACGAAATAAACAGATGAACAATAGGATATAAAAATGAAAATCAAAGTATGTAATATTTTCTCCGGTGAAAAATCCCGGCTTGTTTTCAAATCATTCGAAATACTTCATTTTCTTTCATATCAAATTATACTCGCTTCGTGATTTTTTAAACCAAATTCATTTTGAAACTTTTAAATATTCACGATAAAAGACATGAAGCATTTATGTCTTGAGTTGAGAGGTTTCTCCCGGGGAAAAGACCATGAGGCACGACCTACGCACATATCGATATAACGCTAAGTATCTCTCGGCTAACATCTAGACATCGAACATTGAATAGAGAGTGCAAAATATATATCACGGTTTTCATCCTGACATTGGACACCATATATACTTTATTCACGAACACAAGCTAAGTATCTCCCGGTTAACATCCAGTTATCGAACACCGAATACAATGCACGAAGTATATATCTCTCTTTAGTAATGGGTTACTCGAATCTCGGTAATAAATCATTTCATTTCATATCCCGAAGTTATAACATTTCAAAATATTAATTTCCCAATCAACTATTACTTTTTTTTTCAAACATTTCAAAGTCTTGGGATTCAAGTCGTCGAACTTCTATATTTATATATCACTTTATAAACCATTTCGATTTTCAAGTCGTATCGAATTTTCATAAATAATTCCAAATATTAATTCTAAATCGATTACAACATATTGGAACTAAAGTCTCAATAAATATTTCTTATCAAAATCCCACTTGTTCATATTTTGGTCGATGCATGGCAAAGGATACAGGGATAAGATAAGATTGGATAACTCAAGCATGAACAAAACGAATGATAAGCAAAAATGTGACAACATGTTAAGGGAAAACTAAACGCGTTAACAAGCGAAGGAACGATATTACATTTTTCAAATATATGTTTCTATTCAAATTATTCTTTATTTCGACTTATTAGAACAAAAATAAGTTATGGAATTTTAGGACTCGAAATTTTCGAACACCCGGATTTACGGAAAATTTCGGCAGCACCTCCCCTGCACGGTTCGGTCGGGAAAATTTTCCCGTACACAAAAGCAACAAAAAACACAAAATATACATCTCATCTGTATGATGAGTGTAACACCCCGCATTTTTTTAATGCAATTACAGGATGTGCATATAGATATGTGCACAAACATAATTAAGAAAGATTTAATAAATACATACACTGATGGTGCATTTATAATAAAATAAATAAATGCAGAATAAAAAGAAGAAGATAAATCAGAGAATGCAGAGTGAGCAATTAATTAATAAATATTAATTGCGTAATAATACGGAAGATGTGATTATATGTATACATACATGACAATTAAAAGTTTAATGCCTACAAGATAAAAAGTTGAACAATAAATTAATGCATATTGGCACATGGGTAGCAATAGGAAAAGAGAACGCTATAAATTGAGTGCATAAAGATAGGGTGCATTAATGGTAAATTGCAATGAATGAATAAAATTAAAGGAAAAAAGGTAAACTGCATCCAAAAATATATATATATAGGGAAATTTAATTACGCAAAAAAATAGTGGCATATATGGCGGACAATTAATAAAGAGAGAATGTAAATAAAATGGGTGCGTTAAATATAGTATATCAATATCAATACATTAATAAGAGGTTTAATTGGAATGATGTTTAAAAAAAAAAGATAATTAATTGATGTAATTGATTTGAGAAAGTTAGATTTGGAATAAAATAAAGAATTGTTCACATACAAAAACCTAGCATACGCATAAGAGTGAGTGCAAATAAATATGATTTAGATTAAGGATTGTGCGCGAATAAAAGGAATGTTTGAAATTTGATTTATGTGCAAGAATTATATGTAGTATAAATAAATAAAATTTCAAATCAAGAAATATATATATAGTTAAGGAGTGTCGACACTATGTCGACACCACCATATGGGTGTCGACACCTATGTTGACACCCAAGCAGGGGTGTCGACACCCCTGCGCGTGGGCATGTGGGTGCAGCGCACCTGGTCAATTCTGGAATGTTCTTTTTCTTCAGTGAGGTGGTTGGTTCAGATGGGCTTTAAATTAGATCCAAAGGACCCAGTTCATTTAGCATGCCCATAAATAAGATGGTAAGGTAACCTTCATCCTCATAATCTCTGAGGTGATGCCAAAAATCTGCCCTTTTCTCTTCTTCTCCAAACCTATTCTAAAAATAAAAATTAGATCTAGGCCTCTTCTGCTTCAAAGTTTGAGATAAGAATTTAGATTTACAATATATGCGTCTAGATTTACGCTACATGTGAGGTAAGATTGGAATCTGATATATTTTAGTTCCTCTTTTCTTTTCTTTTCTTCTTCTTTCCTCCTTCTTTTTGGGGTTAATTTATAGATCTGTGGTTATTTAGGTCCTAAATTCAGGTAGGAAAACCATGAAAGAATAGATCTGGATCAGATCCAGAATTTGGAATGCTTACGAGTGAGTGGATTTAAGCCATATTATTTTAGCTAATGGTATATTACTGTTTAGCATCCCCATTATGACGAATTAGAATATGACATGTTAAGATGCCTAAACATATGCTAATAATGATTAAAGTGGTGCAAATGACATGTGGGAATTATTAGCATGATATAACGTCAAATTGTTAATGTGAATAATTCATATATTGAATTAGTTGAAATTTTGGAATGTTTACATGTTATAATATTAATTTGAACAAGTGGAAAAAATCATATATTGGATTAGTTGGAATGCTAAAAAGTTTACATGTAAATTTGTCCCAATTATATATAGGGAGTAATTGGAGTAAGTATATGATTATATAGATTCATGTTAACATAGAATTGAAAAAATAAATATGGGTTTGGGGCATCGACCAAATTATGTTTAAAGATCTTAAATTGGATCATAAGAATTAAAAAAATGATTTGGGCGCAAATGGGATCTTATGTAAAATTTAGCATAATTTGAATAATATGAATTTGGACATAAATCCATCATGAATATAATTGGGTAAATGGGCATGAGCACATATAAAGACATTGGTATGATTAATTGATTAATAATGAATGCCTAGGGTTACAAATAGAAATTGTAATTGTACTTATGACACGATGTTAGGTTGCATTAGTGGTGGAAGTCTACCCAGACCCGGCCGACATATCCAGCAGCCACTAATGTTGAACCTAATGTGAGAGGTCTAAGTGTGCAAATACGAGATGGACTATAATACGAT
Source organism: Allium sativum (assembly GCA_030737875.1). NCBI lineage: Eukaryota > Viridiplantae > Streptophyta > Magnoliopsida > Asparagales > Amaryllidaceae > Allium > Allium sativum. The sequence continues at coordinate 471,581,870 of CM060918.1, forward strand.
GTTAGGCCCAACTTGTGGAAGAAGTCTGCCCGGACCCGACCGGCATACCCAGCATCCACAAGTTGTAGGCCTAATGTGGGAGGTCTAACCCATTATAAACCACAAATGGACATGGTAATGAATTGGACTACTTAACCTAATCTAATCCATAGGGATTGTATGAATATGAACTAAAGTTAGGGTTAAATAAAATTGGTTGGACAGTGGGTGGGCTAAGCAAATCGGAGGGGGTGGGTAATATTTACATATAGGCCCGCAAATTTAGCCCGATAAGGTTATTTAATTAAAGACACCTAGTGGTATACATAACCGATAAAAATAATAAAGTTATGTAATTAAAGACACCTTTTAGGGTAAGCATAACTTGTAGAAATAATAGAATTTAGACATGCATAATAAAATAATAAGGAAATATGATAAGTGGTGAAAGGAGATAAGGGACACTTAATTGTAAATTAAGTAATCAGAAAAGGGGAAAACCTAAAACTAGTTAAGAAAAGGGGGAAAATATATTGTACTTAATTATAAATTAACTAATCCGTAAACTTGGAGGTCTGAAACTCATTGATAAGAATAACATGTTCAGACATGTCCTAGGGACAAGGGGGAAATTATAACATAGGTTATAATAAATGGGTAGAGAAACTTATTAATGGGCCTTAGTTAATAGAACTAAGTTTATAAGTAAACAACGATAAGTTGTGTTGACAATGTAAAGAGGAATTATGATTAAAAGAGAAAGAATGAGGAAAACTTATGAAATAAGTTATATTTAATCATAAATGGTAAGTGACATGTTAATTGGAAAATATGTGAATTGAGATATACCAAAGTACATATTAAGTAAAACATGTTATTGGAAATAAACAAGAATATAAAAGAGATTGTGGATTACAGACCTTGGGCCACAATCTAGAGAATAACATGTTGTGGGCTTATTAATAAACTTAAATAGGTTAAGTTATATGACTGAAATTAATAAGCAAGAGAAACTTGGTAGTTTGAATAAGAATTCAATATGAATGGGAATAGCCAAGTTAACTGGAATCCTGATGAGGTGAGACAAGCATGTAAAAGAACGTTTAGACATAGGGTCTAACAATATATTAAATTAAGGTTCTTGGACCAATTCACAAGATTGAGGGTGAATAAACCAACGGGGTAGTTCATCGTGGTGTTATAAGGTACGAGGAGAGCGTACATTCATCTGATTGTCCTGACGGCTCTGAAGGACTGAAAGTGGAAGCATGCGGCTTCCTGGGGTACATAAGGTGCTCCCAGTAGTCCTCTATGCGGTGACAGATGACTTAGTACTCACAGAGGTTGGGTCTGCGCATAACTACTAGGTGGGTGGGCCTTAACTACAGAAGTAGCTATGCAGTCAGAATGCTGTGTCATGGTGACACCAGGGTGATTCGGCAGTTGCCTTAATGGGGAGGCGGAGGGTCAAGATCAAGGATAGTAGATCGTCGGATACTCATCATCAACATCCAATGGGATCCGAAAAGACTAGAGCTAAACCCAAGATACCATTTCACCCTTCACAATCGGGGCAAGGGGTTGAGGGGAGACACCACATGGATGTTTAGATTGTTTGCCTAGGGTCAGTCGCTTAGCTCTTGTAGTCTTTACTAGTTGAGGGAGGGACTAAGGTGGGGCCATAGCCACCGCGAAAACAGACCCTCGGTATATCTGTATATAGTGGCTCTTTAAAGACGGGTCTGTACAGATATGGAAAAGCTCTTGACCGAGTTCCGTGTTTCTTGTATCGCCCTGCCATGAAACTCGGTGCACATTAGAGGATGTGCGATTGAGGCATCGAGCTAGAATTGACAGAACGTATGGTGGACAGTCAAAATACATGTATGTCGGCTCTGGGTGGTTTATCGTAGACTTGAGGGCATTACTCCAGTATGAATTCTGAATCGAACAAAAGTGAGTTGTATGTATATGTAGCATAGAAGTGATAGATATATGCGGAACATAGTATTGTTATGCGTACGTCAGTATAGCATAGGATGAGGGACTGCATATATTTCGATAGTGTTACGGTGAAGACCGTGCGAGTGGGGTATCATGGGGTGTACCTCAATATTGGGGATAGCTACATATATACTGTACTAGGTTAATCCACTGGGAAGTAAATGGGTGGATGTATATATAAGCCTTGAGTGTTATTAACCCAAATAACCTAATAAATAAGAGAATATGATTGAACGGTATATGTAGGATTATCCGTAGTGTATAGTTTAAATCTAGTCACCAGAGCTTGTGTTCTGACCCCCTCCTCATAACATACTCGCAGGTTATATTTGTGGCAGGGGCATGATAGCCTTGGATACTGGTAAGGCAGTATTATTAATACGGTAAGGCTATATTTTGACTATACTATATTTTATCCATTCCGTTGTGAGATATTTTATGAGCTCTGACATATTTTATGTCTCTGTATTTTCTGCAGGATACCAGAGCAACTCAATTCGAGTTTCGATGGATTGTAGTTTTTGAAAAAAAATGGTATGTCGGGATTCGGGTAGTCACATCTGGTATCAGAGCCAGGTTTAGGACTCCAATATTAATAGTGAGTGAATGTATTTGTATTTTTAAAAATATAGATATTATATATATACCTAGAACCATTGAGAAACCCACTAAATAGAAAGAGTATAATACGATAAGAAATGGGATGTTCGTTTTGTACACTAAAGGAATGAATATGAGATCCTTAGGTAATGCAGGTGGAAATTGTACAATGTATGGAAGGAAAGTGAATCCCATATGATTAGTATTTTGGGTTAGTGGGTTTGGCAGTAAAACCTTATAGATTGGAAAAGGTTAAAAAGAGAAAAATGGATTAGAAATATATACAGTTGAGAGAATTGACCTTAGGGAGTGTCTAGGAAAGCCTAGAAAATTGGAAACCCACTTTGAGTCTAACCCTATTGTTAGCTTTTAAGAACTTGAAGTTGTAAAAGTTTTGGGGGAAAAAAGGTTTATGGTGTTTTCATGTTTTAATCTTAAAATTCATAGTTTTAAAATATGTAAAGTACACTTATTGAGTTTTAAAGTAAAATTCTGTCAGCAAAAATTGCATATTATAGAGCATGTATAGCTCGCTAGTTTTTCTTGTTACATTTCATACAAGAATTTTCAATAAAGAAAGCTTTGAAGTCTCTATTCTTTTGACAACCCTTTTTGATAAATTATTTTAACAAGAAAATTTTGTTGGGTGGACAAAATAAGTTGTAGAGAATAAGAATAGAGTGGATGTTGGCACCTTGTACTAAGAGTCTCAACTGACCTTATAGGTAAGAATAAGTTATAGACCCGATTGAGAAATAGTTGTCCGTATCTTCAACAGTTTTGTGATTTGAAAAAAATTGATGATTTACATTTATTTTTTTAAGACGACATGTTTTTATGGTTTGGCAAAAGAAAGTTTTCATGAGGAAAATTAAGTTTTGACACTTTTAGAAGGAAATTTGACTGAAAAAGGGTCAAACTATGTTTTAAAAAAAAGTATGGAGTAGGTAAGGATTAGAGCCTAGGGAAGACAGGAGAATTTTTTAGGCTATAAAGTAAATAGCAAGAATTATGTTGGAAAAAAAATTTCAAGATAAGACGAAAAAGAAAAGCTACAACAATGAAAATTTTCTTATGTGGGCTGTGCTTGGATAGGAAAATAGGAAATCTTTATAAATAGTTTCATAAAATCTAAGTACTTGGAAAAATGTATCTAAAAGAAAAACAGAAGGTGTAAATTTTTCCGTTTTCCACCTTTTTGTAACATAAGAAATCGAAGTTGGAAAATTAGATTTTTCTAAAAATTCGAAATTTAATGATTGTTGGTAGGGTTTTTGTTAGACCAAAAATTGGGCCTAACACCCAAATGAAGATCACAAATCACAGAATGCAGAAAAAAGTAAATAAAGAGGAAACACACGAGGTTTTTATAGTGGTTCGGCTGTAGATGTAGCCTACGTCCACTTTATAATCTTCTTGTTATACTGACAGATTACAAGAATCAGTTATATGCAGACACGCAATCCGTGTGTTAATTGAGATTACAATAGGAGAATTTATATGTAGAAAGATGAAAAGTCCTTGCAATCGGTAATGGCAGAGGCTATCTGTAACAACCCGGTATTTTGGGGCCAATTTAAAAATTTTATTTTAGAAATTTTAATGGATTTTTAATATTTAAAATGATTTATTTTGAAGAATAACGACTAAAAATTTATTTTAAAACGAATAAATTTAATTTAATTATAAAAGGAGTTTAAAACAGCGCTGCAGTTTGAAATTTTGAATTTGAACTTTGAATAAGTATACAGGATGCAAATTAAATCATAATTGAGTGAAACAAGAAATATTTAAATTTGTTCAATCATATCTTTCTAACGAATCTGAAAAACTGAAATTTCACTTTATAAATCAAAAGTTATGGCCAGTTCAAAATTTAGAAAAGTCGCTGTAGAATTAATATATATTTTAATATAATATATTGGCCTTAAAAATAACCATTTTTCAAACGACCTCAGTTTTCGATGAAACCACTTTTGTTGGAACCAGAATGTCAAATTATTGCTAAGTTTCAATTTTCATAATTTTTCGAATTAATATGTGAGCGTGGCGAAAGAAAACGTGTTTTGTCAGTTTCAGTCAAATTTAATCGACTCGAAAAAAGGCCATTTTTCAAACGGTCTCAGAATTCGACGAAATTAGTCTTTTTAGAACCGTATCGTCAAAACAAAGCTAGAAATAATTTTTCTGTAATTTTTAGAGTCTGTATGTGGCCCCGGTAATTTAAAATGTACGTTTAAATTAAATATAAATTGATTTATATTTTAATTTTGAGAAAAACATATCGTAATAGCCGAATTGGGTTACGAAACATGTTTCATTATGTCCAGGATGGGGGTTATTAGCTAGGGGCGACACTCGTTGGGTTCGGATTGGAGTTCGTATCAAGAAACTTGGATTTTCAAATTTAAAAGAATTATTAAATAAAAAATACGTGTATATATACTGTAGCGGTACGCATAACCCTAATTTACAATTTCCAGCCGCCATACTCAGAAACCAATGGCCGATTTCGTCCAATGTTCCTCCCTCAAAATCTTCCAATATACTTTGAATTAAAACAAAACCCCAACACCAATTCGAAGAGCTCTTCAAGCTCGACAAACCCAACGGCTATGATCGTGTTTCGTTGCGTGTACGGTGCGAATTTGAGGCTGAAAGGGCATTGGTTTGTGGCGGATTTACAGGCGGAGGGGGAGTTCGAATGGGATGAGGTGGTCGGCGTTGGTGCAGTGAAGAACGACGGTTCATGTGGCATCATCGGATCGGGGTTCGGTCGCTTCTAGGGGCGTCGACGGCGAGATGTTTCAGGCGAAGGATGGGTTCCTGTATAACTTCAGAAGAAGGAGGAGTAGCAGAAGGGAGCGGCCCGTATACTTTCTTGAGCAAAGGATAAGGCAATTATAAAATTAATTATATAATTAACCATTATTTTAATTGTCCGAAGTTAATATAACCGTAACTTATTCATATGAGGTCGGAATCGGACAAACTGAATTGCGTTGGACTCGTGGCGAAGAGTACTTCGTGATGGCGATGACCAGATCTGAAAACAAAGACTTTGAAAATTGAAGAAAATTCAGATCTGAATAGCAAGGTGAGAATTCCATTTATTTATTTAAATTAGAAATAACCAATTGTGTGATTGTGATTCTTTCTTTCCGATCCATTGTTAAATTCTAATTGATTGTCATTGTTTTGTATATCTAGTGATGTGATGATTGTTGTGTTGATTGATGGTTGTGTTGTTGAAACCAACATCTCATGTTAATTCAAAATTTACATTTGTCCTGTTAGAACAAGATTTACATTTTAGTTAAAATTTTTCATATTTGTTCACATTATGAGAATGAAGATTAGAAATGAACATTCTTGTGTCATTAAAAAGATTTAATTATGAATGAACATTTTTGTGTCATTAAAAAGATTTAATTATAAATGAACATTTTTGTGTCATTAAAAAGATTTAATTATAAATGAACATTTTTGTGTCATTAAAAAGATTTAATTATAAATGAACATTTTTGTGTCATTAAAAAGATTAAATTAGAAATAAAAAATTTTGTGCATAAGAAACGAGGTTAAAACAAAAATATGCATTTTTGTTTACATTAAAAGGATTGGTCAAAACATGATTATAAAGAACAAAATTAACACTTTTGCTAATTAGATTAAGTTAGACAAAATTGACATTTTTAGATTTTGTTAGACAAAAGTAACATATTGGGTAATTAGAACATGTTAGCGAAAGGAATAACATTTATAAATTAAGAAGAAATATTTTTGTCACTTTTAAAAGAATGAAACCAAAGAGATATTTTGGTCATTTAATAAGAATTGTACAAGAATACACATTTTTGTTATTAAATAAGGATTTTAAAAAAATCACATTTTTTGTCATTTAACAAGGAGTATATAAAGAATAGTATTTTTGTCAAACATGATTCTTAAATAACATTTTCTTATAAATGTTACAGTAGAATAAAATAACATTTCCTTACAAATGTTACCTTGTAAATAAAAACAACCTTTTTATTTGAAATATGATTTGCAAATAAAAATAACATATTTGAATTGGAATTTGTTTTGTAAATAAAAAGAAACACTTTGTTTACATTAAAGGATTAGACAAAATATTCATATTTTGTTTACATTAAAGAAGATTAGACAAGTTCATATTTTGTTTACTTTGAAGAGGATATGAAAATGTATATCTTTATACATTAAAAAGAATGAACTGAAAATGTATATCTTTATACATTAAAAAGAATGAATTGAAAATGTATATCTTTATACATTAAAAAGAAGGAACTGAAAATGTATATATATTTTTTGACATTAAAAAAAATGAAGTAAAATATTCATTTTGTCATTTAAAATTGAATGTTTCTGTGTATTTAAAAGGATTAACACAAAATGAATGTTTTTGTGTATTAAAAAAGATTAACACAAAATGAATGTTTTTTTGTGTATTAAAAAGGATTGAACAAGGATGAATACATTTGTGTACATTAAAACTACGGTAGATAAAAATGTATAGTTTTGTTTACATTAAAAAGGGTTTAAACCAAAATAGCCATCTTGGTCATTAAAAAGAGTTTACACCAAAATATACATTTTAGGTAATTAAAGAAGTTTACACCAAAATCTACCTTTTTTGGTTATTTAAGGGGATTACACCAAAATTTACATTTTTGTTTATTTAAATGAATTAGTCAAAATTATCACATTTTGTACATTGGAAATGAATTAGACAAATTATCATATTTTGTTGCATTGAAAAGATTAAACAAAATAATCATATTTTGTTGCATTGAAAAGATTAAGCAAAATTATCTTGTTGCATTGAAAAGAATTAAAAAAAAGTATAACATTTTATACATAAAAGGGAATTAGGCAAAATTACATTTTTGTCATATTTAAAAGAATGATTAAAAGAGACATTTTTGTCACACTTAAAAGAATGTGACCAAAATATTCACTGTTGGTCATTTAAAAGGATTTCACCAAAATATACATTTATACTTTTGGTCATTGAAAAAGGATTACACAAAGATAGGAAAGTTAATATTTTTATTTTACGATTAGTCACAATAAAAAGATTGTAGCAACCCGAATTTTTATAACATGTTAAAACAAGAAATCAGGGCAGAATAAAATTATAAATTAAGAATCAATGGGAACGGGTTACGCCATTGCGTTCGTCTCGAAATTCTGCTTGAAAACGAGTCCGAAATTTCGTAAATCGGAGTCCGTATGACCAAGTTATGGCCCATAGAAGATTTCAGAAAATTCAAAATTTAGCCCGAAATTCAAATTCAGCTCCAAACAGTTTGGGCGGGAAAATTTCCCGCCCAGCCCCAGGTCGACTGGGGAGTCGACCTGCCCCAGCCCAGGTCGACTGCCCAGTCGACTTGGGTGTCGACTGGGGGGTCGACTTCCCTGGTCGGACCATGTTGGTCTGGTGCACCAGCTTGCTCCTTTGGTCTGTTTACTTGGCCTGTGACGGGATTTGATGGTTCAGATCTAAACTAGGGTTAATCCTATGGCCTAAACTTGTCTCTACACCTATAAAAACACCCAAAGACCTAGCCTAAACCACCACAAATCATCCTAACAACTAAATTCTGCCAAAATGCTCCTTAATCATGGCCTCCATCTTCATCTTGAGAGATTCTAAGGCAAAGGAGCAATCTTTCTTCATCAAATCAAAGGAGCTACTTATTTCTCAAAGCTTTGGGTGGAGCTTATTATTGTTTGGAGATTGCTAGTGTTGCTACATCATTCCTAGAGTTTCTACAACGTCTCTATCTTGTTCTATTTTGGTCTAGTTCTCATAGCCACGCTTTGTAAGTCCCACTCTACTCTTAGATTTAAGCTATGAAATTAATATGAACATGTAGCAAGTTGAAATGGGATTCTTGTGTAATACTTGTCTTTGGTCTGTCATTGTATGCATAGATCCATTCATGACTCTTTTGATCTATGATTGTGGGACTATCATGAACCTAGTACCATTCACGTTGACTTTTGGGTAGAAAGCTATGAGCTTTATTTGGGGATTATGCATAATGCAACATAGAACCCCTCATAACCTTGAAGTTAACTTGCCTACGATGTTGAACTACATGCTAGTCACAAGTTTATCACTCTATGTCAACTATTATCATGTTATCACCCTATTTGCTAAGTTTGATGTTATACATGTTTTGAGGCCAATAATCCAATAGTTGTGATGAACACATTTGCCTCAAATATCATCATGTTTAACTTATGACCAACTTTATCACCTTATGCCCATCTTTTTCATGTTGTTATGTTCCCCTTCTTGATCTATTTGTATTGATGCGAATTTACGTGCGATGGGAATACGTTATGGGTAGTTAGGCGAACTTGAAATGACATGAAAAACATGACTTGAAATGTGACATGAAAATTGATTATGCTTGAAAACTTGAATGTGGTCATGACATGTAGAAAACCATAAAGTGGCCAACTCGAGGTTAGGTTGAGTTTGTAGCGTAAATCTGCCTGGAACCTCCCGGCAAATCCAGTGGCTACAAACAATAGGATCCAATGGGGGTAGTTGGTCATATCGCGCTTGAAACCCGAGGTTAGACTAGGTTGTGGTGTAAATCTGCCCGGACCCGCCCGGCACATCCAGTAACCACAACAAAGTCTAATGTGAGAGGTTGGGTGCATTAAGTTAATTAATGCCACATGATAGGGTTAAGTCATGAAACACTTGGATACGCTTAACCAACTTGATACATGATCGGATAGGGTTAACCACACTCCGTTAGAAACCCTATTTACGTGGTCCTTTTCAGTATTAACCCTCTTGGATGTATCACGATACCCTAGGGACTAGGCTAGGGTAGGACACGATTACTGGGCTGATTGTAAGCGACCAGAAAGACGGCAGAGTAGGTGCGCCAGTGTAGGTTCAGGCGGACTATGGTCGTGCACATAGTCCGGAGCTGAATAAAACAGACATGGGCACCAGTAGGTTTAGACTGTACGTGCTTGATTTGTGTCAGTGGTTGGCACCCTAGGGCTTGATACACCCTAGGGTGGACCTAGCTCAGTTGACTACATTCCGTGATTGGGCCGTATGACACCGACATTCGACGAGTTTGGCTTATAGGGAGCCGATCGACTAGATCGTATAGTTGGGTCTTAACTTGGGCCATCTCATGATATTGGGCCAAGGGATCATTTCTTGTTTATACTTGACATGGGTTGGAATACTAGTACTATTGGTGCAAAACTAAACCTTGTATATGCGATGCCACATTTGATCTACCTTGTTATCTATTTATCATGCCAGTTAGTTACCATCTTTATGTTTCATCTCAGTTTCTCATGTTTAGTTAACTTCATTAGTTATTTTTACTAATAGTAGGTTGGACTTACCAGTCTTTATGACTGACCCTTTTTCTTTCGCCTCTTTTCTTCCGTTCCCCCCCCCCAAGGTTCTCAGGGAGGGAACACTAGTGCTTAGCTTGGACATTTGGCTTGCTTTCTTGACAGCTCATGTACGGTTCGGACTTGAGCTTTCTATGGCTTCACCACATCTATTTTGGGGATAGTTTACTTTATGTTATTTTCAGTTTATGTTTCTAGACTTGTGGGAGTTGGAAAATAATGACTAAGTATTTTGATGTAAGTTGACTTTGGTTTGGAAATGGTTAACTATGGTTTTTAAATTTCTACCGCTGCTTTACTTATTTATTTATCTATGTTCTGTCTTGTGATATCTCTGTGCATGTTTACCTAGACAACACCCCTCCAAAGCTAGTGCAATCACTTGTGAGTGGCCCAGGCGGAGGTGGGATGTTACATTTGGTATCAGAGCCTGAGGTTTACTAGACCGGACAAAAGTTTTAAAAACCCTTTTGAAAAACTATTTTCAAAACCAATTAAGTATTTTTCCAAGGAAAGTCTAGTTTATTTTAAAAGGCTATTCCCCAAAAAGCCATTAGCACTATCCTTTGTTTCCTCGTTCTGAATCTATCTTTTCCTTTTTCAGCATGGCCGATCTTAACCTTCCCGAAGGAGTACCCATATCCGGATGGTTCCGAAGGTACTTGGAAGCTAGGGCCAACGATGCGGGCCGAGCAAACACTCTCACTCCTCCTCCCGTACCTGAGGTTCCTCCTCCGCATCCACAAGCGGATTTCGCGAAGATTTGCAAAGACTTTAAGGCGATGTGTGGCAAAAATTTTGTTGCGACAGAGACTTATGTTGAGGCAAGAAACTGGTTAAAGGAAACTGAAGACCTTTTTGCTATCTTTGATGTAGAAGATCGTAGGAAAGTTCTGTTGGCAGTATGGCTATTGAAAGAGGAAGCTGCTTATTGGTGGGAAGTCACCAACGCTACTAGGCCTATAGAGACTTAGGCCGACTTTAGGATGAGGTTTGGGCTTAAGTTTCTATCATCTGCTGAAGAGAATCTGCAAATGGAGAGGTTTATATCTTTGAAGCAAGGGGACATGACCGTGAGGGAGTACGTGAATAAGTTTAACCAGCTTGCTCGATTCGGTTTAGACATGGTTAACACACCTCAGAAGAAGGCTCTACGCTTTGCTCGAGGGTTGAATGAGCCATTGCAAGGTATGGCCATGTCTCATATACCCATGGGGGCCACTTTTGAGAGCTTAGTGGATATGGCCTTGCTTCAAGGAGATGATAAGAATGGCAAGAAAGAAGTTAAGCTTAATGAGACTCAAACCAAGAAGGTGGACTCCAAGTGGGGAGGCAATCAGAACAACCAGAGCAACCAGAACAACAAGAACAACAAGGGTAACAAGGCCAACAACAACAAGGCAAGGGAGACAAGGAAGTGCAACTTCTGTGGGATCACCGGACACATAATCAAAGATTGTAGGAAGAAGAAGAGGAAGTTGGGAGAATGCTTTCATTGCGGAGAGTCTGGACACTACACTAAGGATTGCCCAAAGAAGCAAGGACAGGGGCAAGGACAGACTCAGTGGGCAGGACCTTCTGGAGGGCAGATGCATGCTCTCAACACTACTCCAGCTTCGGACCGAGGTAGTATTTCTGTAGAAAGCCTTGTTTACATTTCTGGTTTTCCTGTTCGAACTTTATTTGATTCTGGCGCATCGCATACCTTTATTTCTTCTGACATTGCTGAAAGTTTGCACCTAAGTACTAGTCTAGTTGAGGATCCTGTTAGTGTTTCAAATCCAATTGGGGGTTCCGCCCGTCTATCTATGATTTGTATGGATTTGAGGATTTCTATCTTGACCGTAGAATTCACATGTAATGCTTATGTTCTCGGGTTCATGGGATACGGGTTGATTTTGGGACTGGATTGGTTGTTCAGTTATGGAGCCATTCTCGATTGTGAGCATAGGGTAGTGAGGCTTATGACTCGCCTTGGCAATACCCTAGAGATTTCTTGTAACCCTCTGGATCCCATCATGTTATGTTATCTTGAATCCCTCGACTCGTCTATTGACAATCTTCAATCTGTGAGGGTAGTCCGAGAATATCCTGATGTCTTTAATGAGGTGAAGGGGTTACCCCCTAAACGCGAGATAGACTTCCGTATTTATCTTGTTGATAATGCCAAGCCAGTTTCATTGCCTGTTAGGCACATGGCCCCGCGAGAAAGAAGAGAGCTTAGCAAGCAAATCAAGGAGTTGCTTGAGAAAAATTTCATTAGGCGAAGCATTTCTGAATGGGGTGCTCTTGTTGTATTCGCTACTAAGGCGGATGGTTCGCTTCGTCTATGTGTTGATTATCGTGAGTTAAACAAGCTGACAAAGAAGAATAGGCACCCGTTACCGAGGATTGATGATCTCTTTGACCAGCTTGTAGGTGCTTCTGTTTTCTCTCAACTCGATCTAGCCATCGGATTTTATCAGCTTAGAGTGGCTGAGGATAGTATTGACAAGACTGCGTTTAGGACTCCAGATGGATTCTTTGAATGGCTCGTCATGCCGTTCGGTTTGACTAATGCACCTGCATACTTTGTTGATTTGATGAGTAGGGTGTTTAGGGAGTTCCTTAACAAGTTTGGGGTTGTCTTCGTGGATGATATTCCGATCTTCTCTAAGGACGAGGAAGAGCATGCTACACATCTCAAGGAGGTTATGGATACGCTTAGAGCTCATCAGTTAAAAGCCAAGTTCTCCAAATGCCATTTTTGGAGAAGGGAAGTTCGGTTCCTTGGGCATATAGTTTCTAAGCAAGGCATAGATGTGGATCCCGCTAAAGTAGTAGCGGTACAAGACTGGAAAGTTCCGAAGAATGCAACTGAAGTGAGAAGCTTTCTCGGTCTGGCAGGATTTTATAGGAAGTTCATTAAGGACTTCGCTAAGATTTCAGCCCCTCTTACTAAGTTAACGAAGAAGAACTTAGTCTTTGCATGGGACTTAGAGTGTGAGCTTGCTTTTCAAAGGCTCAAGAAAGCCCTCACCACAGCTCCAGTTTTAGCATTACCCGATTGAGGGAAGTTCGTGTACACCGATGCATGTGGCACGGGATTAGGCGCTATCCTGATGCAAGAAGGGAGAGTGATATGCTTTGGGGGTAGGCAACTCAAAGTTCATGAGAAGAACTATCCCACTCGTGATTTGGAGTTGGCGGCGATCGTCTTTGCACTCAAATCTTGGCGCCATTATCTTCTAGGTGAAAGGTTTGAGTTATATACTGATCACAAGTCGCTCAAGTACCTCTTCTCGTAGAAAGATTTGAATCTAAGGCAGCAGAGGTGGATGGAATTCTTGGCATCATATGACTTCGATATAGCTTATACCCTTGGCAAGGGTAATGTTGTGGCGGATGCACTAAGCAGAAGAAGGTTGACTTTGAGTCCCTTGTCTGTTGAGATGAAGAGCCTAGAGTTCTTGGCGACCTTTGATTTTACACCTGCTGTTGAGTCGATGACTGGTTCGTTAGCATCCCTTGAGCTTAGACCTACACTTCTTGATCAAGTTGGGACTTCACAGAGGGAAGACCCGCAGATAGTCGAGATCATGGACAAGTTGATTCGTGGTGAGACATCAAGTCACCTCGCTAGATATACTATTGATAACAAGGGGTGGCTAAGGCATGACGGAAGACTATGTGTCCCACAAGTGGGAGACTTAGTAAATAAAGTTCTTGAGGAAGCGCGTCACTCGAGGATGACCATACATCCCGGAGGGGATAAGATGTACCGGGATATGAAGCACATTTTCTTTTGGGTTGGGATGAAAAAGGATGTTGCAGAGTTTGTTTCTAGATGCATTGTTTGCCAACAAGTAAAGGCCGAGTCGAAGAAGCCCGGTGGGCTACTGCATCCATTGGAGGTCCCGCTATGGAAGTGGGAAAGTATCTATATGGATTTTGTGGATGGATTGCCGAGATCAAGGAAGGGGAATACTAGTATATGGGTCATAGTGGATAGACTCACGAAGAGCGCTCATTTCATTCCAGTGAAGAGCAAGAGGACCGCATCATGGCTAGCATCTGTTTATCTTCGAGAGATAGTGCGATTGCATGGAGTTCCTTCTAGCATAGTGAGCGATCGTGACCCAATCTTCACTAGCCAATTTTGGAATAGTTTACAAGAAGCGATGGGTACGCGATTGAATCTAAGTACAGCCTATCACCCACAGACGGATGGTCAGACCGAAAGGGTGAATAGGGTACTAGAAGATCTGTTGAGGCTATGCATTCTTGACTTTGGTGGAACTTGGGAAGACCACCTTCCTCTCGTAGAGTTTGCTTATAATAACAGCTATCAAGCAAGCATAGGGATGGCACCATTTGAAGCTTTGTATGGGAGGCCGTGCAAGTCACCAACATGTTGGTGGGAGACGACGGATAAGCTTATACTCGACATGATAAGGGACACATCCGAGAAGGTTGAGTTGATTCGAAGGCGGATGAAAGCGGCCCAAGACAGACAAAAATCCTATGCAGACAAGCGAAGGACAGACTTAGAGTTTGAAGTTGGAGATATGGTCTTTGTGAAGGTTTCTCCTTACGAAATGTGGTTCGTTTTGGAGCAGTTGGAAAGCTAGCACCAAGGTTCGTAGGACCCTTCCCTATCATCGAGAAGATTGGGCAAATGGCTTACAGGGTGGAATTGCCCGAGAAGCTGGCTGGAGTGCACAATGTTTTTCATGTCTCGCATCTCCGAAAATGCCTACATGAATCAGCCGAAGTAGTTGAGCCTAGCATTCTTGAAGATGTGGAGGTAGAGAAAGAGGCAACCCTGAGGCGAGCTCCGATTCGTATCTTGGGAACGGAGATCAAGAAGCTGAGGAATCGAGAAGTCAAGTTAGTAAAGGTTCAGTGGAGTGAAGCCGATGAAGATGCAACTTGGGAAACCGAGGAGAAGATGCGTGGGCTTTATCCATTTCTTTTTGAGGGTACATTCTCAATCCCTTTTTCTAGTTAGCATATCTTCCTTTTTCTATCCATGATTATCTTGTTATTTCGTTAATCTTGTCATGAGAACCCTAGGTAGAAACCCTTTGGATGAAACATGTATTTGAAACATGTTATGCTTGATGGTTGCAAATGGGTGCAAGTGTTTGCAAGTGGTTACTCGTGGATGCATGATACATGTTAGGCACTAAGATCGGCTCACACACTTTCATATTGCATATGCATGAGTGTTTATGCTTATTCATGGATGAAACTTGTTATGTTATCACGTGGATGTTGCATATGAATGAATGTTATATGCATTCATGTAGATATTAGAAATTATGTTAGGAATTTGCATACATTTGGACTCATTTCACTAACATATTCTGCATTAAGGAGGTTTACTGAGTCAGTAACCGCCTGATTTTCGCATTAGATAGGTGCATATACACACACTTTTGCATATGTTCATACAACATTAGAAATCTTTTAAGGACAATGATTACTTGTGAATGATGTTTTGAGTAGATGGATGATGGATGGTAGGATACGTTCTTCCTAACTTGGAGATTTCGGGGACGAAATCCTTTAAGGTGGGGAGAATGTAACAACCCGAATTTTTATAACATGTTAAAACAAGAAATCAGGGCAAAATAAAAATATAAAAATCAATGGGAACGGGTTACGCCATTACGTTCGTCTCGAAATTCTGCTTGGAAACGAGTCCGAAATTTCGTAAATCGGAGTCCGTATGACCAAGTTATGGCGCATAGAAGATTTCAGAAAATTCAAAATTCAGCCCGAAAATCAAATTCAGCTCCAAACAGTTTGGGCGGGAAAATTTCCCACCCAGCCCCAGGTCGACTGGGGAGTCGACTGGGGAGTCGACCTGCCCCAGCCCAGGTCGACTGCCTAGTCGACTTGGGTGTCGATCTGGCGGTCGACTTCCCTGGTCGGACCATGTTGGTCTGGTGCACCAGCTTGCTCCTTTGGTCTGTTTACTTGGCCTGTGACGGGATTTGATGGTTCAGATCTAAACTATGGTTAATCCTATGGCCTAAACTTGTCTCTACACCTATAAAAACACCCTAAGACCTAGCCTAAACCACCACAAATCATCCTAACAACTAAATTCGGCCAAAATGCTCCCTAATCATGGCCTCCATCTTCATCTTGAGAGCTTCTAAGGCAAAGGAGCAATCTTTCTTCGTCAAATCAAAGGAGCTACTTATTTCTCAAAGATTTGGGTGGAGCTTATTATTGTTTGGAGATTGATAGTGTTACTACATCATTCCTAGAGCTTCTATAATGTCTCTATCTTGTTCTATTTTGGTCTAGTTCTCATAGCCACGCTTTGTAAGTACCACTCTACTCTTAGATTTAAGCTAGGAAATTTATATGAACATGTAGCAAGTTGAAATGGGATTCTTGTGTAATACTTGTCTTTGGTCTATCGTTGTATGCATAGATCCATTCATGACTCTTTTGATATATGATTGTGGGACTATCATGAACCTAGTACCATTCACCTTGATTTTTGGGTAGAAAGCAATGAGCTTTATTTGGGGATTATGCATAATGCAACATAGAACCCCTCATAACCTTGAAGTTAACTTGTCTATGATGCTGAACTATATGATAGTCACAAGTTTATCACTCTATGTCAACTATTATCATGTTATCACCCTATTTGCTAAGTTTGATGTCATACATGTTTTGAGGCCAATAATCCTATATGCTAGTTGTGATGAACACCTTTGCCTCAAATATCATCATGTTTAACTTATGACCAACTTTATCACCTTATGCCCATCTTTGTCATGTTGTTATGTTCCCCTTCTTGATCTATTTGTATTGATGTGAATTTACGTGCAATGGGAATACGTTATGGGTAGTTAGGCGAACTTGAAATGACATGAAAAACATGACTTGAAATGTGACATGAAAATTGATTATGCTTGAAAACTTGAATGTGGTCATGACATGTAGAAAACCATAAAGTGGCCAACTCGAAGTTGGGTTGAGTTTGTAGCGTAAATCTGCCCGGAACCGCCCGGCAAATCCAGTGGCTACAAACAATAGGATCTAATGTGGGTAGTTGGTCATATCGCGCTTGAAACCCGAGGTTAGACTAGGTTATGGTGTAAATCTGCCCGGACCCGCCCGGCACATCCAGTAACCACAACAAAGTCTAATGTGAGAGGTTGGGTGCATTAAGTTAATTAATGCCACATGATAGGGTTAAGTCATGAACTAATTGGATACACTTAACCAACTGGATACATGATTGGATAGGGTTAACCACACTTAACCCGTTAGAAACCCTAGTTACGTGGTCCTTTTCAGCAGTAACCCTCTTGGATGTATCACGATACCCTAGGGACTAGGCTAGGGTGGGGCACGATTATTGGGCTGATTGTAAGCGACAAGAAAGACGGCAGAGTAGGTGCGCCAGTTTAGGTTCAGGCGGACTATGGTCGTGCACATAGTCCGGAGTTGAATAAAACAGACATGGGCACCAGTAGGTTTAGACTGTGCGTGCTTGATTTGTGTCAGTGGTTGGCACCCTAGGGCTTGATACACCCTAGGGTGGACCTAGCACAGTTGACTACATTCCGTGATTGGGCCGTATGACACCGAGTTAGGCTTATAGGGAGCCGATCGACTAGATCGTATAGTTGGGCCTTGACTTGGGTCATCTCATGATATTGGGCCAAGGGATCATTTCTTGTTTATACATGACATGGGTTGGAATACTAGTACTATTGGTGCAAAACTAAACCTTATATATGCGATGCCACACTTGATCTACCTTGTTATCTATTTATCATGCCAGTTAGTAACCATCTTTATGTTTCATCTCAGTTTCTCATGTTTAGTTAACTTCATTAGTTTTTGTACTAATAGTAGGTAGGAATTACCAGTCTTTATGACTGACCCTTTTTCTTTCGC
Source organism: Allium sativum (assembly GCA_030737875.1). Classification (NCBI taxonomy): domain Eukaryota; kingdom Viridiplantae; phylum Streptophyta; class Magnoliopsida; order Asparagales; family Amaryllidaceae; genus Allium; species Allium sativum. Next base: position 471,599,795 of record CM060918.1, read on the forward strand.
CTCTTTTCTTCCGTTCCCCCCCTCCCCCCCCCGGTTCTCAGGGAGGGAGCACTAGTCCTTAGCTTGGACATTTGCCTTGCTTTTTTGACAGCTCATGTACAGTTCGGACTTGAGCTTGCTATGGCTTCACCACATCTATTTTGGGGATAGTTTACTTTATGTTATTTTCAGTTTATGTTTCTAGACTTGTGGCAGTTAGAAAATAATGACTAAGTATTTTGATGTAAGTTGACTTTGGTTTGGAAATGGTTAACTATGGTTTTTAAATTTCTACCGCTGCTTTACTTATTTATTTATCTATGTTCTGTCTTGTGATATCTCTGTGCATGTTTACCTAGACAACACCCCTCCAAAGCTAGTGCAATCACTTGTGAGTGGGCCTGGCGGAGGTGGGGTGTTACAAAGATCATTTGTTAAAATATGATGTTAATGATGGCTTGGAATATATGTATGTGTTGATGAAGTGTTGATTTATTTAATATAATGTTATTGTATTCAAAACTGAATATTACACTTTCATTTACAAGTTGTCCGACTTGTTTATGTGATTGGGTCGATAATTCTTACACATCGCCCAAGTGCACAAATAATTTATTATTTGTTTGTTGGATGAAACCCCACACGGGTGTTGGGATGATATTTGACCTACACTAGTCCCAATATTTAGTGTAGAATCCACTCTGGTTGATTATTTGGATGTGTGATAATTATCTATCATGATTGTTGATTATATGCAGTATATGGTTGTTGATTGAGTCACATTCCAATAAAGAATATTCTAAAAATGGTATTTTAGAAAATATCTTAGAAAAAAAATATATTTTAGAAAAATATATTTTTATTGAAATGAACTAGTTATCAACTACAATTATTCATTAAATTTAGATTTAATGAAGTTTTCCAATTTGCTAATATTTAATTGAAATTAAATTAAATAAATTGGATTTTGGGTTTGTCGTGAATAGTGTCTTAAATAACACTGTTCTTAAACCCCGTATGAAAAGAATAATCTTTTAATTTAGATTATTACAGTTTTCAATTATATTTAATTAAAATAAGTTGAAATGTGAGTTGGGTTTATTGTGAACCGTGTTTTTAAGTGACATGTGTTCTTTAACCCAACTGACAGTGAAAATATGATATGGAATTTATAAATCTTTTATTAAGAATTAAATAGAAAATTTCCAAAAGTAAAGTTTCCCCATTTAATATATTAAATTGGAATTGAATAGAATTCGAATTAATTATAACCGAGATAAGCTTCTGTAAAAGAAGACCGGTACTACATATGGAATTTAAGAGGCCTTGCCGTTATTCCATTTATATTATTGGTTGGATATAGAAATTTATAACGATTATATATTGATTTGTTTTCTGTGAAGATTCCATATTTTATGGGAGACGATTTTGGGTTTACCGTGAACTATGTTTTAAATGACATTAGTTCTTTAACCCAGTCAAGAATAAGATTTATTTCTTAAATTTAAATAATCATTGAATAATGATTTTTGATATTTAAAACCAAATTTGGTTTTTAATAAATCTTTAAAAGAAAGATTTAAGAATAATATTAAAAGTTTATCTTTGGTAGAATAATATGAATATATTATTTAAAAGAATAATCTGAGTTGGAATGGGACGTTGGATGTGTTTTATAGTACTTGATTTTTAATTACAAAAATACGCGAATTATTCGGAAAGACCGGGTTTATCCCATTCCGAATAATCACTACGATGATGAAGAGTCGAAGTTGAAGACGGTGATTGAAGACCGACGATCTTCACATCGAATGGATGTGTTGCTACTGAGACCCATGATGGGAGTAGCTGCCTTGAAGGGGCTTCAATGGTAGTCGTCAGGACTATTGTTGATTGTTCGGATTTGGTTTTCGCTCAGACCCAGAGCATAAGTTTGTAAATGGATGCGTGTCTGACATTGGATTTAGTTCCATGTGAATTAAATCGATTTCTATTAATGTATGTCTGTTTGGTGGTGGGGAATTTATTCTCTACTTAACACCCTGGTATATATTAATAGTGATTGATCGCATGGCGTGAATTGTCAATGTGGCACGCCAAGATGCAATTGATCAAGGCTTTTGTTGAAAAGCAGGGCCTTGTGGGATGATCAAAGTATAGCCTATTACGGCATAGCTTTGTGTATATCGTGACTTCGTGAGCCTCACACCCCGGTATGAGTCAAAAACGGGATATGAACCGTAGGGAGTGCACACGTTTCTTTCTAGCTATTGGTAGTGTCAGTGCTTAAACTGGATGCCATTTTACTTATGTGGATGATGGATTTTGAGGCGTCTCGGATTTTTATAGGTCGTTAGTGGTCATACTATAGGTTCAAAGGAACCGGGAAACGTGTGTTCAGACATAACTAATCCACTGCCAATAGGCGGGGACCAGCCCTACCACTCCAAGGGTTCACTACGGGGGATCCTGAGGTATTTGCTAGAGTGTCTCGAATCGGAGAGGAGCTTGCCCCTAGCCTCGACTCATGATGGAAATCCAATTTCCAATACGACCTTGCGGTTTTGATTGTAGAACTAGTATGGCGACATAGTAGGATGGGGTACTATCCCGTCTATGATTGATACATTATGATTGAAAAGTTTTTAAATATATATACCCATATATACACACACTAATATCAAATCCGTTTTTATCGTACCAAGCATCTTTTAACCATTATAAGGTAAAACCATATCCTCCGGTTTGTGTTGCATTGTTTGATGGGACTTGGGTCTTATAATGGTTTCATTTTTCTAAAAAGCATTGCGTTGTTTAACGATTTATCTTATTTTATGCACTGGCAATCCAATGGAGTAAAACCGTTCCGCGTTAGCGGCATGGTCCTGTGATTAGCCTTATTATAAGATAAGTTAAGTAAGACTTCTCATACCAGTCCCATGACTGACCTGTAGTTTGTTTCACTGGCAAACTCGGGTGCCCATATTTTCCACACGGGCAGTCGAGTAGCTTTTGCAGATATATTTACAGGATCCTGGCTTACAACTGAAGCGGTATTCGGAAAGCTCTGTATCCGTGTATTCCTTTCATACTCAGTTACATTCTTGTACTCTGATGTAATTGTTGTAATCAGCCATAAAATGTTCTTCAGTTTGTGTTCTGATGTGTGTTGTTCTCAAAGCAATCCAGCCTTTCCTTTACTGGGAAGTTTGGGTCGTCACACTATCTAGATGTAGGGGAAAGTCTCAGCCAAAAAGTCCATGAAAATGTCTTCAAATGGTGTATTTATAGTTGTTGGAGAGCTTCTAGGAAGACCGGCTCGTGATGGGGTACGTGGCACCCAATCCGAAAAAGTAGGAGCAAGATGTGGCATGAGAACAGGTCAAAACAGTGCGTGTATCAGCAGGTGAAGGGGTCGGTTCGTGGTCATGGGATCGTATCGTCATATGGGCTCCACGAACCGAGGTCTGATCGTGAGATGTATGGTGAAGCTGGTGTGTCACGAGCGGGTCGTGATTAGGAGATGTACCACGAACGGGTCGTGGTCTGAGGGTGCGCCATGATCCGGGGGGGGGGGGGGGGGGCGATCCATTGAAGGGCGAATCGAGGGTGCACCACGAGCCAAAGAGGATGCACGAGCCGAACTCCGATCGTGTGACACTTCGTCGCTTTATACAGGAAATCGCCAGATTACACCCATTCGCGGAAACGGGCGTAACTTTCAAACCGTAAGTTCGATTGAGCCAAACCAAAGCTCAAACTGAAGCTAATTCAGAGATCTACAAGAGATACTAAGCTCAACTTTGAAATTGCTGTTTTCGGGCCCAAAAAAGGTCGTCTGATAGGAGTTTCGGGCCTTTCTTTTTTCGTGATGCGACTTTGACCAAATCGCTGCCTGTCTTCTGATGTTGTTCTCCATATCCGAGCACGATGCTATCCAGATATTCAATGTGACAGCTTTTACCAAAAAGTATGTCAACAGTTTTGGATGTAACAACTGGATGAAGTAAGCTCTTATTCTATAAGAGTGTGGGAAAACTTGGATGAAAAGCTATTTTGATTTTCAAAATATTGCATTCATATAGAACTGCCAGTATATTTAGGATGTGAGCATCATGTTTTAAAAGAATTTTTGAAAAGTTGACATACATATAGGGGGTACCACTTAGGCATACATGCATTACCATGATGTATTTCACTCTGCACATGTGCACAATGTTAGCAAAAATTGGATGCACACATGATGGATGGATATTATGCGAGGGATTATCTATTTTACCCTTATTAAATTTCGAGGACGAAATTTCCTAATGGTGGGAGAATGTAACACCCCGCATTTTTTAATGCAATTACAGAATGTGCATATAGATATGTGAATAAATATAAATAAGAATGAATTAATAAATACATACACTGATGATGCGTACACTGATGGTGCATTTACAATAAAAGAAATAAATGCAGAATAAAAAGAAGAAGATAAATCAGAGAATATAGAGTGAACAGTTAATTAATAAATATTAATTTCATAAAAAAAAGGAGGATGTGTGTATATATACACACATGACGACTAAAAGTTTAATGCCTGCAAGTTAAAAAGTTGAACAATAAATTAATGCATATTGGCACATGGATAGCAATAAGAGCTATAAATTGAGCGCATAAAGATAGAATACATTAATGGTAAATTGCAATGAATGAATAAAATTAAAGGAAAAAAGGTAAACTGCATCCAAATATATATATATATATATATATATGGAAATTTAATTGCACAAAAGAAATAATGGAATATATGGCGGAGCATTTAATAAAGAGAGAATGTAAATAAAGTGGGTGCATTAAAGATAGTATATCAACACATTAATAAGAGGTTTAATCGGAAGGATGTTTAAAAAAAAGAGAATTAATTGATGTAATTGATTTGAGAAAGTTAGACTTGGAATAAAATAAAGAATTGTTTGCGTACAAAAGCTTAGCACACGCATAAGAGTGAATGCAAATAAATATGATTTAGATTAAGGATTGCATGTGTACAAAAGGAATGTTTGAAATTTGATTTATGTGCAAGAATTATATGTAGTATAAGTAAATAAAGATATGTATGTGTGTGTGTGCGCGCGCGCGTGTGTATATACAGTGGGTGGTGTCGACACTATGTTGACACCACCATAGCGGTGTCGACACCCCTGCACGTGGGCACATGGGTGCAGCGCACCCTGGGCAATTCTAGAATGTTCTTTTTCATGAATGAGGTAGTTGGTTCAGATGGGCTTTAAATTAGATCTAAAGGACCAAGTTCATTTAGCACGCCTATAAATAAGATGGTAAGGTTTACCTTCATCCTCATAATTTCCGAGGTGACGCCAAAACTCTGCCCTTTTCTCTTCTTCTCCAAACCTATTCTAAAAATAAAAATTAGATCTAGGCCTCTTCTGCTTCAAAGTTTGAGATAAGAATTTAGATCTACAATATATGCCCGTAGATTTACGATACATGTGAGGTAAGATCTGAATCTGATCTATTTTAGTTCCTCTTCTCTTTTCTTCTTTTCTCTTTCTTTTTGGGGTTAATTTATAGATCCGTGGTTATTTAGGTCCTAAATTCAGTTAGGAAAATCATGGAAGAATAGATCTGGATCAGATCCAGAATCTATGAAGCTACGAGGTAAGGGGATTTAAGCCATATTATTTTGGATAATTGTATATTATCGTTTAGCATTTCCCATTATGACGAATTGGAATATGACATGTTAAGATGCCTAAACATATGCTAATAATGAGTAAAGTGGTGCAAATGACATGCGGGAATGATTAGCATGATATAACATCAAATTGTTAATGTGGATAATTCATATATTGAATCAGTTGCAATGTTGGAATGTTTACATGTTATAATATTAATTTGAACATGTGGGAAAAATTCATATACTGGATTAGTTGGAATGCTAAAAAGTTTACATGTAAATTTGTCCCAATTATATACAGGGAATAATTGGATTAAGTATACGATTATATGGATTCATGTTAACATAGAATTGAATAATTAAATATAGGCTTGGGGCATCGACCAAATTATGTTTAAAGATATTAAATTGGATCATAAGTATAAAAAGATGATTGGGCGCAAATGGGATCTTATGTAAAATATGAATTGACATAATTTGAATAATATGAATTTGGACATAAATCCATCATGAATATAATTGGGTAAACGGGAATGAGCGCCTATAAAGACATAGGTATGATTAATAATGAATGCCTAGGTTTACAATTAGAAATTGTAATTGTTCTTATGACACGACATTAGGTTGCATTAGTGGTGGGAGTCTGCCCGGACCCGACCAGCATATCCAGCAACCACTAATGTTGAACCTAATGTGAGAGGTCTAAGTGCACAAATATGAGACGGGCTATGACATGAGGTTAGGCCCAACTTGTGGGAGAAATCTGCCCGGACCCGACTGGCATATCCAACATCCACAAGTTGTAGGCCTAATGTGAGAGGTCTAGCCCATTATAAACCATAAACAGACATGGTAATGAATTAGACTACTTAACCTAATCTAATCCATAGGGATTGTATGAATATGAACTAAAGTTAGGGTTAAGTAAAATTGGTTGGACAGTGGGTGGGCTAAGAAAATCGGAGGGGGTGGGTAATATTTACATATAGGCCTGCAAACTTAGCCCGATATGGTTATGTAATTAAAGACACCTTGTGGTATACATAACCGGTAAAAATAATAAAGTTATGTAATTAAAGATAGCTTTTAGGGTAAGCATAACTTGTAGAAATAATAGAATTTAGACATGCATAATAAACTAATAAGGAAATGAGATTACTGGCGAAATGAGATAAGGGACACTTAATTGTAAATTAAGTAATCAAAAAAGGGGAAAACCTGAAATCAATTAAGAAAAGGGGGAAAAATATATTGTACTTAATTATAAATTAAGTAATCCGTAAACTTGGAGGTCTGAAACCCGTTGATAAGAATAAAATGTTCAGACTTGTCTTAAGGACAAGGGAGAAATTATAACTTCGGTTATAATAAATGGGTGGAGAAACTTATTAATGGGCCTTAGTTAATAGAACTAAGTTTGTAAGTAAACAACGATAAGTTGTATTGACGATGTAAAGAGGAATTATGATTAAAAGAGAAAGAATGAGGAAAACTGGTGAAATAAGTTATATTTAATCATAAATGGTAAGTGACATGTTGATTGGAAAAGATGTGAATTGAGATATACCTTATTACATATTAAGTAGAACATATTATTGTAATCAAACAAGAATATAAAAGAGATTGTGGATTACAGACCTTGGGCCACAATCTAGAGAATGACATGTTGTAGGCTTATTAATAAACTTAAATGGGTTAAGTTATATGACTGAAATTAATAAGCAAGAGAAACTTGGTAGTTTGAATAAGAATTCAATATGAATGGGAATAACCAAGTTAACTGGAAACCTGATGAGGTGAGGCAAGCGTGTAAAAGAATGTGTAGACATAGGGTCTAACAACATATTTAATTGAGGCGCTTGGACCAGTCCGCACGTTTGAGGGTGAATAACCCAATGGGGTAGATCATCGTGGTTTTATAAGGCACAAGGGGAGCGTATATTCATCTGATTGTTCTGACGGCTCCGAAGGACTGTAAGTGGAAGCACGCGACTTCCTGAGGTACGTAAGGTGCTCCTAGTAGTCCTTTGTGTGGTGACAGATGACTTAGGCTGTACTCGTAGAGGTTGGGTCTGCGCGTAACTAATAGGTGGGTGGGCCTTGACTGAAGATGTAGCTATGCAGTCAGAATGTTGTGACACGGTGACACCAGGGTGATTCGGCTGTTGCCTCAATGGGGATGCGGAGCGTCAAGACTAAGGATAGTAGATTGTCGGATACCCATCATCGACAGCCAGTGGGATGCGAGAAGACTAGAGTAAAACCCAAGATACCATTTCACCCTTCACTACCGAGGTAAGGGGTTGGGGGGAGACGCCATATGAATGTTTAGATTGTTTGCGTTGGGGCAGTCGCTTATCTCTTGTAGTCTTTACTAGTTGAGGGAGGGAATGAGGTGGGGCCATAGCCACTGTAACACCCCACACCCGCTAAGGTCACTAACAAAGGGAATGCCTTAGTTTTGGTGGAGTATTTTTAGTGAGTATAGAACAGAAAAATTACAACAGGACAGATATAAGTAATACTTGAAAATTTAAATCATCATTTCATTAACAAAACATGTTTGGCTACATCACAAAACCATAACAAGAGTCAAGTACATAATATCCATCCTGATAAAATAGAAGTACATAATCCCATTACATAGACAATAGCCAAAAAAATAAACTGAGCTTTACTTCTATCGTCCAAGCCCCAAAAGATAGATATAGCGGTCTGGTCCAAGCACACTAGTGCTAAGTCCACTCTGGTAACCTGAGGGTGGGGGAAAAAGATAAACAACAACGGGGTCAGACATAAGTCTGAGTGAGTCCTATAACCCTAACAATACAACCATTAAAGTAATTAGGGTATGATATAAACAAGATACGGTACCTCTGGGGATAATGACTACAATAGGTAGTCCACAAAACACAGGATGTACTACGATAATCGAAACGATGTATTTATCCACCCAAGGATAATTACTAGCTTACACCACCCCAGACCTACCCACCCAAGGGTAATTCCTACACTGCACCACACCAGTTCTACCCACCAAGAGTAATTCCTACTTAAAGGTTGATCCCACTTAAAGACTTAGAAAATATAACTAGTAGTTTCTGGTACTTCTAGCTGACCACGTAGGTGCCGTCTGCCCCTACCTCCACTAGGTGTACCTAGTAATCTTACCCAGTAGTTTCGTGTACCCCTACATAGGTGCCGTCTGCCCCTATCTTTACTAGGTGTACCCACTACTCCCCATCGATCGGCTCCCTAACGTAGATACCCGTGCTGGTCCCACAGTGGGGTGTATCACTCCCCTAAGGTGGCTACCCAATACTATCAACGGTGCACGGCTTTATATCTACACGATGCAACAACGGCTTATCTACCAGCCCGGGCCCACACACGCATATGAAACCCGTTGGACTTGCGTTGCCGCCGCTACCCCGTTTTGGCCTCATATAATCAAGCCCAATATGCGTGTCCCGTCACTCGACATGGGTCGAGCCCACAAAGATACGTTTGGGATATTGGTTGAAATGGGCCCCCACAAGCTACTACTTAAGCTTGTCATTTTATCTAGTGCATCCCACTTAACCCCTTTTTATAATCATGCCCCCTTACATGTTAAGCTTTGGTTAAGTCATCCAATTATATTACAATTGCCACTTAAGGCACCCACTAGATTTCCGCATGCCACCCAAGGCACTTACTTGATTCCCCCATGCCACCCAAGGCACTTACTTAACCCTTTATTCATGTTTAGTTACATGTTCCACTCTGGTTAAGTATTCTAATCGTATTTTCTATTGCCACCCAAAGCAACCCACTAGTTTTCTCATGCCACCCAAGGCACCCCCACTAGTTACTACATGCCACCCAAGGCACCCACTTAACCCCTCATGTCCCACTACATGCTAATATGGTTTAAGTGTTTCTTAATTAATTAAGACTGTGATCTCCCATAAAGACCTCCCACATTAGACTGGCTGTTATGACCGCCTGGTTAAGCCGGTAGAGTCCGGGCAGTCTTACGTCATAACAGAGTCTAACCTCGTGTCTTTACCTTAATCACGTATTTAATTTATGGCTAAGACCTCTCACATTGGGCTGACATCTGTAGCAACTGGTTAAACCGGTCGGGTCCGGGCAGTTTTACACTACAAATGAGTCCAACCTCGTGTCTTAGTCGATTAATTACACCTAATTAATCACCCCCATATTAATTATCCCTAATTAATATCAAGTTTTCCATAACATGGGTAGACCTAACTCAATAGGTAAATTCCCATGGGGTAGACCTAACTCAATAGGTAAATTCCCACTTATGGTAATTTATTTTTATGGTATGCTTAATCATACCCAATCATTCACTTATTAACATATTTACCAACCCCATCGTTCCCCACGTAAATCGTTCTCATTTCATGACATAAATAAGGGGAAGATCATCACAAATATCATGGGTTTAGCATACAACTTTGTCATGGGTTAAGAGGATGTCAACTTGCATATATGAGCATATATTAACCCAACCACATTTAACCCCAAACTTGCACATTATCGTACACATGTCTTACATAACATGTTGAACTTGCATATAAGCATTCTCATAACTTGCATAACACATTAGACATGCATTTAAGCCTACACATAACTTGCATAAGCATTCACATACTTGTATGGGCATTCATATACTTGCATAAGCATTCATATACTTGCATAAGCATTCACATACTTGCACATCACATTAAGCTCGCATTTAAACATATACATAACTTGCATAACATCATGCTCATAACTTGCATAATCTCATAAACTTAACTTGCATAACACTATGCACACAACTTGCATACCCTCATACACATAACTTGCATATGCACATAACTTACATAACATGTTGAGCTTGCATGTAAGCATAACTTGCATAATATGTCGAACTTACATATATGACTTGCATCTTAAAGGAGGGTAAACATGCATAGCATATAAGGGTGCCATCTTGCATATGTATATACGATATTTAAAAGGGTAAACTTGCATGTCATGATTTATGCATAATACAAAATACTTAGCATGCATAAAACCACTTACTTATCATGCATAGAATCAAATACTTATTATGCATAAAATCAAATACTTATTATGCATAAAACCAAATACTCATTATGCATAAAATCAAATACTTATTATGCATAAAATCAAATACTTATTATGCATAAACCTACCACTTAACTTGCATAAACCCAAACACTTAACATGCATAAAACCCCATACTTAGTATGCATACAATCAAATACTTATCATGCATAACGTCAAATACTTTAGCATGAATAACATCAAATACTTAACATGCATAACACCAACTACTTAGCATGCATAAAATTACATGCATAACTTGCATATCATGTTACATATAACTTGCATATATTCTCACATATAGTTTGCATAACATGTCACATATGCATAAATGTTTAACATGGTGTTTTGCATCATAAAACATGGCGTTAACTTGCATTTAACATAAAACTTGCAAATCACATATCATACAAACTTGCATAAATACATTTATCCACAAACATAGCCATGTCTTATCACATCCTACCATAATCAATTTAACAATTGATTATTAAAGCCATAGAAACTCACCAAAACCAAGATTAGCAAATCAATGAAGTAAAACTAGTTGCCAAATATGAAGAAGAAGGTGATTAGGGGTTGATTAGCTTGCAACTCTCTTCATTTGATTTGTGGAGACCATGACCAAGTTTCATTTTGCCATAGTTTAGTTACTAGATTTAATTATGAATGAATTAGGGTAGGGTTAGGGTCTTATTTATAGGATTAGGTAGTGTTTTAGGCCATTAGATTAACCCTAGGATAGATCCCAGCCCTCAAAAATCGTCACAAGCCTCCAAAACAAGACCAAGGGCCAAACCAGGTGCACCAGGCCAGCCAGGGTCAAGCCAGAAGGCTGTGCAGGTTTCTGGCTCGACACGGGCGCACTTCCCAAGTGCGCCAGTGTATTTTTGTGCTGGCGCACTTCACAGGTGCGCCAGTGCATTTCTGGCCTGTTTCCGGTTTTTCTGCCTAACTTCGTTCGTCCATATCTCCTTCATACGGACTCCGATTTTCGAAAACTCGGACTCTATTTCGCGCATTTTTCCGAGACGAACGCAATGACGCAGCCCGTTTCTCCTAATTCCCACATCTGGGATTAGTTATTCTTTAATTTGTGAATTTTAACATTAACCGAAATTCGGGGTGTTACTTTCTCCCCTCCTTAAAGGATTTCGTCCCCGAAATCTCTAAGCTAAGGAGAATGCATATCCTACCATCCAAACAACCATCTACTCAATCCATCAAACACGGGCATCCATTGTCCTTAAAACAATTTCTAATGATGTATGAGCATATGCAAAAAGTGTGTGTATATGTTCCCTATCTAATGTATGAACATATGCAAACCATGATAGTGCCATGCATCCATTATGTATGCGAGAGAACCCTATCGACACATACAATATCTACATGAGTGCACAATCATTCACCAAAATGCATCATCCATGTGATAACGCAACCATTATACATCCATAAATATATTTTCCTACACACAAATTTATGCAATATGCAATATGAAGTGACTGAGCCGATCTAGTGCCTAGAGTGTGTGTATATGCATCCACGAGCAACCACTAGCAAACACTTGCATCCACTTGCATCCATCAACCATAACATGTCTCAAACACATGTTTCAACCATAGGTTTACCCTATCTAAAGGTCAAAGGTACTAGCGAGAGGACATACTAAAGATAAGATAAGCACAAGATATGCGATGAAGGAGAAGCAAAAGGACATACCCTCCGAAAGAAAAGGGTACCTCGAACGCATCTTCGCTTCCGTCTCCCAGGTAGCGTCACTCTCTTCATCTCCCCTTTGTACTTTGATTAGTTGAACCTCTCTGTTTCTCAACTTCCAAATCTCTGACCCAAGGATGCAAGTAGGAGCTCGTCGAATCGTCGTATCACGCTCTGCTTCCACTTTTCTAAGTAAACTTGGCCCTATCACCTTTGCGGTCTCATGTAGGCACTTCCTCCCATGGGATACATCATGTACACTACTAAGTCTGTCGGGCAACTCCGCCAATGGAAGATGCTCCTCCCATGTACCTCCAAAATCCAAGATACATAGCCTCAAAAGGTCTTCTAAAACATGATTCACCCTCTCGGTCTGGCTGTCCGTCTGAGGATGATATGCGGTACTCATACACAACTGAGTCCCTACCGCCTCTTGCAAATTCTTCAAAAACTCTCTAGTGAAGATAGGATCTCGATCACTCACTATGCTAGAGGGTACCCGATGCAATCGAACTATCTCTCGAAGATATACAAAAGCTAGCCATGGAGCAGTCCACTTACTCTTCACAGGTATGAAATGGGTGTTCTTAGTAAGTCTGTCTACCACCACCCAAATTCCTGTATTACTCTTTCTCGATCTGGGTAACCTGTCAATAAAATCCAACGAGACGCTGTCCCACTTTCATTGCGGAACCTCCAATGGGTGAAGCAACCCACCTGGTTTCTTTCGCTCCGTCTTCACTCGTTGGCACACCAAGCATCGAGCGACATGCTCGGCCACATCTTTCTTCATACCGGCCCAGAAGAAAGCCCTCTTCATGTCTTGGTACATCTTACCCCCACCGGGATGAATGGTCATCCTAGAACGGTGTGCGTCATCAAGAATAGCCTTCCTCAAACCCTCGTCTTGCGGTACACAAAGTCTACCGTCTCTACGCAAGCACCCTCTATCATCTAGGGTGTACCTACTCAAATGGCTGGACGACTCCCCCCTTATGAGCTTCTCTACCAACTCAACCAACTGTGGGTCGTCCCTCTGTGCTTCTCCAAAGCCCCAAAAGAGTAGGCCTAACCTCCAATGAGGCTAGCAAACCGGGTACAAAGTCAACGGAAGGCCTAAAGTCAAACATAGAAATAAACTCTAAGCTCCGTCGTTCAACGAACCACAAACTCGAGGACAACCTTTTTCTACTTAAGGCGTCCGCTACCATGCTACCCTTACTGTGGGTGTATGCTATCTCAAACTCATAGGACGCTAAGAATCCTATTCACTTTTGCTGTCTTAAGACTATGCGCCTGGGGAGTCTCCAATACTTCCCTAAGATATAGGGCAGGTTTTTTTCTTCACTCCTAGAGAAAATCAGGATATTCTCCCATGCAAAATCGTCACAACTATCCATCCCTCACGCAGACCACCCTGGTCGAACTCGACATCCCCCAAATGCAAGCCCCAAAGGCCTAAACCAATATCAGACAAACACCCAAGAGATGCCTCCTTCGAACCTAGACGTCCTACGTGAGATGATACTAGTAAAAACGGCTAAATAATTAAGCCCTTGTCCAGCTCTGGATGTCCTCGCCAGTCTCGCTCCAAAACCATCGTTTATCCCATACTGGCTTTGCTCAGCCTATTGAGCACATACGAAAACTTATTTCGCTCCTAGAGAAGACCAAGATGTCATCCACAAAGACCATCACAACTTATTTAGGTACTCCTTGGACACCCTTCCCATCAAACCAACAAAATATGCGGGGGCGTACATCAAACCAAATGGCATCACCAGCCACTCATAAAAACCGTCCGGAGTCCTGAAGGTAGTCTTCTCTATACTATCCTCAGCCACTCTCAACTGATGAAACTCCGTGGCTGAATCCACCACGACAACACTGAAGCGCCAACCAACTGATCAAAGAGATCATCAATCCTCGACAATGGGTGTCTATTCTTCTTTGTGAGTTTATTTAGCTCTCTTTAGCCTACACAAAGTCTGAGGGACCCATCCGCCTTCGTGGCAACAACTACTGGAGTGCCCCACTCCGATATACTTCGTCTTATGAAACCCTTCTCAAGCAAATCGCCTACTTACTTGTGGAGTTCCCTCCTCTCACGAGGAGCCACGTGGCACACTGGCTAAAACACTGGTTTGGCTTTGTCTACCAGATATAATTGGAAGTCAATTTCCTGCTCCGGAGGTAAACCCTTCACCTCCTCACACACATCCGAGTATTCCCGGACCGCTCTAACAGTTCGCAAACTCTAGACCGACGTGTCAAGCGATTCTAGATAACTTAGCATAACAGATTCTATGGGATTGCAAGAGATCTCGAGAGTGTTACCCAAGCGGGTCATAAGCCTAACAACTCTCCCTTCAAAATCAAGAACGGCACCCCTACTGGATAACCAGTCCATGCCCAAAATTAACCCATAGCCCGTGAAGCCCAACAAGCATCACACCTAAACTCAACGCTAAGTATAGAAACTTTCAAACCCAAACACATCATGGAGCCCAATTGGGTTTGAAACAACTAAGGGATCATCTACCAAACTGGTGTCTAAGTGCAGTGACTCAACTAACAATGGTGGGATAAACGAACTCGATATATCAGAATCAAATAAAGCTTGAATCGGATGCTAAAGAAATCCAAATTCCAACCTAGACGGTTATATCCCCATCTGGTACCCTAGTCGTGAGGGAATATAACTACCCTCCAGAAGATTCCATACCTTGCCCTTGCTTCTTTGAACAATCCTAATAAGGTGTCCTATTCCTCTCAAAAGGATAACCACTTGCCTTCTTCTTCCCTATTCTCCACTCGTAACCTCCCACCAATGAGGTTTCATCTTTCATTAACCAAACAACTATTTGAGCCTTCCTCCCATCGTTTATCCAATAGATACCTATCAGTCCTCCTCCTTCTTAAACCAACTTCTAATCCGACTAAAGTCTAAGTCCCTTGAAGTGGTTTTCCATCCTTATCTATCTTAGAAAGATCATCTATACGCGGAGGGGAAACTCAAAACGAGAGAAAGGAAGAGCTTCAAAACGGAGAATTCGAAAGATATAGATATGGCTATTGGGGATTATGCTTTTCTTTCAAAAACTTTTCTCTTAAAAGACATGTTTTTGAAAATACTCCTTCCCAAAAATATTCTTAGAAAATAGTTTTTCTAAAAATTTTATCTGTTCCGGTAACCTTAAGCTCTGATACCACGTGTAACACCCCACACCCGCTAAGGTCACTCACAAAGGGAATGCCTTAGTTTTGGTGGAGTATTTTTAGTGAGTATAGAACAGAAAAATTACAACAGGACAGATATAAGTAATACTTGAAAATTTAAATCATCATTTCATTAACAAAACATGTTTGGCTACATCACAAAACCATAACAAGAGTCAAGTACATAATATTCATCCTGATAAAATAGAAGTACATAATCCCATTACATAGACAATAGCCAAAAAAATAAACTGAGCTTTACTTCTATCGTCCAAGCCCCAAAAGATAGATATAGCGGTCTGGTCCAAGCCCACTAGTGCTAAGTCCACTCTGGTAACCTGAGGGTGGGGGAAAAAGATAAACAACAACGGGGTCAGACATAAGTCTGAGTGAGTCCTATAACCCTAACAATACAACCATTAAAGTAATTAGGGTATGATATAAACAAGATACGGTACCTCTGGGGATAATGACTACAATAGGTAGTCCACAAAACACAGGATGTACTACGATAATCGAAACGATGTATTTATCCACCCAAGGATAATTACTAGCTTACACCACCCCAGACCTACCCACCCAAGGGTAATTCCTACACTGCACCACACCAGTTCTACCCACCAAGAGTAATTCCTACTTAAAGGTTGATCCCACTTAAAGACTTAGAAAATATAACTAGTAGTTTCTGGTACTTCTAGCTGACCACGTAGGTGCCGTCTGCCCCTACCTCCACTAGGTGTACCTAGTAATCTTACCCAGTAGTTTCGTGTACCCCTACATAGGTGCCGTCTGCCCCTATCTTTACTAGGTGTACCCACTACTCCCCATCGATCGGCTCCCCAACGTAGATACCCGTGCTGGTCCCACAGTGGGGTGTATCACTCCCCTAAGGTGGCTACCCAATACTATCAACGGTGCACGGCTTTATATCTACACGATGCAACAAC